>JAVLUX010000196.1:1065000-1755000 GCA_032164185.1 Moxostoma hubbsi | reverse complement strand
AGATAGATAGACAGATAGATAGATAGTTCAAAGAGGGAGTGGGCAGGGTGTGTGGGATCCATTGTGATTTTACCTGGACGTTTCCTCACTCTGGTGACATACAGGTTTTGGAGGGTGGGCAGGGGGGCACCAATAATCCTCTCAGCAGTCATGACTGTCCGTTATAGAAGGAAACTTCTGTCTGATTTGGTGGCTGGACCAAACCAGACAGTTATAGTTATACACACTCAATGACGGCTGAGTAGAACTGTGTCAGCAGCTCCTGTGGCAGGTTGAACTTCCTCAGCTGGTGAAGGAAGTACAACCTCTGCTCCTGAAGTCCACAATCATCCCCACTGTTTTGAGCGGGTTGTTGTGACCGCACCAGACTGCTTGCTGTTCAAATTCCCGCCTGTATGCAAACCAGTCATCGTGTTAACATGCATTTTGTTTAAATCTGAGAGCAACACATTTGAAATGATTATTTTAAAGTTTACATATTGTAAACTGTAATCAGTAGGCTGTCCAACCAAATGCTGTTGCTTAACCAGATACGGGTCACTTCTGTTGTAAATTCAACTGGAAAAAACTGCACTGGCATGACTGGAAATAGTCTCTCGTGGGTGTTCCAAAGATGCAGACTTGCTAGAACTCCTGGCTAGAACTTTTGGCTTAACTTGTATTGAACCTGGAATGTTTCTTTAATAATATCACACTGTCAAATCTTATGACAGTAGTTCACGTTTGAAAATAATCTTAAAAGACGGAAACTCTACATGGTGTGGGCTGATAGTTTCTTAACAGAAATCTGTTAGCCAATCGATTTGTGCACCTTTATTGTGTCTAATATTTAAATATTAATTAATAAAGTTTTTTTCTCTCTCTCTGAAACCCCCCTCCTCCCCAGCATCACACATCTAGAGCTGGGGATTGTATGTATTTGTATGCAGTTATTGCATAACTATTGATTTTGGGTCTCCAGCGAATCAACGACCTTAAGTAAAGTTCAGAGTGTATTTTAACAATGAAATCAATACTTTCATCAAATTTAATCTGGTTCATTAACTCAATATTTACACCATGACTTATTTACACCATGACTTAAGAAATTAAAACAAACAGCCATTTTTCCTTAAATTAAACTGTTCATTTTTAAAATAAATAAAGGACCATCAGGAAAATACGGGACTTCCTGTCATTTACAGAGATACAATACAGTGCCACGACTGAAAACACACAACCAGTCAGCCAAACTTGTATTCAGAAAGCAAAGCAGTGCTGAGGAAACACCGTCTGAACAAGAATTGAGATTTAAAACTTACTAAAAAAAAAAGGCAAATATTTAAAAATGAAATAAATGCAACAACAATATAATAATGAACATTAATGTAACAAAATGTTGCTTCTTTCAGGTGAATTTTAGTTTACTACTGATATTAGGTCACTATTGTTGTGAAATCCAAGAAGAGATGTCAGAAGAGATTAACGCAAAAGAAATCTGATAAATTAATTAATTTCACTGAAAGTTCAATAACTTGACAAAATACAAATTATTACAACCAACAGAATCAAAACCAATGACCTGTATTCACTGTGTGTGGAGCGAGCAGATGTGAAGCTTCAACTAAACATACACTGAGAAATCCTTTAGCATAATGCAACAGTATCATTAAATCATTGTAATAATAGTCCATGACATTGATAATCTTTTAAACAGTAAAGATAAAGTTTCCCTAACACATATTAAATTATGGTAGATGGTTGTTTAAGAAACAATACAGAAACAGTATCAATGACAGAACATTACAGAGATGCTTAACAAGCTTTCTGCACCTCAGTTTGTGATGTTATCCTAAAAATACAGCCGAGTGAGGCCAATAATATTAACCAACACGATGAATATTCAAAAATAAAAGTCTCAGTCACTACAATTTATATTGTTGTTAAACATAAAGAAAAATTTTAAGTCAAATGATAAATCTGTCTGCTTTGAAAGGAAAAACAAAGAGGCAACAAAGTTCTGCCACAAGGCAGTATATATTAGATTCACATTTAATCCACATTAAATCTGGAGTTTCTATATTTTTGATTGCAAAATTGCTTGTGTTATGTGTCCTTCATCACATCATAAAGCTCTTATTGGAGAAGAGATATTCAGTCAGGTGATGTTTTAAAATTTGGGGTAATTAAAAATAACAAACAAAAATTGATATCAAACAAACAAATAAATTGCATTATGTCATTGCCATGACCGTCTGAGCAGCAAAATGTCACTGTTTCTCTCAGTCAAGTCAAATTCTATTTATTTCTAAAGACACAGACTAGCAATAATACTGTAGAATACTCAACTTCCTTCCTACATGCAGCACGCTGCACAAGGACATAATTCGATTTTTTGTCTAATCAAATGTAGTGTTGTTTATCAGTCAATCAGCGTACTCTGCTGGTTTGTGTTGCATGGCTGCTGGCGTTCAGCATGTGTACTTCCAGTTTTTCGTTGTTCTCCGCAGTCCTGTCAGTATGCGTTTGTGGTGAGTTTCCTCAGGAGTCAGCATGATTACCAGCTGAGCAGAGAGGTGCGACCCAGTGTCATGAAATAAACCTGACTAGAGCCTCCAGAACGCACCGATGCAAAGAAGACCTGCATGAAACAAATGAAACGAGAAAATACACATACTGGCAAAAAAAATATCTGTTTTCCAAATAATCGCAACCTTCATTTGAACAATTTGTCGGCACAATATATGAATATGCTACTTAAAAATGCTTCTCAGCTAAATTTCAGTAACCTAACTGTGAGTCCCAAGGAGTAACATTTTGGTCAGTTTCTCACCCAAAACAGTCGTATTTTATGCGAAGTCATGGATTAAACCACTGGAGTTTTATGGATTACATTTTTGCTGTCTGGTTGCCCTTTGTGGAGCTTGAAAGTTTTGGTCCACATGGACGTGCAGTGTATGGATATATTCACATCATCTCTCCATCAAAATACCTTGGGTTGTGTTCCACAGAAGAGCGAAAGTCATTTTGTTTGTGAGTTTGAGATGGAATAAGGGAGAATACATGATGAGAGAATGATCATTTTCAGTTAAACTATTCCTTTAGTTTTCATCTGTTTGTAAGCATATCTGAGTTGGTGTGCAGTAAATTTGACCATCCAAATGTTATTACGGCTGTCATAATTAATGCACGCAATTTATAAAAAAAAATTAAAAAGCAATTAACGATTGCGATTAACGCATTTACCGTAAATACAACATTAACCAGCATTCTTTTTTTTTTTTTGGATGGGTGGAACCTTTTTAATTTGCTTGGAGTCATTACACTGACACACACTTAAAAAAAACACAAACCAGAGCCCTTCCATCAAGGGAAGCCTACAAGCTTATTCTATGGGGTGTACTGTCGTAACATGCTAGTTGACTGTTACACACTCTCCTATGATACAGCCCCAGAGGTTGATACCTCAGTAAATAAAAGAATGTCATTATATTGTTACATTTAGTTTTTGTTTTCTCCTCTAAGATGAAAATAAATTCATTCCGACAGAAAAAATATTAATTTGATTAATCACGATTTTAAAATTGTATTGACTGACAGAACTATTTGTTTTTTAAGTATCTTTAAGTAAAGGTCACAGGACCTTTCAGATGACCAAAAAATATGACATGGAAATTACATGAAAACAACAGCGCAATGTAAAAATAAAAATTGGCAAAAAAAAAGGCTTCATTTTCTAATTTTTTTTTATTTGTGAGCTGTTTTTGGACTGACTTACCCATGTAATGTCATTACACATGACATTAGAATAATTGCGTCGATCAAGTGTGGTTGTGCTAATTATTGTGACTCACCTTGTCATTTCTTTCACACAGAAACTTGAGTCTCTGAGCTCGTTTGTGCATGAAAACTCCATCGAGGTGACCGGTCTCTACAGACCGAATCTCTATAGCCTTCTCACCCCAACCCATGATCTGATTCGAACGGATATAAGCTGCAACACACAACCAACAAACAGCACTGTTAACAAATACAACATGCTGACAATGACAATATTACAACATTTTAATATAACAACATTTCAATTCAAATGTTATTTTATGAAGCAAATTCATCATTCCACAAGTAGTAGAGCTGAGCCAATAGTGTGGCTCAAGGATATTGTGAACATGATTTGAATCATAGCCATTACTATCCTGTATTTTAGCACACCTAGAATGCTGTACTGACCAATAAGCATCCAGGAATGCAAGGAAATGTTTACTTTATAATTACAGTTGAGTGTAATGAGTGAGTGGAATTAAGCTTGTCATTTACATACCCACAGAAGTGGGCATCTCGCCCCACTGCAACACCACGTCTTTAGTGATGCGGCCGTACGTGTTGACGTACACACCCTCATCTTCGTAACACACCAGCAGCTCGATACCGTCAGTGTTTGGGAGGATGATGATAGCGTGGGACTGAATACTCGTCCGAATCTACACCGAGAGAGAGGAAAATGGTGATTAAGACACCAGTGGACTAATGTGAAACTGAAGCTCCTCTGCTTTGAAACACATACATGAGTGGGCAGATAAATGTCGTAAACAGCTCCTGAGTCAACATCCACTGCATGAAATCCAGAGCACGACCCATAGATGACCTTTAACCTTTGGCCTTCTTCAACAGTCAGGTCAACCAGCAGTGGCTTTTGCACCAGATCACCAAATGACTACGACACAAAGAGAAGCAGCTCATCACTTTGTATTTTAATATATTTGTAACATGTTAAAATGACAAAGTGCTTTGAAAAAGTATTTGTCCCCATCCTAATTTCTTCTGTGCTTGTGTATATCTCATACTAAATTGTTTAAAAAATGTCATCAAAATCTAACATAAAAGAAAGGCAATCTGCGAACACAAAAAAATACAGTTTTTAAATTATATTTATTGAAGCAAAAAATGTATCCAATACTAACTGGGCCTGTGTGAAATGTTTTTTTTTGCCCCCTTAGTTACTAAATTCCTAAATCTATGAAACGGCATTCATCCACTGCTAACCTAGAACGACATTAACCCTCTTAGGGTCAGTTTTGACATGTCTTGACATTTGTGCTTATTTCAGTTGCTTAAAAACATATTAATGGCTAAAGTCTGATAACACTGTATTCAGCACAGATTGGGCTACAATAATATGTGAGCAACATGTTTGTATTTTTGAGAAAACAACGTTTAAATGCATGGTTTTTGAAAAAACAAAAATTTTAAGTCATTGAAATAATCCATATAATACATACTAAATATTTGTCCACAAGACTTTTGAGAACTGGATCTTGTAGCCTAGAGTTTTTGCTACAAAATGATGTGAAAAACCATCCTGATCACTCATTTATAGAAAACAATATAGTAATTTAACTTTTGTAAGACACTATTAGTGTTAGAAAGGTCATATGCGAGGAGGCATGAATTATCATGAATATTGATGTAATTCACACTGAGGAGACTAAGACCCCTCCACTGGGCCTATCAATGAGAAATGTGACATAAAGAATGAAAGTAAGGAGACTTAATGGTCAAAATCGAGTTTTCAGTTAAAAGAAGTAATCTGACTACATTTTCTTTACAAAAAGACTTAAAAGTTTTAGACCTACACTACCGTTTAAAAGTTTTAAAAGTAACTGAATGGCTCAAAAGAAGCTAAATTTATGTTTTGGAGTGGCCTAGTCAAAGTACTTACTTGAACCCTATTGAGATGCTATGCAGGACCTTAAATGGGCAGTTCATGCTCAAAAACCCTTCAATGTGGCTAAACTAAAAAAAGTGAAAAGTGGGCCAAAATTCCACCAAAGCATTGTGGAAGACTGATCACCAGTTATCGGAAGTGTTTGGTTGCAGCTGCTGCTACTAAAGGTGGCACAACAAGCTATTAAGTTTGAGGGGGGGCAGTTAGTTTTTAACATGGGTGATAAAGGTGTTGGATAACTTTTTTGCTTCAATAAAAAAACATATATAGTTGGAAACTGTATTTTATGTTTACTCAGGTTGTCTTTGTTTTATATTATCTCACCTGAAGATATAAAACAATTTAGTATGAAAAATAAACAAAAATAGAAGAATTCAGGAAGGGGCATATATTTTTTCATAGCACTGTACATTTCAGCATTTTATTGTTTTATTTGCTAACATTAACCATAACACATGTAGATTTACGTACAGTTCAGACCTTTGAAATAAACTATCATAACTACATTTCAATGCAGTATTTATAATTCAGTAAAATATGACAAACGTTGGTTAAAGGTAGGGCTCCATGAACTCCATGTTGCGGAAATAGCGAACAAAAATCACAGAATTGCAGATCCTTGGCATTCTAGCTGTCCATTTGTCCAGATTGCGCCCCACGCTTCCTGTAGGACTTGCAGATGTGGCTGTATTGTCGGCACTTGTCACGCACCTTAGAGTCTTGCTGATCCCACAAAAGCTCAGTGGGATAAGATCCATAACACTCTTTTCCAATTATCTGTTGTCCAATGTCTGTTCCCACTCTAACCTTTTCTTTTTGTTTTTCTGTTTCAAAAGTGGCTTTTTTCTGTGCAATTCTTCCCATAAGGCCTGCACCAGAGTCTTCTCTTTACCGTTGTACATGAAACTGGTGTTGAGCGGGTAGAATTCAATGAAGTTGTCAGCTGAGGATGTGTGAGGCGTCCATTTCTCAAACTAGAGACTCTGATGATATACTAATCCAATTGTTTAGACGTACATCTGGCCTTCTACAACAGTGAAATCTGTACATCACTCCAAACTTTTGGCCGCCAGTTTATGTGCGTCAGGCGGATGTTTCTGGAGCCTATCACTGATGCCACGTTTTTCATGTTAAAAGTATTTGAAAATTTTGAAAATCACATCACAAGATCCCTGCATTTTCTTGTGCACTGTCCAACTGAATGCATCCCATGTTATCAGCACTCATTCTGTGAGGCGGGCTGACTGACCCCTGCTGACGCGGCTCGTAAAAACATGAAGTTACATGTACTTCAAGCTAGTTGGTTGGAAAATATGTACTTTTACAACAGAATTTACATATGGGTCAAAAGGCATGATTATGCAGACATTTTTTTAAACATGTTATTTTTTATATAATCGCAGTAAATTAAAAGCCCTACTTTGAATTTGTATTGAAAACAAATAAATAAAAAAATGCAAAATAGAAGCATTTTCACAATTTGTCTCAGATTTGTAGACCCAACTGTATATTCCTTCAATTGACACATGACAGCCCAACATTTGTCAACATTTGTTAAATCTATCAGTGCATAAGCTGCAAATGCAAGTTATTTGTGAGTGGAAGTTCTGTGACGCTCAGCAGCACATGCTGAAATCCTGCACCACTCTCATGATGTAAAAAGTCACCTTGAAAGCCATGAATTTATGGTATGGTTTGGGGGCCCAGGCATACACCTCCACTGAGTTCTTCAGTGCAAGAACCAGGAATTTGATCCTCTCGTACTTCACTACAGATAAAACAAATGACAAGTATTTGTCAGTAAAAGGGCAAAATGAGGTTTAATATTGGAAATACACACGCACCTCAGAATCCAACATTCAAATACAGAAGAATATCCCCAAGTCTTACCTTGACAAGTCAATCATTGTCAATAAAGTGTTCAGTGTGTTTGCACTGCTTGTGTTGAGTGCTGTCTGAATATCCTACATCAGAAATACCTGTTCTCTAGGGGTGTAATGGTTCTTGGTAAAAAAATAAAAAAACTGTACAGTTCGCCACCCAAGTTCAGTAAGCATTGGCACTGTGGTTCACCCCTAGTTTAATGACACTTCTGGAGCACAAAATTTGGCGAAGAAAACAAAGCGTCATAAAAACATGCGCAGTTCCAAACTCTGCTAATGCACATGAAAGGATCAGTAAATGGATATGCTCCACCTGTGTTTCATGTGGGTCAACTTGATGACATCAGTTCTGCAAGAGTTATACGTAGAGCCTCTAATAGAGAAGCCACATGCTTTATTCAAGTCTGGGAACATTCTCTTTTTGTAGTCAATTACAACAGCGATGGACAAAAAACATTTAAAAAACAGTCACTGTTTACAGACATCACTCACTATATACGTGGGTATTGTAAACTGGTATATCGATATATGACTAATCATTTAGGCCGATATCACATGGGGCTAGATAGTGTGCACCACACACAGAGTGGCAGTTGAGCACAAAACGTCTCGGTTACTAACGTAACCTCCGTTCCCTGATGGAGGGAACGAGACGTGTGTCGATGAGTTGACACTAGGGGTCGCTCCTGCGGAGCCCAGACAACTCTGATCTTGAGAAAATGCCAATGAGAATTGCGTGTGGCATTTACATGCCACTACATGGACATTTGGGTATAAAGGAGTGACGCTGTAAATACACATCAGGAATCGCACTGAGGAGCCGAGCCAAAGACCCGGCACTTTCAGCGGTTGGTTCAGTGTTGTGGCCGGATGGACACAACGTCTCGTTCCTTCCATCAGGGAATGGAGGCTACATCATTAACCAAGACGTTCCCCGTCTGTCACTCACTCGACGTTGTGTCGATGAGTTGACACTAGGGGTCCCAATAGAAATGCCACAATAGTTGAACCGAGTTACGCAGACTGGCGGTGTGAGACAGGCAGACCTCTGTGTGCCTCGTAACCAGCGCGGGGGGGAGGAGTTACTACAAACACGGCGACTCATGGCCGAGGGCCCTCTGTCCAAGGAAGACGTGGTTTACCGCGGGGTTGCCGAAGTGGACAACCAGCACATGTGGAGCACTTAACTCAGTACGGGGGCCAAGTGACGCCTGTACCGGGACAGCCGCTAGGCTAGGGAGGAAGAATGTCCAGGGTTCACACTTCCGCAAACGCAACTGGGGAAAGAGCGCACGTCTTTGCCTCAAGGGAGGGGAAAGGTGCTATGCACAAGTGATACACCCGGCCAACTGACCCAAACTTACCTGTTTGTCACCTGATAACACATGGTTGACTGGCTCAACCCTGAGGTTATAGAACCTCGCAAAGGTGTTAGGTGTTGCCCAACCAGCGGCTCTACATAGAGAGGCGCCGTGGGACAACGGCCAAGAAGCTGCAACGCCCCTGGCAGAATGGGCTCGTAGGCCAGCAGGGGGCGGCACGTGCTGGGCGTGGGATGCCATTGTGATGCATCGATGACCCAGTGGGTGATCCTCTGTTTGGAGACAGCGCTTCCCGTCCGCTGTCCGCCGAAGCAAACAAAGAGCTGCTCGGAGCTTCTAAAGCTCTGCATGTGGTCCAAGTAGATGCGAAGAGCACGCACTGGACACAGCAACGCCAAGGCTATGTCTGCCTCCTCCTGGAGCAGCGCTTGCAGGTTCACCACTTGATCCCTAAAAGGGATCATACACACCTTCACGGTGGAGGGGGACATCCGGCCCTCCAACATTTCCAGCAGAAAGGAAAGCACTGATCCAACTGCGCATCTCTGGGGGTCTTCACCACGGGAAGAACACCACTTAGCAAACAGATGCCACTTCAGGCCATAAAGGCGCCTCGTTGAGGGGGCTCTCGCCTGAGTGATTTTGTCTACCACCGCGGTTGGTAGGCCACTTAAGTCTACCGCATCCCGTCCAAGGGCCAGACATGGAGATTCCAGAGGTCTGGTCGCGGGTGCCAGATGGTGCCCCGTCCCTGAGAAAGAAGGTCCTTTCTCAGGGGAATTTGCCGTGGGGTGGGGGGGGGGGGGGGGTGGGGGTGGGGGGTTGGTGGCTGTGGTGAGGAGTGTGAGGTCCGAGAACCTAATCCGGGAGAGCCAATAAGGGGCCACTAAGAGGACCTTCTCCCAGTCCTTCTTGACTTTGCACAAAGTCTGTGCAAGTAGGCTCACTGGGCAAACGCATACTTGCGAAGCAAGGGCGGCCAGCTGTGTCTTTTCCCAGATTACCTGACGCCCCAAGTGGCTGAGGTGCCTGAGCATCAGGTCCCTGTGAGCACACAAGATGTCTCGCGAGTGAGCTAAGATTAGCCAGTCGTCGAGATAGTTGAGGATGCGGACGCCCGCTTCCCTCAGTGGGGCAAAGGCTGCCTTTGTGACCTTCGTGAAGGCGCGAGGGGACAGGGACAGGCCGAAGGGGAGGACTTTGTACTGATATGCCTGACCCTCGAAGGCAAACCAGAGAAAGGGTCTGTGTCGAGGAAGGATCGAGACATGAAAGTACACGTCCTTCAGGTCTACCGCCGCAAACCTATCCAGATGCCGGACGCTCGCTAGAATGCGTTTCTGCGTGAGCATCTTGAGTCTGTGCAGAGCCCGGTACAGAACTCACAGGTCGAGGATTAGCCGCAACCCGCCACCTTTTTAAGGTACGATGGAGTAGGGGCTGTCCCTCATCTCGGCTGGAGGGACAGGCTCTATCACGCCCTTCTGTAGAAGCGAGGCGATTTCTGCACGCAAGGCAGCGGTGTTCTCGCCTCTCACCATGGTGGAGCGGACGCCGTTGAACCTGGGCAGGCGCCTGGTGAACTGAATCGCATAGCCGAGTCGGACGGTCCTGATCAGCCAACGCGACAGGTTGGGGAGCGCGAGCCATGGCCCTAAGCTCCGCGCGAGAGGGACCAAGGGGAGTATAGCGTTGGAGCCCGGAGTTGGAGTCTGCAGCCTGCTTGACTACTCACGACAGATAACAGCCCTCAACAGATGCAAACCGGAGAAGAGACCAGGTGAGAATGCTATGAGTGAGCCGTAGCAAGATCTCTGATTTAATGCCCACTTGATGGTTCAAATGGAAAGCCATCAATGTACATTGCGTGCTGCCAGCATGGGAAAGGAGTGCTTTAAAGCCAGAAAAACAGCATGTATCTCCAGCATGTTCATGTGGTCCATAGACTGGGCCTCTGACCATTGACGCCTCTGTGATTCTATTCTATCATTATACTTTGTTTCTATTGTATTATTTCGTATTAACTGTAAATTAACCAAATATGTTCAAATGCTTTGATAAATAGTTTCTCTTTTTTTTAACTAAGTTTACTGAAGTTTCTTTGTACAGCCATCTCTGGCAAGGTCAGAGAGGAAAAGAGAGGCAGAGAACTGTGTCTTATCAGAGGACACAGCAGAAGAGTGAAAAACATCTTACTATTATGGAATGTGCTGAGGAAGACTAGTGTGAATGAAGAATAGTGCATTTCAGAACAGGAACCTGACCTTGTAAGTTGAAGATAGGAGGTTCTATGGTAATCACTTTTTATATTTAACCAATCATTTAGTTGATTCTTTGTCTTTTAAAAAATGTATATATGATTGTTTTGGATAAATAGTCTGTATTTTGGAACTAACCTTTGTAGCTCTCTGGAGGTACACAATAAAGTGATTTGATTTGATTTGACTTGGAGAGGCAGCCCGGGCTCGTAAATAAAGATTTTCTTTGCTTAAGCTTTACCACTGAAGTGGCCTGATTCATTTTACAGGTGAATTTCCACCACATTTCTTGGCGTGAATGATTGACAGCAACTAGACCAAATTTAAGGATCACTCTGGACTGAATGACGAAGGCGACAGGTCTCAGTATGCCAGACAAGTTATAGCACAAGGACTGGCGCCTGTTTTAATTGTGGCCAATAAAGCCATTTAGCAAAATATGTCCACAAAACAATGCAGCTGATGATGATCATATAGTTACCAGTAATAAATAACCAGTAGTTCAGAAATTTTTTGCAAAATTGGGAAAATAATTCACTCAAACACAGGTTCCTCCTGTCAGAGCACTGTCTAGTAAATCTAATGGGCAGAGATCTGTTAGGACGAATAAATATTCAAATTGATTGCTCGGACCACGGCTTGCAAATTACAAGCCCTGAAATTTGCCTTTACTTGCTACAATCCATTTCCAGCTGTTTTTATCGGTGGAATATAACTGAAACCAATGTTCATCAACAGCTGTATGCAACATTAGATAAAACTGAGAGGGAGTTACCAGAATAATTGCAGTGTACCAGTCTATTCTCCCACACAGGCCCGGATTTGTCATATGAAAAATATCGGTTCCCTGGTCCTATCAGTGAATGTTTAATTTTAGGTGATATATTTCTGGGGGTTAAATACATAGGTATTGCTGTACAGCTTTACAATGAACAACAAAACATTTTCAAGGAAGTCACGCCCCATATTTCTCTGGCAAGAAAGAAAGAAAAGCATGGGAAGTTTTATACAGATGGCTTTAGCATGAAGAGATTGGGTAAAAAAAGAGGTGAAATGTATTTTTCACCCTCACATCATGTTACTCGTATTCCAAATTTTATGATGGCTACTGTTGTTCGTTCCAGACAAGAGAAAAATTATGATAGTTCAGAAGTAACATAGATTTATTTGGACGACATACCCCAAGGACTGTGGGCTAAACTCTATTACGATATATGATATCGGGTGTATGAAAAATGCACAACCCCAGCAGTTGGTTCCAAAATCAAACCATAGACCATAT
This sequence comes from Moxostoma hubbsi, assembly GCA_032164185.1. Taxonomy (NCBI): domain Eukaryota; kingdom Metazoa; phylum Chordata; class Actinopteri; order Cypriniformes; family Catostomidae; genus Moxostoma; species Moxostoma hubbsi. Next base: position 1,742,551 of record JAVLUX010000196.1, on the reverse strand, counting down.
AGAGCTCAATACCTGCTTTCTAAAGAAGCAGAAGAAGGCCTGACAAAGAAATGGCACCTTTGTTCAAAAGAGAATCATCAATCTCTTTGTACACATTCCTCAGTCTCTATTCATCTTTTGGCAGTAAAGAAAAATAATGGCAAATATAGAATGGTCCAGGATTTATGCTTGGTAAATTAAGTTGTGTTCCCCTCAGTCCCGATTGTGCCCAATCCTGTGACCATTCTTTCTACAACTCCACTAATTTTTCTGTAATTGATTTGACAAATGCAATTTTCTTGATTCTGGTATATCCAGACAGCCATTACTGGTTTTTGTTCTGCTTCAAAAATAAAAGATATTAGTGGAACGTCATGCCACAGGGCTATACCGAATCCCCAACGTTTTATGGCTTTATGGCTCAATTGTTGTGCAATCTTGAAACTTCCAAAACTCCAACTGGAAGTGCACTTTTGATTTATGTCGAAGATTTGCTTTTGGCAAGCCCTTGTGAAGAAGCCTGCTTGCAGGACACAAAGGCTTTGCTACTCTTTTTAGCTGAAAATGGCCATAAGTGTACAAATTGCAATTAGTTCGAACATGTCATTTTTAGGTATGATGAATTACTGTCAAGCTTGGATACTTGTCAAAACTGCTTTCTGACTTCCGGTTTAAGCGTGGCGTGAGTAGACGCACGTGAGTGTAGCTCCCGACCTCTTTCGTTCAATTAGTCATTATTTTTTCGATATTTATTCACTACAATCGATTATCTGGCACCTGATATTACTTGAATACGGTGGAGCAAAAATGACAAGTAGAAAGCAACTTCGGAATAAAACTGGAGACAAAGACGGTGAAGCTTCGAGCAAGACCGACGATATGGCGCCATCCCCTGAGGGCTTAACGGCTTTACCTGAAGATCTCGAAAGGCTTCGGTCAGTGCTTCTTTCTGATATGACGCAAGTAGTTCACTCTCTTTTAAAAACAGAACTGGCTGGTGCACTGTCACCTGTGAACGCGACATTGGAACAAGTTCAATCATATTACGAAGCTCATGACGAACGACTTCGCAAGGTTGAAGATGGACTAAATGACTACAGGCTGGTGAATGTCGAGGCTTCAATGGATGCACTACTGAAAGAGAACATATCACTGAAGGAAAAGCTGGACGACCTCGAAAATCGCTCACGGAGATCTAATATGAGAGTTGTGGGCATCCCCGAAAAGTTGGAAGGACAAGACCCGATTAAATTTATGACTGATTTTTTTGAGGAAGTACTGGGGAAAGAATTCTTCACAAGTCCTCTTGTTCTTTTTCGGACCCAACCCAACCAACGATGCAAGGGCCAATCAGACCAAACCCAGAGTGTTTCTGGTTCTTTTTCACTACTTCCAGGACAAGCACTGCATCCTCAGATTCAGTAAGCAACAGCGAGATTTGCTCTTTCGCGGTCACCAGGAGTTTTTCCACGAGGATTTCAGCGCTGAGCTGGGGAAAAAGCGAGCGGCGTTCAAAGATGTGAAGTCTCGACTCTACGAAAAGGGAGTCAGATTTGGTCTCTTGTACCCTGCAAGGCTCCGAGTTACTCACGAAGGGAAAACACACTTGTTCAGCACGCCAGAAGAAGCCAACGAATTCTACTGTTCGAATTGGGGTGAAGAATAATGTGCAAAGAGATTCCTTTTGCCCCCCCCGTGTAAGGAGAGAGGAAGAGGAGGGAGAGGGAAGGGGGAGGGAGGAGGAACATATGGTTCTATAGACTTCATACTGTAACTATGTTCCAACCCGAGGTTGCGCTGGACTTAAGGTTATAAAACGTACATTCCTTTTCTCCTTTTTTCACCTTTTTTCTTTTTCCGGCTGGATAGCATAGAATTTTTTGACACCGTTTTGATCCTAGTTTTATAAGGGGGCTGCACTTACATTGTATATGACTTAATTTGTTGGTTCGCATTCTTGGAAGTTTTTCGTTATGTTTTATCTGCGATCATCCTCAGTTGGGGAATTAGATCTAGGAATAGAAATGTTCTCTCTCTCTCTTTTTTTTTTTTTTTTTTCTCCATTTGGTTGGGGGTTGGGAGGGAGGGGCGGTTGGCAGGATTGTTTACTTCTGGTTTCTTGTATCTTATTTTTGTCATTTACAATTCATGGCTACAATTTGCTTTAGATCAAAACCCATGCATGATTTTAATTTATGTATTATACAGTTAATATAGGTGATGAGGATAGAGGTCATCCTGTGAGACTTATGACATGGAATGTCAGGGGTTTAAATGGTCCTGTTAAAAGAGCTAAGGTTTTCTCCCATCTTAAACCTTTCAAACAAGATATATTGTTTTTACAAGAAACACATTTAAGACTCTGTGAATTTGTAAGATATGGGTTAGTCAAATTTTTCATTCCAAATTTAATAGCAGATCAAGAGGTGTGGCAATTAATAAGAGAGTACAGTTTATACCTTCTGACACAATCTGTGATCCTAATGGCCGTTACATTATTGTATCTGGGTCTCTTTTTCAAGTCCCAGTGGTTTTAGTTAATGTTTACAATTGGGACGATGTTCAGTTTGCAAATAGTCTCCTATCGATAATTCCCAAGCTTGATACACATCATGTATTATTCTCTGGGGATTTAAGTTGTGTTTTCGATCCTCAGCTGGATAGGTCCAACACTTGTAGTAATGTTTCTGATATGGCGATGGCCTTTTCTTTATTTATGCAACAGAACGGCTGTGTAGATCCTTGGAGATTCTTAAATCCGTTGACTAGACAATTCTCCTTTTATTCCCATGTCCATCATTCCTTTTCTAGACTAGATTATTTTTTTTGTAGACAACTTGTTTATATCAATGGTCAAGAAAGTTGACTACTCAGCTATAGTTGTATCCGATCATGCACCCTGTGGTGCTGGACCTGCACTTCCCTTTGAACATCAGAGAACGACCAATCTGGGCATTTGATCCATTATTGCTATCCAATGATAAATTCTGTAACTTTGTCTCATCTAGTATAGATAATTTTCTGGAATACAATAAAACAGATACAGTGTCTTACTCATTACTTTGGGAGACTTACTTGAGGGGTCAAATAATTTCTTATACATTGTATGCTAACAAAGAACGTAAGAAAGAACTGCAAACACTTTCACAATCCATATTAGATTTAGACAGACAGTATTCTGAATCTCCCACAGCTAAATTACATAAAAAAAGAGTTGACTTGCAGACAAAGTTTAATTTTTTATCCACTTCTCATGCAGCACAATTAATAATTAGGACGCGTGGTCTTTACTATGAATATGGAGACAAATCAAGTCGGCTCTTGGCTCATCAGCTGAAACGTCAAACTGCCTCCTGACTTATTTCTCAGATAAAAGACTCAAATCAAACTTTAGTTAGCAACCCAAAAGAAATTAATAAAATTTTCAAAAACTTTTACTCCTTATTATATACTTCTGAATTCCCTTCAGATACAATGGATATGGAAAATTTCTTAAACAATATGGATACTCCTACTTTGCAATCAGATAGGGCAGTAGATTTAGAACGTGACCTCGAGATTGAAGAAATTAGTAGGGCCATTATGGCAATGAAGAGTGGTAAGTCCCTAGGCCTTGATGGGTATCCTATTGATTTTTATAATTTATTTAAAGAGAGACTTGCACCAATCCTTTTTGAGGTTTTTAAAGAATCTTGGAGCCTGCCTCCAACTTTTTCGCAAGCATCTATTACACTCCTTCTTAAAAAGGATAAAGACTCTACCCAGTGTGAATCGTAGCGTCCTATATCTCTTTTAAACACCGACATTAAAATCTTAGCTAAAGTATTGGCATTTCGTTTAGAACATGTCCTCCCCTCGATAATCTCAGACGATCAAACAGAATTTATTAAAGGTCGCCAATCTTTCTCTAATATTCGTAGACTCGCTAACATAATGTATCTTTCTGATACTTCTCCGCACCCGGAGGTAGTTATCTCCTTGGTTGCAGAGAAGGCGTTTGATTGAATTGAATGGCCATATTTGTTTGCAGTCTTAAAAATGTTTGGTTTTGGTAATATTTTTATGTCTTGGATCAAATTAATATATCATTCCCCTTCGGCATCAATTCGGACTAATTATTCTCGATCAGACTTTTTCCCATTAACACAAGGGACCCATCAGGGATGCCCATTGTCCCCACTTCTTTTTGACATTGTGATTGAACCTCTTTCAATAGCTTTGAAAACAGCCACAACGTTCCAGGGGGTTAGGAGGGGGGGGGGGGGGGTATTGAACATCGTGTGTCTTTATACGCCGATGACCTTTTGCTTTACATCAGTGACCCCATATCTTGTTGTCCTTTAATTATATCATTATTAGGTCGGTTTGGTACATTTTCGGATACAAATTAAATTTCCAAAAAAGTGAATGTTTCCCCATTAATGATTTGGCATTACAAATTCAACAAGAATCGTTACCCTTTCGTTTTTCTCCAAATGGCTTTAAATATCTTGGAATTCACATGACGCACTCCTTTTCTTCTTTGTTTGAAGCCAATTTTTTAGATACCTTCAGATTCGTAATTTTGTTAAGAACAAATTTCCACCCTTCCCTGATTTTCCTCCTACCTCGCCCTTAGATAGTCTTACTCTTAATTTTAATAATAAAGGATTGATTTCCATATTATATTCCCAGCTCATGTCTTTGAAAGGGTACAATTTGGATAAAATTAAATCCAAATGGGAAAGTGAACTGGGCATAATGTTGTCTGAGGCTTTTTGGAGGGAGGCGTGTATAAAAGGGTCCACTCATCATCATCCTCTCTTAGGTTAGGGCTCATACAATTTAAAGTACTTCACAGGGTTCACTTGAGCAAGGAATGGTTAGCGAGAATATATCCTGGGTTAGATGCAGCCTGTGATAGATGCTCTTTCTCCCCAGCCAGTCTGACACATACATTTTGGTCTTGATCCTCTCTAAATAATTACTGGGAATTGGTTTTTAAAATGGTCAGCGAGGCCCTTGGGGTGACTCTGCGGCCTTGTTCCTCAACAGCAATTTTTGGATCTCCCAGTGACACTATAACAATTACCTTAACTGCAACCCAGAGGGACATCATTGCGTATACTTCTTTATTGGCTTCTTTAGGAATCTTGTTAAGTTGGAAATCCCCCACCCCTCCATCTGCAACAGTTTGGCTAGAAGATGTGATGTTCATTTTAAAATTAGAAAAGATAAAATTTACATTAAAGGGATCTGTGGACAGATTTTATTTGAAATGGGAACCTATTTTGTCATATTTAAAAAATTTGGAAGAATTACCCAGTTAACCTATTTTCCATGTATCTCTCTCTTTACACCTTTTTGTGACGTTGTATTTGCTGTTTTGGCCTTAGTGTAGTTTGTCTCACAGAATGGCAAAATTATTATTATTATTTATCTATATTTTTTTCTCTCTCTTTTATGTATGCATTTATACTGTAATGGTGATACTTTTATCATCATTACTTTTGTTTTGGTTGGTATGCATGGGTGCACGCCTTGAAAAGGTGTAGTGACGGTTATATTTTGCCTTTGTAACCAGACGCTATGTTATTCTGTTGTATTTAAGCTGCCCAGGGAAGGGATGTTTTGGGTGTGAGGGGGGTTATTATAGTTAAAAATAGAAGGAGGGAAAATGTAACTTTCATGGTTTCACTGTATATTGCTTTACTCCTTTCAATAAAAAAAAAAAAAACTGCTTTCTGATTTAGTTCATATGCATACGATCTGGTTACATGGACACAAGAAGCTGATTCTGCCTTTGAAAGGCTCAAAATTGCTTTACTGTCTCATTAAATAACTTATATGATTTACCTCTTTTACAGCAAAATGCTACCGAGGAAGAACTAAACCTCTAGTGTGCAAACTGCAGGATGGATTCTGCCACAGGCACTTGGATTGACTCTGAAAATAAACCAGCTTTACCTAAATCAGTTTTTCCATTTATGGCTAAATTGACACATGGTGCAGACCATGTGTATAAGGGAGGTATTGTAGATATGATTAAAAGACAACAGTTACTTGATTATTGGTAAAAATTGTAAAATTAGACACGGATATATCAGCAATAATTACTAGTGATCATAATATGATAGAGGAATAAAAGAAGTGCTGGGTATCAAAAGATGAGACAGACGTTAAAGGTTATATATGCAAAAGAATTGAAACAACATACTGTATATCTGGATCCTGGAAAAAAAAAAAAAAAAACTTTCAGTTTGGAATGTTTCACCATTATAAATCAAACAGCCCAGGCATCCTGATTGGTCATAAAGGCCACTCTGCAACCTGATCTTCCACACACAGTTAAAGCAGACTTTTCTTCTATGCAAGGTTACCATCAGATTTGCACAAATCTAAGACATTTCATCTTAATCTAGCCTTACTAGAAAATGCTGAAAATCACTTTGTGTTAACGTTTACAGCTGACGTTAACAGCAGGACACCCTTGGGGGATGCGTCCAATTTCAGTTCAAATAGTTCCAAACAGGAAGAACTCGCTCTTCTTGACTCTTGGCTTGGCTCTCTTGGTTTTCCTCTTGCTCTTGTCTCTTCTGCTCTGGTGACTGCTCAGACTTCACGCTGACTCCATGTCAAGTGGCCTATGGAATCTCGGGACTCGACATCCCGAGAATGAGTGAGAAGGCCTCACTTCACAGCTAACATCATTCATACAGACTATAAACTTAGACCACACAGAAATCACAACATAGACGGAACGAACTTTTGACCAAGAATCGAGCAACATAAAGGATGCCAGTACATGCAAGTAACACCTCCAGTTTGTGCTCAGATGGCTGGTGTATTGATTAAATATTTTGAGTAATCTGATAGCAAATCGATGTAGACTCAAATGAGGATAAATGGTTTTTAAAGCATTGTCGATAGACTCCATGAAGTTTCTTTCATTTCACATTCTGTCACTACTAGCCAACCTGTCTCATGTATATTTGTGTTAGATTAGATTTATGTTTAGAATAGCAATAAAGTTTGTCTCTATTCAAATATGATTAAACTGTGGTATATTATTCTGTTTCTAAAAGATTTCGCTTCAACACTGTACCTGAATATGTGTGTGGGGCAGGGCGGAGGGCGTGGCCGGGTCGTGAGTCTACACACCCGGTCCCTAATCAGGCTAATCAAGCCTCCGAGAGGGTGACTGCGGGGGATTGTGCAGGAGAGAGAGAGCTCGTTTACGGACATGTCCGTCATGTGTGTGTTTTGTCCTTTGCTTTAAGTTTATCATTAAAATATTATTTACATTGTCAAGCCAGTTCTCGCCGCCTCCTTTAATTAAGCCATGAGAATAATATTATTCCAATAAGTGAATGAATCATAATTCCCTTATTAAAGCTAATTCCTTTCAATAGAAAGTGTGAGCGGATAAAACTAGACTTATTATTTGAAATCGTTATATTATGGTTTCAATGGTGGAGAATCTTATTCAGACAAATAATCTAGTTATTTGTCATTTATCTAAATTATAATGGCTGTTGAACACGACTAATTCCATTATATATTTCATTACATAATAATGTAGAATAAGGACAGTTTTATTTAGTTCATGGCTCACATATTTCGAGACCCCAAATTCCCTTACATATTATGGTGAGAATGACACTAAATATCCCCATCTACACCTATCTCTAAATTATATATATGTAATAACCCTTCATATTTGGTGTGAGAATGGGGGCACTAAATGTCCCCATCTGCCTCTATCCTTATATATAGTGGCAGATGGGGGACACACAAGGGACAATAAGTTACGAAAAAGTTTTTTACCTCTTTAATTGCGCCGGTGGGAACAGTATTACAATGGCGCTGGATTAATAAATTAATTAATTCCCTCCTAAATTCTACTGACCTAGCTATAGAGAAGAATTATGAGCCATGCGAGAAGTAGTTATGCAGAACAGATTTGTTTTGGATGCGTTGCCCGCTTCATCATCAGGAGGTGTTTGCACAATGAATGGAGAGAAATGCTGCACTTATATTCTGTCAAATGACAACGACATTGGTTCAATAGGTCAAGCCTTAATGCAACTGAAGAAATTGCAACTTGAGATGAATATGGATGAAGTACATTCTCATGCATCTTGGTCTTGGTCAATATTTGGTAAATTTGTCTTGGGTGTGGCCAGTATACTCCATAGCACCCCCTAACATTTTGAGTGAGTTTATCGCTGTGGTTGCCACAGAGTTTGTCTGATATTCACAAGCTGGTGAGGACATTGTTCTCACCATGACAGACATATTTCCCATAGGCTTGCATTAGCTCCGCCCAACATACAGTTGGCAATTTTGGTTTGATTGAAAAATGCATGCTCTGGAATTCAAAGCACTCCTCCTAAGAATGTCATGTTACAGGTACCAAATGTGCACGACATCATGCCAAGACATCGACAATACTATATTATGAAAGGATTTTTGATATATTGAATGGTGTTGCCATGGCGACAAAAAAAAAAAATTGGACTAAAGAAATGTCTCATATCTTCAGCAAGCATGGTGTGATTTACAACAAAATTGAGCCAAATGTTTGTTCTTGCAGGCTGATCACATTGATATGGCTATTGTCAGTTACGGTTGTAGCACCACCAACTGGTGGAAGGAAGTATGTCACTTTTATTAACGTCAACCTAGTGCAGATTTAAAATTCTGAAGGGATTATTGGTATCATAAATACTATAGCCATGGCAATGAATTAAATGTCATCATTCATTTTTGTGTATATTCACATGTTTTGAGGTATTTGCCATGCTTTAATTTTTAAGTTTATTGTTAATAAACATATTTCTTATCTTTTATATAAATAAAATATAATACAAATATCAAAAGAAATGTAAAAATACTAGAATACTGCCATTTGTCTCTGCTCAGCTCTGAGTAGCAATTACAAGAAATGTCCAATAGAGGTCAACCAAGCTCCATTGTTGAATGAACATTTTTTATTAGATCTTTCGTTTATCTGGCTTTGGGACCGGATAAATAGATAATATACGAGCAGAGATTTATACTTGAACAAATAGGAAATATTTTGCCTTTTGTCATACTTAATTTATGCAATCTGGCAACCTTGCATATGAGTGGGCGGTCTCTCTCCTCTTCTAAATTTTTTTAATAAAATACTTAGCCATCAATAGTGCAATATTAAGCTCAAAGAAAAGTGTGATGCAGCCACTTTGTGTCCATTCGTTGGCTGTGTATGCTGTTTAGTGCCAAGTCTGAGACCAAACTTTTCAGTGACGAACTTTAGTATAATCCCAATAGATCTTTGCATCATTCACACACAGAGGGGACACGCAAGCAAAACCAAGTGAGAGGAATACGTTTGTTCTTTGTGTTATTTGTGAAATTCCGACGTCCCTCAAACCTGTATGCAAATGTTGCTCTGGCTGTAATCGTTAATCAGTTTCATGCAGTCTGTTTTATTTGATTGTGTAATAGGCCAGTGTTTCCCTTGCCATTATATTAGGGGGGGCGCCCCGCCCCCCCAACGGCACCCTCCGCCCCCCCCTTGAAGGTAAAGTTAATTATATTTTCTATATAGCTCCAGATCACAACAGAAGTAATTTAAGGTTACCTTTCCAATAGAACAGGTCTATACCTTGTTCTTTTATTAAACAAACTATATAGCCCTTATGTTATTTATCTTATTTACACGACGGCACGTCATTTCTGTCTCTACATGGTCACACGTTTACTATTCTCCTCAGCTCTCTGTATCGCGCACGGCGGAGTTCCGCCCCATGCGCTCGCACACACGTCTGCAAACACACACACACACACACACGCACACACACACACACACACACACACAGACACGTTCGCGCGCACACAGGTGAGCATAGGGGTGTTCGATTCCAGGTTTTCTGGTACGGAGGTATGCATAATTACAAACTAGAGTCACTATGACTGTTATCTATTTCTAAAGAGATAAGCTACAAGCTACATGTAGGATAAGTACAAAGTTTCTACGACAGCTCTCTGGCATGGTGTAATGCCGCGGATACACTAGATTTTGAGACTACGGTCGTGATATGACGTCACATTAATTCAACATATTGTAATGACCCGGCAGTCGGCGCTAAAAGCTGGGTGCATTATGGGTTATAAGCTTGTTAGGAATTGTTTTACATTCCCCGCACGCGTTGTGTGGTTTATTTGGACGATCTGTTGGTCCATGCCAAAAACTTTGACCAGGCTGTCCATAACTTACGGGAGGTCCTGACAGCCATCCGTAGTGCCGGGTTGCGGTTGAACCCAGCCAAGTGTAACCTGCTCACCCGCCAGACACAGTTTTTGGGCCACGTGGTCAGCGAGAGCGGAGTGGCTACCGACCCGACAAAGGTGGCTGCGGTGAGTGACTGGACCCCACCAACCAACATCACGGAGTTGCGGAGCTTCTTGGGCCTGGCCTCCTATTACAGGAGGTTCGTCAGAGACTTTGCAACCATCGCCAGCCCTTTACATCAGCTGACAAATAAGGGTCGGCGGTTTGGGTGGTCTGAAGATTGTGCTGCAGCCTTCCAACAGCTAAAAGTGGCTCTAGTCAATGCACCTGTCCTGGCCTACCCTGATCCCAACCAACCTTTCCTGGTGGACACTGATGCCAGTAACGTGGGAGTCGGTGCTGTACTGTCCCAGATAAGGGAGAATGGAGAGCGAGCGGTAGCCTACTATAGTTGCAGCCTCAGTCGCCCAGAAAGTAATTATTGCGTCACCCGGCGGGAGTTGTTAGCAGTGGTCTTGGCGGTCCGTCACTTCAGGCCTTACCTCCTAGGCACCAGGTTCACATTGAGGACCAACCATGCTAGTCTCACCTGGATGTTAAATTTCCGTCAGCCAGAGGGTCAGGTGGCAAGGTGGCTGGAGATCCTTCAAGAGTACGATTTCGAGGTTCAGCACCGACCAGGCTACCGCCGACGCTCTCTCCAGACGGCCATGCTTCATGGATGAATGTCGGTACTGCAGTCGTCAGGAAGAACGAGGTCTGGGGCCATCATCGGCGGCAGCAAGGCCGGGTGACAGCAGTGGAGAGGGGGAGCCGTTCACTACCGAGCAGCTGAGGCAACAACAAACGAATGATCCAGTACTGGTGGAGGTGAAGGGTTGGTTGGAGGCCCAAACGCATCCGGACTGGTCAGCCGTATCGTCCCAAGGGCCCGAGATCAAGACACTTCATTCTCAGTGGGGTAGCCTGGAGCTCCACGAAGGCGTGATTTATCGGCAGTGGCAGGCCTCGGGGGGAGGGATAGACCATCTGCAGCTCCTGGTCCCCCACGCACTGCGATCGAAGGCCCTCCATTGGGTTCATGGGGCAGCTGGAGCTGGCCATTTTGGGAATTCCAAGACAGTGCGACGACTGCGGCAGCGGTTCTACTGGCCAGGATGTCGGCAGGATGCGGAACTGTACGTTCATTGCTGCGATATTTGCACGGCACAGAAGGGACCTAGCCAACGCTCGCATGCGCCATTGCAGCAGTACTTAGTCGGGGCACCTATGGAGAGAATTGGGGTGGATATCCTGGGGCCGTTTCCCGTCACAGAGGCCGGCAATCGTTTTGTCCTGGTCGCTATGGACTATTTTATGAAGTGGCCGGAGGCGTATGCGGTGCCAGATCAGAGTGCTTCCACTACGGCACAGCGGTTAGTGGACGAGATGTTTGCTCTGTTTGGGGTGCCGAACGAACTTCATAGTGACCAGGGGCGGAACTTTGAGAGCCGAGTGTTCGGTGAGGTGTGTCAACGATTGGGGGTGAAAAAGACAAGAACCACCCCCCTCCACCCGCAAAGCAATGGACTAGTTGAGCGGTTTAACCGCACCTTGGCCACCCAACTTGCTATCTTGACTAGTCAGCACCAGAGGGATTGGGACCAGCATCTGCCGTTGGTCCTGTGGGCGTATCGGACAGCGGTGCAAGAGTCGAGTCTGTGTACACCGGCGGCACTGATGTTTGGGAGGGAGCTCCGCACGCCGGTGGACTTGGTGTTCGGGGCACCCCCTGAGCCGGAGATCGCTGGCGGGCCAGAATTGGATTATTTCAGGAAATTGAAAGAGCGGCTGAACACGGTCCACCAAATGGCCAGGGAGGCTCTAGGGGACGCTGGTGCTCGTCAGAAGCGGGCGTATGACGCACGGGCTCATGGGCCTACGATTGGGCCCGGGGACAGTGTTTGGGTGTTCTGTGCCAAGAGGAAGCAGGGGTTGTCGCCCAAGCTGACTCATCATTGGCAAGGACCTGGGGAGATCCTGGACAAAATTTCGGATGTGGTCTTCCGGGTCCGAATGCCTGGAAGGGGTAGACGGGTGGTGCTCCATAAGGACCGGTTGGCACCATACCACTCACTGGCCCCAGAGCAACAGGTTGAGGGAAGTCAGAAAGGCTCCCCGAGACTCATTCCCAGCGCCGATACGGACAATAACGGACTCAGGGCTGAGCCTGGCGCTGGGGGTAGAACATTGGGGAGGTCGAAGCGTTTTCGACGCCTGCCGGGACATTTGTTGGATTTTGTTGTGGGTGATCAGGGTTGTGGGGACACTAACCCTCTTGGGGGGGAGCTATTGTAATGACCCGGCAGTCGGCGCTAGCAGCTGGGTGCATTATGGGTAATTGCTTGTTGGGAATTGATTTATGTGTTATTAACGTAAGACGGTTGGGTTTGTGTGTTAGTAAAGTTATGTGTATTCATGTTCAAAGTAGGCTGGGTGTTCTTAGTTCCTTTACAGCCTTGTTATGCAAAAAGGTGTCTCTCACCATCACGGAGAAGGGGGTTGTGAGGGAGGGACTTGGGGATGGGGTTCTTGCCTGTATTGTTCTTGTTCTATGTTCAGAATAAATAAGGGAGTGGACGAAAGTGCTGCCTCCTGTTGGTTTATTCTATTCTTGAGACACTCATAGTCGTGCGGTGTATGGGACACGGGTGCTCGTATCGTACCGTCGCGATTCGTTTAGCTACTACAGCATCAGAGTGAAGTGTAGTTCTGTTTATCTCCATTCGCTTTCTTTTGAAAAAGCTGGCCGTTATTACAATATAACAAATAGTAATACACTCAAAATGTAAAAAATATACAATCTACTCGACTTTAGTGCAAAAATATAATTTTTATAGGGATTAGACACTCACAAGTGAGTGATTTCGGACACAGTAACAGAGTCGACATCAAGAGTCGATTCCTGTGATGGAGTCGACCCCGAGTCTGGGGCTATTCAGAATCGAGGAATCCACTCTTTAGAGTCGACTCCCCATCACACACTCCCACCAGCGGACAGAAAGCGTGCGTCGGAAATATGTTGCGTCAATCACCTGAAAAGAAGACAAAAATATCTGTGTTTTTTAAACGCTCCCAGGGTGGTGAAGATGGCAACACTCGCTCTCCTGTAAGTAACACCCGGAGTAGCCCTACTGCTCCGAGTCCAAGTGCTGCACGTCCTTTCCCTGACAAGCAGCAAAAGTCCAGTCACTAGTGATGGGTCGTTCGCAAAGAGCTTTAAGAGCCGACTCTTGTAGGTGAACGTTGGGAGCCGGCTCGCATATCAGAAGAGCTGGATCTATTAATAAAAATATTTTAAAAAAAAAATTAAGATATGAACAAACAAAAGATTTAAATTAATATAATTAACTAATTCAAAGAACGAAAAAATAAAATAATAACATCCACAATAGGCTGCAAGGAGACCATCTTGCAGCATGCATGCGGATCTCAATAAATGGGCCAGACGTTTCTGACTTCCCTATCAAGAGGCTCTGGAAATGTTCTTCCAGAAGCCCAGGAAGAAACACTGCAGTGACAAAAGCTGCACACTTTGTGGATAAATTACATAAAAATAAATGTTCCAATGTTTAGTTTAATGTACAGTTCAAATAATTGTTCAGTTAATATATTCACTGCTGCCATTAAAAGAAACAAATGAACACCATGACTCCTTTAAGTGTTTGTGTCTGTGTCAATCCCGAAGCTGGCATGACTTGTGTTGATGGTGTTTGTGTAATGGCATAGTCCTATACATTACCTAATATTAGAAATATTTATTTGAAATTTCAGCGCAGTGTTTGAAATCATGTTACATGCCGTTCACATGCTTGTTTGTTGTTGCACTAAAATTACACACAGCGCCACAAAAGAGCAAAACATGTGTCTTGACTCGAGATGATTAAAAGTTTAGGTTCTTTTTATCTTGGCATGGCATCTAAAAACACGAACAAGCCGTCAAAGACGTCTATCTAGCACGCGTTTACATTGAAATAATTTATAATTTGTGCAATAGTAGTATATTACATTTTCTTGTACACATGATCAATCAATGTTCCATTTTCAGTGGTAGGTTCTTTGACACACTGAACATAGCCTAGGTTTACCATCAATGTAGACATTGCATGTGTTTTCAAGTCATCATGGTTCCAATCACCAATTAAAAAGATGTAATCTGACATATTGTTTAATGTGTTGGAGAGTTTGGAAATGCATGTTTGAAACAAAAATAAGCGATAATGTGGTGGCCTGTAAATAACAACTATGATTATATCAAGTTTGAGTTGACATATTATGCACTCTGTTAATATTGGGAATGTCCAAAATATTTGAAATCATTATTAGTTCTATAGTATATGCCAACACCACCATGTTTTTTTGTGTCGATTTGTTGTCTGTACTGTAAGCAAAACATTGTGGAGCACTGTGAAAGTGGTAATCTTCAATGAAACTTATATGTTTGCAGGCAGCCATGTCTCTGTTACAGCTATACAGCTATAATTATAGGATTGGATTGAAGCTGTTAAATCTAGCAAATGGCAGTGTAAACCCTGAACATATATATTAGGAAAATATATATTTTTATTTGGTGTTATGTGGCGAAATATTATAAAGTTCAAACTGTGGTATTGTGTTGATACATTCTTGGATGTTGCTTTTGCAAAAAAATTGCTTTATCAGCAAAATCTTTAATGATCAACCCACTTAAAGTCTTGACTCAACTTAAAGCAACATATGCCTGTCCAGCTTAAAAAAATATTTGTATTAATTTGACTGCTTCATTGCCATTAATCCTTGCACTTTGTGTAAAGTGCAAGCACATGCAAACTTTAATGGGAACTGCTTGTGCAACCGACCCTTGCTGTTAACTCGCTCTTCCTCTAAAGTAATTGGAGTGGAATTTGTGATGTTTCTATGTGTTGGAATACGCTTTCTAATGGTATTCCTAATTTTATCATCATCAAACTGAACAAATACTACATTCCCAATTGTGTTGATTGTATTAAAGCCATGTCTGTTACAATACCTCAGACACCATTTACAAGCCCATGACGTCAATATTCCTTATTAACATGAGTCGTGCACTTTTACCTAATAGAAATGTTTCTGGGAAACAAGAATGAAATACTTTGGAAAAGTATACATTTGTCCAGTTTGTTGATTTTCAAAATCCTGAGCCTCAACACAAATGTTGACCTGGGCAACATGCAATTATCTGTTTGATATTATGCTCTTCCACTTGCGTATTTGTTGGGAAAATAAGTAAAGCAAAAGAGGTTAGCCCAGTTTCTCTACTTTTGAGCATATTTAAGTCATTAAGTGATAGTGGGTATCTCTTGCTACATTACGCAATCTATTCAATATTTCAGCAAAGAGTCTTTTGTCTAACAATGATTGTTAATTCTGACCGTGTAAATGTGCATTTCCACAAATCCAATTGAGCATTTTCCAAATGGAGCCTTCACCAGTCCCTTCAGCTATTGTGGACCCCACTATCATGCCCTGCAAATGATCAAACTAAGCAGCTTTCAAGTCAAGGCAGTATTGAAAATGAGTATCAGAAGGACACATAGACATAGCATCAAGGTGTGGGCTATGAGAAAGGTAAAGAAAACCAGTAGCTTAATTTGATTAATGGGAAAGAGTGTCCTCGGTGGAACCCGTAGCAGCAGGAATTTTGTCTGCTGGCTGAAGGGCCTACAGCAGACGTTTCACCCCCACCATATCTAAAGACCAAATCAGCAACTTTTCTTTGACAGACAGGTGCCCTGCCAAATGGCTGCCTTTAGCAGCTGATTTTTTCTTGGCTGGGGGAGCGCCAGCAGCCGCCAAGACACAACACTTATGATAATTAATATGCAAGGTTATATTATTGAGGACACTTCCAAATACTGTGAACAAAAATATAGACAACCTATTAGTTAAATTGTTTAGATGTTTTTTAATGCACCGTGCTTCATTTCCATCCATAAATCCAGAAGATTTACAACCAGGGACCAAAATTAACACTCACCAAGCGAAAGATACAAGCAATTATATTCTTTTTTAATTGTTTCAGTATTTATGAATGGTAAAATGTATTTTAATTTATAAATACTCTATAATATTTATAGAGAATGAGAATGCAAAAACAAAAACAACATGATCGAGAAGCACCCTTACGAAAACCGAGAGTTCATGGCAAATTTGCCACTGTTAATGTTCACATACAAATGAGACTTGCTGCATACTTGCGGCAACTTGTCCATTGTTGGCAAAGGTTCACCACTACTGGCGAAGAGCTGCAAACTTCTGGCAAACATTTGCAGCAAATCAAAAGCTAATTTCCATGTGAAAATAACAAGCAGCAAATTTTCGGCTGGGCATGGCTGATGAAAGAGGGAAGCTTCCATTTTAAGGCTTTGGAAAAGTTTTTGGTCTTTTGGTTCTTTGTTCAGGGGTAAAAAGAAGTTCTAAACAGCCGAGCAATGGTATACTGTTTGAAAACATTCAGACACCAGTCACACCACTGTGGGAGGCTTTTAGACAAGTATTTAATATGAGGACGCTACAGGTAAAACCTAAACTAATGTGGCATCAAAATGTGTTATCAACAGGGTTGGGGAGTAACGAAACACATGTAACGGTTTTACATATTTTAAATACAAAATATAAGTAACTGTATTCCACTACAGTTACAATTTAAATCATTGGTATTTAGAATACAGTTACATTCAAAAATTATTTTGATTACTGAAGAGATTACTTTGCATTTTATTGTCATTTGGTTCATTTAATATTTGGTCCTTTCAGATGGAAAACATAAATAAAAAATCTATAAATAAATGTGCGATCCCAAGTGCATTTGAACAGCGGTAAAACACTTTTTTTATGATGTTTTACATTCATACGAGCAGACAGAGAAGTAATTATAAGTAATACATAAGAATTTAAGTCTTGTTTTGAGAGAAATCGAATTAAATGAAGTGAACTTTATACTTAAAACAAGAAAAAAAATCTGCCAATGGGGTAAGCAAAATACACTTGTTTTCACTTTGAATTAAGTTTATTTTTCTTACCCCATTGGCAGAATTTTTTTCTTGTTTTAAGTATAAAGTTCACTTAATTTAATTCGATTTCTCTCAAAACAAGACCTAAAATCTTATGCCAGTTTCCTTGTCAAGTAAATAAATCACATTTTAAGAATGTTTAGATATTTTTACTGGAAAACAAAAAAAAATTCTTGTCTTGAAAATAATTTTTTGCAGTGATGTTTCATTTGTCTGGTTTAGATTCTGAATTAATGACGCTTGTGCCATAATACACTTGTGTTATTTAGATTCTAAATTCAATACGCTAATGCTAACATTTTGATTTTCAAATCTGAATTTATTAAATGCTTATTTTATTTTAACATTTTAATTGTGTATTTATTTAAATGTTCAAAGGTGTTTTCAAAGTTATTTTCTTAATGTCCTTTTAATTAAAAAGGCCAAACATTTAACTTGTAATTAAAAATAACAAAGTTTGTTTATTTTTCAATTGGTTTTGTAATTTAATACAATAACAGCTTCAACAATGATCACAATATGAAAATTTGACACACATGGTACTAATATTAAATCACAATAGCTGGAAAAACTGTGAAACACATTGCTGAAATGTTTGAGAATTCCAACTATCTTTAGAACGAGTACATCACATCAGAGGAATAGCCAATTAATATAAATCATCAATAAAAAAGGCTTAGTCAGGATGTTTTCTGGCAAGTAGAAACATTAAATCAGACCTGTGCTTATTTGAACTTGACTTGACATACCAACTTTATAGTGCACGCATCCCTCTAAATCTCCAACAGTGGTCCAGCCCTGTTTCTTCTCCACTTCGGGATCATTATGAAGGATCTTGTTCCTTAGCCAGGACAGATAGTAAACACGCAATTTATTCTTCTTCCCTGAACAACACAAGCAGAATTGGAGAGAAGCTTCAGTCAACACTTCATCATTACACAATATACACATAAATATATAATAATTGGAAGTGATCATCGCTCAAATTAAATACATGATAAAGAGTTTACCATGTGTCGGGGGTTTCATTTGAAACGGACTTGTGTATTGAAAGTTTATTACAATTGTTTCAAAAGCATATGTTTGAGTTTAATGGAATAATTAAAAATGTCTATATATAATAAACCACAGCATGTATCACCACGTCAGACAGTGACAGTAAAATATGTTTGGTTTTTCGACCCAAATTCCCAATTTTTCATTTTGCATGTAAACATGCAAAAGTTTCCACATTAAAATGTTGTGCGAAGAGACTTAACGACAAAGACAAGACAGAAATGGAGTCAAATAGAGGAAACATAGGTGTAAGTGTAGACACAATGACGAGGATGTTATATAACTCTCTTCAAGACTGTATCTTTATTACCTGATATTGTCACTAGAACATTAAGTCCCTCCAGAACATCCATCTGTTGAAAACGTCTGCGGCTGATGAGCGGGTAAACTTTCCCTTGACCGCTGCGATCCAGTAACATGAGACCACTCTCTGTCCCGACTAACAGATTTACACCTGAGACAGAGAAAAGACAAAACAATAGGCCTTTATCACACTTCCGAATTTCACACCAGTAGCGTTAAATACATTCTGCTAGCGTTCTGTAGAAATTACAGTGCCCATAGCGCAAAATTATTTTGGTGTATTTATGTAGGTGTGTATGATGTGTTTATAAAGAACAACTGTTTT
This sequence comes from Moxostoma hubbsi, assembly GCA_032164185.1. Lineage (NCBI taxonomy): Eukaryota > Metazoa > Chordata > Actinopteri > Cypriniformes > Catostomidae > Moxostoma > Moxostoma hubbsi. The sequence continues at coordinate 1,723,560 of JAVLUX010000196.1, read as the reverse complement.
ATAGAAATTATATAGATGCATGAAGAGTATGTATGTTAGTAGGCGGCACTTTGCAGAGTTTAAAGGGGTCATGAAATGCTCTTTTTTTTTTCAATAGTTTTATTATCTTCTCTGAGGTCCAATGATAATGTTAGTAAAGTTTTTTTTTTGTCATAATTTTGTAATATATGATCATTTGGCACCCTGTCCTGTTTTGGCATAAGCGCCTCCTTAATACTTCAATGTAAACGGCCACTGTTATGATTGGCTAACATCATGCAGCCCCTTTGAATAGAGCCATTTTTTAAACGCAATAGGAAAAAACTGAATAAGCACTAAAACATTATAAAAACTAAATGTCAGGGTTTACATATTACACACATCCAACACATTGGACCTGAATATATTAAACTGTGCATATCAAGCACAACTATTAACACTCACATCCTGTCTACACTGGATGCGAGAGTTGTGTTGCATCAAAAACAATAGAATCCATTACAATGAATGATGCTCTCTACCATGGAAGCGTCCAACAGATGTACCGTTCCATTTTGCAGTGCATCCGCTAGCGCTACTACTGCCAACCACACAAATAAATGGTTTAGAAAGAAATATTGGTCTCATTTTGCAGAAAACCCCTCAAATAAAAAAAAACATTTCCCAATTATTCATGAATAATATTACATTTGTACCCCCTGTCTTTGAAAGCCCGTGATTAAAACTATTTGCTCCACATCTCTGTAGGGCCTCATGTATTCAGATACAAGACAAAGGCAGGCCTAACACAGTCGTAAAGGCTGACTGAGGCCCACAAAAACAAAGTCATAAATCTTGCTGATAAAAACCGCGCCAAAATCAAACAAAGGGAGTACACAGCCAACTGCAAATCCCAAGAAGCCTTGCTCACTTTACAACTGTGTGAAATTCCAAAGGATCGAACTCTCAACACCTATTGGATGAGGCACTCAACAGAACGCACCTCAACTATGATGTCATCAGGAGTAGAAATTAAACGGAAATCGATTCCTTCGGCGCTTCCAGTGACTTTGCCCGCCGTGTATAGACGTGGTGTTGCCTCGTTGCACAAGGAAGTAACGTGCAACTTGAAACTGCGGCAATACAATCTCCATCTCGCTGGACGAGTTGAGAACATTGTGTTCAATCGAACACTTTAACGGATCCGAAGGAAAGCGCCGAGCAATCCGCTGAGCAATCTTCATCCGTTTGCCTGCAGAAGTGAAGAAAGAAGAATTCTCTTCCCTCTTCAATCAAGTTGACGTCGCTGATTTCTCCGCCAGCCCGCCGAGAATCAGCAGCCGTACCGCCTGCTGACAGAGCGAGGAAACGGCCTCCTGTCAGAGTTGCCAGATTAGAAATGTCGAAGTATCGTACCAAAACCTCAAAATTATCGTTTTTTACAAAAAATTATCGTACACAAAACAAACGCATAAAATATAGTTATTTTCCAACAATTTTATTTTCCAAATAATTATACAGCCAATTTGAACAAGCTCACATTAACTGGAGGAAGTCTGAATAACTTTTTTTTCCAAAGTGCAAAAGATATGCTGAAAAAAAGTGCACAAAAAAGAAAAAAGTGCACAATTAAAACAAAAAAGATTCAAATTCGATATCTACGTCGCTGTCATCATCGGATGCCACATCCACTTGTGCTGTGTTGGCAGATGTTGTTGGTTGGGGAATCCTTTTACGGTACAGATTGTATGCCGTCATGGAGCGCAGCATAGTGTTCGTCGGTTTGAAGACGTGACACCCACCAGCATTCTTCACACACTCCGATGTGTGCAGGAGTCCATTCAGAGTGTCTGTAATGAGTCGGTTTCGTGGTTTTGTTTTGATTAGATTGACTTTTGAAAACACTCGTTCGCATGACGCATTTGAGTGGGGAAACACAAGCACATCCAGAGCAAACTTTCCCAGTTCGCTGAACACGGCTATCCCCTGGAGATCCTCCAGCATAGAAATATGATGCCAAAATTCATCGACATCCATTTCTTTCGTGTCTTCACTTAAGGCCATGAGAGGCAATCGCCTCCACTGGTCATCAATGACTTGGAGACTGTCTGTGTCTGACATGTCAATCAGCCGTGGCACTTGTTCCATGAGGGGGAGCAGAGACGGATGCTCAATTCGTGCGTTTGCATCTGTTGCAGTGGCAGGAGAAAGGCATACAAGGCGGGTCAAGAGAGCATCATCAAAATCAAATCGTTTCTTGATTTCTCCGCAGGCAACCTGTAGAAATTTCTGACAGCGCACATAAAAATCTGTCAGATTTGCTGCCGAAATTTTTGCCTGCTGCTGCTGCACATGCTGCATCACCTTTATGCCCAAGTACATTGAGCTCAGTGTGACCTTTGGGCCATTATTGATGTCAATGTCTTTCAGTGGAGTGCGCATGACATGGTCCCTATCCATGAACGTCAGAAGCAGATCTTTGTAAGTCTCGCAGACCTTGCTTCTCAATGAAGTGATCACCACCTTTTCACTCTGAAAATACTGATTAAGATCTGTGAATTTCGGTAGGACCCATTCAAGGAAATAATAGAAGAGGCGTAGAGACTGGTCATTGAGTGAGTGAAAAATAGTCTCCGCAGCAGTAAGTCTGGCCTCAAGCCACTGATCTGTGAAAAAAAGACGGAGAGCATCCCATTGCGCAGACACACGTTTTACAACGTCATTCAGTGACAGCCATCTAGTCTGTGACGGCTTGAGCATTTTGTGGGGCTCAACATGGCAAAATTCTTGGAATTCTCGGAGTTGCGCGATACGTTTTGCGCTGTTTTTGAAGTACCCATAAATGTCTCTGGCTAAATCCTCACACCTGCGAGGGAGTTGTCTGCATGCCTCGCTTGCGCAAAGGTGCAGTGAATGGCACACGCAGCGCTGCACTGTGATGCCTGGAAGATCACTCCTGAGGCGGCTGGAGACAGAGTTGTGTTTCCCCATCATTGTGTTGCAGCCATCTGACCCAAACCCCACAATATTTTCGAGTGGTACACCTGCATCAGTGAATGACTTCATCATCTCGGCGTAAAGTCGTTCCGCAGTGGCTCCCTCTCTAGCATGTCTGTGGTCGTCTGTGTTCGAGAAGATTTGTACCAGTTTCCAAAACCTGGTCTGAATCTTCCCTGGTCCCTCATCAAAAAAACGAACAACTACACACAGCGTTTTTACACTGCCTATGTCAGTTGATTCGTCAATCAAAACACTGAATTTCTTTCTTTTAAGAATCTCTGTTAGACTTTCAGAATAACAATCCCCAATGACATGCTTGGTTATTGCAGTCATCTTTGTGCGCCCAAGGGTCATATTTTGGGCTATTTGTGAATCGTGGAAAATATCTTTTAAGACCAAGACCAAATGGTCTGAGATTCTCAGAGGTGCGTTGTGCTCTGCCATGAACCCTGTTAACTTGATTTCAGCATTCTTCACAGATTCATCTAACTTTTGCTTTTCAGGTGGTTTCTGTAGGCATTGTGCTATGGACCTTTGTGATGGGGCTATATTTTTCTTTTTATCTGTATGTTTCTTGGACTTTTCATGATTTTTTAAAACCGTGATCTCTGCCACCATTTGGACGTTGCAACAACGACAGACTGCTTTAGCATCGTTTCCTGGGACAGGTTTTAGCCATCCTGCAAAAATGGGGTCTTTTTCCCACTCTGTCCTATATGTTTGTGGCCTATGCTTACTTTTCCGCTGCTCTTCAGACTCTGCCTTCCTCTTCGCCCCTCCACTGTCCTCACCTTCCCTTTCTGAACTCATTTTTTTAGCACTTTACATTACTGCTTCGTTTTGTAAACTGACTGATTCTAAACTGAACTGTCTTCTTCGTTAAAACTTGACGTGCAGGCCGGCCCGGGGGCGACACCATGTGGTGCCTCTGTGTGTGTGTGTGTGTGTGTGTGTGCCTGCGCCTGCGAAATGATTCGGGGTCCGAGAGAGAAGCGGTAAGATGTGTGTTTGGACGAACGACTGAAAACTCTGAAATTATCGTACATTATGGGATTTTTTTCATTATTGATCGTACATCGTACAGAGGTCAAAATTATCGTACAAATACGATAATTATCGTACATCTGGCAACACTGCCTCCTGTTATCACCCGAGCCTCGAGGAACCGAGTCGGAGTCGAACGACGGATGAACACACGTTCTACATGCGTCCCCACGCGATCCAAGTAAGAGGTTAACGTCTGGGCAGAGATAGAATATTAGGTGTGTTATTCTTGTGGATCAAGTTTATTGTTTTGTACAGTTTACGGACCGTAGAGTCCGCTCATTGCTGCTAATAATACTCAAGGTATTAATGCAACATACTGTTATCATAAATTAGAGTTTGCTGTGTTGTAGTACAACCACGTTGGACTGTTGTGTGTTTACGCCATCGCGGATGAGACCGGCATACTGTGTTTATCCATCAAAGGACCAGAGTTCGCGGGACGGGTTATGAGCCGTTCACCGCGTCTCTGAGTAGTAAACTAACAGTTGCCTTCTCTCCCACGATCGCGAAACCGGCCTCAACGCCGCCACTTCATTCTCTCTTTCTCTCGTACTAACCACACACATACATACACACACACGCGCACGTGACCCCTCACAACCATTCGCTAGTAGATAACTTTGTGATAAAGCTGGGCTTTGTCCCCAGGTTATCGAGCAAGCGAAGACACGCTGGAAACGGGTAGACGCCATTAACCGGCTTCTCTCCGCCCACATTAGCGGCCATACTCTCTGGCCGGAAATCTCACGTGACGTACTCTCCACGAGAGTCACGTCCGCCATTTTGTGCACGTCACTTCTCTCACTCACACACACACACACACTCCTCTCAGGTGTTACTGTCACTGTTTAGTTTGTAGTTTGAATGTCGGAAGTTTATTGACTGCATTGTATTGATTATTAATTGATATTATATTTTCAATAAACTTCGTTATAATTAAAAGAGAAGTGTTTTGGTTTGTTTTGCATACACATGTGTCAAAGTCTGGCAGGGGATGCCAGTGCTCGAATTCAACCCTTCGTTGTTCCCTTTGTAATCTTGATGATCTACGGACATCAATTTTCCTAAGAGAACCATCTAACATTGAGACTGTTATACTGTCTGGTTATTAGTCCCTGATTCCAGGGTGGTGCCCCGTCGACATTAATCCTAATTAATATGCTATTGATTTTGATAATTGACAATTATCTTCCACGATTGTTTAATTTGAAGGATCGATAAGCTAGTGCTAAGTCTAATCAATGTTTAATTAATTTTAATAATTAATTATCTTGGATAATAATTAATATTCTATTAGAGTTGATGATTGTTGATTTAAAGGATTAAAAGCTAACATTGATTCTAATCAATGTTCTATTGATTTTATTAATTGATAGTTATCTATGATAATTATTAATTATTGCTAATAACCAAACCGGCTACTAAACCTGTGCGCATACATCTCTCTTATAACAAACTTATTTCGACCTACTAGATGGCAGCAAGAACTAGAAAAAAGAAAATTTCCTCCATCACATTCTATAACAATAAACAGATCTGAACTGAACTAACTGAACTGTTAGTGGCTGGAGACTCGCCATGTGCTTGTCCATAGACATTCAGTATATTGTGTGATCCCACACACCTTCCTCACTGTTTAGTTGAATATCTTGTCCACTGAGTGGACTAAAAGCTCAATCTTGGTGTCGTTGAGAGTTGAAATCCTCATATTTGCCATGATGTATAATATTTCATCACCAGTAGCCAAAAACATATTTTGCAGATTATCTTTTTTTCTGGACATTGGAGACATAACATTGCATTATTATTATTTTCTTTTCACAGTATAGTAAACTTTATTGCAGCTGGCCTGTAATGTAACAATCAATAATTAATTACAATTTAATACAATAGAATTATATTTCTATTGTGCTATTTTTTGTTATTAACAATTTGTATTCATCCATTCATAAAATAAATAAACATAAAAGTATCGAATTATATACATGAATATAAATTGACACAAACACACACTACAGTGGTCAGAAATAATTAGAACATAAAACAGTAGTATACTTTCATAAAACAATAAGAATGCACATACACATTTAAAACTACAAATCCCTCTCCACTACACCTCCCCGAAAACCTTCCAAAAAAGCCATATATCTACTACTCTTCCTGTTGAACAAATCCATTTTCTCATCCTTCTATATATTACCTCCTCGAATGCCACCACCCCACCAATCTCTTTGCACCACTTCTGAAATGAGGGTGCTCCAGCTGACTTCCATCTCCTGAAAATGATACGTCTGCCGATCATAACTCCGGCTAGGACACAACTTTTTAAATTTCTATCCCCTATATTAATGACAGATAGAGTCTGGGGCAAAATGAAAATTGAGTGTCCAACACACACATAAATCTCTGAACCCTCAACCAAAATTCTTGGGTCTTAACACACCACCAAAAAACATGGGTTGTGTCCCCATCTTCTGATTGGCATCACCAGCTGGTGGGTATGTCTTTAAGACCAAGTCTATACAATCTAGAGGCTGTCCAATAGAATCTATGTAAAATCTTAAATTGCATCAGGCGCATCCTTACATCTCTAGATGTAGACTTGACTTTTTTTTAGAATCCTAGCCCACACTCCCTCCTTCAATACCAAGTTTTAATCATTCTCCCATAATCTCTTGATAGATGTCGAAGCTCCATCGCCCAGACTCTAAATTAACAGGGAGTAATACACTGACCACTGTAGTGTGTGTTTGTCAATTTATATTCATGTATATAATTCGATACTTTTATGTTTATTTATTTTATGAATGGATGAATACAAATTGTTAATAACAAAAAATAGCACAATAGAAATATAATTCTATTATAATTCTCATGACCTTTTCCAAAAGCAGTAATCACCACTCCCGGAGTATCTGCTGCTTTAGGAGGGTGTATGCTACTCCCAAAAATAGTACAGACCAGGTGGCGCAGCTGTAAATGCATACAGAACTGAGATCTGGGAATCCTAAAATGTTGAACACTCCACCTCTCATATAGGTCACAGAGCGTATTAACCTCCCTCAAAATCCACTCTGACTAGCAGAAAGGGGACTTATTAATACATAATTTTGGGTTCAGCCATATGCTCAAGGGAACATTTAAATAAATATCTGAATAAAACACTGGACACTTATCCACACTGATGGCTAGATAACAGGGTGTAATTTAACATATCCATTTTAATAGAATGGCTTTGCAATGGCGAAATAGGGGCAAGAACTTCCTGTTCAATACAAAAGCAGGGAGTGGATCTCTTAGGTGGAAGTGACTAATGAGCCAAATGTCTTAGATCGAATGAATAATAATAAAACAAAATCTTGGGTAGGCCTAGCCCACCTTGTCAATCGGCCTATGTAATTTATTGAAATGTAATCTGGGATGCTTACCATTCGAAATTAAGGACTTCGCTATGCTATCAAATTGCTTGCAATAAGAGAGGGGGAGACAAATAATAAAATATAATCTATGTAAAGCAAAAGCTTATGAGCCATACCACACGCTACCACCCCTGGAAAATCATCTTCCTTTCTTATTGCAGCTGCTAATGGTTTCAGAGCAAGACAGAACAATAATGGGGAAAGAGGGCAACCATGCCCCTTATCTAGAGTAAAATAATCTGAAATTAATACATTTGTTTGTACCGCCACTACTGGGTGTCTATAAAGTAACTTAATCATCCAATAAAAGTATTCCCAAACTTGTATATTTCCAAATTTTTAAAAAGATAATACCATTCTACCATATCAAACGCCTTTTCTGCGTCAAGTGAAATGACAGCATCTGATCATTCGCCATTGACCACATGATATTGATTAAACACCTATGTTATCAGAAGAGCTGCGATCCTGAATAAACCCCACCTAATCTATATGTATAAGAGATGTCATAACTTAATCAGTTAGCCAAAATTTTTGACAATATTTTTTACGTCTAGCTAGGACGGTAACTATTACATTTGCTTGAATCTTTGTCCTTTTTAAGAATCATACTGATCCGGGATTGTGTCATGGTTGGCGGTAGCTTTCCATTCTTTAATGATTCCATATAAACTTCTAACAAAGGTGGAGCCAGTTCTGTAGCATAAGATCTAAGAAATTCAGTGGCAAAGCCATATGGCCACAGAGCCTTGCCTGTAGGCAAGGCCTTAATGACTTCTCCAAGATCCTTCAAGTTTATCTCAGAATTAAGAGAATTTCTTTGCCAAGTTGTCAGTTTAGGGAGTTCTAATAGTTCCACAAATTTTCTAAGATCTTCATCAGTAGACGAAGATGTGGCTGACGCCCGCCGAGCTGACCACAAGCCCGGGAGCCGATTTGGCCGGAGAAGTGAGGAAAATTCGGTAAGAATGTTTGAACATGTCGGCAATGCTGATGAAGATCCTTGCTGACTTGGAGGATCTTGCTGTAATGTGTTGATTGATCACTCCCATGGAGACTAAATTAATGCTTTTTGAAAAGCATTTATATTCCTATTCATATTTTTACATCATCACCACAGGGTGGTGCTTATTTGCTACACAGAGGATTTCAGGCCTTATATTGTTATTTTATGTAACATAAATGCAAAAGTGATGGGGTTCTGTAAAACGTTTAGATTCTTAGCTTTAAGAATGGGCTACAGGAGCTTTAAAATTTTAAACAAACTTGACTGGAAACAGAGGTTTGCAGAGCTGAAGAGGTTAATGTAGTAATAAGAGTCACTGAAATCATCATGTTACACAGCAGTTTTTATTTTGTCATTCGCTAACATGAACAGTGTGTCATTTTTATGTTAAAATTAGAGCTGTCAGAATTAATGATTTAAAGGATGCAATTAACTAAAAAGAGTTTAACACATGAATTTTTCTTAATCGCGACTAGCACAATTACCATTAATACAGTATAAACCACAATAAACAGTTGTTGGAAGGGTGGAACCTTTTTAATACGTCCGCCCCGAGTCATTAAACTGATGCATACTCCGCAAACACACACAACAGCGCTTCCCTGAAAGTGATAAAATTATGGAAAAATTACCTCTTAGTGCTATTATGTGTATACAACAAGCCCAGATGGGACCTACGTATATAAGGCAAGTTTTATTTACCACAGAAGCACGCCATGTCTTAACTACCATTAAACATAGAATGTGACGTTTTTGTTTGCAATCTTAAGAGTTCAAAGCAGCGTTTGATGCTAGCATTGATGCTCTGACATGAATCATGAATGCAGCTTCACGATTGCTGTAGGAAAGCAGATAGCCACAGTCTACCAGAAGATTAATATTGTGGAGGATGAGAGTTTAAGGGATTTAATGCCCATTGCAATGAATGTGCAACCTATGTGGAGACTAGTTCTTCCAATTTAAGTCAAAGTCCCACTTTTTGGAGAAATGTTTTGTTACTTGAATTGTTTTGGAAAATGTTACAGCATAATATTGTTACATATTGTTTTGTTTTCTTTTATACAATGAAATAAATGCATTTTGACAGGAAAAGTAGTATTTACGGTGTCAAATCTCAGCATTTTCAAAATTTGAGATTAATCAAACTACAAAAAATTATGTGATTCATTGTGATTGTTGTGATTGTTTAATCGACTGACAGCGCTACTTAAAATACATTATAACATCCCAGTTTAAAGGAATAGTTCACCCAAAAATGAAAATTCTCTCATTATTCACTTACCCTGATACCATCCCAGATGTGTATGAATGTCTTTCTTCAGCATAACACAAATGAAGAGAAAGATAGAAAAAGATATTTAAAAAAAAAGATAGATCTCTGTCAGGGCCATATAATGGGTGCAAGCACTTTGATGGTCCAAAAGTCATATTTAGGCAGCATAAAATTAATCCATGCTACTCCAGTCGTTTAGTGAATGTCTTCTGAAGCAAATCACTACGTTAGTGTAAAAAACAAATTGATAATTATAACGTTATTAACTTTTAAAAAGCACTCCCTGCCAGCAGCTGCCGAAGCAGTGTCAGAGCCCTGGATGGAAGTGGCGATTTAAAGTTAAAAACATTTGAATTATTTACTTGTTTCTTACACAAACCTATCGAATCACTTGAGAAGACATTTGTTGATCGACTGAAGTCGCCTAAATGTGAACTTTGGACCATCAAAGTGCTGGCACCAGTGTACTTCTATTATAAGGACCTGACAAGAGATCTATCTATTTGTGTTCTGCAGAAGAAAGACAGACATACACATCTGGGATAGCATCAGGGTAAGTGAATAATGAGAGAATTGTAATTTTTTGGTTAACTATTTCTAATAAGCAGAGTCAACTATGAATAAGCAATTGTTGGTTGACTTCCTGAAGAAAGTTAACAGTAACTGTGCTGTAATGAAGACATTGATATGTCCAGCTTGGCACAGCAACAATGGCTCAATCATTGGCATGAGTTTGGGTGGTTCCTTTGGTTTCTGGGACTATTAATTATCTTTTTGAATGGTTAGATGGATAGTGTGGGCTGTCGGTTAAATAATAGTTTAGTCAGTATGCATCAGACCTGTATTTGCATGTGTAGAACATGAGTGAGTAGGAGTTGTTGTGCTGAAACTCACCCCAGAGTGCAGCACACAGTATCTCAGAGTTAAACCTCTTCTTGTATTTGCGGATCTCTGGCGTGTCATTCTGCGGCCGTGTGTTCACAGGGTTGACATTGACCACGGAACCCTTGCGAGATGCTTCCTGACGCAGAGCTTCCTGCAGTCGCGCATCATTACTGTGACCTGAGCAAAAAACAGCACATATAGCCTCACGTGATAGAATAAGACAACATTGACAACATTAAAATCACATTTCACACCAAAATCAGGACCATTAAGATTTTATGAATATAGTGCGCATGTGTCTTGTCATTAAAAAAAAAAAGGAAAAAGACAGTTCCCCTTCTGTCACTTCGGGCCAGCCCGCCCAGGCGGATGCACAGATGGCCGACATCTATTCCCGTGCTGCCGTGAGCGTGGGCTTGGACTGGAACCCCCCGTCCTCCCCACAGCCTTCGCGGCTTGATGACCCTTACTTCATCGTACCCAAGAAAAGAGATGGGTTGCGACCAATCTTGGACCTGTGAGTTCTCAACTCGCAGGGCTTTGTACAGACTCCCGTTCAAAATGCTCACGCAGAAACAGATTCTCACCTGTGTTCGACAGCTAGATTGGTTCACGGAGGTAGACCTGAAGGTGGAAGTACGCCACGTCTCCATTCTCCCACGACACCAACCCTTCTTTCGGTTCGCGTTCGACAGCCAGGCGTATCAGTACAAGGTCCTCCCCTTTGGCCTGTCCCTGTCCACTCGCGTCTTCACGAGATCGCAGAGGCCGCTCTTGCCCCCCTAAGGGAAGTGGGCATCCGCATACTCAACTACCTCGACGACTGGCTCATCCTGGCCCACTCTCGAGAGTTACTATGTGTCCACAGGGACCAGGTGCTCAGGTACCTCAGCCGTCTAGGGCTTCAGGTCAACTGGGAAAAGAGCAAGCTCAACCCGGTTCAGAGCATCTCTTTTCTCGGCATGGAGTTAGACTCAGTCTCAATGATGGCGTGGCTCACCAACGAGCGCGCTCAGTCAGTGCTCAGGTGCCTCGCTCGCTTCGAGCCCGGCACATCGGTTCCTCTAAAACAATTCTCATCATATGTCACATCCCTGGCAACCGCAACACGATGGCGGATGCGCTGTCGTGACAGGTTTCATCCAGCGGAGAGTGGAGGCTCCACCCCCAGGTGGTCCAGCTCATATGGGACCAATTTGGCAAGGCACAGATAGACCTCTTTGCCTCCCAAGACAACTCTGGTACTCCCTGACAGGAGCCCCTCTCGGGACCGACGCGCTGGCACACAGCTGACCCCCAGGGGCTGTGCAAGTACACATTTCCCCCAGTAAGACTTCTTGCATCGGTGCTGTGCATGATCAGGGAGGATGAGGAACAGGTCACCCTGGTGGCCCCCTACTGGCCCACCCGCACCTGGTTCTCAGATCTCACGCTCCTTGCGACAGCCCCTCCCAGGAAAATTCCCCTGAGGAAAGACCTTCTTTGTCAGGGACGGGGCACCCTCTGGCATCCGCACCAATACCTCTGGAACCTCCACGTCTGGCCCCTGGATGGGATGCGGAAGATCTAGCGTATCTACCACTTGCTGTCGTAGACACGATCAACCAAGCCAGAGCTCCATCCACCAGGCAATTCTACGCCCTAAAGTGGCACTTGTTAGCAAACTGGTGTTCTTCCCGAGCCGAAGACCCGCAGAGATGCACAGTTCGGTCAGTGCTTCTATTCCTGCTGGACAGGCTGGAGGGGAGGCTGTCCTCCTCCACCTTGAAGGTGTATGTAGCTGCTATCACAGCCCACCATGACGCAGTAGAGGGCAAGTCCCTTGATAAGCACGACTTGATTATTAGGTTCCTGAATGGCACCCGGAGACTGAATCCTCCCCGGCCTAGCCTGTTCCCCTCTTGGGATCTCTCAGTGGTCCTCTCGGACCTTCAGAGACCCCCCCTTCAAGCCACTTGATTCAGTCGAGCTCAAGGCCCTCTCCCTGAAGATGGCCCTACTGATCGCGTTAGCCTCCATCAAGAGGGTTGGAGACCTACAAGCGTTCTCTGTCAGCGACACCTGCCTGAAGTTCGGTCCAGCGCTTTCTCACGTTATCCTGAGACCCCGACCGGGATACATGCCCAAGGTTCCTACGACCCCTTTCAGGGACCAGGTCGTGCACCTGCAAGTGCTGCCTTGGGAGGAGGCAAACCCAGCCCTTTCATTGCTGTGTCCGGTGCGTGCTTTGCGTACCTATTTGGACCGCACTCAGAGCTTTAGATGTTCTGAGCAGCTCTTTGTCTGCTTTGGTGGATGGCGGAATGGGATAAATTGGATAAATGGAAGCACACACATTGCAACACTTATACAAATCTCCTTATATACTTTTGGTAATTAAGCTATTCGAAAAAATATATATATTTGTTTTGCAATTTTAGCTTTTTTTTTTTCTTGAGTTGAAGAATAAGAGGTGGGAACATAACTCATAAAAAGAAATGCATGAGGTGAAGGGGGTGGAATGAGTCACTAAACTTGCAAAGTATGCATTTAAGGGAGAAATAATATATCATTATTATCATTAATTAGAATTAAGAGGATATGTGCTTAATTGTCATGAAAATAATTTCACAATGCAAAATATTCCATTATTTTCTGAAAAATATTTTTGAAAAGCTGAAGCACTTTTTAATTGACAGTCATTTTATGTGTTGTTGTTCTCTGTTCAGATGTGTGACAGCACTGAGCACCCTCTGGCGACAGCGCAGGAAACTGCAGCATTAACACTCACCAGCGTTATTGAGAGCACTGCCGGTGGAGGGAGAGACCTGGAGCAGACGAGGGTCAATGAATGGCGTGAAAGACGAGGAAGACTTGTGCTTCGGCAGGGTGGGAGTCTGGTGGTGAGAACACCATGGGCACAGAATGAGAAAATGCTAACACAATTCACTGGTATGTACTGTATATTAAGGTGGCCCAGAAACGCACGACACAATGAAATTTACAAAGCAAACAAAAGTTCATAAGAAAAAGAAATCAAGCCACAATTTAAAACTAATTTAACTATTCATTAAATAATCTTAATTTCGTTGTGTTTTGTCTTAATTTATTTGTGTTGTTTTATTTGTCCTTTTTACACCTTGACTCAAAAAATTGGCCTATGCAAGCGATGCCAGCCAATTTCGCAGCCAATTAAACACTGTGTATGAGCTAGTGAAACTGGGTCATCAGCTGGAAAAGGATAATGAGTGTCAGCTGCTCTACCAAGGACACTTTTGCTGAAAAACATCCAGTCCAGTGTTGGAGATGTAAAGGACAACATCCACCTGGAAATTGTCCACACTATTCCACAACATCCGCCTGAAAATTGTCCACAATTTAATCTCATGTTCCCACCATTCTCTCCACACCCACTCCATTCTGCTGCACCCCTTCAAGGGTCCATGTGGGTTTTGTTTTGTGGCTTAATATTGTTGTATTGTGGCTTAATTTAGATGTGATCTGGTTTAATTTGTTTTTGTGTTCTGGCTTAATTTATGTGTGTTCTGGATTAATTTAGTTGTGCTGTGGTTTAATTTCTTTGTGGTTTGATTTATTTGTGTTGTGGGCTTGTAGCTTCATGTATTTGTGTTGTGGCTTAATTGATTTGTGTTGTGATTTAATTTAGTTGTGGTTTAATTTATTTGTGTTGTAGTTCAATTTATTTGTGTTGTGGGCTTGTGGCTTAATTTATATAGTTGTGTTTTGGCTTAATTTATATAGTTGTGTTGTGGCTTAAATGTGGCTTTATTTAGTTGTGTTTTAATTTGTGTTGTGGCTTAATTTTGTTTTTTGTAGCTTAATTTCTTTGTGTAGTGGTTTAACTTATTTGTGATGCGACTTAATTTCGTTGTGCTGTGGCTTCATTTATTTGTGTAGTGGTTTAATTTATTTGTGTTGTGGCCTAATTTTGTTTTGTTGTATCTTAATATCTTTGTGTTGTGGCTTAAGAACGGGGAATCATAGGCAAAGATTTCCCTTGGAAAGGAAGATACCCAGGATGAAACACACTTCAGCTCGAGTCGCAGCACAGTTTGGAGCACAGTTCCTTGGAACACTCCCGAAATCGCTCCAGCACTAAACACATCGTGCGCCCAGCTGAAGAGACTGCGTCTTTCTCCACTCAGTTACTCGCTTTCCTCTCTATCTCCTTCATACCTCCCACACCTTTTTCCTTCGTTGACACCACCTTATATATAACATTACCTGACATCCGTTAATTATGTTCCCATTGCTATTCGAGCGGCAGCAACAAAAATGACTAGTTTAGTTTAGTCCACATAATTTAGTTTTGGTTTAATTTATTTGTGATTTGGCTTAATTTAGTTTTGGTTTAATTTATTTGTGATTTGGCTTAATTTAGTTGTGTTGTGATGTAATTTATTTGTGTTGTGGGCTTGTGGCTTAATTTGTGTTGTGGCTTAATTTAAATGCATTGTGGATTTATTTAGTTGTATTATGGTTTAATTTGTGTTGTGGCTTAATTTTGTTATGTTGTGGCTTAATTTAGTTGTGCTGTGGGCTTGTGGCTTAATTTATATAGTTGTGGCTTAAATGTGGCTTTCTTAAGTTGTGCTGTGTTTTAATTTGTGTAGTGGCCTAATTTCCTAGTGTTGTGGCTTAATTTTGTTTTTTGTACCTTAATTTCTTTGTGCAGTGGTTTAACTTATTTGTGTTGCGACTTAATTTCGTTGTGCTGTGGCTTCATTTATTTGTGTAGTGGCCTAATTTTGTTTAGTTGTATCTTAATATCTTTGTGTTGTGGCTTAATTTATTTGTGTTGTGGACTTGTGGCTTAATTTAGTTGTGTTGTAGCTTCATGGTTTCATTTAGTTGTGTTGTGGGCTTGTGGCTTAATTTATTTTGTGTTGTAAATTACTATACAGTGCATCCGGAAAGTATTCACAGCGCTTCACTTTTTCCATATTTTGTTACGTTACAAAAAATGTTTACCTAAGTATTCACAGCCTTTGCCATGACACTCAAAATTGAGCTCAGGTGCATCCTGTTTCCACTGATCATCCTTGAGACGTTTCTACAACTTGATTGGAGTCCACCTGTGGTAAATTCTGTTGATTGGACATGATTTGGAAAGGC
This sequence comes from Moxostoma hubbsi, assembly GCA_032164185.1. NCBI lineage: Eukaryota > Metazoa > Chordata > Actinopteri > Cypriniformes > Catostomidae > Moxostoma > Moxostoma hubbsi. The sequence goes on along the minus strand of JAVLUX010000196.1, from coordinate 1,707,857 downwards.
ACACACCTGTCTATATAAGGTCCCACAGTTAAAAATGCATGTGAGAGCACAAACCAAGTTATGAAGTCCAAGGAATTGTCTGTAGACCTCCGAGACAGGATTGTATTGAGGCATAGATCTGGAGAAGGGTACAGAAAAACTTCTGCAGCATTGATGTACATTCATCATCCATAAATGGAAGTTTGGAGCCACCAGGACTCTTTCTAGAGCTGGTCGCCTGGCCAAACTGAGTGATCGGGGGAGAAGGGCCTTAGTCAGGGAGGTGACCAAGAACCCGATGGTCACTCTGACAGAGCTCCAGTGTTTCTTTTTGTATTTTTGTATCTTTTCTTTAGTATTTCAGTATTCTGTAGCTTACCTGTAACAATTTGACTATCTAACAGCTACATTCCTTGATAGCACACATACATCACGTCTATTTGTGTGTTTACATCTGGAAGATGTATTGTAATGTTGTTTGCTCATCTGCAATACTTGTATATAAGTATACATTCAGCATGGATTTCAGCATTGAGTTCAGCATGGAGAATTCAAATGTTTATGATTTAGAATATTTGTAAATCTGATCTTTTTAAGATGCTTGGCATATGTTAACTAGATTGTGATGCTTTCCAGATGAAAAGATCTAAAACATACATTTCAAATATGTACGTGCGTTATCTGGATTCAAACACAATGATGATCTGATATGTTAAAAGACTGTGATGACGGTGATGGTGGTGCGCAAGATAAATGATGATGATGTACAGGACCAACACAGGCTTTTAGTATATAGCACATTTATGGTGGATTAGAGAGGATGGGAACTATTTTAAGACCGCTATGTCTTAAGCGCAGCGCTATGATATACGTCATATGCACCAAGTCAGTGGGTATGGCCGTGAAGAATTGGTAGTGTAAATGGGCAGTATGCACTACATTAGAAGAACAGAATATTTGTGTCCTATGTGCTTTTGTGCATTAAACTACATCCTTGTTGAATGCTGCATATTTCTTTGACAGTGACATGTTCTTTATATACGCAGGGAAAATGCGAAGCTCGTCACTTGGATGTAGGCTACGTTAAATTATGAAGAATGTAAGGATAATTAATAATATTGTTCTACTGACACAAATGATGGCTAGTATTAAAGTTATCGGTAGGTCTTTGATATCATCTGCTTGGGGAATCCCCAAATCCCCTGAGTTTTAACTTTACGCTGAGATTAGACATGGTTCTCAGACATCTTGGTGCAAAGACCTATTTCTCATGAAAATAGCAAATTGAAATATGCGGCACTTCATTAACATACAGCACACAATCAGATGCCAAATACACCCATAGAAAGCACAAGCACTCCCACCTGCGGACGCAACCCACAGTCATTGCGCCACATCGTACATAGCGCGGTCATGAAAATAGAGCCCAGCATCTGCACAATTGAGAAACAGTGTGTGGCAGAGGAATGGGGTGTGTGTGTGTGTTGTTAGCACCTGTCGTACAACCAATGTACTGTCCTTGCATTGTGTAGAGGACACATCATTGTCCTGGACAACCATCGTCTTTGCTGCTTCTGTCTCACCATTAGTGACTCCGGATGAGCTGTCAATCAAATAATCATTTCGTGCATACATTAATCATTAATTTTATCCATCTGAAACTGATTAGATTAGTGATTCCCAACAGGGGGTGCACGTAAACCCTGGGGTACGCAAGCAGGTGCCAGGGGTTATGAAAACACAATTGGATTTTGCTTCGTTTGACGTATAAAACAAAATGTAGTTACAGAACAAGTTACAGAAATACTCAAACCAGCCCATCTGGCACCAACAATCATACCACAGTCCAAATCATTGATCACATTTTTTCCCAATTCTGATGGTTTATGTGAACATAAACTGAAGCTCCTGACCCCTATCTGTGTGATTTTTATGCACTGCAGCCACACGATTGGCTGATTAGATAATCGCATGGATGATTGTTGGTGCCAGACGGGCTGGTTGGAGTATTTCTGTAACTGCTGATCTCCTGGGATTTTCCAGTCTCTACAATTTACTCCAAATGGTGCCAAAAACAAAAAACATCCAGTGAGCAGCAGTACATACAGTATATACACACATATAAATACAGATCTGTGCAAAAGGTTTAAGCACTTAAGATGTTTCGCAAAAAAATTGTCTTAAGATGGTTACGTATATATTCAGCTTTAGTGTACATTTTAGACTCCCAAACATTCCTTTTGCAAATAGAATAGAAGAACAGGGAGTCCTGCAACAGATGGCAAATGAACATGGAGTCAGTCTGGGATTCCAGGATGAGACAGAAGCAATTGAGACAGCCTAAATAGACAGAGGAACTTCTTGGAACATCTAATCTGCCAACCCCCCCACACATTATTTATATAATAATTTTTGAGAAATCGTCACTATGCAACATTTTTACAAATTTGCCTAAAACTTTTGCACAGTACTGCATATTATTGTCTACTAAAATTACCATAAATTTTGAACTAATGATAAAATGTATATTTTACAATATACCAAGAGAGAAGGCTCCCTGTTAATGAAAAGCATTAGTCTGTTCTAATTGCGCATTTGATGGTTTTGTTTTTGTTATTGATGTATAAATATTGCATCTCTCCTCTCATTTTGTACAATAGAGATATTACAATATTGATGCAAATATTAATAATATTTAACCATTGGTACAAATCTTTGGTTTTATGAAGGGGTACTTAATCCTTACTGATGATGGTGTGGGGGTATTTACTTCAAAAAAGATTGGAAGACATTGGATTAGATGGTTTAAGATAAGAGTTAAAAAAAATAACTAAATGGTAATAATAATAATTATATTTAATATAATTATTTAATATAAATATTTAATAATATGCATTGATGAATCGTGCCCAATAAGACTAAAAACATACGTTGAGAAAGTAAAGTCAGTTTAGGCCACTTCCACACTAAAAATGCATTTACTGTGCCATGTTTACAGCTCTCAATAACCACAAACTTAGAAAAAAAAAATTATGTTACAAAACTAAAAATTACGTTTTCAAACTTACATGATTTAGTGTGGACATGACCTTAGAATAAACCAGAGGAATTCTCAAGAAAAATATGCATCTCTAAATACTACTGGGTGAAATAAGCAGTATATTTTCCAGCCTAAATTCAGGGAATCGGGGTTTCCATTTGTCAGTAAATATAGTTTTTTATTTCTTATTTCTATGTCTTGTTTTCCATTTGTATTTCAACACTGTATAAAAAAAAATGATACATTTACTTGAGAAGCAACATATAAGATATTTAGACTTTCTTTAAGAGAATGTATCTTAAATATAAGTGTATTTTGATAAGTGTATTTTTTTTCTATCAGTGCAGTAAAGAAAAAATATACTCGTATTCAAGATATTTGCTCTAAAAGCAAGTCTAAATGTCTTAAATGTTGCTTCTCAGGTAAATGCATCATGTTTTAAGGATTTTTCGATATTTAAAAATATTTAAATATTAAAATGAATAGATATTATAGTCAAAATTCTCTGATAACATTTTTTTTCTGCAGTATAGCTGCTAAAGTAAATGTACATAAAGATTTTTAGATATTTACATTAGAAAACAAATCAAAAAAATATTTTTTGCATTGTATAATGGGCTAAGACTACACCCTCACATTTTTGTTCACTTGATTTTGATCCATCTTTAACTCACAAAAAACAAACTCTTCTTTATAGAGCTGTGTATTGCCGAGCAATCACTATAAATAAATCTAGCTGCAGCAAGTGTGTGCCAGTGATGAGCATCTCTGCGCGAGACAGTGTATTAGCCAGGAGAAGTTTGAAACTCTCTCGTGCTGTTTTAGACACGACTCATAAGTGGCTCTGACCACACAGACAAATGCCATTTATTTTGTGCTTATTTATACAGCCGCTTCCTCATTATTTGAACTTTAATAAAGGGTGCATTAAATACAGTATATAACGGCGCAGTGTTTCCTTTTTAGGCACTCTGCAGGCAAGTTTTGCTCAAGCGGAACACCAGGTACCACCAGGTTTATTTCAGGATACTGCTTCTGTATTTACTTATTTAGCATTTTTGTATTATAATACTCCACGATCTTCATCACCTTAATCTGTTTGGAAAGTTTGGAGTACATCTGGACTGTGAGCTGTTCTTTCTTCCTCTCCTCATTCAAGTGCAAGATGAAGTGCTGCTTTCCTGCATCATCATTAGCATTTCAAAAGATCTCATGTGTTAAATGAAATCAGACGACTATTCGACAAAGAAAATATTTGCCGACAATTTTTTATTGCCGACGTTGTTAATCATGTCGACTAATCGTTTCAGCCCTATAATGAAGTGATAAAAAAAATTAGATACATACAGTAAGTAACTACATTTCCATTTACTGTCATATAATAAAGTGAGAGTCACATGATGCCATGCGAGGATCACACATGTGAACAGCGAGTACTGTGCACTTTGCAAGTTTTAACACTTTTAAATGACATAAACAGGTGAGATTCGATACACTCTGTCCCATAACTGTTCTAGGAGAACAATATGTCAAAGAATTCAAAATCTTTAGGTTGTGGAGACATTAAAAGACACTTACGTGCTCAAGTTGGCGCCCCTGAGCAGGCAGCAAGCCTGGGATCGATTTAGTCGGTGAGGTGTGGGAAATGTGCCAAGAGATGCTAAACATGTCGGCAATCACTGCCATGGAGGCGAAGTTTACTGATGTGGTTACAAGAGTGGGGGATGTCGAGATTCGGATTGATTACCTGGAGTCATCGGAGAGGAAATTATCTGCTAATTCGCTAATGACCAAGGTGGATTTGGAGCATGTCTGGGAGAAGTTGGAGGACATGGAGAACCATAGCCAGCGGAATAACATCCGTATCGTCGGAATTCCTGAGGGCGAAGAGGGACAGGATATGGTAAAATTCCTGGATGGGCTCTTTCTGAATCTGCTCAACATAGCAGGCCATAAGCTGGAAATTGAGCGAGCTCACAGGGTTCCTACTCAGCGATCCAGAGAGGGAGACAGGCCCCAATCAATTCTGGCCAAATTATTGAGATCATCCATTAAAGATCTTGTGTTACGTGAGGCGAGGAGTACAGGAAGGCTTTCTTGGAAGAACCGCAGTATTTTCTTGTTCCCAGACTTTGCGAATTTGACAACAGAAAAACGTGATCAATTCAAGGAATGCAAGAAACTTTTACATTAACGGCAGGTCGCTTTTGCATTTATATTCCCAGCCAAATTGAGAATAGATGCCAAGGATGGCCGTAAAACATTCACATTCCCACCGCAAGCGATGCCCTTCATAAAGTAAATGGAGTAAGTCATCATGTTGTACTCACGTTCCAGCTGAGCGAACCGGCTCACTGAACATTCGCTTGACTCTTTGAAGAATCTGCGTGCTCTTATGTTTATTTTGAAGAGTAACACACCTTCAGGACAGTTTTATGGATGAATCTACACGTTCTTTGTGCTTATTCCGCCTATTGGCTGGAGTTTGTTTTGTGGAGTATTTCTTGCAAAGTCATTAGAGTAAGTCATTTGCTTGCACTCATGTTGCAGCCGAATGGACCGGTTCACTAAATATTCACTTGACTGTTTGAAAAATCTGCATGCTTTTTTTTTTGTTTACACTACCCATTTTTTGTGCTGTGTCACACCTTCAGAACAGTTTTTCTGGAGTTTGTTTTATAATTATATTTTGCTGTGTAATTCTGTCTCACAAAATTTGTGTAGAAACACCAGACTTGAACAATCCGACAGCAAAGTTGTCATGGCGGTTCTCGTAGGCATGAATGGACTGTTTGAGTTTGGAGGGACGGATGCCAGTTGGCACTGTGTTAAGTGTTAATGTGCAATTTTTTATTCTAGGGCTGTACAAGGGTTGATTGCTGCACTAATGTTGTAATGTGGTCTTTATAATTTTTTTTAAATGCATGATTTATTTTCCTTAAATGTCAAAATGTTAATATGAGTGGATTGTCTATCTAACCGTGTTTGGAGGAAGAAGAATGAGTACCATCCCAAGAACACCATCCCTACTGTGAAGCATGGGGGTGGTAGCATCATGCTTTGGGGGTGTTTTTCTGCACATGGGACAGGGCGACTGCACTGTATTAAGGAGAGGATGACCGGGGCCATGTATTGCGAGATTTTGGGGAACAACCTCCTTCCCTCAGTTAGAGCATTGAAGATGGGTCGAGGCTGGGTCTTCCAACATGACAATGACCCGAAGCACACAGCCAGGATAACCAAGGAGTGGCTCTGTAAGAAGCATATCAAGGTTCTGGCATGGCATAGCCAGTCTCCAGACCTAAACTCAATAGAGAATCTTTGGAGGGAGCTCAAACTCCGTGTTTCTCAGCGACAGCCCAGAAACCTGACTGATCTAGAGAAGATCTGTGTGGAGGAGTGGGCCAAAATCCCTCCTGCAGTGTGTGCAAACCTGGTGACAAACTACAGGAAACGTTTGACCTCTGTAATTGCAAACAAAGGCTACTGTACCAAATATTAACATTGATTTTCTCAGGTGTTCAAATACTTATTTGCAGCTGTACAGTGGACATGCACCTACGATGACAATTTCAGACCCCTCCATGATTTCTAAGTGGGAGAACTTGCAAAATAGCAGGGTGTTCAAATACTTATTTTCCTCACTGTGTATATATATATATATATATATATATATATATATATATACACACACACACGTGTTTTTTTTTTTGGGGGGGGTCTGCGCGTGTACTCGGGCTTTGGCCACATGGATGTTTGTTGGGGTCGGGGTGGGGTTGGGTATTGGGAGGGGGGAATGGAAATAATGGGATTTAAGGGGGATAATGACTGACTCTGTATATTAATGTTTTGCTTTGTTATGTGTTATGCTTGAGGAGAAACCAATAAAAATGTTTATCTGAAAAATAATATAATAAAGTGCGTTTCTTCAAGTGCGTGTCTACGGGCAAATTATTTGTAAAATACATTTTATATTAATAATGGCCTAATAATAATAATTTAATACGTTAATGGGAAAAAGAGCCAAATATCGCCTTGACATCATCAAAGGCATCAGCTATTGGTGATCACTCTGACCATCATCGATCCCTGAGATCATCATCTGTCGGCACAACACCAATGTGGATTTCTCTCTATAAATTAACAAAATGTTCAGACAGTCTCCTTGCTGGTTTTTCTGACACATTCAGAATAATTACATGGTGTCCAGATTAATTAATCACGATTAATTGCATATACAAATATTTGCTGAGAAAGCCCCTCATATAACAATAACTCAATATATAATGATTATCCATATTTATATCAATATACTTATCTTTAAATATTTAAAAATATATAAAAGCGGCTTTAGAATACAATGTATTGTTTACTACCATATATAAAATATTCAGATAATTAAAATGCATTACATTCTTGTAGCGGAACAGTTAATCATTGATAAGACATTACAAAAAGCGGCTTTAGATTACAATGTATTGTTTACTACCATATTATTGTCATAAGTCAATCATTGGCATACAATTCACAGCAATCCATTTCACAAGTGAATTTGTCAATAAGTTGGAGATTTATTATGAGGGCTTGTTTAAGGACCCGTCAATTTACACCTGCGTCAGATATGCTTGTGTGGTGTCTCGGGTGCGTTGCGTCATAAACATAAAATGTTTAGGTCACTGTGTCAAGTTAAATATAGTTCAATACTGTAGGGCCTTGCCCCACTGAAAATGGCAGCAGAGACAGCATAGCCCTTTGTTCTATGATCAAAGGTGAGACACTGAACTGGTTTCCCAGAATGCTTCACAGGCGGATGGAAGTCCCGCCCATGGACTCAATCTCAAATGTCATTGGTCAAAAGCGGACTAGGACCGATGACGTCATCTTCTTAACAAAACTAGCGCTCAGATTTGATTTCGCTTCTCTCGCTCTCTCTTTTTCAGTTTGCCATTTTGGAACCTAGTTCTCAATGTTGGAACTCTCTCCACACGTGGAGTTTAGTCCGCCATTTTGTGTATTTGTTACCGAACCTAGACACACACACACATACACTAGCACATAGCTCCATAATTTAGTTAGGATTTCCATTTTATGTTTTTGTATTATATTCCTCTAGTATTGGCAGTGTTCATTGCTGTTTGATTATAATAAATCTTGTTATATTATAATAAGTACTCCTAGTTGTTTGTTTGAATATTGTGTTGAAGCCAGCTTCTGCCACGTCAAGAACTCCAGTATTACTTCAGGATCGTTAAAACTGTTGTTGTTAGAAGCCAACTGTAACCAGATTACTGTTGGATTCGTATGGCAATAATTCGACTAGCTTCTTCCCTTTTTTGATTATTTTGATTATCAATCAAGATACTCAATCTTCAGGGTAGAATTTTATGAGACTTAATCAGTCCCCTACTATCATTTTTCTCTTGTAAAAGAGTGGTGCCCCGAGGATAGAATTTAACAAATTAAATTATATTATTTAATTTAATTATTAATTAATAATTAATAAACATTAATTATTAATTATATCTGATAGTAAAACTGATCTAAACAACCTGTGCACCCTACAATACTAAATCTTTAAACATCTTGAGATCCTTAGTTCGCATTTGCGCTCCTTCAAGTGTTTTGAACACAAGAACGTAACGCATGTTTGTGGTGTTCTGCCTACTGAAGTGTTGTTTTCTTCACTGTATAAACTGCGCGTTGCTCATACAGCTGAAGTTTCACTTGTACTACAAGCTTGCATTTCTCAGGAATCTTCCTTATTACGGTCCGGGGGCATTGCTATTAATTGCGTACATTTTTTTTAAGTGTTATTTTTTGTAAAATTAATCGCACTGAATTAACATGTTAAATTGACAGCCCTAATAAATATATATATCAATATCAATACACACACATATAGTTTAAGAGTGTAGTGAGAACGACTTGATGCATCATTCACAGTGCGTCATGAAAATGGGTCTCAGAGCTCTTTTAGCACACTTTTTTTCCAAGATTCTCTGATTGGTGGATCTCTCTCTAAGGATCATGGGTAGTGTAGTTCTTTCCCAGACATTCCGCATACTGATAACTTCTTGAAGCATATAGCATCGATTTACAATCTCAGATCTCACGCAGTCTTGTTTTTAAAGGTTCATAAGTCACTGTAAAAAAATCAATTCGCCTATGGAGAAAATAAATGGATATATTACTTTGGAACCCCGACTGTTGCGCTCTATTTTGTCACATGATACAGTGCAAAACACCGAAATGAGATTCCCACCATATCTCTTGCCATTTGTCTGGCACACTGTATCTTTCATTGACAGATTAACCAGGACCAAATTTATTAATTTTTTTTGCATACCCTCCTCGTGAGTCTTCAGGTCCAGATGTGGAGTCCTCACCAACATCTTGATCGACCTCTTCATCATCAGTGGTGCCGGAGTCATCGCTAGAGGAGGAATAATCTGTGGCCTTGTGCTGCGGCCGCACATCCTCCACTGCACGCAGTTCTTTAGCTAGCGCTGTCAAATCCTACCATTCACACACACACAGTCAGTGCAGAATGGCAGTCACATTGTATGACTTAATGGATAACTAGTTGTCAAGTGTGATTCTGTTCACACAGCACAGGATTACCAAACTCACAAAATGTAGGTGTAAGCCTGAAAACGTAAGGAAATCAGATTTGTTAGAGGATGCAGTCATTGCCAATGTGAATATCATTTTCCAGGTGCCATGTGACATTGGTAACCATGGTTACCTGGGGGTCAACGTGTCTGTGGCTCTGCTCGGAATAACTGCCGTTAGAGAAGGTGTCTGATCGAGGTGGTACAGCTGGGGGTTGTTTCTGTACACCAGCAGTCTGAGGTGAACCCTGAGCACTTCTCCTGTAACGCTCATCTACCTAAAAATAAATAAATAAACAAATAAATATATATAAATTCACAACAACAACAAAACCAAAACAAACATTTAATGTAATTTAAGCACAGTACATACAGTTTCAGAGAAAATGTTAATTTAGAACCAAAAATAGTTAAGATTCTGTAAATGCTGTATTCTAAACATTTAACATTTGAGTTGCATAAACTGCTATCAGCATTCATCCACCTTACTGTACAGTACAATGTTACAGTTGGACAGATTATTAATAATAAAATAATATTTACACCCATTTTTTAAACTTTAAAGCCAAAACACACAAGAGGTCATGATGTATATTGTGGTTATTGGATGGTATAGCCCAAAAAGCTATAAGTGCTGCATGCTTCAGAGCGCTCTTCTCTCTGTGATATACTAGATACACATGATAGCATGATGATCATGATGAGGTGTTTTTAGTGACCAGATTTCACACATACATTTTGAGGTGTGCAGCACATGCAGATATTTTTATACATTTAAATCACAGCCTTTTGGCGATTAATAACCACACTAGCACATATCTTTTTTTATTGCTAATGCCATTTTTATGATTGGATTCAGTGATTTCGTCCATGTTTTCCCCATTGCGGAAATCATAGGACACTACATATGGTAATCACGGAATAAGTGGACTCAGATTTTTGAAAATTTGACAGTGACATTGATGTCGTTTCACAATGTGCAGCTGCTGGGAAATACACAACAACAATACAAATTTGAGTATTTGACGCCTATCCCGAATCCCAACTGTTACCATGTTTTTGTACATGTTTTAAAAACAGTTTTTAATATTCTAAAATATTTTACAGAAAAAATAATAATTATACAGGACAGTTAAGTATTTTTCTCATTTTCCATGGCTCTTCCATGACTGGAAAACTGTACTGCAAAATTCCAGGTTTTCCAGGACAAGTGGGAACCCTGTAAGTGATTATTCATCATTATTTAGATTGCAATTGTGAGTGGTGCTTTCCCATGCAAAACTTGCCATAACAATGCTAGGGATTTGCTATGTAGATGCTAAGGTGTTTGTAGTGTTTTTCATTGTACTGATATATGCTCGTTATGATTAGGGATGGGCACAAGTACTGGAGCACGCGGGTTTTCGGATGTGGCAGCAATGGTCGATCATGAAAATGATGATCGATGGTGATCACACATGATGTGACTTTTCACTTAAGTTCAAAATTCAGTGACAAATACCTGATAACTAACACACCCATGTCAAAGAGGGAGCTTATTAATTTTGAGATTGATTACGTTGTGGTTTTGAGGGACACATTGATTGTCAGAGACGTCTCACAGCAACCAAACATATACCATGAAATACTATCATTACGATAATCAAAAGAGAGTGTAATTAACTGTTTTTAACACCCATCTCTGCAAAACGTTTGCTAAACATGTTTTATTATCATTTAAAATGTAAGAACTTTTTATCGTTAATGGATATTATTCAATAAAAGTGAATGTTTGTCACTGACTGTAAACCTCCCTGCCCTGGGTGACGTAACACACCTGCATCTCGTCGAAATGGGAGTTGAAGATTTCCACAACAGTTTCCAAGTTAGAAGTCCAACATAATGTGTCAATACATTACACATTCCCCAGTTGAAAGGTGGAAATTCAGACTCTCTGAGTTGAATGGAACACTTCATGTATAATTACAGCAACAACAATACTGAGCATCGCGGCTTTTCCCACAGGAGCGAACACTTGGGCACACACACTGTGTGCCCAAGTGTTCGCTCCTGTGGGAAAAGCCGCGATGCTCAGTATTGCGTGTGGCAGTGGACTGAACACACATACAGCAGGCGAGTGTTTCAAACACTTAAGAGTGCAGCTAAATGGAACAATGCAGCATCTTAAAAACTGAACCCATGTGACGCCATGCGAATGGCAGAAGCGTGAGAGACAGCTCTGTGCACTTAATCGAGCGAGCTCACAGATTTCCGGCTCACTCGGCTGAGGGAGACAGACCACGATCAATCCTGGCCAAATTTCTGTGATCATCCGATAAAGATCTCGTGTTGAGCCAGGCAAGGAGCAAAGGAAAGCTTTCTCGAACGAATCACAATATTTTGTTATATCAAAATACACTAGGGGCGACACTAGGGGTCCAGTTTATATCACGCCATGCGCTGAGCCGTGTACGTGTTCTGCTGACACAGGAGCGAGCAGGTATTTTACGTGCAAAGGCGACCAGCTGTGTCAGACTGCACGTAACCTTCCCCAATGCCCCATAAAAGTTGTCGGAATCCTTTTGGTTACCCTAAACAGGGGAACAAGGCAACGCTTGCCAACCCGGGAATGGGCAGAGCCTAGCTGGGCCTCTTTTCTCTCTATGTTTCTCCGCATAGAGCAAAAAACGGCTGGGGCCCATACACGCGTCGAGAGAAGGGGGTCTTACCCAGTTTCCTATTCTTTCAGGGGGAAAAGACCCTGCGGAGACCACACCTGCCCGGAAGGGGGGAGGTAAGAGTGGTGAATACATCACATGGGTTTTTACAACATATGGAAGGTGGCACGGTGGTAGATCCAGCCTCAAGGAGGGGGGAGTTGCTACATCACGGCGACAGGAGGGCAGCTGGGCAGCTAGAGATGCGGGTCTACTCGTAAGGGGAAGCAGGCCTATGCTTCCTGCAGGGTGCTCGACGCACGGGCCGAGAGCTGGGCCCGGGTTGAGGCGGAGCAGAGTGTTTCTGCAGAGAAGGGCGTTTCTTCACCACAGGAGGATGCCCTCGGCGAGCAGACGGGAAATGGCCCATGGTGGCAGGGCAGAATGTGTGAGATGGCCTCCGTCTGCTTCTTCACCACGGAGAACTGCTGGGCAAAGTCCTCGACGGTGTCACCGAAGAGGCCGAACTGGGAGATGGGCGTTGAGGAACATTGTCGGTCTCGCGCATCTCGACCAAGTTCAGCCACAGATGACGTTCCTGGACCACAAGTGTGGCCATCGCCTGCCCGAGTGACTGCGCTGTGACCTTCGTGGCTCTGGTCCGAGGGAGCGTACCCAGCAGAGCTGCACCCGCTGTCGTCCCCAGCCGCATCATCCTCAATCCCATGGGAAGGAGGAGCAATGAGGGGGGCGGCTGGAGTGGCGTGCTTTCTGATGAAAGCGAGCCATGACCGCAATGTTGCCATGGTCATGCTCTCGCATTGAGAACATGAAACATGCACAAACGCTGCCTCAGTGTGATCGCTGCCCACACGAGACGACGCCTGTGGCCGTCTGCAGCGGAGAGCACTCTACGGCATCCAGGAACTATCTAACTATTATCCAGATTATTTTACTCTGAATGGGGCACTCGGCAGGGTTGCCCGCTTTCCGCATTATTGTTCTGACTTGCCCTGCAACTTTTACACATGGGCGGAAAGGCATCTTTAAAAAGACGTGTCCTGAAAAGGACGTTCAACGCCGCTGTGTACTGCTCTTTTAGAGGAAAATAGTGTTTTACAAGAAAATCACTCTTTAAATAAACTCTTAATTTTCTGCACTGTCGAAGCGCCCAGGGGCAAACTGCACTGCCGTGCAGAGAAATAGAAAAGCCACTGAAGTGCGCCATAGATCCAACAGAAGGGAAGCGTCAGAGGAACAGGAACAGGTGTGTGACTCGCAGCTGAATGCATGGACGACCATTGGCTCCGAAGAAAATTTGTGAATGAACTCTACGTATTTCCATTTCTGAATGAACTCTACGTATATTTTTATATATTTTATACCCGTATGTCCAGGGGCGGGGTATGCAAATACTGTATGCTAACTTCTCGTTGGTCTTTTTTCATAGATCAGAGGCATATTCGGCGCTCGAGAGACCCCTAGTGTCGCTTCTTCGACACAACGTCGAAGTGAGCGACAGACGGGGAACTCTTCAATCAACGTAAGATCACTGATGTTTCTGGCCAAACTGAGATTAAACACCAAGGACGGCAGCAAAGTAATCTATTGATGGACACAGTCCTTGATCATAGTGAAGCAAAAGGGTGCAAGCCCCCTAGAGCAACATGGACAAATTCTTAGGATGTGTAAAAATCTTGGTCTTACATCAAAGACCAAGACTGACTGAAAGACTGAAATCAATGTTTATATGGAGACTGACTGGTACTCAGTATCTTCTGTGGGCGTGGCTTGGGAGGCCCTTAAGGTGGTTCTTAGGGATCGGATCATACAGTATGCCTCAATCACCAAAATATTTGCAAAGCATGAGAACTCTTGGAGTTGGAAGGAAATATTAAAAGTGCAGAGGCAGAGCTGAATTGCCATATGTCGTCTGATGGCCTCAGAGAACTGAACCTATTGAAATATAGATAAAGCTATTTTGTCACAGAAAGTGGAGTTCCCCTTCTGTCACTCTCTTGACGTAGTGTCGAAGGAAGTGACACAAGGGGTCTTTTCGGACGCCGAATCATACCTCTGAACCTGAGAAAAGGCCAATGTCAAGTTGGCAGACAGAATGTGCATGCCCCGCCCCGGACATACGGGTATAAGGGGAAGCGGGGCATCGAATGCCAGTCAGAATTTTTCTTCGGAGCCGAATGGTTGTACCGCAAGCAGCTGAAACACACTCCTGTTTCACTCACCTCTACCAGCGAGAAGCATTGCTGTTGGATCCGCACGGCGCATTTCCAGCTGGCGTCTCTCTCTCTGTACGCTGTGCAGTTTACTCCCCTGGGCGCTTCGACAACGTTTCTTTCTGTTTGAAAGAGTGTTCTCCTCCTAAAAGAGTATATTTTCTCTAAAAGAGTTTGAGTTCCCACTCATAAAAGAGCAATACACAGCAGGCATTGATCGTCCTTTTCAGGATGCGTCTTTTTAAAGATGTCTTTCCACCTCTGTGTAGTTCCTGGATGCGGTTGAATTCTCTCCACTTCTGACAGTCATGAGAGCTGCCTTGCGTGCCTGGGCTGCGATCACACGCAGGCAGCGTTTTATGAATGGTTCATGTTCTCAGTGCGAGAACATAACCATGACAACATTGCTGTCGCGCTTTCTTTTGTCATGAGAGAAAGCCACTTCAGCTGCCCCCCGCGTCGTTCCTTCTTCCCACGGGATTGAGGTCGACCCGGCTGACGATGAAGACGATTTTGGGGATGACCACGTGCTCTGTTTCGCCGGGTAAATCCCCACGAACCACCCGCCCCCCAGCACGCTTGTTTGCTTCCGTCCGAGCTCGGGAAGAGTGCGGCTCGCTTCCCGGCCAGCCGGCATTTTCCCTTGAGCTCCCGGAATTGGATGACGACATCGCCGCTGCATCGGAGAGCGTCACAGCGGTGTCTGATGCTGATGGCTCGCCTGGGCTGCCACCTCCGGGTCTGCTCGCCCAGTCTGAGGCTGATTTGCAGATGTCCGCTATGCTTTCCCGGGCCGCTGCGAGCGCGAGGCTGGACTGGAGATCTCCATTCCCCCCTCTAGGCTACTCGATCGGTTCCTTGGGTCACGGCGCCGCTTATAGCCCCCCCCCCCCCCCCCCCGGTTCCGTCGTTCCCGGAAGTGCATGACGAGCCCTCCGCTTGTCCGCTCTCACTACCCTGGATGGCGGAACACCACCACCTGGCGGAACTGAACAGTACTGCTCTCCAGAGCAGTAGAATGACATCATCACTGGCCTCAAAAGTCTATAGCACCACTGGACAGGCTGCCTCCGCCCTGCATGCCATGGCTCTCCTACAAATTCACTAAGCCAAGGCACTCAAAGATCTGCACCTGGGTAGTTCCAACCCCGATGTGCTACAGTAACTGCGCTCTGCTCCAACCTCGCTCTCAGAGCTACGAATGTCACGGCGCAGGCACTCGGGTGGACGATGGACCATGGTCCTCTGGCTGAACACGCTCGAGATGCATGGCGTTGACAAGTCACGATTTCTCAACGCCCCCGCCTCCCAGCTCGGCCTCTTCGGCGACACCATCGACGACTTTTCCCAGCAGTTTTCGGTGGAGAGGAAGCAGATGGGGACAGTTTCCATCATGCCGCGGCGCCACCCAGTCAGCGCGCCCGTGCCTCGCCGAGGGCGTCCCCCCCCTACGACGAGAAAGCAACCTGGGCCAAGCTCTCATCCCCAGCGTCGAGCACCTCGCAGGCGGCGTACGCCCCCCATCTCCAGGACCCCCTCTTGGACCAGTAATGCTCTAAAGCGCTCCTGAGACGGACACCCCAGGCAGTCGGATGTTCGCTCCGGAGATGGTTTCAAGACCACTCCGTCCCCTGGTGGAGGGCCGGGAAGAGAATCCTTGTTTTCACCTGCCGCACCACCTTCGGGCTGCGGTACCTACAGAGCGATTCCCTCACTCCCTGGGTCATTCAGCCGGTGTGCGCCGTTCTCGCGGCACCCCGGCCCTACATCTCTCCAGTCCCGGTTTCCCGGATGCAGCTCTCTTGCTTCCGGCCCCGCGACTGTCCAACCCCGGCAGGCCAGCGCTGATGAGTTTCGAAGACGCCCTCTCGGGACCTCTTTCTCAGTCTCTAATCCGCCCCCTGCCGGGTGTGCGGAGTAAGGTAAGTGCTTTGAGTCTTTCCGCATAATCCACTATCTCGACGACTGGCTCATTCTGGCCCACTCTCGAGTTACTGTGTGCTCACAGGGACCAGGTGCTCAGGCACCTCAGCCGTCTAGGGCTTCAGGTCAACTGGGAAAAGAGCAAGCTCACCCCGGTTCAGAGCATCTCTTTTCTCGGTATGGAGTTAGACTCTTTCTCAATGACAGCGCGTCTCACCAACGAGCGCGCCCAGTCAGTGCTCAGGTGCCTCGCTCGCTTCAAGCCTGGCACAGCAGTCCTCTAAAACAATTCCAGAGGCTCCTGGGGCATATGGCATCCTCAGCTGCGGTCACGCCACTCGGGTTGATGCATATGAGACCGCTACAGCACTAGCTACAGACCCGAGTCCCGAGATGGGCATGGCGCCACAGCATGCATCGTGTGACAATCACCCTTGCCTGCCATCAAACGTTCAGCCCATGAACAGACCTCTGCTTCCTACAGGCCGGAGTTCCCTTGCAGCAGGTGTGTCCAGACGTGTCGTGGTAACCACAGACGCCTCTCGACTGGGTTGCGGCGCCGTGTGCAACGGGCACGCTGCCGCTGGCACCTGGAAATGACCCCGGCAGCGTTGGCACATCAATTGCCTAGAGTTGATGGCTGTTATTCTTGCTCTACGGAGGTTTATTCCACTAATCCGAGGCAAGCACGTTCTGATTCGCTCAGACAGCACCGCGATGGTAGCGTACATAAATCGCCAGGGCGGCGTGTGTTCTCGTCATATGTCACAACTCGCCCGCCATCTCCTCTGGAGTCAGCCGCGACTCAGGTCACTGCTCGCCACTCATATCCCTGGCAACCGCAACACGACGGCGGACACGCCGTCGCGACAGGTTTTCGCCCAGCGGAGAGTGGAGGCTCCACCCCCAGGTGGTCCAGCTCATTTGGGACCGATTCGGCAAGGCACAAGTAGACCTCTCTGCCTCCCAGGACATCTCCCATTGCCCGCTCTGGTATTCCATGATGGACGCTCCCCTCAGGACAGATGCGCTGGCACACAGCTGGCCCCGGGGGCTGCGCAAGTACGCATTTCCCCCAGTGAGCCTTCTTGCATCGGTGCTGTGCAAGATCAGGGAGGATGAGGAACAGGTCGCCTTGGTGGCCCCTTACTGGCCCACCCGCACCTGGTTTTCGGAACTCACGCTCCTCATGACAGTCCCTCCCTGGAAAATCCCCCTGAGGAAGGACCTTCTTTCTCAGGGACGGGGCACCCTCTGGCATCCGCGCCCAGACCTCCTGGAATCTCCATGTCTGGCCCCTGGACGGGATGCGGAAGATCTAGTAAATCTACCACCTGCTGTCGTAGATACGATCAATCAAGCCAGAGCTCCCTCAACCAGGCAACTCTACGCACTAAAGTGGCGTTTGTTCGCGAATTGGTGTTCTTCCCGAGCCGAAGACCCACAGAGATGCGCAGTTCGGTCAGTGCTTCTATTCCTGCAGGAGAGACTGGAGAGGAGGCTGTCCCCCTCCACCTTGAAGGTGTATGTAGCTGCTATCGCAGCCCACCATGACGCAGTAGATGGCAAGTCCCTTGGTAAGCACAACTTGATTATCAGGTTCCTGAAAGGCGCCTGGAGACTACATCCTCCCCGGCCTAACCTATTTCCTTCTTGGGATCTCTCAGTGGTCCTCTCGGGCCTTCAGAGACCCCCATTTGAGCCGCTTGATGCAGTCGAGCTCAAGGCCCTCTCCTTGAAGACGGCTCTCCTGATCGCGTTAGCCTCAATCAAGAGGGTAGGAGACCTGCAAGCGTTCTCTGTCAGCAACTCTTGCCTAGAGTTTGGTCCGGCACTTTGTCACGTTATCCTGAGACCCCGACCGGGCTACGTGCCCAAGGTTCCCACGACCCCTTTTAGGGACCAGGTTGTGAACCTGCAAGCACTGCCTCGGGAGGAGGCAGACCCAGCCCTTTCGTTGCTGTGTCCGGTGCGTGCTTTTCGTACCTATGTGGACCGCACGCAGAGCTTTTGATACTCTGAGCAGCTCTTTGTCTGCTTTGGCGGACAGCGGAAAGGGAACGCCGTCTCCAAACAGAGGCTAGCCCACTGGGTCGTTGACACTATTGCCTTAGCCTATCACGCCCAGGGCGTGCCCGCCCCCCTGCAGGTCCGAGCACACTCCACTAGAAGTGTGGCGTCCTTGTGGGCACTAAGCCACGGCACCTCCTTAGCAAACATCTGCAGAGCAGCGGGCTGGGCAACACCCAATACCTTTGCCAGATTTTACAATCTAAGGGTTGAGCCGGTCTCGTCCCGTGTTTTGTCAGGTCCGAGCCGGTAGAACTCGGTAACGCGGCACAACCGACCGGGTGTTCCGCTTGCATCTTGCGCCCTTCACCAATGTGATCCAGTGCGCCTTCTGTCCCAGGTCAGCCACTGAGTGTCGCTGCCTGGATGCTTTTTCCTCCCTAGCCTTCTGGCCCGCGAATTCAGCAGAGCAACTCGCGGCCAGACCCAGAACGAGTCTTAGGGCTCTGTACTGGGGTCGGGCTCCACGGGCATAGTTCCCTCTTCAGGCTAACTCCCCGTGATGTATTCTTGGCGGACCCGCGTTTCCCTCAGGCAGCCCCGCTGCCTCGGCCCCGTGTCTGTAGAGTCCCCCCTTCATTAGGCTGGACCTACCACCGCACCATTTCCCACGTCCGGCTTCACAACCCTCGTGGTGTATTTGCCATACATTACCTCCCCCCTGGTCTGGGCAGGGTATGGCCTCTGCAGGGTCTTCCCCTCCTGAAAGAATAGGAAATCTGCAGGCCGGACGGCACACTGCCTCAGCGCCCGGCACACTGGTGCCAACGAGTTTTGAAGACGCCTCCTTAGGCCTCTTCCTCAGTCTCTAAGCCGCCCCCTGCTGGGTGCGTGGAGCAGGGTTTAATGCTTCGAGTCTTCTCTCAGCACCGCCCAGGCTCTCCTGCTCCCCCCCCGGGGAATGACCACCTTCCCCGACATAGGTTGGGCCCCAGCCGCTCTACATCCTATGTGAGAGACATAGTGAGAGAGAAGGCCACGGCTGTTGGGCTTGCTCCCATGCTAGCATGTAATACCTTTTTCTCCCAGGGGTGCGGGAAAACCTAAGGTGGATATGCTAAAACTCTTTGAGGGGGCGTTGGGGAGGGCGACGTGCATTCGGTTCAGGTGCCTCTAACACGTAATAGCCTGCTTTGCCCCTGCTCCGACAGTCACGTCACACGATCAGTGCGTGGCCTTTTTATATGGACCCCTTGTGTCACTTCCTTCGACGCTACGTCGAGAGAGTGACAGAAGGGGAACGTCTCGGTTACTGTTGTAACCTCCGTTCCCCGAGGGAGGGAACGAGACGTAGTGTCCCTCCTGCCACGGCACTAGACCTAGCACTGTTAATGGCCGTGCTTCATCCTTCGGCTCCTCAGTGCAAAATCCTGACTGGCATTCGATGCCCCGCTTCCCCTTATACCCGTATGTCCGGGGCGGGGCATGCAAATTCTGTCTGCCAACTTGACATTGGCCTTTTCTCAGGTTCAGAGGTAAGATTCCGCGTCCAAGAAGACCCCTTGTGTCACTTCCTTCGACACTACGTCTCGTTCCCTCAATCGGGGAACGGAGGTTACAACAGTAACCGAGACGTTTTAGTTATTCAGGGCAAGACAGTCATACTTTGAGTCAGGGGACAAAGCAGGAAAACTTTTGGCTAGATATATAAAACAGAGTGTCATTTTCTACCATTCCCTCAGTGAAATATGCTGGTGGTGAAATATTTACCACAGCCATTGATATTAATAATGCCTTTAAAGAATTATATCTTGATCTTTATAGTTTCACGTTTTCGTCTACTGATGAGGATATTAGAAACTTTGAGGAACCATTAGAACTCCCTCAATTGATGAATGAGCAAAAACAATCTAGATTATGAGATAAACTTGGAGGAGCTTGACAAGGTAATTAAGTCCCTAACTACTGGCAAGGCTCCGGGGCCAGATGGCTTTGACACTTAATTTTTTAGATCTTATGCTACAGAATCGGCTCTACTTATTTTATAAGTTTATACGGAATCATTTAAGAATGGGAAGCTTCCATGACACAAGTCCGGATCAGTCTGATTCTTAAAAAGGACAAAAGATGCAGACGGTCGCTGCCATATCACTTGATGCTGAAAAGGCGTTTGATGTGGTAGAATGGGATTATCATTTTAAGTTTTTGGAAATGTATGGGTTCGGGAGTACATTTATTGGTTGGATTAAGTTATTTTATAGACACCCTGTAGCAGCAGTACAAACAAATGGGTTAATTTCAGATTATTTTACTCTGAATAGGGGCACTCGGCAGGGTTGCCCGCTTTTCCCATTATTGTTCTGACTTGCCCTGGAACTTTTAGCAGCCGCAATAAGAAGGGAGGGTGATTTTCCAGGGGTGGTGGCAGGAGGTGTAGCACATAATCTTCTGCTTTATGCAGATGATATATTATTATTAGTCTCCGACCCTACTAGATCTATGCATTTTAATAAATTAGGCCCTACATAGGACAAAAGACAGAGGTGGGCTAAGCCTAGACAAGATTTTATTTTATTATTATGCATTCAGTCACAGACATATTTGGCACATTTGTCACTTCCACCTGAGAGAGCACCTCCCTGGTTTGTTATTGAATTGGCAGTTATTGCCCCTATTTCGCCATTAAAAGCCTCTCTATCAAACAAATCAGAAAAGTCAAAATCAGAAAAGAGCTTGAGGCCCCGGAAGAGCTGGCGATTCTCCACCAGGCTCCGACCAACCCGTTGCAGGATGGCTTTCTTCAGGTCCGCATAGGCCAGGAGGTTCATTGCCGGCAGTTGTTGTGCCGCGAGTTGGGCTTCCCCGGACAGGAGAGGGATAATGCCCACTGTTCGTGTGGACAACCCCAAACCCCAAATTTTTTGTGGTGTGTTGAAATCCAGAAATACTGGTCGAAGGTTCAGAATTTTGTGTGTGACGTGGAGGGAACTCTGTTTCGTTTTGCCCCAGACTTTGTGTTCTGGGCGATAGGGCAGTCATCGATGTGCGGGATGGCCATATAGAGAACTGGGTTCTGACCTCTGTGATGATCGCCAGGCAGGTTATTTTGAGGGATTGGAGGTCAGCTGGTGCGCCCTCATAACCAGAGTGGTGCATGGAGGGTAGTGGCTTATGTGTCATCGTCATTGGGAAGATGTGGTGATCTAGATTTGTTTGTCCAGAAATGGAGCAGGTATTTGGAATTTTAGGGGGGGCTCTCGGATATATATATATATATATCCAGTTAGGATGCTCTGGGCGATTGCTTATTGGCCTCCAAGTCTCTGTGATATTCATATCAGATAATCAATCAGTCGTGAAGAGTTATGACATTTACAGTATCTCTGCTGAAAAGTCCGGCATTGCTAGTCACCAGCTTATGTTGTGTGTTGGGTGCTGGTGTCCTCATCAGGCTTCTTAACTACTGTAGTTTAACAGGCTAAATTGGAAAGACCATGCTGGTCAACTACAGATGAAGTCAGAAGTTTACATACACAAGTTGATAAAACTATTTTTTTAACCACTCCACAGATGTTTCCAGAAATTGTTTACAGACAGATGGTTTCACTTTTAATGGACTATAACACAATTCCAGTGGGTCAGAAGTTTACATACACCAATTTAACTGTGCCTTTAAGCAGCTTGGAAAATTCCAGAAAATTATGTCAAGCCTTTACACAAATAGACTGGACTTCCTGTTGCTGATGGCACGCTGCACGAGAGTTTGTTTGTAGCCTGCTTAGCATTGCTTATTCTTATTCTCAAACGTTCATCGTTATATTCATCGTTATATCCTTTGTCATTTTAGTGCGTTTCAGGTTTTTCCGCTTTTCTACTGTTTCATCTGCGTGTATTTTACCTGTTACTGCTGGCACCTAGCTAGAGTCTTGTTTGTAGCCTGCTACTTTTTTTTTTTTTAAGCATTGCTTATATATCTGTTTTCAGTTTTACAGGACCAACTCATCACCACAATCATACACTAGATTTAATTCTGTCATATCGAGTTGATGTTGATAATATAGAAATTCTGCAGCAGAGCCATTACCTCGTCTCATGTATGCTGCAATCAGCTAATGTTACTCAATCTACACCACGCTATCGTTCAGGTAGAACTATTCTTTTGACCACAAAAGATAGCTTCACTAATAATCTTCCAGATCTATCTCATACACTCAATAAACCCCAAAGCCCAGAAGAACTTGATGAAATAAAAAAAAATATAAATGCAGTCTTTCTCTAGCGCTCTTGATATTGTCGCCCCATTTTGATTAAAGAAAATTAAAGAAATAAGCCCTGCGCCATGGTACAATGATCACACTCATGCTCTCAAGAGAGCAGCTCGGAAAATGAAGCGCATGTGGAAAAATACAAAATTATATATATTTTGTGGTGCATGGAAGGACAGTGTCTGTAGATACAGACAGGCACTACATTTACTTTTATTCATTTGGCAGACGCTTTTATCCAAAGCGACTTACAAAAGAGGAAAACATAGCGAATCATCTTAAGGAGACAGTGGTACGAAAAGTGCACAACCGATTTAAGTGCAACAAGAATTGTTAATTATTATTTTATTTTTTTTAGTGACTGGTTAAATACTCATGGAAAAGATGTGTTTTTAGCCGTTTTTTGAAGATAGAGAGTGAGTCAGCTTCACGGATTGAGTTGGGGAGGTCATTCCACCAACGTGGTATGATAAAACTGAAAGTCCGGAAAAGTGTTTTGGTGCCTCTTTGTTTTAGTACAACAAGGCGACGTTCCTTAGCCAACCGCAGGCTTCTGGTGGGAACGTAGCTCTGCATAAATGTTTTTAGGTATGCTGGAGCAGACCCAGTGATTGTTCTGTATGCCAGCATCAGGGCCTTGAATTTAATACGTGCATGAACCGGCAGCCAGTGGAGAGAGACAAAGAGTGGTGTAACATGTGCTCTCTTTGGTTCATTAAATACCAGACGTGCTGCTGCATTCTGGATCATTTGCAGAGGTCTAATAGCATATGCAGGAAGGCCTGCAAAGAGAGCATTACAGTAGTCCAGTCTAGTTATGACAAGTGACTGAACAAGCAGTTGTGTGGCATGTTCAGAGAGGAAAGGTCTTATCTTCCTGATATTGTAGAGTGTAAATCTACATGATCATGCAGTCTTTGAGATGTGGTCTGTGAAATTTAGCTTGTCATCAATGGTTACCCCTAGATTTCTGACCGTTTTGGAAGGCGACACTGTAGTTGGACCCAGCTGCACAGTGATGCTGTGTTCAACATCAGGGTTGGCTGGAAAGACAAGGAGTTCAGTCTTGGCTGGGTTGAGTTGCACTAAAAGCATATTTTAGTAAACTCATAGAAAATAACACAACAATCCTAGATGTTTATTCAGTACTGTGGCTAAATTGGTTAGGAATAAAGCCTCAACAGAACCAACAGAGCCAAAATGGCTGAAGGACAACAAAGTCAAGGTATTGAAGTGGCTACCACAAAGCTCTGACCTCAATCTGATAGAACATTTAAGGGCAGAACTGAAAAAAGCATGTGTGAGCAAGGAGGCCTACAAACCTGACTCAGTCACACCAGTTTTGTCTGGAGGAATGGGCCAAAGTTTCAGCAACTTATTGTGTGAAGCTTGTGGAAGGCTACCCAAAAAGTTTGACCCAAGTTAAACAATATAAAGGCAATGCTACCAAATACTAATGTAAACCGTTCGTGTTCACGGATAAGGAAGGAGGACACGGGAACAGGATTCGACTGACAGGTAAGGTTTAATATTTCCAAAATAAGGCACAGGGCTTGAACATAAGATGCTCCGTTTAGGAGGGAATTTCTTAAACAAACACTTTAGTAGTCTCTCTCAAGGGCTGCCAACACTGGACTGGCGTCTCTCTGTCAACTGGCGGTACTGTGGCTCTTTTATGCCGCTCTCCCCGTACTCACTGAAATTAGAGACAGGTGTTAGACATAATTTAGCTCAAGTGCAAGCGCCCTTACCGCTTTCCCTCTCCGGACGGGCGCTTGACCACGCCCCCGCTGCCACTACTAACTAAGTGTGTAAAGTTCTGACCCACTGGGAATGTGATCAATTTCACATTCTTAAAATAAAGTAGTGATCCTAACTGACCTAAGACAGGGAATGTTTTCTACATGACAGGAATTGTGAAAAACTGAGTTTAAATGTATTTGCTAAGGTGTATGTAAACTTCTGTCTACAACTGTAGCTTCACCAGCTAGAATATGCTAATGAACAGCATGTCTATGCTGGTCCACCAGCCACACCATCACCAAACCAGCATAAATCAACCTTTACCATTAAGGAAGTTGCATGCTAGTGTGGCAGCGGGGGCGTGGTCAAGCGCCCGTCCAGAGAGGGAAAGCGGTAAGGGCGCTTGCACCTGAGCTAAATTATGTCTAACACCTGTCTCTAATTTCAGTGAGTATGGGGAGACCGGCATAAAAGAGCTTCAGTGCCTCCAGTTCGAGAGAGAGCCGCCAGTCTAGTGTTGGCAAGAGAGAGAACTAATTGTTAGATGAAAGAGTTTGTTTAGCACATCTACGTTTATGCACTACCCCTGTCTGTGTGAAGCGTGGAATTAAAGAGCCTTACCTTTGTGTCGAACCCTGTTCCCGTGTCCTCCTTCCTGTCTTGTGAACCTGAACTGTTTACACTGGTGCCGAAACCCGGAAAAAAAAAAAATTAAAAATAAGGTTGGATATCGTACGTCCAAACATGGAGAAAGGTCATCCCGTAGAGTCCTCCCAGCTGGCCGAAGTCTTGCAGTCCCTCGCTATGTTACATCAGAGCCACCAACAGTCCCTGCTTGAGCTCAGGCAAGACCAAGATCGGCGGTTCTGCGAGATCATGCGGGCCCAAGCAGAGGATCGACAGGCCATCCGGAGCCTCCTCAGCCAGGAGGCCACTACAGCCACGCCACGTTACCCCCACCCACGTTACAGAAGATGGGGCTGGCTGACGATGCGGAAGCTTTTTTGAACTTGTTCGAGCGAACCGCTGAAATTTGGGGCTGGCTGCAGCATCAGCGGACAGCCCGCCTTGTTCCTCTTCTGTCCGGGGAAGCCCAACTCGCGGCTCCGGTTGTAATCAGACCACCATCCATCAACGCTTGGTTCAACCCGGGGCTTTGGGCACGACTAAGCAGGTAAGGGTGAGGTGTGTGCATGGGGATGTTCACAAGTATCCGATGGTGACCTTGCTAGTTAAATTCAGAGGGAAAAAACAAAGTGGAGGCAGCGGTTAGTTCCCGCCTCACCCATCCTCTGATTTTGGGGACCGATTGGCCTGCATTTAGGATTACTCGGATTCGGATTTCTCTTTCTACTCTTCAAAATAATCTCCCGGGTGGGGATTCCAAAAGAAATCCTCACCGACCAAGGCACAACATTTATGTCACGCACACTTTGCGAACTTTACGATCTGTTGGGCATTAAATTGATTCGCACTAGCGTGTACCATCCGCAGACAGATGGCCTAGTGGAACGTTTTAACAGAACCCTCAAGAACATGATTCGTAAGTTTGTTCACGAGGATGCTAAAAACTGGGACAGATGGCTTGATCCCCTGTTGTTTGCAGTACGAGAGGTCCCGCAAGCCTCAACTGGCTTCTCTCCATTTGAGCTATTGTATGGGCAACGCCCACGCGGTATCTTGGATGTTATAGGAGAAGGTTGGGAGGAGGGATCTTCGAATAGCAAAAATGAAATTCAATACGTCCTTGACCTCAGAGCAAGACTCCACACTTTGGGGAATCGAACACAGGAGAATTTGCTCCGGGCCCAAGAACGCCAACTGTACGACAGGGGAACACAGCTAAGGGAGTTTGCACCGGGAGATAAAGTTCTTGTATTGCTTCCCACATCGAGCTCCAAATTACTCGCCAAGTGGCAAGGGCCCTTTGAGGTCACACGACGAGTGGGGGATCTCGATTAGGAGGTTAAGCGAGCCG
Source organism: Moxostoma hubbsi (assembly GCA_032164185.1). Taxonomy (NCBI): domain Eukaryota; kingdom Metazoa; phylum Chordata; class Actinopteri; order Cypriniformes; family Catostomidae; genus Moxostoma; species Moxostoma hubbsi. The sequence goes on along the minus strand of JAVLUX010000196.1, from coordinate 1,681,438 downwards.
ATAAGGGGGATGCGCGTCAAATATACCACCTCAATCTCCTCAAATTATGGAGGGAGGCGGTCCCTGTCTCGTTGGCCACGGTGGTTCAAGAGAAGGCGGAGCTCGGACCGGAGGTAAATCCAAAGCCCGATCACAATGCCCCGGTCATTTGTGGAGACCACCTCTCCCCGTGCCAACGATCAGAGGTTGCCAGGTTGCAAAAAGAGTTTGCAGACGTGTTTTCTCCTCTACCGAGTCGTACGAACGTCATCGAACACCACATCGAGACAGAGCTGGGGGTGGTGGTTCGTAGCCGCCCTTAAAATAAGAAGAATATTGTTCGGGATGAATTGGATGCGATGCTTGATGTGGGAGTAATAGAAGAGTCCCACAGCGACTGGTCCAGCCCGGTCGTTCTTGTTCCCAAGAGTGACGGGTCTGTGTGGTTCTGTGTGGACTATAGAAAAGTCAACGCGGTGTCTAAATTTGACGCGTACCCAATGCCTCGGGATGAATTGCTCGATCGGTTAGATATTGGTTGCTTTTATTCGACCCTAGACTTAACAAAGGGTTATTGGCAGATCCCCTTGACGCCAATTTCCCATGAGAAAACAGCCTTAACCACGCCGTTCGGTTTGTTCGGGGCCCCAGCCATGTTCCAGCATCTGATGGACCGTATCCTCCGCCCGCACTCCGCTGCCTATTTAGATGATATCATTATCTATAGTAATGACTGGCAGCGGCATATACAACATCTGAGGGCGGTCCTGAAGTCGCTGCGGCGGGCGGGGCTCACAGCAAACCCCAAGAAGTGCGTGATTGGGCGTGTGGAGGTAAAGTATCTGGCCAGGTGCGCCCCCAAATTGATAAGACCGCGGCGATTGCAACTTGCCCTAGAACTATGACCAAAAAGAGGGTGAGGCAGTTCCTGGGGCTGGCAGGCTATTATAGAAGATTTGTGCCTAATTATTGGGATGTCACCAGCCCGCAGACTGACCTCACTAAAAAGGGGGCTCCAGATCCGGTCCAATGGTCGGAGCAGTGCCAACAGGCGTTTACACGGGTCAAAGCCGCACTCTGTGGAGGGCCGCTCTTATACACCCCTAACTTCTCTCTCCCTTTCTTATTACAGACGGACGCTTCAGACAGAGGGCTGGGGGCCGTACTCTCGCAGGTGGTGGAGGGGGAGGAGCGGCCGGTGCTGTACATCAGTCGGAAGCTCTCCTTAAGGGAAACAAAGTACAGCACCGTAGAGAAGGATTGTCTGGCCATCAAGTGGGCGGTCCTCACATGCCGCTACTACCTGCTGGGGTGGGCCTTCACTCTCTGCTCGGATCACGAGCATGAAGGATACTAACGGCCGGATCACCCGTTGGTATCTGGCTCTCCAGCCTTTTAAGTTCGACCGGGGGTGCAGATGGCTGTCGCCGACTTCCTTTCCAGAGAAGGGGGGTGGGGTAGGCAGGCCAGATGACGCCCCGGCCTGAGTCGGGCGGTGGGGGTATGTGGCAGCGGGGGCGTGGTCAAGCGCCCGTCCAGAGAGGGAAAGCGTTAAGGGCGCTTGCACCTGAGCTAAATTATGTCTAACACCTGTCTCTAATTTCAGTGAGTACGGGGAGACCGGCATAAAAGAGCTTCAATGCCTCCAGTTCGAGTGAGAGCCGCCAGTCTAGTGTTGGCAAGAGAGAGAACTAATTGTTAGATGAAAGAGTTTATGTTTAGCACATATACGTTTATGCACTACCCCTGTCTGTGTGAAGCGTGGAATTAAAGATCCTTACCTTTGTGTCGAACCCTGTTCCCGTGTCCTCCTTCCTGTCTTGTGAACCTGAACTGTTTACAGCTAGTTAAGATGCTCTTTATAGCAAGAATTATACTATGGTTCTACACTTCAGGCAGTGTCAATGAGTCAGAACAGCATGTCTTAAAGGGTCTCACCAGTAGCATTGCCTGCTCATGCAACAGCTGCTGCTGTAGAATCTCCAGATGTCTCTGTTCTTCCTCCAGCTGCCGACGGATATACTCCTGCCAAACAAGCAAAGAAACAAACAAACCAGTTTCACAGACAGATATTCTTTCTTTCATTTTCACTGCCATGCCAGCTTCTATGGCTATATGGCTAAGTTGGAGCCAAGTTTAGTTATTTAAAATAGTTAAATAAGGTGTTTAAGATATATTTTCCCTAAAAACCTTAAAACTAAATTTGGATTCACTTGGTTAAAAACCTTTTCAAAAGCATCAACCGAATAATACAGGTTCCTCAAATGTGTAGAAGTATGACAGTCTAGTAAAATATGTTTAATGGATAGTGGGCTCTGACAAGATGAGCACTTTAGTGAATGTTCTCCTGATAATAATTGGTGTGTAAGTCTTGTATATCTGGCATCGTGTGTAAATGACTTGATCCCAGCTATTATTAAAAGGGAACACTTATCTTGTTCCAACAACAAGATTCCCACTCCGACTGCCATTTGTTTTTTATGTATACATTCAGAGTTGGTTTCAGTTCTGTGGAAGGTATAGGGCATTTTACTGGTTTGGTAGATAGTGCTTCTCTGGCAGCTCTGTCTGCTTGCTCATTACCTGAGATTCTGGAGTGTCCAGGTACCCAACAGAAAATCATTGTAAAACTCTTTGCTTCAAGAGATGACAGTTTGATTAAAATTTTCACGATTGTTGGGTTTTCACGATCAGTTGTAGTAGCTTCCAATGCTTCAAGACTTGATTTTGAGTCAGATATTATTAAAAATGTTTTGTGGAGCAGTCTCAATAAACTTCAGTGCCAGTAGTAGAGCGTTTGCCTCTACAGTGAAGACAGAACTTTGGTAAGGGATAAGGATACCCTGACGCAGTTGGTTTGTTGCAAATGCTGCTGCCATATTATTTTCCTCCTGGGAGGAGACAGAGGGGATATCACGGGAGATTTACTCCAGTGTTGGACTTACTGCTAAAAATTGAAAACAGGCGATTTTAGGTAAGGCAAATAAAAAATTATTTTAAATGGATATCTATGGTATGGAATAAATTAAACTATTGCTAAATTACTTCTTAAATTATTAGTTCACGTACAGTAAATAATATGGCATAATCAAAATTCAAACTTATTAACAGCCGATTTAAATCAATCAAGTTACTCTGTTCAGTAAGACCTTTATGGAGAGACAGGGATCCATTCATCCCATTAGATCTTCATTGGTGATCTTGTTTATGTAAGATCATCGTTAGATAATTTTTGGCCTCATTGGTTGCACTTTGGAAACTAAAAAGTAATTTGCTTTGAGTTTGTGCGATTCGTGAAAAAGTTAAATCTACCAATACCAGCTGCATGGCAAATTGGTCTTATTAGAGCAGAGGTGATAACAATGACGGTGATTCCTGACATGTGCTATTCATGTCATATTTATGTTGGCTACACTTCCAAAACACACTTAGAACAGTTCAGCCGAATTATTTTATTGCTGTTTTGTACAAATCAAATTCACATTGGCCTACTTATTGACAAAACAAAACTGCTCAAACAACGCAACAAACTCTCCCATTACAATGTTTGCTGTCACTCACTGCAGGTTAACACTGTTTGAGATCTGCATTTCGACGCAAGCTCATGATGCTCTGCACAATGTTCTGCAGTCTTGCGAATGCTCTCATTAAAAAAAGTGGTCTAATCAGCATAATAAATCAGTTATTTACACTGTGTCTATGCCTTGATTAGAACACTAGCTAATGTTTATTTAGCAAGTTTCACATAAATTTGCTTAAAAATAGAGGCAAGCTGCCTGTCCGATGAACAAAGACAGTCATGTAATTTTTTTCCTGAAATTACTAGCATTACTCCTACAAATAAATGCTTTGTAACCAAAAATGTTTTGACTTTCAATAGACAATTTTGACAACACATTTTAAATAATGTTCTTACCTTAAACATTATTACAATATAAAATACAATACAATATAATGCTTAAAAAAAACTGGAGCGCAGCTCATATCCACCATTGAAATCTGTTACTCCGAAGAACCAAACGGTTGCTTGCTTTGTGATGTCATGGTAATTTAATCAACTTTAATAATCGCGATTACAATATCAAAGGCAATAATCGACAATTATGATTTTTGCTCAAATCGTGCAGCCCTAAACTGGGTGTATATGAATGTGTATGTATTGTTTGGTTCTAGTCAAGTCAAGTGGTTTTTATTGTCGTTCAACCATATACTGCTAGTACAGTACACAGTGAAACAAGACAACGTTCCTCCAGGACCATGGTGCTACATAGTGCAAACACAGACTAAATAACATACCTATATAAACGAGTGCAAACGAGTGCAAAAAGTATGGGACATTACAATAAAATTACTAAAAATTAACAGGATAATAGGCACAGTGAGAGACAGTGCAGCGCCGACCAGTACACAGTAGTACAAAAAGATGACAGTTTATAAAAAATGCCAGATCAAACATAACATACTATTTATACTACATAGCAGTTATTGAGGTAGCAGCCAGGTATAAAGTGACAATAATTAAAGAGCAACTCAGGACACGTGTGTGTGTCAGTCCAGTCTCAGAGTATTGAGGAGTCTGATGGCTTGGGGGAAGAAGCTGTTACACAGTCTGGCCGTGAGGGCTTGAATGCTTCGGTACCTCTTGCCAGCAGGAGGGTGAAGAATTTGTATGAGGTCATCCACAATGCTGGTTACTTTACAGATGCAGTGTTTTATGTAGATGTCTTTGATGGAGGGAAGAGAGACCCTGATGATCTTCTCAGCTGTCCTCACTATCCTCTGCAGGGCTTTGCGGTCCAAAACAGTGCAAGTCCCAAACCAGGCAGTGATGCAGCTGCTCAGGATGCTCTCAATAGTCCCTCTATAGAATGTAGTGAGGATGGGGGGTGGGAGATGTTCTTTCCTCAGCCTTTGAAGAAAGTAGAGATGCTGCTGGGCTTTCTTGATAATAAAGCTGGTGTTGAGGGACCAGGTGAGGTTCTCCGCCAGGTGAACACCAAGGAATTTGGTGCTCTTGACGATCTCCACAGTGGAGCCGTCGATGTTCAATGGAGAGTGGTCACTCTGTGCTCTCCTAAAGTTAACAACCATCTCTTTTGTTTTGTCCACATTCAGAGACAGGTTGTTGGCTCTACACCAGTCCGTTAGCCGCTGCACCTCGTCTCTGTATGCTGACTAGTCGTTCTCGCTGATGAGACCCACCATGGTCATGTCATCGGCAAACTTGATGTGGTTTGAGCTGTGCATTGCTGCACAGTCGTGAATCAGCAGTGGACTGAGCACACAGCCCTGGGGGGCCCCAGTGCTCAGTGTGGTGGTGGTGGTGAAGATGCTGTTCCCGATCCGGACTGACTGAGGTCTCCCAGTCAGGAAGTCCAGGATCCAGTTGCAGGAGGTGGTGTCCAGGCCCAGTAGGTTCAGCTTTCCAATCAGGTGCTGAGGAATGATTGTGTTGAATGCTGAGCTGATGTCTATGAACAGCATTCGAACGTATGAGTCCTTTTGATCTAGGTGGGTGAGGGCCAGATGGAGGGTGGTGGCGATGGCGTTGTCTGCTGAACGGTTGGGACGATACGCAAACTGCAGTGGGTCTAGTGAGGGGGGCAGCTGGGTCTTAATGTGCCTCATGACGAGCCTCTCAAAGCACTTCATGATGATGGGTGTGAGTGCGACAGGTCAGTAGTCGTTGAGGCAGGACACTGCCTTTGTGAAGATTTTCCAGTCTAAACTGCATCATATGAGCTGAACCCCGGCAAACTGAATCGCTTCAAATGATACCAATTGTATTACCAAACAAGGTCATAAAACAGCTTAATGTGTGGCTGGGTTCATTTATCTGGAACAAAAAGAAAGCCTAAATTAAAACTGACCAAACTTCAGCTTTCTGGGTCTGAGGTTGGCTTGGATGTCCCAAATATTAAGTGGTACAAGCTTGCTTGCCAGCTCAAATTTACTTTTGAATGGTTTAAGGAAAATCCTAAATCAATCTGGTTTGATCCTGAATCATCTCAATCTTCTTGTCCATTACAACATTTGTTATTTATTTGCAGCCTCAAAACAGTTTTGTGACATCCCATCATATATAACTCTCCCTGGTTTATTATCCTGAAATTAGAGAAAAGGGTTAAAGAGGCCCTATTATGCTTTTTGAGATAATACCCATCCTTTAGTGTGTAATATAGCTGTTTGTGCATGTAAAAGGTCTGAAAGTTTAAAAAGCACAAAGTCCATGCAAAAGGGTTATTCTCTCCCACAGACAACAATGCTCAAGAACTACAAGAAATGGCTGGATTGTAGTCCAGCCATTTCTTCCGTAAAGTATCTAAGTCTCTATGTAATACATTTGCATAATGCCCATCTAAGTGCTACTTTGGCCCGCCTGCCAGGATGTTGTCGCCATGTTGAGAAGATGCCGTTTTCTTCACTGCAATAGCAAAACCTCTTTCTTTAGACTTCCAAAGGCAGCTTAATTGAAGAATCAGTGGTTAATATTTATTTACTTAGCAGTACAACCACAACCAATGCCGGAATTTCTAAACAGTTAATCCAGAAAGATGGTGGAGTTCCCACTTTGTTGGGACAATCTGGCCCCTCAGGATCACAACCTGGAAGCAGGGTTTGGGAGTAACTAAATGCCTATAATGGGATTACGTATTTAAAATACAAAATATATGTAACTGTATTGCACTACAGTTACAATTTAAATAATTGATATTTAGAATAAAGTTACATTCAAAAAGTATTTTGATTATTGAAGAGATTTATTTGCATTTTGTTGTCATTTGTTTAATTTAATATTTAGTACTTTCAGATGAATTTTTTTTACATATAAATTATTTGATCCAAAGTGCATTTGAACAGCAGTGAAACACTTTCTTATGAAGTTTTACATTCATATGAGCAGACAGAGAAGTACGTTTGAAGTAAGTTTGGAGCACAAGAAATAGAAATAAACCTTGTTTATATTGTCAGCTTTACGCTCAGATAAAATGCTATTTCTAGCCATTTTACATGCACGTTACCAGGCACGATCAGAAAATTCATGATGGATCATAATTTTTTTTCTAGTAAGACCTTAGATATTAGGGCAAAATCATGTCATTCTTACTATCATGAATAGTGATCAAGTGTGGAGATGGATTCATTTTTACAAATGGTCATTTTACATCTGCAATCCACGGTAGTGCTCGGCTAACTTGCGTTATTGTTTTGGTAAGGGTTTACTATTCAGCTGTGGGCCGGCTTTTACCTAAAACTGTGTAACAAAATAGTCAATCTCAAGAGTCTTATATAATTATATAATTACAAGCTGTAATGTTACAGTAGCTATCCATGGTAGTCCACGGCTACTTTACTCACTAACTCTCTAAAACAACATGGTAATGTCCAACTGGGAGTAAGCCTCTGTTCTTCGTTCATAGCGCTGATGAAAAAAATTCGGCTACACCCATTCCAGAAAAAGATGTCTAACTTAGATGCACTAGTTGTCTGTCTTTGTTGAAGTTTTGTTAGGTTCACAATAATCAACAGTATACTTGTAAGAAAGCTACAAATTTAAACTTACCACTGTCTTGCTCAAGTCGTGCTTGCAAAGGTGTTTTGGGTCGATCAGCTTGTTCTACCAAACTTTCATTATTGGATTCGGACTCAATCTGGTATGGCAAAAACCGAAGCCACTGTTACCATAATTACAGTAGTGTTTACAGCTGTAAGGAAGCCTGAAACTCAGCTATGGTAAGGGATGTTACATTTCCAAAACACGCTCTACGCGGTTGACTAATCACAACAGACTAGGACAGATGACCAATCATTTTCGGAAAGGGGGGCTTTAAAGAAACGACTTAAATCAGAGCATTTGAGCCAGAGAATGAAAAGTGGTTTAGCAGAAATGTACAGTATGAGAAAAATTATGTATTTTTAACATTAAAGCATGTTAACCTATTCTAGTAGAACCCCCCCAAACAAAATCATGAACCTGTACATTAGCATAATATGGGCTCTTTAACACAACCTCCCTCCTAACCCCAATTCACAACAATCCAGAATTCTTGCCAAGCATAACAGACCATGGATTTAAAAACTGGCATACCAATGGTATACGCAGATTCCATGATCTACTTGAAGAAGGACCAGGCAAGACTTCTTTCGATTTCTCCAAATTAGGGATTATATATTCAAAATATTGGCACTCCCCCTCTGTTCCTATAGTGTAGCTAATACACAGGATCTTAGACTGGTATGGGAGAGAGTTCAGGTTGGACATCACAGATGATTAATTGGAAATGGTGTGGATCCAGGCCAAAAAATCTCAATATGCAACAGAGCAAGAGCTATCCACCTTATGATTTTGCACAGGCTGCACATCACACCATATATCAGGCACAAAATTAACTCAACAAATTCCCCGCTCTGCTTTAAATTTAAGATAGAGGTGAGGGATTACATTCACTGCGTATGGGACTGTCACGTAATTAAAGATTATTAGTTAAAAGTCGTAAAGTTTAGGTAAAATTTTGGGTCTGAAACATGGGCTGGACCCCTTGACATTGATACTATGTCTCCCTTGCAGATGGCTAACTAATAAATATGCCACCAGATTATTTGATATTTTGTCTTTTGCTGCTAGAATTGTTTTTATTTTTTATCTTGGATTAGTGATAAATTGGCACCTTTAAAAGTTCGGAATAAAATTAAAGTTTTTGACATGTATGCTACATTCATCTACAAATACTATTTATCGTGTCTGGACGCCATTTCTTGAACATGTTGACAGTCTTTCTGGTAACATATTGTGGTTTGGCATTTCACAATAGAAATGACTATACTCAATTCATTCTTGATACTGTATTCCTCACTCTAAACTGGTACGGCTTTGTATCTTCCTTCATGAATTTTTTTTCTTTTTTTTTGAGAAGAGTCGAGCATGGTCCAATTGTTTGAATTGTTGTTATTAAAAGGAGACATGTTAATACAAATTTTTCAAAAATACCCCAAAAAACTTTTTAATAAACCAGAAATATAGCTGATTATAATTTTTTTTTTATTATTATTATTGACGTTTTAATACTTAAATTATTATTGTTGACTGCTTGTCCGGTAGAGCAAGTAAAATTCTCTTTCACATGCCACTTCCAAAATTCACTTGTCCCGGACAAACATTAATATCGAGCCCTGCTGGAATTGTTTGCTTTCAGATATTCCTAAATATTACTAGGCCTAAAATCATCAGGAGTCTTATGAAAGAAAAAATATATCTGTTATGAGTGGGAAACAAATTTTTTTACTAGCTAGCTATGTTCCAACTAAGTAAAGTGCTCTACTGTACAGTCACAATATAATAACTAGTTTGGATCACCCTAAGAAGGGACCCCCACCCCCCACCCTGTACTCCCGCAGCCCAGGGGACCCAGTCATACGCCTTCTCCAGATCCACAAAACGCATGTAGACCGGATGGGCATACTCCCAGGCCCCCTCCAGGATCCTTGCGAGAGTAAAGATCTAGTCTGTTGTTCCACAGCCAGGACGGAACTCACATTTCGATTACTCGTGTACAAACAAAACAAAAGATACACCATTAAACTGATATATACTGTATACTCCTGTCAAACAAACAAACAAACCAGTTACACAGAGGTAAACTCCTACCAAACAAAACAGTTTCACAGACAGAATTACTCCTGCCAAACAAACAAGCCAGTTTCACAGACATGTACACAGTACTCCTTCTGAACAAAAAAATCAGTTACACAGACAGATATACAGTACTCCTGCCAAACAAAAAAATCAGTTACACAGACAGATATACAGTACTCCTGCCAAACAAACAAACCAGTTTCACAGGCAGAACACTCTTGCCAAACAAACCAGTTTCACAGACAGAACACTCCTGCTAAACAAACCAGTTTCACGGACAGAACACTCCTGCCAAACAAACAAACAAACCAGTTACACAGACACAAACAGAATACTCCTGCCAAACAAAAAAACAGTTTCACAGGCAAAAAACTCCAGCCAAACAAACAAACCAGTTTCACAGGCAGAATACTCCTGCCAAACAAACAAACCAGTTTCACAGACCGAACACTCTTGCCAAACAAACCAGTTACACAGACAGATATACAATAATCCTGCCAAACAAACAAACCACTTTCACAGACCGAACTCTCTTGCCAAACAAACCAGTTACACAGACAGATATACAATAATCCTGCCAAACAAACAAACCAGCTACACAGACAGAATACTTCTGCCAAACAAACAAACCAGTTTCACAGACAGAATACTGCAAAACACACAAAACAGACAGATATTCTGCAGCCAAACCAGATCCTTCTGGCAAACAAAAAAAAATAACCAGTTACTCCTGCCAAACAAACATACCAGTTGTACTGACGGATATACTCCTGCTAAACAAACAAACAAATACTCCAGTAACACAGACAAGATATACTCCTGCCAAACAAACAAGCAACCAAGCAATCAAACCAGTAACACTAAGGGATATTTAATCCCCTGTCAAACAAACAAACTAGTTATACTAAGGGTTATTTAATCCCCTGTCAAACAAACAAACCATTTACACTGACAGATATACAGTACTTCTGCCAAACAAACTAGTTACTCCTGCCAAAAAACAAAAAATCCTGAACAAACACACACCACCTATGAATATCCTCCAGCCAAACAAACGAACAAACAAACACATTACACTTACAGACATACTCTTGCCAAACAAACAATAAAACACACTAGTTACACTAACGGATATACTCCTGCCAAACTAATAAACCAGATATACAGGTGGATATACTCCAACCAAACAAACAAACCAGTTACTCCTGCCAAACAAATGCACCAATCAAACTGAACTCATTCAATTATTTCTTAACAAAGTCCCTCAGCCTCCCAACACAACACAAGAACATTAAAACGACAATATGTAAAAGAAAAAAATCTGTTATAATTACAGTATTATAATAATATTCTGATGGTGACTGGTTTCAACCCTCACCTGTTCACGGTCAGCTCTCCTCTTTTCCTCCTCTGCTCTTCTGCGCTCCTCCTCTTCTTTGCGTCTCCTCTCCATCAACTCCACTCGTCTCTTCTCCTCCTGCTCTCTCCTCCTTTGCTCACGCTCCTGTTGTCTCCTTATTTCTCGCTCACGTCTCTGTTGCTGTAGTATAGAAAAGCCACTCTGCTGTTAACTCTTATGATTCATGTTTTATTTAATGCTCCAACTGAATGAGTGTGTTTTCAATCAAACTGAAATCATGTAGTTTGTTGTTCTAAACATTGTTGCATTTTCTCATATTTTTTTCTGCCCTGGTTATTTTTCTCACACAGTATAAATAAGTCTTTTAGAAGGGCATCATCATAGTTGTAGTACTTAATGTGGTTTGAGTCTGGCCTGTGTTGTGTCCTGACCTTGTTTCCCCTGCTCTCTCCCTAACAATATCATGTCGCTCCTTTACTATATCTGTAAATAAAGAGGCAAAATCCCCAAAACACAAAACTCTTTCTCTTGCCATTAACTTGACATTCTCTGAGCTTGTCTCCTCTCACCTCTTCGAGTCGTCTCCTCTGCTCTTTCTGCTGCTCAATACGTTTCTGACGTTCAGCCAGCAGTTGGCGCTTGTACTCCTCCTGTTCGCGCATCTGTTGCTCCTGTAGGAGCTGCTGTCGTCTCATTGCCTCCGAACGCTCCTTATTCTCCTGTTGTAGACGGATGAAGTCTCGCCGCAGAGTCGACTCACCTGGAACGTTCACGATAGAGCTGCAAGAGACCACAGGGAGAGAGAAGTGGAAGAGCTGAATTATTTGCAGATTATTATTATTTCAGATTGTGGAATATCCTCCATGTAACCTCCGTTCCCTGATGGAGGGAACGAGACGTTGTGACGAAGAAGTGACACTACGGGTCTCTCTTGAGTGCCTTTTGCATCTCTGATCTATGAGAAAAGCCCAATGAGAAATTGGCAGACAGAATGTCACGCCCCCGGACATACGGGTATAAAGGAGGGGAAATGCATCGGTTTCATTCAGGATTTTTCTGAGGAGCCCATAATGGTTCAGCCGCAACAGTGGCTCGGTTCAGTGACGTGGCCGGGAGGACACAAAGTCTTGTTCCCTCCATCAGGGAACGGAGGTTACATCCGTAACCTAGACGTTCCCCGTCTGTCGCTCACTTCGTCACTAGGGGTCCGATTTGAATCACGCCATGCGCTGAGCCGTGTACGTGGACTGCTGACACAGGAGCGGGCAGGTATTTTACGTGCCAAAGCGACCGGCTGTGTCAGACTGCACGTACCCTTCCCCAACGCCCCATAAAATCTTCAGAGCCTTCTGGTTCTTTACCCCCATCAGGAGGGGACAAGGCGACGCTGCCTTGGGAGCAGCATGGGAGCAGGCCGTGCCAGCCGCGCCTTTTCACTCTCTCTGTTTCTCGCATAGAGCTAAAGCGACTGGGGTCCTCATACTCATCTGGGAAGGTGATCTTTCCCAGTTTCCTATTCTTTCAGGGGGAAAAGACCCTGCGGAGACCACACCTGCCCAAGCTGGGGGAGGTAAGAGTGGTGAAATATATCACATGGTCTATTAGGTCACATGTGGAAAGTGGCGCGGTGGTAGATCCTGCCTCATTGGGAGGGAGGAGTTGCTACAGACACGGCGACTAGGGGGTAGTGGGAACTGCCCAAGGGAGATGCGGGTCCACTCGCAAGGGGACCATACTGCGGAAAATACACACAGAGGGGAAGTCCATGTAGGAGGCCTGACCTGTGGAGCACCTATTCCAGTACAGGGTAGATTGAGTACCAGTATTGGATTTGGTCTGCAAATTCCTCCGCTGAATTTGCGGACCCAGAGGGCTAGGGAGGAGCCATCCAGGGAGCCGAGTTATTGGGATCTCCTGGGATAAGAGCGCACGATTTTACCTCGGGCGAGGGAAAGGGCGCTAGGTGTAAGCGATCCACCCGGTCAGTTTGTCAACGTGTTACCGAGTTCTACCAGCTTGGACCTGAGAAAACACGGGACGAAACCGACTCAACCCTGAGATTGTAAAATCTCGCAAAGCTATTGGGTATTGCCCACGAGGACGCAACACTTCTTGTTGCGTGTGCTCGGACCCGCGCGGGGGGGGGGGGGGGGGGGGCATGGCCTGGGTGTGATAGGCCAATGTATGGCATCCATTACCCAGTGGGAAAGCCTCTGTTTGGAGACAGCGTTCCCTTTCCGCTGTCTGCCAAAGCAGACAAAGAGCTTCTCAGAACGCCTAAAGTTCTGCGTGCGGTCCAAGTAAATATGTAAAGCACCTACCGGACACCGCAACCAAGGGGCTGGGCCTGCCTCCTCCCAGGGCAGCGTTTACAGGTTCACTACCTGGTCTCTGAAGGGCATGGTAGGAACCTTGGGCACGTAGCCCGGTCGTGGTCTTAGGATCACATGAGTGTCTTCCGGACCGAACTCCAGGCAAGTGTCGCTGCCAGAGAATGCTAGAAGGTCCCCGACCCTCTTGATGGAGGCGAGCGTGATCAGGAGGGCTGTCTTCAGGGAGCGGGCCCTGAGTCCGACTGATTCTAACGGCTCGAAGGTAGGTCTCTGTAGGCCCGAGAGGACCACTGACAGATCCCAGGAGGGGAACAGCCTGGGCCGGGAAGGTTTTAACCTCCGGGAGTCTCTTAGGAACCTGACACTTAAGTCGTGCTTACCCAAAGACTTGCCGTCTACTGAGTCGTGGTGGGCCGCGACAGCGGCTACATACACCTTCAATTGCAAAGGATTCTCCTCCCGGCCCTCCATCAGCGAACGTCTTAGTCTCTGGGTCGGGCATCTCAGGACTTCTTGGGAGCCTTCCGGGTCCTCGAAGGGGTCCACGAGACGGGGGACATGTGCTTCCTGAGGGGCTGAGAGCTAGGTTGAGGCAGAGCTGCACGTTTCTTAGCCGCAGGAGGACGCCCTCGGCGAGCATGGCCTGTGACTGAGCGTGGCCCATGGCGGCAGGTTTGCCGCGGGGCAGGATGGGTGAAAAGTGGAGAACTGCTGGGCGAAGACCTCAACGTGTCACCAAAAAGACCGAACTGGGAGACAGGTGGTTCGTGGGGGCATACCCGGCGAAACCGAGCCCACTGCCATCCCCAGGTCATTTCCATCGCCAGCCTTCTGTTGAAGGAAAGCCGCGACCGCAAAGTTGACATGGTCATGTTCTCGCAGTGAGAACATGAACTATCCACAAACGCTGCCTCAGTGTGATTGCAGCCCAGACACATGAGACAGCACCTGTGGCCGTCAGAAGCAGAGAGCACTCTACCGCATCCAGGACCTACACAGGGGCAGAAGGGCATCTTTATAAAGATGCGTCCTGAAAAGGATGTTCAATGCCAGCTGTGTATTTGCTCTATTAGAGAAAATAACTCTTAACTGCGCTGTCGAAGGGCCCAGGGGCAAGCAGCAGATCCAATAGCAATCGCTTAGAGATGAGAGAAACAGTGTGTGACTCAGCTCGCTGCATACACAACCATCGGCTTCGAAGAAAATTTCAGAATGAAACAGATGCATTTCCACTCCTTTATACCCGTATGTCCGGGGGCAGAACATGCAAATTCTGTCAAATTTCTCATTGGCCTTTTCTCATGGATCAGAGATGCAAAAGGCGCTCAAGAGAGACCCCTAGTGTCGCTTCTTCGACACAATGTCGAAGTGAGCAACAGACAGGGGAACAGTTTGATACAATGACAAGACTATTAATTTGATTTGTTCATCTGTATGGACTGGTTTACAAGTTCTCAGCTACACGTTGAAATGTACAAAACAGTGCGGAAATTCCCTGCATAATGATCCACAGTTATATACCCATGATGTTTGTATGAATATAAAAAGATTCAACAACTGAGACATACTGAGACATAAATTGAACAAGTTTCACAGACACGTGATGAACTGAAATGGAATAATGTGTCCCTGAACAATATCAAAAGTAACAGTCAGTATCTGGTGTGGCCACAAGCTGCGTCAAGTACTGCAGTGCATCTTCTCCTCATGGACTGCACCAGATATGCCAGAACTTTCCTGGACATTTTTGGGGGGAATGGCCCTAGCCCTCACCCTCCGATCCAACAGGTCCCAGACGTGCTCAATGGGATTGAGATCCGGGCTCTTCGCTGGCCATGGCAGAACACTGACATTCCTGTCTTGCAGGAAATCAAGCACAGAAGGAGAAGTATGGCTGGTGGCATTGTCATGCTGGAGGGTGATGTCAGAATGTGCCTGCAGGAAGGGTACCACATGAGCGAGGAGGATGTCTTCCCTGTATTGCACAACATTGAGATTGCCTGCGATGACAACAAGCTCAGTCTGATGATGCTGTGACACACGTTCATTCTTTGGAGTCTGACCATCACCCCTGGTGAGACAAATCCATGACTCATTAGTGAAGAGGACATTTCAGCAGTCCTGTCTGGTCCTGCGAAGGTGGGTTTGTGCCCATAGGTGACATTATTGCCAGTGATGTCTGGTAAGGACCTGCCTTACAACAGGTCTACGATGCCTCAGTCCAGACTCTCTAAGCCATTTGCGGACGGTCAGAGCACTGATGGAGGGATTGTGCATTCCTTGTGTAACTCGGGCAATTGTGGCCATTCTGTATCTGTCCCACAGGGTCTGCCACTGCGAGAATGATTAGCTGTCCCTGTCATTCACATAGGTGAGCAGGCACCCTAGGCATCTTTCTTCTGGTGTTTTTCCAGTCAGTAGAAAGGTCTTTATAGTGTCCCAAGTTATTTTATAGAGCTGTTGGGAAAAAAATTTCAGCAATGCATAGCGATTCATACTCAAGCGATTCTGAATAGATTCTCAAAAGAATCAGAATCAATTATGAGTTCAGTTTAAATCCTGGCAGATTAGTGGTGCACACCAGAGACAAATGTGGAAACAAAGACACGAGTTTACAAAAGTGGAAACAAAGACACGAGTTAAGTGCATACACTAAAGTCAAATGCACAAACATGACTGTTTGCAGACCCACGCACATAGCAACGGGAGAGTTTATTTGTGATAAGAAGCCAACAAACAACATGAAAGACGAGCTCGCACCCATAATTGCATTGATTTGCACACAACGGGGGAAAACGCAGAAGAAAATAATGATGCAGCAGCGGTTCAGGAGATGCCTTTCTCTACTCTTGCGCGCTCTCCATTTCATTGGCTTTTGTCATTGCCGGTCACTCGTTTGTCAGCACAGTGCGCACACCTGATGATAAAGGTTTTATCTTCTATCTCGCAGAGCAAACATAGAACAGTGCATACAGGATGCTTGATACATTTCTGAAGCAACAACTGCACTATTTCAAAATTTCTTTACTATCACCTGTGCAGGTGAGGAGAGGAGAAGCTGACAGCTGCAAACTCATGGTAGTGATGGGACGTTCGCGAACGAGTCGGCTCCTGTAGGTGAACATTGGGAGTCGGCTCGCATATCAGTAGAGCAGAATCTATTTATGAAAATATTTAAAAAAATTAAGATATGAATTATCAAAAGATTTAAATGAATAGAATTAACTAACAAAGTACGAACAAATGAAAAAATAAAATACAGGCCTAAATGCTCAAGTGCACACACGTTCTGACCATCTGCCCAGACTAACAGCCTCACGTGTTGTTCCTGTCATTCAGACATGCAGTGTCAACCAATGAATCAATGAAGTGTGAGGGAGGACGGAGCCATGTTATTATGTTGTTCAGATTGTATTTGTTTTGAATTGTTACAATTATATGCACATTGTTTATATACATTAATAAAGTTATACTTCAAATGCATGTGTAATAGCATCCTTCTTTTTTACATTTATTTCAATTTGTGGGATGCTGCAGTTTTGCAAATTGTTATTTATTTTTCTTTTATATGGTGCAATATTCTATTATGCTGTTCAGACTGTATTCATTTTGAATGGTTAGATTTATATGCATTCTTTTTCATAACAAACCAATGCATTTTTAAATACATTGTGGTTTAGGTAGAGTATGATTTCATATAATAATTTAATTAATTTAATTATTGTTTTAACACCTATTATAGTCAAACTATTGCAAACTGTTTTATCTAGCTTTTTTGGTGAGATGAGCCGAAGGAGCGAGCCGGAATGCCCATCACTATCTCATAGAAGCAGATATACCTCTCAACTCGGACCAGCAACTTCCATTTGTGCTTAAAAATGAAAATGGCATAGATTAATTTTAAATAATAATTAAATATGATTAAACGATTTACAATGCTTAAACAAAAATAATAATATAATCAGTTGAAGTAATAGTATTCAGGGTGTTTTGATGGAGAACAAATATTTATTTTTTGTGCTTTTTAAGAGATTTTTTTATAAGGTTCTAAAGAAAGAAACTGAAAAACTGAGATACTCTTAAACTATAGAACCATTTATTTAATCTTGTGGATATTCCAAGTTTTGTTCACAGCTCATACTGAATGTAAAAGGCCAGTTTATGTAATGCGACTCATTCTGATTTTTAAAACAGCTGTTAAATAAAAAGCTGAAAGGGAAAAAATAGAGAGTAAAACATACATTTTTAAGAAACTGAAAAAGATATTGAAGGACAAGTTCAAAATTTTGTAATTTTATAATCTAATCGTTACCCTTTGAATCATAATCGAATCGTGAGGCCAGTGAAGATTCACACCTCTATTATTTTAACTGTAACCTTAACTGCCTACCATCTGTAAACTGTTAGTGTCTTAATGACCGTTCCACAGGTGCATGTGCATTCATTTTTTATGGTTCATTGAACAAGCATAGAAAACACTGTTTAAACCCTTTCCAATAAAGATCTGTAGAGTTATTTGGATTTTACAAAATTATATTTAAAATAAAGTATCCTGAAAAAGGGACGTTTCTTTTTTGCTAAGTTTACAACAAACACTATATATTATATTAGAGCAATATATTATTGCTATATTATAAGAGTGTGCATTGTATCTGTGAGTGGTGTACCTGGGCTCTCCCTCCTGCTCTTGAGCTTCCTCCTCCTCTTCCTCACTGCCGCTGTATTCATACTCCGTCTCATCTTCAGTGTAACACAAACACACATTATTCACATATTAAAACACTTGTAACACTATAGCATCTGTGTTATGATGTGGCTGTACCTTTCTCTCCTCTCTTTTTGCGGCAGCGGTCGAGGTGATCTTTCAGCTGTATGCGCACCTGTCTCTCATTGGGCTGGTCTCGGATGAAGGGGTGTTTGAGCAGCTGGTCTGTCGGGGGTCTCTGTGTGTAGTTCTTCACCAGACAGCCCTCGATAAAGCTAAAGAACTTTTTAGACCTGTGACATCAAAGAGAAAATCATCATGGTTGTGGCAAGTAATTTTAAAAAAAGAGCAGATTCTTCACTTTCATCTAATCTAACATTTTAGGATAAAGTGAAGTTTCCCTGCTGTCATCAGTAGGGCAGTAATAATACAGGATGTCAACAGCTTTTTAAGAAAACATGAGTGGTGCTTGCTTGTGTTTGCCAGGACATTGCTTTGCAACTGCTAAGCTATTCTGGATGGTTTTTATGTGGCTATGCAGTTTCTAGGGTTTTGCTAGTAAAAACCTTAAGTCTGATCACTTAGAAAAGTAACAGCACACCTCTCTTCAACAAGCCGTAAGACTTTCCTCCATTGAAAATGTTTCAGCAAAATTTGATAAGCGCTAAATGGGCTTCTCAACTGAAACTTGCATTTGGGCTTAGCGATTGAAGCCTGGTTCAAACGAGTATCGCATCCACCAGACTTCCCTCGATATGCATGCTCCAGAGACAGGATAGCGCGAAGCACGGCTCAATTGGGCTTCTCTCGATATAACGGTGCATACCACAAAACTTACATGACCATTTGAATTCTAATAAGAAGTTTACTTTAAAGTGCTATTGAGGAAGTCAAATATCGCATACGGTTAGACAGCATTCTATACAACATTGATGAGAAAAATAGCTTCAACACTTTGCCATGCATCTGCATCAAGGAAATTACAAACGTCACATCATCACCCTTTACGGCTACCCCCGACCAAAGATTTTCTTAGTCGACTACTAGTCATTAATTTAAGCCATTAGTCGACTATGTAATTGTGAAGCACTGGTGTTGCAATTCTCAAAATACAGCATCTTGGTTCAAAGTGCCAATGCATTTCTGAGACATAGGAAACTGCTCTTCCATACACCAAACATGCACTCCATTAGACCTCTAGTGCGGATGTGAGCTTGGTTGTAACGCTGATGCTCAGGTGTGACTGCATGAACATAGGGGGTGAAAAAAAATTTGTTCTGTGTATACCCACTGTCACCAAGTATGATTCCATTATATTGGCAAGTGAGCATACAAAGAGTTTTATTCCAAGTGAGCATACAAAGAGTTTTGGAAAATCCTTGAGTCATGAGTTGCACCTAATCCAACATGCAACAATGTTGGACAACTGCAGTGGGAGCGCACACTCCTTATACATTATAGTTTTTTTGGGAACATGACATCCGTCAATACAGCTCCAGGGAATTTCTCATATTCATAGAACTCTACCTTATAGATGTCTTGGGCAGCAGCATCAGGGAACTTGATGTAGTTATCTTTCAGTTCACATTTAGCATTGCAGACTTGGTGGACTATTTTGCACACGGTTGGTTCACTTATGCCACACAAATCTCCTGTTTCACGATGGAATGTTCCACATGCCAAATAATTCAAGGTAATCAGTACTTGCAGGGAAGGAGGAATACGCCTTCCCCTAAAAGAGTGAGATGAAAGATTTGGTTCAAGCAAACAAATTATATCAGCTGCATTTTGTTTGCACATATGGAAATGGTCACAAAAGTTGATTTCATCAAAACCATTCATGAAATCAACACCACCAAAGACTGGGTTGCTCCAGTCTTTGGTGGTGCCCTTTCATCATCATTGAAATTGTACAGGTAATCCATTTTCCTCTGTTGCCAAGGTCAACCTGGAGGCCAACATCAGTTAATCAGAAGATAACCTGCCTCTGACCAGGTTTAAGTTATTCCTTCACTTAGACCTATTTTCCTCCTCCTGAAAATCAGACTTCAAAAATCAAGATTAGGGAAAGTCTGAGACTATTTTAAACCATGTCTGAGAAATGCTTTTTCAATAAATCCAGTTTAAATGTGCATTTTTGTCTAAGACTAACGTTAATCCTTGTCCGGAAAACCACCCCCTTACGTATAGTATTATTATTATAGTATTAATATAAGTATATTATTATATATATATATATATATATATATATATATATATATACATACATACATACACACACACACACACACACACACACACACGCACACACAGTATCTCACAAAAGTGAGTACACCCCTCACATTTTTGTAAATATTTGATTATATCTTTTCATGTGACAACACTGAAGAAATTACACTTTGCTACAATGTAAAGTAGTGAGTGTACAGCTTGTATAACAGTGTAAATTTGCTGTCCCCTCAAAATAACTCAACACACAGCCATTAATGCCTAAACCTCTGGCAACAAAAGTGTATAGAAGTTAAGTGCCTTGCACATAACGTGCAAAAAAATGTGCAAAAAAAAAAATTTAGTCCCGAGTGGGATGTAGTGTTCAGCGCCTGAGTTTAGAGTTCAGTAGGCTGACATCTGAGGGAAAGAAACTGTTCCTGAGTCTGCTGGTGAGACAACAAAGACTCCTATAGCGTCTCCCAGATGGGAGAGGAGTAAACAGACCATGGTTGGGGTGAGAGGTGTCTTTGATAATGCTTCTCACCCTCCTTAGGCAGCATTTGTTGTGAATGTCTTTGATGGACACCAGTGATATATGGGCAGTTTTCACCACCCAATGGAGTGCCATCTGGTCTGAGACAGTGCAGTTGCCATACCACAGTGTGATGCAGTTATATTCATATCATATACAATCAGAATAGTATAACTAGCAAAATATAGAAATAAAAGTGTCAATAATTTGATTTCCCATCAAAACACATAGAACTTAGAAATAAAATAAGAAAATTTAAAAATTTAAAAAATAGATGCATAGATGATCAAAAATAACTTCTACATCCAATGTAATCATGATGTGCAACTACAGTGGGGACAAAAAGTATTTAGTCAGCCACTGATTGTGCAAGTTCTCCTACTTAGAATGATGAGAGAGGTCTGTAATTTTCATCATGGGTACACTTCAACTATGAGAGACAAAATGAGAAAAACAATCCAGGAAATCACATTGTAGGATTTTTAAAGAATTTATTTGTAAATTAATAATAATAATAAATAATAATAATAATTTATTGCCATGTCAACAAGTTGATAGGAATTTGTCTTAGTACAACTCTCAGACATAAATGACCTAAAAGACAAACATCAAAAATACACCAACAATGTACACCAGCAGTCCCCAACAACAATAAGACATTAGACCAGAACCCTGCAGACGTTCAAAAGTTAAAAACCCCACGGCCCAGAAAGTGCACAGTGCCTGCAGTTAGTAAAGTGCTGCTAGCAGTCAGTGCAAATTCAAATGTCTAATAGCCAGATGAAAGGTGCTGTCTCTAAAGCGAGATGTGGAAGTCTTAATACTCCTATATCTTCTTCCTGATGGGAGGAGATTAAAGAGATGGTGAGCAGGGTGAAAGTGGTCCGCTATGATATTCTTAGCCTTTCTGATTATTCTAGTGGAGAAGAGTGAAGAAAGTGAAGGGAGGCTACAGCCTATGATTTTTGAAGCCCTGCGTACTACTCTTTCCATCCTAGTTTTGTCCTGAGCGGTTGTATGACCGAACCAGACAAGCATGGAAAATGTGAGGACGCTTTCAATAGTTGACCTATAAAAGTGGGTCATGGCAACTTGGCTGACACCAAACTTTTTGAGCTGCCGCAAGAAGTGGAGTCGCTGATGTGCTTTACTGATCTTAATATCAGTGTTGAGCTCCCATGTTAGGGATTCCTGGATTGTAGTCCCAAGGAACTGGAAGGAAGTGACCCTCTCCACCTCCACCCCATTTATGGAAAGCATAGGGAGGAGACTAGAGGTCTTTCTAAAATCCACTATCAGTTCCTTTGTTTTTAAGATGTTAAGTGACAACTCAAAACTTTCGCACCATTTCACCAGCCCCTCCACTTCTCGGCGGTAGTCAGACTCATCTCCATTAGTAATAAGACCAACTACAGAAGTGTCATCAGCAAACTTAAATAACAAAACTGAACTACTATGTGATTGACAGAATTGTGTGTATAAAGAGTACAGAAGTGGAGATAGGACGCAGCCCTGTGGGGCGCCAATGTTCAGAAATTTTGACTGCGAGACGTAGTCACCCATTTTAACCACCTGCTTCCTATCACATAAAAAGTTAAAAATCCATTTGCAAAGTGATGTTCTAACACCTAGCTCCTGTAAAGTGTTAATCAGCTTCACAGGCACAATGGTGTTGAACGCAGAACTAAAGTCCACAAAGAGGACACGTGCATATGTAGATTTGAACTCCAGATGTTGAAGAATAGAGTGCAAACATAATGAAACTGCGTCATCAACGCCCCTCTTTGCTCTATAAGCAAATTGGTGGGGGTCAAGTGAAATACTGGACAGGTGTTTACATATCAGGCGCTCAAACACTTTCATAATGACAGAAGTTAAAGCCACAGGCCTATAATCATTAAGACATGAAATTCTATCCTTCTTTGGAACTGGGATGATCACAGCAGATTTAAAACAAGCAGGCACAATACCAATTTGAAGAGACCAGTTAAAAATAAAAGTGAGGACAGATGTTAATTGATCAGCACAGTGTCTTAAAGTAGCAGTCATTACGCCGTCAGGCCCCGCCGCCTTCCTGATATTCTGCTGACGGAGCAAGATTCTAACATCATGCTCAGAGATAGTGGGTGGAGTGTCCCCCTGCTCTCTATAGCAGGGTGGGGTCTGGTGACCTCCACTGTCAAAACGACAGTCGAAGTCATTTAGCCTCCCAGGAAGAGAGGGGTCACTGACAGGAACATGGTGTTTGATCTTATAATCAGTAATGTCCTGCAGCCCACGCCAAACACCTTTGATGTCATTTGCATGTAGTTTATATTCAAGCTTAGCTTTATAGGAAGCCTTGGATTTTAACACAGCTCGCTGGAATTCATATTTCAATAATTTGTATTGACCCATGTCACCACTCTTAAAAGCAGCCTGTTTTGCCTTACATAGCACTCTCACTTCATTATTAAACCAGGGCTTACTGTTATTAAAGACATAAACAGCTCTTGTAGGAATACAAACACCCTCACAGAATTGAATATAGGATGTGACGGTGTCAGTAAAGATGTTAATATCCTGACCATCAGACCAGAAGTTGCTCCATACCGTGGAATCAAAACAGTCCTGTAATGTGTCTATAGCTTGTGGGGACCATATCCTAAAAAGCTTAACAGTTGGTTTCGCCACTTTAAGTCTCTGGTGATATTTTGGAATAAGAAAGATAGTGTTGTGGTCGGACTCACCCAAGGGGGCCCTAACCACAACATGATATGCCTCAGGAATAGGAGAGTAACATTGATCCAGTGTTTTATCCTTTCTAGTAGCAATCTGGATTTGGGGCTTGTATCTGGGGAGTGCCTTCCTCAAAGAGACGTGGTTGAAATCACCCAGCACAAACATGGCTGCGTCAGGATTATTGTTTTCTACCTCCGTGATATTATACACAAGTTGCTGCAAAGCCGCCGGAGCAGAAGCGTCCGGGGGAATATAAATAACCATCAAAACAACAGAAGAAAACTCACGAGGCAAGTAAAAGGGCTTACACATCACCGTGAGAGACTCCAACTCTGGAGAACAGGTTTGCGACAAGTTTTTACAATCTGAACACCAGTTGCTATTGATGTAGCAGCCAACCCCACCTCCACGTAGTTTTTGTGAGCACGCAGTGCGGTCTGCACGATGTAGAGAAAAACCGGCTAGTTGTAACATAGAGTCCGGAAAACTTTCAACTAACCAGGTCTCAGACAGGCAGATAGCGGCGGCATCCTTGAAGTCTCTCTGTGTACGAATGAGCATAGAAAGTTCATCCATTTTATTCGCCAGGGAGCGTACATTGGAAAGAATCAGGCTTGGTAGAGCTGGGCGGTGGACGCGACGCCTGAGCCGAACAAGAGCGCCACCCCTCGCACCCCGCTTCCGAGTCTTCCAGCATTGTTTAAGCCGCTCCTTGTGTGGTTGGAAATCCGGCGGTAAATCGGGCAGAAAAACAGGCATGCTATCCCGAACATGAAGCAAAGCAGATCTGTCATACTGAACAATACCGAAGCTGGGTTCTAGGAACGTGCAGGACAACACCAAACAAACAATCAAAACAGAGAGTAGTACCGAGTCGCCATTTAACGGCGCCATCTTGATGCTCCGTTATAAATTGTAAATTATGGTGGAAAATAAGTATTTGGTCACCCACAAACAAGCAAGATTTCTGGCTCTCACAGACCTGTAACAACTTCTTTAAGAAGCTCTTCTGTCCTCCACTCGTTACCTGTATTAATGGCACCTGTTTGAACTCGTTATCTGTATAAAAGACACCTGTCCACAGCCTCAAAAAGTCAGACTCCAAACTCAACCATGGCCAAGACCAAAGAGCTGTCGAAGGACACCAGGAAGAAAATTGTAGACCTGCACCAGGCTGGGAAGAGTGAATCTACAATAGGCAAGCAGGTTGGTGTGAATAAATCAACTGTGGGAGCAATTGTAAGAAAATGGAAGACATACCAAGCCATTGATAATCTCACTCGATCTGGGGCTCCACGCAAGATCTCATCCCGTGGGGTCAAAATGATCATGAGAACGGTGAGCAAAAATCCCAGAACTACACATAGGGATCTGATGAATGAGCTGCAGAGAGCTGGGACCAAAGTAACAAAAGGCTACCATCAGTAATGCACTACGCCGAGAGGGACTCAAATCCTGCAGTGCCAGGCGTGTCCCCATGCTTAAGCCAGTACATGTCCAGGCCCGTCTGAAGTTTGCCAGAGAGCATATGAATGATCCAGAAGAGGATTGGGAGAATATCATGTGGTCAGATGAAACCAAAATAGAACTTTTTGGTACAAACTCAACTCGTCGTGTTTGGAGAAGGAAGAATGCAGAGTTGCATCCCAAGAACACCATACCTACTGTGAAGCATGGGGGAGGAAACATGCTTTGGGGCTGTTTTTCTGCAAAGAGGACAGGAAAACTGATCCGTGTCAAGGGAAGAATGAACGGGGCCATGTATCGTGAGATTTTAAGCCAAAACCTCCTTCCATCAGTGAGAGCCTTGAAGATGGAACGTGGCTGGGACTTCCAGCATGACAATGATCCCAAACACACCGCCAACGAAGGAGTGGCTCCATAAAAAGCATTTCAAGGTCCTGGAGTGGCCTAGCCAGTCTCCAGACCTCAACCCCATAGAAAATTTGTGGAGGGAGTTGAAAGTCCGTGTTTCCCAGCGACAGCCCCAAAACATCACTGCTCTAGAGGAGACCTGCATGGAGAAATGGGCCAAAATACCAGCTACAGTGTGTGCAAACCTGGTGAAGACTTACAGGAAACGTTTGACCTCTGTCATTGCCAACAAAGGTTATGTTACAAAGTATTGAGCTGAACTTTTGTTATTGACCAAATACTTCTTTTCCACCATAATTTACAAATAAATTCTTTAAAAATCCTACAATGTGATTTCCTGGATTTTTTTTCTAATTTTGTCTCTCATAGTTGAAGTGTACCTATGATGAAAATTACAGACCTCTCTCATCATTCTAAGTAGGAGAACTTGCACAATCAGTGGCTGACTAAATACTTTTTGGCCCCACTGTACATAATTAGGTAAAATATGTATTAGTTGCAATCATGTAATAAAATATAATAAAACAGTTTCAATTAAAACATTCCATTTAACATACTGAAAAAACTTGACAAGGAATTAACAACAGACTATGGTAACTTCTAAAAAGTAGCTGTACATTCATTATATGCTATTATTTTAGGAGCTCTGTTTTTCAGGGCAGTTTTTCCTTGTTACGTATTAAATATTTTAAGTAGTTTATAACTTTTTGTTAAATGTTTGAATATTTGGTTAAAGTTTGGTTTGTTACAGTTTGATATGTAATGATATGTAACCATTTTTCACATTATCATCAACTAAAATATGTTATTTTTGTCAAACTAAAACTATATGGCATTAAAAGTCAGAGTATAATTGACTTTTTCATTAAAAACTAAATATGACTAAAATTAAAAAAAAACTGAAAATAAACACTGTGTGGACAAGCTACATGCTGAAGGGATTTGTTTAAATAAACTATAGTCGTAGTGATGCTTGCTTTAGCAAAACACACTAAACAAGATAGAAGTACTAACCATTTCTTGGACTTGAGTCTGGGTGGAGGGTTTCTGGGTATGAGGAAGAGCGCTCGCATCGGATGCATGTCACACAATGCTGCAAATTACCAACACATAAACAGCTCATTAATTACGAGCTCATGTTAGAATAAAAACTAGCTAATATAATAGGACAGAAAGTACAAGGTTGTAAGTGATGTAAGTGCAATGTGAAGTACTCACGAGGAGCTCCCTCTCCCATCTCTATTGCTGTGATTCCACAGGACCACAAATCACTCTGCACAACGAACACACAAACAATACCATAAGAACTGCATATCCTCTTGTCTACATTGTGTCTTTAACTCTGTTACAAAACCAAGTGAGCTGCCTCTGTAGGTATTTAAGGGCATCATAGGTGCATTTCTAGAATGTACCCTGATGAGCTTGGTGAAAAAACTATTCCAAGATGGCGGACGAAGCAGTATTTTTTTGCTTGTTTGTTTTTTGGTTATAAAATTTATAATCAATTAAATTCTTGTAATCAATTCAATAGTGAAAATACCAAAAATTGTTTAAATGATAAGAAAAACGACCTATTTTACCAGAAATGTGTGTGTTCTACATATATTGAGGCTAATTGGAATATTGTGACATTCCTCTCATGTCACCGGTTTTGCAATCAATTGCAAATCAAATCTCTCAAGATAGCTCACTAGGTTTTTGGAAAAGTGTTGAAAGAGAAATGTCTTGTGAATATAGGTGGTGCTATAATAAATGCATGTATGTTTTCGCTAATAACTCAAGCTTTATGGGTTTCCTCTGATTCCTTGAGACAAGCTAAACAAAATGTGCATCTCCGATATCATTTCCATTTATTACATTTTTCGCAATTTTGAAATTTCCGAAAAACATACTTTTTTTTTAAGCTGTTAAAGCCATTTGTTGACTCACTCAAACTTTGGCATATATCAGCTAGACAAAAAAATATCAAAATAATTTGGATTTTTTTGGGGGGAATGGCTGATTTTCACATATTGACCCTTTTCTTCTAAATACAAAGTCCAAACTTAATGAGACTTGTTCAACTTCAGCATAAAAACATTGAGAACACATGCCAAATTTAATCCAATTCTACAAATAGGAGGCGATACCACTAAAATTTTTATAATTCTGCAATCGCTCAAAGTTGAAATATGGCACGCATCTTCTTTGGTGCAAGAGCTAGATAGACCTTTTTCACAGTAGTGCCTTTTTAAAATTGTGATGTGAATGAAAACGAGGCTTTGAGGGATATACTTAAGGTCTCTTCAATGGGTTGTACAGAGCAGTCTAAAGCTGTCTAAAGGCCCCGATATACTTCTGGAGAACTTCTTCTGCGTTCTTCGTTCAGGGGTAAAAAAAAGTTCTTAACAGCCGAGTAACAGTATACTGTTTGCGAACATACAGATACCCGCTACACTGCTGTGGGAGGTGTTAAGTGAAGTATTTAAATATGAGGACGCTACATGTAAAACCTAAACTAATGTGACATCTTGCTTTGGGTGAGGAGAGGACGCTGGTGCAATTGTGGCTGCCGCTTCTCCAGCACGTTAAATTGTTTATTTTTTTGGTGCTGTTGACTGGTTCTATATCGGCTGATGTTACCTGCTGCTAATATGCGTCCTTGCTGGATTTTATTTGTTTTTATACTGGCATTATTTGGAGTTTACGACAAGATTTATTTCGACCTCCCAGGCTGCATTATGCTGAAATACTCTGCTATGGAACTTTTACAGCTTGGTCATCTTGCGCCTCCTGCGACTGGTGTTTGGGAAAAACTGCGATCGCTACAACTTCTCCGCCGGCCAAAATACGTTCATCGTGGCTCCCGCTGGAATCTGCATTCAAGCGGAGCCGGTATAAACTCAGTTTGGTCGAAAAGGCGTTTGGATCGCCGCCATTTATCTTTGCGTCATGTCTGCCTTGCTAACTTCTCCTACCTCCAGAAGTCTACTCCATCCAGCTGGGGTGTCCGTCTTGACACGATCAGGTTTGCACACCTGAACACTCGCTCTATAAACAATAAAGCGGCTTTACTTTGTGAAATTGTCTTGGATAAAAAACTGGACTTTTTCTGCCTTTGTGAAACGTGGCATCAGCCAAATGACTATTTCAATCTAAATATGTGTGCTCTGCCTGGCTACACGTATCTTGACCGGCCCCGCTCCTCCGGTAGAGGTGGCAGTCTTGCTGTCATTTACCGATCTGATGTTGCTGTAACTGAGGTTTCATTGCCGTGCTTTTCATCATTTGAATGCTTGGCCTTTAAGCTGAATGGTCTCTCATCAGTTATTGTGTTAAATATTTATCGTCCTCCCAAATTTAATTCTGCATTTTTTTCTGAATTTACTGAGTGTTTGACACTTGCTAGTGCACTTTGTCCAGTTACTCTTTTAACTGGTGATTTTAAAATTCATGTTGACAATATGGCTTGCAATAATGCTGTGTGTTTCATGGATACACTAGTATGTCATAATTTCACTCAGCATGTTAATTTTCCGACACACAAACACGGACATATATTAGATCTGGTTTGCACCTCAGGAGTACTTATTGAACAACTTGAGTGTACTGATATATGTATAAGTGATCATAAGCTCCTCACGTTCAATCTAACTCCCCCTTCTTTGCAGACAGTGAAAGAGCATGTTATCTGTTTTAGGAAAATCAGTGATATTGATCTTGATCTTATTAGTCATGCTATGGGTGATTTGCCTGTTGCGGCCTCTATTGACCAGTACAATGATGCTCTTACATCTATTCTGGATGAGTTTGCCCCTTTGAAAAAACGTGTTGTTTCTTTTAAGAGATCATCTCCTTGGTATACATCTGAATTGCGCAAATTGAAGGCAATAGGCAGGCAGTTGGAACGGAAATATAAAAAATCTGGCCTAACAGTTGTTGTGTTACAAATTTATTAAATGTTTAATTTAGGTTCCAATACCATAGTATCTGTTAAGCACGAGATTCCTGCCAGTCTTGTTTCAGATTACTGAGACTCTCACCCTTTGTATGAGAGCATGGGTGGGGAAAGTTTAGTATCGAGCGAACGGCTACTTCATTTGCATGCTTTGTTCATCACAATGTAAATCCCTCCCCCTAAATGTATATAAATTGCAATGTAAAGTTCCCTTAGTTCAGACTAGATTGGGATGACTACAGCGACGCACAGCAAGTTCTCAATAAAGAAACCTGCTTGAAAGATATCCCAACGTCTCCTGGTCTTCGCTTCTGAGTTTCCTACACTTTAGAAGGAATAAGTTCACAACAGTTGGTGCCTGTGACCCGGATAGAGCTACTCACCTGAATCCAGATTGAAACTTCAAGCTCAACAAAGATCTCAACAAAGAATGAACTTTTCTGACTGAGTTCCAGACGGAATCTTTCCGTACAACCAACGATTTAGTGAGTTTCACTCTATTCAAAGAACTGCTGCAGACCAGTAAAAAAATAAAAAATAAAATTTTCCTCTGCGCCGCCAGAGAAAAGGTTAACAGACAGCTGTAGAGTTTGGTTAATATTGGTTATCCTCTGTTCAGGCAGGGAAGATTAGCATTACGTGTTAATATTGGTTATCCTCTGTTCAGGCAGGGAAGATTAGCATTACGTGTTAATATTGGTTATCCTCTGTTCAGGCAGGGAAGATTAGCATTACGTGTTAATATTGGTTATCCTCTGTTCAGGCAGGGAAGATTAGCATTACGTGTTAATATTGGTTATCCTCTGTTCAGGCAGGGAAGATTAGCATTACGTGTTAATATTGGTTAAAGTTATCCTCTGTTCAGGCAGGGAAGATTAGCATTACGTGTTAATATTGGTTATCCTCTGTTCAGGCAGGGAAGATTAGCATTACGTGTTAATATTGGTTATCCTCTGTTCAGGCAGGGAAGATTAGCATTACGTGTTAATATTGGTTATCCTCTGTTCACAGAGAAGGTTAGCATTACGTGCTAATATTTTGGTTTATCCTCTGTTCTTGTAGGCAGGGAAGTTAAGTGTGAAGTGTTGGTAATATGGAAGGTTAACAATAGTTAAATCGGAGTTAACAAGTGTACCCTCTGTTGATCAGACAAGTTTTAGTGTTTGTTTGTGTGGTAACAAAGAAATTCACAAAATGTTTAGGAAAAGTGCTAGACTAATCCCCACAACTGAAAAAGGTGGACTTGCTACTCCTTTGTGGTCAGATAATGAATTCAAAACACTGTTAGGAGAACAAATGAACCTAATAGTCACTGAAAAAGTTAGACAGGAACTAACTCAGAAATATGAAATTCACCCAGACAAAACTTGGTCAGTAGATGAGTGTAAAAAGGTGTTTGGAGCAAGTATTCGCAAGAAAAACATAAAAGGCATTATATGCTGCCACAGAGAGTTTCTTTTAGCAAAAGCTACAGAACAGTCTCAGCATAACTCAGAGCTAGAGAAAGAGAACAAAGAGCTACGTGCTAGAGTTTCCTCTTTGAACAAGAAATTGAACCGCAACAAAGCTATAGGAAAAACAGATGTAGAAACTACTATAGAGAATTCAGAATTTGTGTTGTTTGTTGACGGTTCAGCTCAAGTCATTGAAGGTAACAGACGAGCAGGTTATGCAGTAACGTCCACCACTGAAGTGGTTGCTTCAGGTCGTCTTCCAGATCATTTTTCAGCTCAAGCTGCAGAACTAGTAGCCTTAACAAGAGCACGCACACTAGCTTCAGGATCAGTTGCAAATATCTACACAGATTCCAGAAATGCTTTTGGGGTAATTCATGATTTTGGTGTCATTTGGCAAACCAGACAGTTTCTAACTTCTTCTGGATCCCCCATTAAGCATGCTGGATTAGTGAAAGATCTAATGTTTGCCATGAAACTTCCAAAGAAATTACCAGTGATCAAAGTGAAAGCACATCTCACAACTAATACTACAGAAGCTAAAGGTAATTCTCTTGCTGATGTAGCGGCTAAACAGGCTTGTTTCTATGCAACTGTACAAGTGTGTTCAGGTAGTACAGCACAGAAGACAATTCTGCCTCCTGAATCAATAATTGATCTGTACAAAGACGTTCCTCTGTATGAAGCATGGACATGGTTAGACAAAGGAGCCACAGTGGAAACAGCCAAGAGGTGTGTTACATGTCAGAAAAATAATGATGTACCAGCAGCCACTACACCAGCAGCACATACCCCAGCTCCACCAGGACCATTTCGTCACCTGCAAGTTGATTACATATTGCCTCGTTGTAAGGGAAAAACTGATGTTTTGGTAGTAATAGACAAGTTCTCAAGATGGATAGAAGCTTATCCAACAGGGCGTGCTACAGCTACACATACTGCTAAATGCCTTGTCACTGATTTTATTCCCAGATGGGGATTACCAGATTGCATTGACTCAGATCAAGGTACACACTTCACAGGACAGGTAGTCAAGGAAGTGTCTAGAATGTTGAAGATTAAGTGGAATCTTCACTGCCCATATAGGCCACAAGCATCAGGGCAAGTTGAACGATCGAACAGAACAATCAAAACCAGGCTAAGCAAAATGCATCAGGAAGGAGTACCATGGGTCGAAGCGCTGCCAGCAGTACTGTGTAGTATGATAGCGTCACCTAACAGATCAGTAGGACTGAGCCCTCATGAGATTATTACTGGACGCCCAATGCAGATGCCAGGTGTGATTGATCTTAGAAATGCTGATGTACACATTGCCTCAGATGCCCTGATCGCTTACTGTAAAAACCTCACAAAGGCAGTACAGAGTGCCAAAGAGAGAGTTGAGTCGTGTTGGCAGACTCCACCAGAAGGTGGACACACAATCATCCCAGGTCAATGGGTCATGATAAAGTCATTCAGAAACAAGCCATTAGAGCCTAAGTGGTACGGACCACATCAAGTGATGTTGATTACAGCAGCTGCAGTATTGTGTCAGGGAAAGAAAACCTGGACTCATGTGTCACACTGTAAAGTTGTTCCCCCACCCACAGGGATAGGATAGGACACGGACCAGTGAGGAGCCCAGGGAAGAACCGAATGCAACAGGCATCGGGGGCCCACCCTGCGGTGAAGACTCCCTCATAGGCCTTCCCCATCCACTAGTCCATCCTTACCTCACTGTTCTTTAGGTGTCAAAGGAATTAAGAAATAGGGAAAGAAGGAACAACAATAGCAGACTCGGAAAAAGTTACAACCCTAGTGTTAGAACAAATACTGCTCTACTGTCTTTTGTTTTCGTGCTTCCTCTGTGCAGATACCACTTGCTGGCTGTCCCGAGACCCATACGCACCGACCTCCTCACCTGCGTATGAAGCCACAACCTTCCAGAAAACAACTAGACCCACTGCCGAGCCAACTATCACAAAAGAAAAAGAAAAGAAAAAAAATACACAATGCAGAGATCCACATACGGAACCTTCAGTCATCCATCAACATGATCAAGTTTGTCGTACTACTAACCATCATGGACATCGCACAAGTGTTGACTCCAGAAACAACATATTCTTAGAGCTGATGACTATGTCAAGAAATGCCTTGTTTGCGGGAAAGAACGTTTGCTACAAAATTCAGCTCCTACCACAAACAAAGAAGATGGCTGCATTCCAGGACTCACTTGTGCACAAACATGGTGGTCAAGAACTCTTGGAGCATTAATCGCGTCTTATGGTTTCATGCAGGCCCTTGATCAAGTCAGAAGCTTATCGAATTCTGTACAGAAGTTGGCCAATGATACGGCTTTAGCCCTGGGTAACATCACGGACACTCTCGCTTCGCACAAGATAATGATCTTACAGAACAGAGTGGCCTTGGATTACATTCTAGCAATGCAAGGGGAAGCTTGCACCATTATTGGCCCTGAGTGCTGCACCGGGTTAATGGATCCAACAGAGAACTTGAACAAAATCCAACAAGACATTCTTGATCTTTCAGCAAAATTACACCAGATGACTGAAGATAATTCTTCATGGTTCGGAAACCTGTTAGGTAAACCCTGGATGTGGATCAAGGAAATAGCAATTATGTTGATGTTTTTCCTACTGGCGTACTATCTATGCGTCCACAGTATCAAGTGTTTCATTCAACAAATGAATCACGCCTCTCACGAGAAAATGACAGTTCCAACCAGAAAAGATTATTACCCGTAAGAACTTCACGGACCCTAATTGCATGTTTTGGTTCTGTGTCAGCATGCAATTGCAGAAAAGCAACACAGAGCATGTGCTATGTGCCTGTAACGATCACAAGTTACAAGAATGAACTTTTAAGTGTCTAAATTTGTATTGTGTGAGAGTTATTAGTAACTCTCAAAGGGGGAAATGTTGTGTTACAAATTTATTAAATGTTTAATTTAGGTTCCAATACCATAGTATCTGTTAAGCACGAGATTCCTGCCAGTCTTGTTTCAGATTACTGAGACTCTCACCCTTTGTATGAGAGCATGGGTGGGGAAAGTTTAGTATCGAGCGAACGGCTACTTCATTTGCATGCTTTGTTCATCACAATGTAAATCCCTCCCCCTAAATGTATATAAATTGCAATGTAAAGTTCCCTTAGTTCAGACTAGATTGGGATGACTACAGCGACGCACAGCGAGTTCTCAATAAAGAACGTCTCCTGGTCTTCGCTTCTGAGTTTCCTACACTTTAGAAGGAATAAGTTCACAACACAGTTCATAGATCAATGTTTGATCAGCATCAGATTGAGTATCATAAAGCTCTTAAAGCTGCAAAAGCGGCATATTATTCTACTATTATTAGTAGTAATATCTCAAATCCCAGAGTTCTGTTTAGAACAGTCAATAATCTAATTAAACCTCCCAGTAACTTAAACTGTTCTACCATTGAGCAGTGTAATGCATTTCTCAATTATTTTTCATCTAAGATTGAGAATATTTATAACGCCATTGCCTGTGAGGATGCTTCTGAGTTTGTTGAGGTGCATTCTCCTAATCTCTCTGGTCTTGCTTTTTCAAGTTTCAGTACTGTTGATTTTGATTTTATTTCTAAACTTGTTTTGTCAATGAATTCTACTACTTGCATACTTGATCCACTACCTACGACTATTTTGAAAAACTGTCTGCCTGTCATTGTGCCCCACATCACTGCTATTGTAAATGCTTCACTCAATACAGGGAATGTCTCTTCTGCTCTAAAAATGGCTGCAGTTACACCAGTTCTTAAAAAGCCTGGGAGTGATATCACCGATATGTCAAATTATCGCCCCATCTCTAATTTACCTTTCTTGGCAAAAGTGCTTGAGCGTGTGGTTGTTGGCCAACTCAATACTCATCTCTGTATGAATAGCCTACTAGAAAATTTTCAATCTGGGTTTAGATCTGGACACAGTACAGAGACTGCTCTAGTCAGGATCCTGAATGACCTCCTCGTTATAGCCGACTCTGGGGCTTGTGGCATTTTGGTTTTGTTAGACCTTAAGGCTGCATTCGATACCATATGTCACAGCATATTATTGGATAGATTGCATATGTGGACCGGTCTGTCTGGAACTGTGTTAAATTGGTTTAAATCTTACCTCTCAGATCGTTCCCAATTTGTCTACCTGGGTTCTAACAGATCTCTGACTGTGCCTTTGTGTCAGGGTGTCCCTCAGGGGTCAGTTTTGGGTCCAGTTTTATTTAGTGTTTATATGCTGCCTCTTGGGCAGATCATTAGGAAGAATGGCCTGAGCTTTCACTGTTACGCGTATGACACCCAGATTTATATCAGCTCTCAGCCTGATCTTAATTCTTCCTCTTCAAAACTTTCTGACTGCTTGTTGGAAATTAAAGCGTGGATGAAACTCAACTTTCTAAAACTAAACTGCTCAAAAACTGAAGTCTTATTAATTGGCACTCCAATTAATGTCAGTAAATGTAAGGATTTTAAAATTTCAGTAGACAATACACAATTGTCCCCTTCTGGCCAGGTACGTAACCTTGGCGTGATTTTTGATGCCCAGCTAACTTTTAATTCACATTTTAAAAACATAACAAAGGTTGCTTTTTTCCATCTGAGGAACATTGCACGCATTAGACCATTTCTCTCTAGGCCTGATGCAGAGAGGCTTATCCATGCCTTCATTACATCAAGGCTTGACTATTGTAACTCTCTTTTTGCGGGTTTACCAGCAAATTCTATTAGGACGTTGCAATATATACAGAACTCTGCTGCACGTGTTTTGACTCATACATCCTCACGCCAACATATTACACCCGTGCTCCAGCAACTGCATTGGCTTCCAGTTCAAATCAAATCAAATCAAATCAAAATCAAATCAAATCAATTTATTGTCACACTACTGTGTACACGAGTGCAACAGCAGGTGAAATTCTTGTGTGCAGTTCCGAGCAACATTGCAGTAATGACAGTGACGAGACATAAACCACTTTACAAGACATAAACCACTTCAGTCACGTATTGATTTTAAAATTCTGATTTTAACCTATAAAGCAGTACATGGGTTGGCTCCTAATTACATCTGTGATTTGGTTACTTCATCCATTCCCGCTCGCTCTCTCCGCTCTGCAGGCTCTTTCTCTTTGTGTCAGCCTCGTTGTAAACTAAAAACCATGGGGGGAAGGGCCTTTTCCTATAACGCACCTAAGTTATGGAATACACTACCCTTATTTATTAGGGATGCTGCTTCTGTGGATTGTTTTAAGAAACTTCTGAAGACACATCTTTTTAGTCAAGTTTTCAATTTATAATTGTATTATTTTTATGTATTTATTCTTCTTCTACATATATTCTTATTTACATGTTTGATTATTTTGTTTTGTACATGCTGTAGCGCCTTGAGTCTGAGAAAGGCGCATTACAAATAAAATGTATTATTATTAAATCGATGACTTTATGCCTCATTCTATGAGTAGAATTCACATGAGGTGAGAAAAGAATTTGCTTTAACCACTTGATAGTTTGGTTTAGATTCTGAATTCATGATGCAAATGTGTTAATGATGCAAATGCAAATGTGTTTTGAAGACAAAATTATTAGCCCCCTATGAAATATTTAGTTATTTTTCAAATAATTCCCAAGTGCTGTTTAATGAAGCAAAGACTTTTTTTTTCTCAACGTAGCATCTCTAAACATAAGTTTATTTAGGCAACTTAGTGTGTATACAAATAGAAACAAAATTATAACCAAGAATAAAAAAAATGTACAGGTCAAAATTATTAGCCCTCTGATGTTAGTCAATAGTGTATCCCTTTTGCCTTTAGTCATTTGTTGTAGTTCTCAACACATTTTAGGCATTTCTCCTGAGTCGTCGCAGCCCATTCCTCCTTAGCAAATCTCTAAAGCTCCTCCAGATTTGTTGGTCTCCTGGCATGGACTCTAGTATTCAGTGTGGCCCACAGATTTTCTATGGCCAGTCAAGGACGTTCACTTTGCTCTTTTGGAGGTAGTTCTTCACCAGAAGTGAGGTATGCTTTGGGTCATTATCATGCTGGAAGACGAAATGTCAACCAAACCAGGTTTTGTTGCAGATTGCTTGAGGTTGTCTTTCAAAATCTTCTAGTAGTATTCCTTTTTCCACGATTCCTTCAACGCTGATGAGATTCACAGTTCCAGCACTGAAACATCCCCACAGCATTATACTCCCACCGCCATGCTTTACTGTGGGAACATTTTTCTTTGGGTTGAGCGCCTCTCCCTTCTTTCTCCAAACATAGGCATTATCTCTATGGCCAGAGAGCACTAGTTTGGTCTCATCTGACCAAAGGACACGTTTCCAGTACGCATCATTTTTCTCTAGGTTGTCCATGGCAAACTTCAGTCTAGCTTGGAGGTGTCTCTTCTTCAGAAGTGGAGTTTTTCTTGGTCTGCAACCTCGCAGTCCATTCCTGTGCAGGGCTCTAGTGACTGTCTTCGTTGAGACATCATCCCAGACTTGGATAAATCATTCACTAGTGTCTTGGCAGTTGTTCTTGGGTCTTTAGAAACCCCTCTCACCAGTTTTCTTTCCAAAGTTTGAAATCTTTCACTTCCTGCCTCTGCCAGTCTTGTTCTCCACTGTGTGGGTCTCTTCAAACTTCTTGATAATACTTCTTACGGCAGATCTTGACACCTGAAAACGCTTTGATAAACGTGTATATTCTTTTCTGGCTTTGTGAGCATTAACAATTCTTTTTCTCATGTCTAAAAAAAAATATTTTGTCTTTGCCATGATGACAGTTTTATTTGACTTCACTAGTTGTTATGCAAGATTCTAATCCTCAGTTTGAAGTGCAACTTAACCCTCTGGGGTCGATGGACGCGCTGGCGCGTCCTGCTGGATATTTTCGTCATTACAGCAGAAACAACTTAAAATACTCTTGTCATTTTTGGGTATACAGATAAGTGTAAGAAATCATTAGAGACTATAAAGGGTCTACTTTTATTTGTGTACACTCACAATAACAACAATATCTTGTGCTTTTGTAAAATAAAGAAAATAAAACGGGTGAGCTGTCAGCAGTCTCTGTGTTCACGAGCATATTTCAGAAACACGTCACAAAAATGAACTGAAACTCTGCGAATACTTATCACACAAACATGAAACATGTCTAAAGAAAGCTTAAAATGTCTACTTTTAAATAAAACAATTCATATTTAAAACAAATATTCTCCTGCAATGCAATCTGTTTGAAACAAA
Source organism: Moxostoma hubbsi (assembly GCA_032164185.1). Classification (NCBI taxonomy): domain Eukaryota; kingdom Metazoa; phylum Chordata; class Actinopteri; order Cypriniformes; family Catostomidae; genus Moxostoma; species Moxostoma hubbsi. Next base: position 1,643,464 of record JAVLUX010000196.1, on the reverse strand, counting down.
GCGATGTACAGTTTTTACTGGTCCATCTAATAATCTGTAATGTGATCCCACCCACCAGCAGAGCGCGACATTCATACGCTAATGTGCGGAGACGATCAACGCAAATGTACATGCCCCCCGACTGTGAGGTATAATGTAAACAAAATCCATTCATTTTTCTGCAAGTTTGTAAGGACACAGGATTGTAAGGAAGAGTTAACATTTTCCTCAGAAGAAGAGCTTGACTCCGATGAACGTTTGTATTTTGAAGAGAGACTTGATCCAGACGAGGATACAATTTCAGATGAGTAAGTCATTTAGTTTTCATTAGTTGCCATGCTATTTTATATAAACATGTACATATTTTACCAGCGGGATCGTTTCCAGACTTGCCAGCCAGGATTCAGATTATTGACATTTGAAATATGTCCTAATAAGCAAGTTTTAGTTACATTTAAATGCTGTTTTGGCTAAAGCAGGCATTTAAATTGTACATTGCACGATATAAATATGATATGTAATATGATATAAAAATAATATGAATGTTTAGATTATATTTTATCTAGTGTTTATAATGCCTCATTATCATCAATGCTTGTGGTTGCAAATGTGTTCAGGTTAAATGAGTAAAATGCACTTTAAATATGCCCATATTAGAAAATCACCATCTTATAATGATTTCTGAAGGATCATGTGACACTGAAGACTGCAGTAATGATGCTGAAAATTATGCTTTGATCACAAATGGCATTTTACAATATATTTAAAAAGAAAACTGTTCTTTTAAATTGTAAAAAGAGTTCAGAATATCAATATCGTTTCTGTATTTTGGATCAAATAAATCCAGTCTTGGTGAGCAGAAGAGACTTCTTTTAAATGGTAGTGTAGGTCTAAAATTAAGTCTTTATGTAAAGAAAATATATAGTCAGATTACTTCTTTTAGTTTAACTTGATTTTGATCATTATGTCTCCTCACATTCATTCTCTATCCCTGATTGATGGGCCCAGGGGAGGGGTCTTTTGTCTCTCAGGTGTGAATTACAATCCATATTCATGATCATTCACGCCTCGCATATTACCTTTCAACACTAAAAGTGTCTTACAAAAGTTAAATGACTATATTGTTTTGTATGAATGAGTGATCAGGATGGTTTTCACATCATTTTGTAGCAAAAACTCTAGGCTACAAGATCCAGTTCAAAAGTCTTGTGGACAAATGTTTAGTATGTGTTATATGGCCTTATTTCAGTGACTTAAAATTGTATTTTTTTCAAAAACAACACAAACGTTATTTTCTCAAAAATACAAACCTGTACACACATGTTGTTCACATATTATTGTAGCCCAGTTTGTGCTGAATACAGTGTTATCAGACTTTAGCCATTATATGTTTTAAGCAACTGAAAAAAGCACAAATGTCAAGGCATGTCAAAACTTCACAAGGGCCCAAAATAACCTCAGACCCCAGAGGGTTAAAGGCTTGGGGGATTAATTAGCTTAATTAGGTGAGTTAGGTTAATTAGGCAAGTAATTTGATAACAGTGGTTGGTTCTGTAGCCAATCAAACAGATAATTCCTTAAGGGGTCTAATAATATTGACTGTTGCAGTTTTTTAATTGTTTTTAACAATTATTTTATTCCAGGCAAATTTAATTGAATAAGGCTTTCTCCACAGGAAAAATATAATAAGAAATACTATGTTAAAATCCCCTTGCTCTGTTAAACATCACTTGGGAAATATTTGAAAAAGAATTGAAATTTCATAATAATTTTGTCTTCAACTGTATGTGATGATTACACTCTGTTATTGAAATTTATGATGACACTGATGATACTGCAAACATGGGTATATAACATGCTAGTGTCTTTGTCTGGGCAGCCTGGCTGCGGAAACGTAGCCGGAAAAGGCGAAGGAGAGCAGGTGTTCAGACGAAGACATTGTGCTAATCGAGTGCCTGTCTCACTGGACTTACTGCAGTTTGCATAACGCAACATCCGCTACACTGATGATGCCATTGCATCTACACTGCTCTCTCTCACACCTGGAACACATATGTGAGAAAGCTGTTTGTAGACTACAGCTCAGCATTCAACACCATAGTGCCCTCTAAGCTTGACGAGAAACTCCAGGCTCTGGGCTTAAACAGCTTGCTGTGCAGCTGGATCCTGGACTTCCTGTCAAGCAGACGCCAGGTGGTTAGAATGGGCAGCAACATCTCATCACTGACCATCAACACTGGAGCCACGCAGGGTTGTGTTCTAAGCCCACTCCCTGTACACACATGACTGTGTAGCAACACAGATGTGTAGATGTCCAATGCCATCATTAAGTTTGCTGATAATACAGCAGTGGTAGGTCTGATCATTGACAATGTTGAAACAGCCTATAAAGAGGAGGTGCGCACTCTGACTTGCTGGTGTCAGGAGCATAACCTCTCACTCAATGTCAACAAGACCAAGGAGCTTGTGGTTGTCTTCAGGAAAAAAGACAGAATACAGCCCTATCACCATCAATGGAGCACCAGTGGAGAGAGTCAGCAGCTCCAAGTTCCTTGGTGTCCACATCACTGAGAAACTCACATGGTCCGTCCACACTGAGGCCGTTGTGAAGGCTCACCAGCACCTCTTCTTCCTGAGAAGGCTAAGGAAGTTTGGAACGAACCACCACATCCTCACACGGTTCTACACCAGCACTGTAGAGAGCATCCTGAATGGCTGCATCACTGCCTGGTACGGCACCACCAACCGCAATGTATTTTTATTGTAAACAGTCTTCTTATTTTGTGTATACTGTATATTATTATTTATTTTTTGGTATAATTCTATGTTGCTTGGAACCGCACCCAAGACTTTCACCCACTGTTGTACTTGTGTATATGGTTGAGTGACTTGTGTAAATAATAATATACAGTATACACAAAATAAGAAGACTGTATACAATAAAAATACACTGAATACCCCCCCATGTAATCAGTGGAAATAAATATGAAGTGTTGACATTCAGCTGTCGGTCGATAGTCAGTTGCCAGTGTGTTATTAAGAGAAGTATAAAATGGTAAAATGTGTGTCTAGTCTGAGGCTAATAAAGTGTGGTGCTAATATATGTATCGTGATCGATAAAGAGTTCAAAAGTCATATTGCTTGGGGGAAGAAGCTGTCAAGAAGTCGGCTTGTGCGGGTCCTGATGCTGCAATACCACTTGCCTGATGGTAGCAGTGGTAGTCTCTGATGATGCTCCAAACTTTTTTCACACACCGCCTGGTATAGATGTCCTGGAGGGAGGGAAGCTCACCTCTGATGATGCGTCTGGCAGTTCGCACCACCCTTTGCAGGACTTTGTGGTTGAGGGCGGTGCCGTACCAAGCAGTGATGCAGCCAGTCACTTGTGTATATGGTTGAGTAAAAATAAAAGGATTCTATTTTATTTTAGTGTTTAGCAGCCGGTTAGAAGTTTTCCTAAACGTTCGTCCAGGTAAGACATTTCGAACCACGAAAACAAATGCAAAAACACCTTTTTGCCAGATTTTGTTCTAAATGATGTCATACCCATTTGTTCTTTGATTTTATATGAAGTATATCTGGGCCTTAATTCTCCAAAACATTTGTCTAATAATTTTTTTTTTTTTTAATGTTTCATCAATGGAATGATCCAAAACACTTTAAACAACAGCACAACCTATTGAATAGAATGCAAGTCTATCCCACACAGCCTTGCTGTCATTCCCATAAAAAAAATTCAACATGGTGCAACTGTGAATAAGGTATATGTATATATATATATATATATATATGTATATATATATATATATATATATATATATATCCTGAAATATAATTTGGACAAATCAACAAAAATGGTCACCAGCAGCCAAACGAATCAGCCAATTCAGCAGATAATAACTGTGAAAGGATGATCATCATGAAATTTGCCATATATCTACATTGTACCAAATTTTGCAAGTAGTCCTCACTGCAAACTGTATCACGATGATGTAATGTATGTTCGTGACATAGTGGATGTTTAAATGCATGTGCATGAAATGTTCAAGGCTGTGATATGTGTGTACTGTATTTAGTGTTATGTGTAAATAAAGAGTGAAAGAGTACTAGTCTAGTAAAGAGTACTTTATTCTTTTAAATAATATGAGAGTTACTGCTGAGTATTTTAAATGAAATTTTTTGGTATGGAAGGTGACTATTACATGTATGTATTACTTTGTATTCGTTTGATTTGGTTTCGAGAACATATACAGAAGGGATGCACTGGAATTTAGGCCACCAAAACAATTTTCGCCGAAAATAGCAAACAAAAAGGACATAATTTTAACAAAAACAGAAAACACTCACATGGAGAAAAAGCATTCTTTGAGATGAATATTAACCATCTGGGGTTGACTGATGCGGCAGCACATCCTGCTGGATTTTTTCGTCATTACAGCGGAAACAACATGAAATACTCGTCATTGTGTGGCATACAGATAAGTGTAAGACATCATTAGAGACTATAAAGGGTCTACTTTTATATATGTGTACACTCACAATAATAACAACAACCTTGATTTTGTAAAATATTGAAAATAAAAAGGGTGCGCTTTCAGACGTCTTTGTCTCCACAAGCATATTTCTGAAACACGTGCTGAAAAATGAACTCAAACTCTGCGAATACTTAAACAAACATGAAACATATGTCTAAAGAAAGCTTAAAATGTCTACTTTTAAATAAAACAATTCAAATTTAAAACAAATATTCTCCTGCAATGTAATCTGTATGAAACAAAGTGATGTACAATTTCTCCAGTGCGAGAACATAGCCATGGCAAAATTGCAGTCCCGCGGCTTTTTTTGTAATGAGAGAAAGCCACTTCAGCCGCCCTCCGTGCCTCGCCTCCTTCCTACGGGATTGACGCAGGCGCAGCGGGCGATGAAGGCGATATGGGGACTATGACGGGCTCCGTTCGCCGGGTAAACCCCCTCCAACCTCCCGCCTCCCCGGCACGCTTGCTTGCTCCCGTCTGAGCTCGGGATGAGTGATTCTCTCCAGTGGTTCATCTTCTCTGTGCGAGAACATGGCCGTTATAGCATTGCTATAAACCCCCTCGAACCGCCCGCCTCCCCGGCAAGCTTGCTTGCTTCAGAATTGGATGACATCATCGCTGCATCGGAGAGCGTTACAGCGGCGTCGGATGCTGATCACTCACCTGGACCGCCACCTTTGGGTCTGCTCGCCCAGCCTGAGCCTGACACACGGAGATCCGCTATGCTTTCCTGGGCTACTTGATCGGTCCCATGGGTGTAGCTGTGTTTATTCTGCGTTGTGTTGTTGTCATATAAAATAAACTTTGGACTCAGAAATTGTTGTCATTTGTCTTCTATTAATTCCTGTTCAAACACATGAACAATCTTTGTGAGAGCTCACGCAAACTGGGCCAGAACATACAAAATAAACTAAAATAAAGTACCCGTTCAAACACATGAACAATCTTTGAGCGCCTCTGCAGCACTTACATCACTCTCTGTGAAAAACAAAAAAATGCGCATAAAAAAAAATATATATAAAAACTGATTTAAATCAAAAAATAATAATACCAAAATACATTAAGACAATGAGTTTATGGTAAACACAAAGAGTTACCCAGAGAGTTATTAATTAGATTAAGAATATAATTAACTAATTGACCACCCTTCACATGCAACCTACCTCTGTGAGAGCTCACGCAAACTGGGAAGCAGCAGAGTGCGCAGACTCCCCTTAGTCTACGTAGAGTCCACAGAATAATAGGAGGTCTATATATGGTCATGTCAAGTGGAATCACTAAATCATACTATTTAATTATATGCTTGTTACACGGGCATGTGCGCCGCTCACAGCTCCGTCCATTCGGCGCCACCGTTGACGACTCTGCCAAGCAGTCCTCAGCGGTGAAGCAGACGGAGGCCATCTCACATCCTGCCCCGCCGCAAGCCTGCCACCATGGGCCATGCCCCGTCTGCTCGCCGAGGGCGTCCTCCTGCGGCTATGAAACACCCTGCTCCGTTTTGCCTCGACACCACCCCTTTCTGCGGTTCGTGTTCGATGGCCAGGCGTATCAGTACAAGTCCTCCCCTTCGGCATGTCACTGTCCCCTCGCGTCTTCACGAAAGTCGCAGAGGCAGCTCTTGCCCCGCTCCGAGAAGCCGGCATCCGCATAGTCAATTACCTCGATGACTGGCTTATTCTGGCCCACTCGCGAGAGTTACTATGAGCTCACAGAGACCAGGTGCTCAGGCACCTCAGCCATTTGGGGCTTCAGGTCAACTGGGAAAAGAGCAAGCTTACTCCATTCCAGAGCATCTCTTTTCTCAGTATGGAGTTAGACTCGGTCTCAATGTCAGCACGTTTCACCAACGAGCATGCCCAGTCAGTGTTGAGGTGCCTTGCTGCCTTTGGGCCAGGCACAACGGTCCCTTCAAAACTTTTCCAGAGGCTCCTGGGGCATATGGCGTCCTCCGCGGCGGTCGCGCCGCTGGGGTTGATGCATACGAGATCGCTTCAACACTGGCTTCAGACCCGAGTCCCGAGACGAGCATGGCGCCGTGGCACGCATCGTGTGACAATCACCCCCGCCTGCCGCCAAACATTCAAACCCTGGACAGACCTCTGTTTCTTATGGGCAGGAGTACCCTTACAGCAGGTGTCCCGATGCATCCTGGTCACGACCGACGCCTCCAGATCGGGTTAGGCACCATATGCAACAGGCATGCAGCAGCAGGCCTTTGGAAAGAGGCCCAGCTGCGTTGGCACATCAACTGCCTCGAGTTGTTGACAGTCCTTTTGGTCCTGTGGAAGTTTCTCCCGTTAGTTCGAGACGAACATATCCTGGTCAGGTCGGACAGCACCACCGCGGTGGCGTACATAAATCACCATGGCGGCATACACTCCCACCACGTCACAACTCGCCCGTCGTCTCCTCCTTTGGAGCCAGCAGCGACTCAAGTCACAACCCCGGCAACCTCAATGTGATAACGGACTCGCTGCCAACGCTTGCCAGTTGCTAGCTGGCCAGTGGGGCTGCGCAAGTACGCATTTCCCCCAGTGAGCCTTCTTGCACAGGTGCTGTGCAAGGTCAGGGAGGACGAGGATCAAGTCACTCTTGTGGCTCCCTACTGGCCCACCCAGGCCCGGTTCTCGGACCTTGTACTCCTCGCTACAGCCCCTACCTGGCGAATTCCCCTGAGGAAAGACCTTCTTTCTCAGGGACGGGGCACACTCTGGCATCGGCATCCAGACCTTTGGAACCTCCACGTCTGGTCCCTGGACGGGACGTGGAAGATCTAGCTGGTCTACCACCCACGGTCGTAGCCACGATCAACCAAGGCAGAGCCCCTTCTACCAGGCAACTCTACTCCCTGAAATGGCGTCTGTTCGTGAATTGGTGTTCTTCCTGGGCTCTCTTTAAAAAGACGGCCCTGCTGATCGCGCTCGCTTCCATCAAGAGGGTCGGGGACCTGCAAGCGTTCTCTACTAACAACACTTGCCTGGATTTCGGTCCGGCAGAGACATAGTGATCCTAAGACCTCGACCGGGCTATGTGCCTAAGGTTCTTACCACGCCCTTCAGAAGATCAGGTAGTGAACCTGCAAGCGCAGCCCCGAGAGGAGGCAGACCCAGCCCCCACACTGCTGTGTCCGGTATGTGCTTTGCGTGCCTACCTGGAACGCACCCAGAGCTTCAGACACTCTGAGCAGCTCTTTGTCTGCTTTGGGGGACAGCAGAAAGGGAACGCTATCTCCAAACAGAGGCTATCCCACTGGGTGGTGGACGCCATTCAGTTGGCCTATCACACCCAGACCGTGCCACCCCCCCTACGGGTCCGAGCCCACTCCACCAGGAGTGCAGCGTCCTCATGGGCACTGGGTAGGGGGCACCTCCCTAGCAGACATTTGCAGAGCTGCAGGCTGGGCAACACCCAACACCTTTGCAAGATTTTACAATCTCAGGGTTGAGTCAGTCTCGTCCCATGTTTTCTCAGGTCCGAGCCCGTAGAACTCGGTACACGTCGACGGACTGACCGGGTGAATTGCTTGCGTCCAGCGCCCTTTCCCTCTGCCGAGGTAAAACGCGGACTCCTCCTGTGTGTACTTCCGTGGTACGGTCACCTCACGAGCTGACCCGCGTCTCCCTTAGGCAGTCCTTCACTGCCCTCCGGTCGCCGTGTTGTAGCAACTCCCCCCTCCTCGAGGCTGGATCTACCACCGCGCCATCAGGGAATGGAGGTTACATACGTAACCGAGACGTTTATGCTGCCTCATTATCATCAACAAAGCTTGTGCTTGCAAATATTTGTTCAGGTGTAAATTAGTAAAATGCACTTTAAATATTCCCATATTAGAAAATCAGCACATTATAATGATTTCTGAGGGATCATGTGACAATGAAGACTGCAGTAATGATGCAAATAATTCAGCTTTGATCACAAATTGCATTTTACAATATATTCAAATAGAAAACGGTTCTTTTCAATTGTAAAAAGAGTTCACAATATCACTGTTTTTACTACATTTTGGATCAAATAAATCCTTGGTGAGCAGGAAACGACTTCTAAAACAATTTAAAAGAACAGTTTTCTATTTAAATATATTGTAAAATGCCATTTGTGATCAAAGCATAATTTTCAGCATCATTACTGCAGTCTTCCGTGTCACATGATCCTTCAGAAATCATTATAAGATGGTGATTTTTCTAATATGGGCATATTTAAAGTGCATTTTACTCATTTAACCTGAACACATATTTGCATGCACATGCTTTGTTGGTGATAATGAGGCATTATAAAAACTAGATAAAATATAATCTAAACATTCATATTATTTTTATATCATATTACATATCATATTAATATCAATGTAACTAAAACTTGCTTATTAGGAGTATTTCAAATGTCAATACTCTGAATCCTGGCTGGCAAGTCTGGAAATGGTCCCACTAGTAAAATATGTTTATATAAAATATCATGTCAACTAATGAAAACTAAATGGCTTACTCGTCTGAAATTGTATCCTCGGCTGGATCAAGTCGCTCTTCAAAATACAAATGTTCATCGGCCGCTCTTCTTCTGAGGAAAATGTTAACTCTTCCTTACAATCCTGGAGCTTTCTCACTTATGTATCGTTGCAAACGCGCAGAAAAATGAATTAAATGTGTTTACATTAAACCTCACAGTCTAATGTGTACATTTGCGTTGATCGTCTCAGCACATTAGCGTATGAATGAGCGCTCTGCTGGTGGGTGGGATCACATTACAGATAATTAGATGTACAGTTTTTACTGGTCTATCTCTTTGTTTCATATAGATTGCATTGCAGGAGAATATTTGTTTTAAATTTGAATTGGTTTATTAAAAAGTAGACATTTAAAGCTTTCTTTAGACATATGTTTCATATTTGTGTGATAAGTATTCGTGGAGTTTCAGTTCATTTTGGTGACGTGTTTCTGAAATATGCTCGTGAACACAGAGACTGCTGAAAGCTCACCCTTTTTATTTTCTTTATTTTACAAAAGCACAAGATATTGTTGTTATTGTGAGTGTACACAAATAAAAGTAGACCCTTTATAGTCTCTAATGATGTCTTACACTTATCTGTACACCCAAAAATGATGGAGTATTTTAAGTTGTTTCTGCTGCAATGACGAAAATATCCAGCAGGATGTGCCAGCGCGTCCGTCGACCCCATAGGGTTAAAACTACTGTGAACAAGCCTACAGACAGAAACTTGACATTGTTCCTTGAGTGTTCTACAAAAATAAAAGCCAGAGGGTTTTAAAGTTAAAAAAATGATGACTGATATTTTATTATTGTATAATATAACTTTATTATCATTACTATTATAATTATTAAAGGTGCAAACACTAACTTTTTGTCTTTGTGTCATCTGGACTTACACTGACATCTGGTGGCTTGAATGCAGCATCGTTAAAATCAATAGTTTTCAGTTTCAGATGCCATTGCAGAAATGTAGTTTTCACAGTCAGCCATGACTATTTGATCGATGAGTGAAAGTGTCATATATCAGGATAGTTATTGAGATTAAATGAGTAGTATTCAGCTGGTCATGTGACTAACATGGCAATCCCCATGTGCAGAACTTCTCCATGTGGAATAAAACAGCTTTTATAAGATTACTGATATGACTGGAGTCTTCATTTTAATGTGAGTGGTCATGACTTCTTACATATATTGCAAAATTATAATTCATGTCTTAAACTTTATCAATGAGGAAAACATTACTGATTATGCCTTTAAACTACCATAATATTTAAATTGAATGAATAATGTGATATCCTATTACAGCTAATACGAACACAAAAGAGATCCATTAAAGAATCCATTCCAAATTCCAGGGGCATCTTTTATAAAATGTGCATACGATCAGATCCTACATTTTATGGATTTGATCCTAAATTAAAAGTGAGGAACAAATCTGGATTTATAAAAGCAGAAACTGTCGTGAAAATCTTATGCATCCGTCAACTGACAAGCATACGCACAACCATTTTTCCTGCTTATACTCTGGTGTACCATTGCACACAGAATTGACTTAGCAGCGGTTAGCACTGTCGCCTCACAGGAAGAAGGTCGTGGGTTCAAACCCCGGTTGCCCCGGCCTTTCTGTGTGGAGTTTGCATGTTCTCCCCGTGTCTGCGTGGGTTCTCTCCGGGTGCTCCGGCTTCCTCCCACCATCCAAAGACATGCAGGCTAGGTTAATTGGTGTCTCCAAAAAAAAAATTTGCCCTAGATGTGGATGTGAGTGTGTCTGTCTATGTGTGGCCCTGCGATGAACTGGCGACCTGTCCAGGGTGTACCCCGCCTTTCGCCCAATGTTAGCTGGGATAGGCTCCAGCCCCCCGCGACCCTGCACACAGGATAAGCGGTTGACGATGGATGGATGGAGTCAGAATTTGGTCATACGTCGATTGTGTATGCATAATGTAAATGCTTTATTTTAGATATCTGCTGTTACAGAATATTTTTTTTATAGCCTTATCTGCATATTCCTTAATATATTTTATTTTGAGCACTGAGATAAATAGTATGTAATATGACAAGCATGTTTTTGGAGCATATAAAGATGGTTGAAAGCACTGCAACAACTGCCTACATATTTTCATCAATTCATCCTTTAGCCTTGTCTTCTGTTTTAAAATGAGATAAAAAAATTAATAATCTTAATAAAATACTAAAATGCAGCATAATGGAATTAATGAAGAATTTTCATTTTTGGAGGAACTAGCCCATTAAGATCATTTTACGAATATCTTTACAAATGAGGTCCCTGGCCCACTGGCTTCTTGTTCAGTGAAGATTTTCAATGGAATTACTGAAGTGTTAAAAATAATGGATTCATACTAGGCTAGGCTACACATTATGTTATTCTTTTGTCAGCTTTATTTTATTATGAAATGTGTTAGAGAAAAAGTTGTTCCCCATCTGTCACTCACTCAACGTTGTGTCGATGAGTTGACACTAGGCTGGCACTAGGAGCGATCCTGCGGAGCCCAGACATCTCTGATCTTGAGAAAAGGCCAATGAGAATTGGTGTGTGGAATTTGCATGCCACTCCCCCGGACATACGGGTATAAAAGGAGTGATGCTGCAAATACGAACTGTGCCTAGAGTTCGGTTCGGCTTACTCAAACGTCATCCTACGTGCCCAAGGTTACCATGACCCCTTTTAGGGATCAAGTGGTGAACCTGCAAGCGCTGCCCCAGGAGGAGGCACACATAGCCTTGGCGTTGATGTCCAGTGTGTGCTCTTCGCATCTACTTGGACTGCACGCAGAGCTTTAGAAGCTCTGAACAGCTCTTTTTTTGCTTTGGCGGACAGCGGAAGGGAAGCGCTGTCTCCAAACAGAGGATCGCCCACTGGGTCGTCAATGGCATCACAATGGCATACCACGCCCAGCACGTGCCGCCCCCTGCTGGCCTACGAGCCCATTCTACCAGGGGCGTTGCGGCTTCTTGGGCATTGTCCCATGGTGCATCTCTAGCAGACATACACTACCGTTCAAAAGTTTGGGGTCACCCAAACAATTTTGTGTTTTCCTGAAAAGTCACACTTATTCACCACCATACGTTGTGAAATGAATAGAAAATAGAGTCAAGACATTGACAAGGTTAGAAATAATGATTTGTATTTGAAATAAGATTTTTTTTACATCAAACTTTGCTTTCGTCAAAGAATCCTCCATTTGCAGCAATTACAGCATTGCAGACCTTTGGCATTCTAGCTGTTAATTTGTTGAGGTAATCTGGAGAAATTGCACCCCACGCTTCCAGAAGCAGCTCCCACAAGTTGGATTGGTTGGATGGGCACTTCTTGCGTACCATACGGTCAAGCTGCTCCCACAACAGCTCAATGGGGTTCAGATCTGGTGACTGCGCTGGCCACTCCATTACCGATAGAATACCAGCTGCCTGCTTCTGCTCTAAATAGTTCTTGCACAATTTGGAGGGGTGTTTAGGGTTATTGTCCTGTTGTAGGATGAAATTGGCTCCAATCAAGCGCTGTCCACTGGGTATGGCATGGCGTTGCAAAATGGAGTGATAGCCTTCCTTATTCAGAATCCCTTTTACCCTGTACAAATCTCCCACCTTACCAGCACCAAAGCAACCCCAGACCATTATATTACCTCCACCATGCTTAACAGATGGCGTCAGGCATTCTTCCAGCATCTTTTCATTTGTTCTGCGTCTCACAAACGTTCTTCTTTGTGATCCAAACACCTCAAACTTGGATTCATCTGTCCACAACACTTTTTTCCAGTCTTCCTCTGTCCAATGTCTGTGTTCTTTTGCCCATCTTAATCTTTTTCTTTTATTGGCCAGTCTCAGATATGGCTTTTTCTTTGCCACTCTGCCCTGAAGCCCAGAATCCCGCAGCCGCCTCTTCACTGTACATGTTGACACTGGTGTTTTGCGGGTACTATTTAATGAAGATGCCAGTTGGGGACCTGTGAGGCGTCTGTTTCTCAAACTAGAGACTCTAATGTACTTATCTTCTTGCTCAGTTGTGCAACGCGGCCTCCCACTTCTTTTTCTACTCTGGTTAGAGCCTGTTTGTGCTGTCCTCTGAAGGGAGTAGTACACACCGTTGTAGGAAATCTTCAATTTCTTAGCAATGTCTCGCATGGAATAGCCTTCATTTCTAAGGACAAGAATAGACTGTCGAGTTTCAGATGAAAGTTCTCTTTTTCTGGCCATTTTGAGCGTTTAATTGACCCCACAAATGTGATGCTCCAGAAACTCAATCTGCTCAAAGGAAGGTCAGTTTTGTAGCTTCTGTAACGACCTAAACTGTTTTCAGATGTGTGAACATGATTGCACAAGGGTTTTCTAATCATCAATTAGCCTTCTGAGCCAATGAGCAAACACATTGTACCATTAGAACACTGGAGTGATAGTTGCTGGAAATGGGCCTCTATACACCTATGTACATATTGCACCAAAAACCAGACATTTGCAGCTAGAATAGTCATTTACCACATTAGCAATGTATAGAGTGTATTTCTTCAAAGTTAAGACTAGTTTAAAGTTGTCTTCATTGAAAAGTACAGTGCTTTTCCTTCAAAAATAAGGACATTTCAATGTGACCCCAAACTTTTGAACGGTAGTGTATGTAGAGCCGCTGGTTGGGCAACACCTAACACCTTTGTGAGGATCTATAACCTCAGGGTTGAGCCAGTCAACCATGTGTTATCAGGTGACAAACAGGTAAGTTCGGGTCAGCTGGCCGGGTGTATCGCTTGTGAATAGCGCCTTTCCCCTCCCTTGAGGCAAAGACATGCGCTCTTTTCCCAGTTGCGTTCGCAGGAAGTGTGAACCCTGTCCCTCCGGCCACAACACTGAACTAACCGCTGAAAGCACCGGGTCTTTGGCTCGGTTTTTGAGGCGTCACTTCTTTTATACTCGTATGTCTCCCGGGGGGGAATGGCATGCAAATTCCACATGCCAATTCTCATTGGCCTTTTCTCAAGAATCAGAGATGTCTGGGCTCCGCCGGAGCGACACCTAGTGTCAACTCATCGACAAAATCTCGTTCCCTCCATCAGGGAACGGAATTTACATCAGTAAGCGAGACGTTTCAGTGCATCCCCAACAATAACAACATTTAAAACAAATTGTATTATTCCAAAAAAATAGAATTTAAAATAATTTCGGTTCTCAGTTTTTATTTTTAGCCCACCATGTCCAGAATTTTTTGTTTTGGAAAGAATTTTCATTTAGGTGAATTCCCTTTACAAAAAGCTTCACTATGATGCTGCGCTGAAGAGCGCTTTGGAACACGTCTCAGTTGTGATCAGCTGTGAATATGTATAGGTATGCACCTGGCGCAGTGGCTATAAATAGATGCGTCACCGGTGCATCATGAGATTTTTCGTCTTCAGAGCCATTCTGTGCTGTGTGCAATCACGAGCCTGTCAAACTTTCTTTCCTCTGTTAGGAGTTAGATTCTGTTAGGCAGTGCGTAGTGAACCTTTTCTCCTTTCCATTTCCTCTGAAAAAGAAAAAAAAAGAAAAAGAATGATTGAAAAACAAAACAAGCCGTGTTTTTGTTTTGTGTGTTTGGGGAAGAGCATGCTGCTCTTGCGTTGGGGCGGGGCAGGTGCTCGCCTTGCGATCTGTTTACAGTCGAAATGCTTCGTGCTCGCCTTGCTTGCTTCCGGGAGTCAGCGCCCACACTTCATTTGTGGGGCTCTCATATGGATCTGGCTGAGGAGCGAGAGATGGGTTCGTCCCTATCGCTCGCTCTCTCCCCAGATCCAGCTGATCCTCGTAAGCCTGAAGCGCGCCTCGGCGCCTCTTCGGTTCACGAGGACACTGAACCTCTGTAAATCCCGCGCATAATAATAAAGTGGCTGTGGAATTAAGAGACAAATGCGAGCATTGCGATCTGCTTTTGGGCAAAATGCTTCGCGCTCGCCTTGCTTGCTTCCGGGAGTCAGCGCACACTTCACTCGTGGGGCTCTCGTATGGATCTGGCTGAGGAGCGAGAGACAGGTTTGTCCCTTTCGCTCGCTCTCTCCCCAGATCTAGCTGATCCTCGTAAGCCTGAAGCGTTCACGAGGACACTGAACCTCTGTAAATCCCGCACATAATAATAAAGCGGCTGTGGAATTAAGAGCCTTCGGGCAATTTCTTCTTCATCACACTCAGAGGGAGGGGCTGTCGCCACCCAGCCCCATCCCGGTCCTCCTAGACGGGAGGCTCAAAAACTAGGCGTGGCAAATCGTGCTCCCCCTCGTAAAGACGGGGCCGGTTCGTCGCCCTCAGCAGCCCCCAAAGGAAGACCTCAGGGAAGTAATTTCTAGAAGGAAACCTACTTTTTCAGAATCCTCATAGACCGTTTGTGCAATTTACAAAAAATTTGGTACACATCATCTAGAGACCCTCCTGACAAATGCTTATCAAAAGAATATTGATTCCTCAAAGCACTTCAGAGTTTGCCAATAAAATGTTTGGGTTGCTTGCACTGATATATACACTACCAGTCAAACCTTTGAAACACTTGACTGAAATGTTTCTCATGATCCTAAAAATATTTCGATAAGGCGTATGCTTAAATGTTTGAAATTAGTTTTGTAGACAAAAACACAATTGTGCCACCATATTGATTTCATTACAAAAATAAAATTGTATTTATACAATAATATTTATATTAAATATCTAGGCAAAGGGTGACTACTTTGAAGATGCTAAAATAAAACACAGTTTTGATTTATTTTATATTTTTATCACAACATAATTCCCAGTTCCATTTATGTTTTTACATAATTTAGATGGATTTACCATTATTTTATTATTACAAACTTTTGACCAGCAGTTTACATATGCACATTAAGACAAAACACCATAAACAGACTTTCAAAAACAGACCAGTTTAATGTTTGCAGTACCAAGTCTGCATGAACAGCAACTATTTATTTTTAAGTATATAATTTTCAGTGTGTATCAGCTGCATGTCCATTGCTGGAATTTGCCAGTAGATTAGTGCAACCAACACACTGGTTTGAGCAGCTGCAGCGACTGACAAAAATCTCATCTCATTGGTGTGTGCAGTGCAGCGTGGCTTTCACATTATATGAACATGACAGACAACTAGTTGTCCAGTGTGGTTCTGTTCACACAGTACAAGTTTGCCGTGAATGCGGTTGTGAGATCTGAAAATTTGCGGGTGTCATTTAGGTTATAGAATGTGTTTGTCACACTCGTAAATAACTATCCTGTTCTGTGTGTGAACACAATCATATTATGCACTCAAAACAGGCCTGACAATAGTATTCTGCTGTTGTGTGAACGTGGCCTATAATTACTAATTGGCCTATAGCTTGTGCACAAGGTCTAAACGTAACAAAACGTAATACGTTTTCAGGGTTCAATGCAAGTTAATCTTAATTGACAGCATTTGTGGCATATTGATTACCACAAAAAATTATTTAAACTAGTTTTTTACTTTTCCTTTACTTAAACAAAAATCGAGGTTACCTTGAGGCACTAACAATGGAAGTGAATGGGGCCAATTTTGGAGTGTTTAAATGCAGAAATGAGAAGCTTATTTTATAAAAGCACTTAGCTTAATGCTTCTGTTACAATTGATGTTTTATTTTAGCTGTACAATTGTTTAAAACGTTGTGTTCATGGTCGAATTAGGGTTTTATGTCATCATATACTTTTAAAACACTGACTATTTTAATGTTTACAGATTGGCCCCGTTCCTTTCTATTGCAAGTGCCTCAATGTTACACAGATTTTAGATTTTTTTTTAAGAGGAGGAAGGGACGAGACCAAATAACTTTTTGTGGTAACTAACATCAGCCACAAATGCTGTCAATTGAGCTTATCTTGCGTTGAATATTCCTTTAAAACACCAGGAAACCAGCAGAATGTTTCTGGTTTCAGTCTGGTTCAAGTAAATTTCAGTTGAGCCTTACATCCAGAGTTCATTGTGAAACTAAAATTACTAGAACAGAGAATCAGACCTAAATTACAATTTTTCTTGACATTGTGAAGTTCTTGTGGTGCTTATGCTTCCCATAAAGACAGTTTGAGAACGTTAAATCTCTCACTGTATGGTGTATCTGCTTTTCTTTGCAGTAAATACCCTATAGTCATAGGTAGCATCAGGGTTTTCGTCGCAGGCGATGACCTCAGGTGCCATCCAGTACGGCGTTCCAATGAATGTGTTCCTGCGGCCGACAGTTCGATCCAGCTGGGCGCTGACACCAAAATCCACTGCAGCACAAAAGCGGAGTGATCAGTTTACACACAACATCAAATTACACATAAAACTTCATGCACATATTTCAATAATACTATGAAAATACCATGACCAGTATGTGGTTTACTACATAGCTGGGCAAGTTTCATGTCACTCATATCACTCTACAATCTCTTTCTTCACACATAATACAATAATCCCAACTCAAATCAAATTATTTGGTAAGTAGTCATGTATTGTCATGATTACCCTGTCTGTGTTTATTCTATGATACTGACTGGTTGACTGTATATTATTATCCTCTACATGCAAACTGCTGATAACTAGTGATTGACCAATATAGTTTTTTTTTAATGGCAGATGCCAATATCTAGAGAGCAGGGGGGCCGATAGTCTGATATAATGACAATATAGTAAATATATGATATCACACAAATTAATATGGTAGTAAAAGACATAAAATTTAAATAAAATTGTTAACAATGATTTACTTCACAAAAACATAATAAAATAAAGATTTCAAATAAATTATTTTGTGCATTTAAAATGGTAGATAGTGTCTGGTTTCTGTTTAGTCATCACATTTGTACACTCAAAAAATTGTTTAAACATTAATGAAGGAATTAATAACAGTGCACACAGTAATCCAGTAACCACGGACAGTAGTAGCAATCACATTTTCTGATAAAAAGACAGAATCAAACTAAATGAAAATACAGTGAACAGTGAACTTGACATTAAAGGAATATTCTCGGTTCAATACAAGAAACCAATACATTGTGTTTTTCACAGTTCCTGATATTTAATCGTAGAAAACATTCCGTCTTAGGTCAGTTAGGCTCACTACTTTATTTTACGAATGTGAAATGTCAGAATAATAGTAGAGAGAATCATTTATTTCAGCTTTTAATTCTTTCATCACATTCCCAGTGGGTCAGAAGTTTAGATACATATTAGTATTTAGTAGCATTGCCTTTAAATAGTTTAACTTTGGTAAAAAAATGTGGGTAGCCATCCACAAGCTTCTGACAATAAGTTACTGGAATTTTGGCCCAATCCTCCAGACAGAACTGGTGTCAGGTTTGTTCTGCCCACACATTTCCTATTGGATTTAGGTCAGGGCTTTGTGATGGCCACACCAATACCTTGACTTTGTTGTCCTTAAGCCATTCTGCCACAACTTTAGAGGTATGGGGTCACTGTCTATTTGGAAGACCCATTTCAGACCGAGCTTTAACTTCCTGGCTGATGGTTAGGGCAGTGGTGGCTCAGCGGTTAAGGCTCTGGATTACTGACCAGAAGGTTGGGGGTTCAAGCCCCAGCACCGACAAGACACCACTGTGTGGCCCTTGAGCAAGGCCCTTGATCCTATCTGCTCCAGGGGCGCCGAATCATGGCTGACCCTGCACTCTGACCCCAGCTTAGCTGGGATATGATATGTGAAAAATAAATAATTTCACTGTATATATGCAGAAATGTATGTATAATGTGTGACAATTGGGCAATTAAATTAAATTAAATTAAATTAAAATTAAATGTCTTGAGATATTGCTTCAATATATCCACAATTTTCCTTTCACATGATGCCATCTATTTTGTGAATTGCAAAAGTGCAATGCTAACAATCCCTCCTGCAGCAAAGCACCCCCAAAACATGATGCTTCCACCCACATGCTTCATGGTTGGAATGGTGTTCTTCGGCTTGCAAGCCTCAACCTTTTTCCTTCAAACATAACGATGGTCATTATGGCAAGACAGTTAAATTTTTGTTTCATCAGACCAGACATTTCTCCAAAAAGTAAGATATTTGTCCCCATGTGCACTTGCAAACTGTAGTCTGGCTTTTTTATGCCAGTTTTTGAGCAGTGGCTTATTCCTTGCTGAGCAGCCTTTCTGGTTATGTTGATATAGGTCTTGTTTTACTGTGGATATAGATACTTGTCTACATGTTTCCTCCAGCATCTTCACAAGGTCCTTTACTATTGTTCTGGGATTGATTTGCACTTTTTACACCAAATTACGTTCATCTCTAGGAGACAGAATACATCTCCTTCCTGAGCTGTATGATGGCTGCGTGTTCCCAAGGTGTTTATACTTGCGTACTATTGTTTGTACAGTTAAACGTGGTATCTTTGGGCATTCTGAAATTTTTCCCAAGGATGAACCAGACTTGTGGAAGTCCACATTTTTTTTTCTGAGGTCTCAGCTGATTTCTTCTGATTTTCCCATGATATCAAGCAAGGTAGGTAGGCCTTAAAATACATCCAAATGTACACCTCAAATTCAATACATCTATCAGAAGCTAACTGTCTAATTGTCTAAAGGCTTGACATACTTTTCAGGAATTTTCCAAGCTGCTTAAAGGCACAGTTAGGAATTGATGCACTGAATATTGCACATAGTTGTATTGACCAAAGTAAAAGTATTTGGGAGGTAGTTTAAACTGTTCATGAGGTGGATGGTCTGAGGGCAAAAACTGTTCCTGTGTCTGGCTGTTCTGGTGCACAGTGCTCTGTAGTGGGATGGGATTCAGAGCTGGTGTGGGATATGTGACTTGGCTTTTCAAATCTACAGTAAAACCTATTTAGGTTGTCATCCAGATGTTGATACTCTACAGTGTTGGGGAATGGTGTCTTGTAGTTGGTAAAGTCTTTTAGGCCTCTCCACACTGATGCAGGGTCGTTAGCTTTTATTCCATTTTTCAGAATAACAACTTCTAGCCACACCAATCTCCTATGTCAGTCTGTTTTTGGCCTGATTGTACAAGATTTTATCCCCACTTCAGCAAGCATCCTCTTTGGCCTGACAAAGTTTTGCCTGAGTTTAGCTGTAAACCATGTGTAAGATTATATATGCAGAAGAATTCCACCAACATCATTTGAAATGAGAAAAAACAAGCCTTTCAGTTTGGAATGTTTCCACGTCATAAATCAAATGGCCCAGGTGTCCTCATTGGTCAGAAAGGCCCCTCCGCAACCTGATCTCCTGATCTTCCACACAGAGTTAAAGCAGACTTCTCTTTTATAAGGTTACAAGGACCATCAGATTTGCACAACTATAAGACATTTCATCTTAATCTAGCCTTGATAGATAATGCTGAAAATCTATTTGAACTGTGACAAATTAATGATTATAGACTGATGGACCTTTTTAAAATGTGTGTAGCGATGTGCAATCACCTATAACTGAAAAATATAATTAATTTTGTATGATTCATCTCATTGTACTAAGAATGGTAACTATAAGGCTTAATTTTATAAAATGCAATGTGTAAAACCAATATTGATTTTGTAACCAGAGATTTTCATGTTTTGTTTCCTACACATATAATATCCATGAAAAAAAAATTATATTTGGTATGTAAGCATTTGTTTGGTTACATAGAGAAAGCTGATGACAATGAATATCATGTCTCTTGTAACATTTGCAAGATATAAAGTTCATGATTAAATATGCACTATTTTTGAGTGGAAAAATAGTGAGAATCTCTAACAAAGACTTATAAATCAGCTATCAGAAAGGACAGCCCAGTTGACCATGTGACTCTGAAAAGTCACTTATGATTGGCACAGGACACCTTTGGGGATGTGGCCAATTTCAGTTCAAATATTTCCAAACAGGAAGAACACACTCGGTCTCTTCTGCTTCATCTTCTACTCCGCTGACTGCTCAGACTTCGCGCTGACTCTTCCCCATGTGAGATCCACGGAAGCTGAGGACTCGCTTCACAACTAACCTCACTAATTCAAACTTTGATCATACAGAGATCAAAACATCGACGGAACAAACTTTCGACCAAGCGCCAAGAAACAAGCAACACAAAGAACACTAGTACATCTCCAATATTGTGCACAAAGTGCTGGTGTATTAATGAAATAATCTGGGTAATCTGATAGCAAATCGATGTAGACTCAAATAAGGATAGATGGTTCTTAAGGTATTGGTCAAGAGACTCCATAAAGTTCATTTTCACTGTACTGATCACTCTTTTCACAAACCTGACTTATGTATATATGTGGTAGATTAGATGCAAGATTCGGTGTTCAAAGACGTGACTGTGGTATATTTTGATAAATAATATTTTCCCTGTTTCTAAAAGATTTCACTTCAAAGCTGTACCTAAATACATGGGATAATATTTTCGATAAGCCATGAGGATAATATCCCTAATGGGTACAATAAGGACAGTTTAATTTAGTTCATAGCTCATATATTTTGAGACTCTAAATTCCCTTCTAAATTTAGCATACCAAATATTCTTACATATAATGGTTTTGGAATGCGGGCAAGAATCTAAATGAGTTTTGTCATTTTATACAGTAATTTTCTTTGAACCAGAAACAGAACAAAGAAACGTCAAATGTTCTGCACCTGTGACGTATATATTACGTATATATTATATATTTGTTGTCATGACAACGAGAGAGAAAGAACTTGTATTTACCTCTGTTACAAGTTAGGGTGAATTCGCCTTCAGCGCTCATGAAGAGAGCACAAAAATATAACAAACAATCTGATGAAACACAGACACTCTATGGAATAAATTTCCAGTTAAACTAAGACTCCACGAAAGGAGTTTGACATTTGAAATTTTCCCTGCAAGGACGAAGAAATCTCTTTGCAGTGAGGTAAGAAAATATACGAGCGATGTTCCTCTATCTCTTTCTGAATGCCCGTGTTTAATAGCTAGTTTGATGACATTGCGATGTTCCAGTGCATTCAACTAGACTATTTAGAACTGTCTGTGGTTAATCGTTGAAGTTGACGTTCATATTTTTGTGTCTGCTCGCTGAGTGAATTTGGAAATAACTTGTGTAATGTGCATCATTTTCTGAGTGTATTTTTGAATGGGAGTGTAAATGTTTGGTCGCTAAGGATTTGCAGTAAATCTGGTTTAACTTCAGTGAAAGACCCTGTTGTTTATCCAGAATCTGACACAAAATCCTCTCTGATCAAATTTAGTTGTATATACATCAGCAGTTAACTCACTTAAATATAGATTAATCTTGCTCCGAACGAGTTGAAAGTAACTTGCATTGCTGGAATTGCTCTTTACAAGAACTAGAGTGATACTACCAAGCTGCAAACTGCCAAGTTAACTGTTTATTTTTGCATTGTGGAACATGCCGACTTTCATATTCATCGTTGAAGCTGTGTTTTCATTAGTGTTGACTTAGATCATAAATCACTGGTGTTGGTTGCCATGATGATGAAAGTTCACAGGAAGTCCTAAAGAGACTCTTCTGGGGCAACTAACAGTGCATGCGCAACCTGCCAATGTCATATTGTAAACACGGTACGGCTAAGCTATTAGCATAACACCGCTAAGCTAAAAGCATAACACAGCACCACTAAACTAACAAGATAGCAACCTTTCGTTGAGTCTAATAACCCTAGCACCAAAATCTTGTGGTCAGAATTCAGCAGCCTGTTACAGTTAAATACAGATTGAGTGTGAACAAACTTTAAAACAATTTAACCCTTTAGCTTCTTAACCTTTAAACACTTCTCCCCCTCATGCATTTTACAAAAATTTTCTCCATCTCCATTATCTTATAACACAAATTACTGTCTCTCAATAAGCAATTGAATTGAGTTGAAGCCAATTTAAGCTGAGTTTGGAGAGCTGAATAAAATGTATATTTTCTTCACCTTTCTTTTATTTCCACTTATCAATTTCTTATCTAAGCTGAACTACCTGATAATAATAAGTCTGAAACAGTGTATGTTTACTGAAAATGACAGCTGCCTCTCATTCTTTTTATTATCTGCCACCCATTAATTTCCAATTTATTTTAATTTCTTATTGGCTGTTTTCATTGTATTTCACATGTGTGTTAATGGTTAAAATATTTGTCATCAATAAGAGTCATCTTGAAATGTCAAATCATTAACCAAATTTTGCATGTTCTCCCTAGTCTGAACCTCACGCAACTACTTTTTGTGTTTATCAATGCAATCCAAATTACAGTATCCAAATGCAGCCGCGTCTGGTAATAAATTGCAGAGAGAAGCAACAGGTCACCACCCCCGAGCGTGCCTTTTGAGGCATCTGTGGTAAGCAGTTCAACTGTACCACATAAACAGGTGTATGGTGTCAATCCTGGCAGATTTAAAAAGAAAGAAACATTTAATTACACTTCAATATTGGTTTACATTCACTGAAAACAACACTTAGCTGTTACTACCCTTCATTTGTGTCCCCACACATTGAAGCCAACATCTAGCTGTAACACCACATTTAGGCCCTTAACCCTGTGTAGATCTGTGCCAGCTCTCTCTCCCTAGTCTTCCACTACAGTGTCTCAACATGTGGCTGAAAACTGACCCCACGGCCCACTGGAAAGACTTGAAGGCGATAGTGAGTGACATGCTGGGAAAAGTCACCAACTACCTAGCCCATAACCTCATTGGCCAGATGAATCAGATCGATGCCACCCATCTGACACCAGACATACACGACTTAAAGCTGCAGTCCACAAAGACCCAAAAGGTGCGAACACATGCCATGCATGTGCCCCATAGACCAGCTAGAATCTGAAGCCCAAGAATGACATAAGGTGTCCAAACAACTTGAACAAGTGTCAACGAGAGAAATCGAATTGCTCCAGGAAGCCCTGACAGCTGCCAAGCACAGAAAGCAGCAGGCTAAAGCAATCCAAGAGTACCTGGAAAAGAAACTCCAGCACACCAGAGCGCAACTGGAAAAGGCCACGTTTGATTTGGAAAAGATGAGCTCTCGAAACTCTTCTCTTCTGCTTCATCTTCTGCTCCGCTGACTGCTCAGATTTCGCGCTGACACTTCTCCATGTGAGATTCACGGAAGCTTTTAACTCGAGGTCCCCAGGAGGAGTGAGAAGGCCTCGCTTCACAGCTAACCTCACTAATTCAAACAGACAATAAACTTCGATCATACAGAGATTAAAACATCGACGGAATGAACTTTCGACCAAGCGCCAAGAACCAAACAACACAAACAACACAAGTACATCTCCAATATTGTGCTCGAAGTGCTGGCGTGTTAATTAAGTAATCCGATAGCAAATCGATGTAGACTCAAAGAAGGATAAATTGTTCTTAAGGTATTGTCAACAGACTCCATAAATTTCATTTTCACTGTACTGATCACTCTTTTCACCAACCTGTGAAAATCTCAAAATATACCACAGTCATGTCGTCTTTGAACACAGACAAACTTTATTACTATTCTAAACATAAATCTAATCTAATATTAGATTTGAGAAATCATCAAATTAGATTTGAGAAATCATCTCATCCCTGTTTCTAAAAGATTGCTTCAAAGCTGTACCCAATACGTGGGATATTATTTTCGATAAGCCATGAGGATAATATCCCTCCAATAAGTGAATTAATCATAATTCACTTATTAAAGCTAATTCCTTAACCTTCTGGGGTCTGAGGGTGTTTTGGGCCCTGGAGAAGTTTTGACATGCCTTGACATTTGTGCTTTTTCAGTTGCTTAAAAACACATTAAATGGCTAAAGTCTGATAACACTGTATTCAGCACAAACTGGGCAACAATAATATGTGAGCAACATGTGTGTACATGTTTGTATTTTTCAGAAAATAACGTTTATGAATGGTTTTTGAAAAAACTAAATTTTTAAGTCATTGAAATAAGGCCATATAACACATACTAAACATTTATCCACAAGCCTTTTGAGAACTGGATCTTGTAGCCTGGGCAACAGGAATGTGACAGAAAAGAGAATGAATGTGTCCCCAGTCAGAGCTGGTTAATGTGGCTCGGGATAGGGAAGTTTGGGGGCCCCCTGCTGGAGCTGCTGCCCCCGCGACCCAACTTCGGATGAGCAGTTGAAGATGGACAGATGGATGGACGTGAGATAAGATTGATATAATCTTCAAGAATAATTATAAGTGTGTCCGGGTACTGTTGTTCCGTGTCTTTGATTTGATCAGCCAGCTGTTGCAGTGCTGCACTCACACACGCATGTGTATTCCTGTGAGTGTTTATATTCCTCCACGAGGAAAACTCCCACAGCCAGTAGAAAGGCTTACAGTTTATGAAGAACGCTTCTAAATTTGGGCATGTGTACAATGTGTTATCTTTTCTCTCATTGACAATTGCAATATGCTTCTTGCTGGAGTTTCTAAATACACTCAAAATATACTTCAATATGTGCAAAATTCAGCAGCTAGAATCAGGACTAGGGTCACTACAAGTGATCACATCACTCCTTGGAATCCTTACACTGGTTCCCTGTCAGGTTTTATGTTTTTAAAAGTCCCATGCTTACCTACAAGGCTTTGCGTGGTTCTCTCTCCAGTATTTGTCTGAGATTTTAACTCTTTATTCCACAAAACTTTTATCTCCTCTAAACTGGGTCAACTGAGAAAAGAGCAAGCTCGCCCCGGTTCAGAGCATCTCTTTACTCGGCATGGAGTTAGACTCAGTCTCAATGTCAGCGCGCCTCACCAACGAGCGCACGCAGTCAGTGCTGAAATGCCTAGCCGCCTTTCAGGGACAGCGGTCCCTTTAAAACTTTTCCAAAAGCTCCTGGGGCATATGGCATCCTCCGCGGCGGTCGCGCCGCTGGGGTTGATGCATATGAGACAGCTTCAGCACTGGCTTCAGACTCGAGTCCCGAGATGAGCATGGCGCCAGGGCATGCACCATGTGATCATCACCCCCGCCAAACGTTCAACAGACCTCTGCTTTCTGTGGATGGGAGTCCCCTTGCAGCAGGTGTCCCGACACGTCCTGGTCACTACCAACGCCTCCAAATTGGGTTGGGGCGCCGTGTGCAACGGGCGTCCCACTGGATAGAGGCCTGAGCTGGCACATCAACTGCCTAGAGTTGTTGGCTGTACTTTTTGCCCTGCGGAGGTTTCTCCCGCTAGTTCAGTGCAAACACGTCTTGATTCGATCAGACAGCACCACCACGAAAGCATACATAAATCGCCAACGCGGCGTATGCTCCCGTCACATGTCACAACTCGCCTGTCGTCTCCTCCATTAGAGCCAGCAGTGACTCAGCTCGCTGCTTGCCACTTACATCCCGGGCAACCTCAACGTGGTGGCAATTACGACAACGCTTGTCCAGCGGAGAGAGGAGGCTTCACCCCAGTTGGTCCAGCTGATTTGGGAACGGTTCGGCAAGGCTCAGGTAGACCTGTTAGCCTCCCGAGAGACTCTGGCACACAGCTGGCCCACAGGGCTGCGCAAGTACCCATTTTCCCCAGTGTGTCTTCTTGCACAGGTGCTGTGCAAAGTCAGGGAGGACGAGGAACAAGTCACTCTAGTGGCTCCTTATTGGCCTACTCGGACTTGGTTCTCGGAGTTCGTAATCCTCGCCACAGCCCCTCCCTGGCGAATTCCCCTGAGGAAGGACCTTCTTAGGGACGGGGCACGCTCTGGCATCCGTACCCAGACCTCTAAAACCTCCATGTCTGGCCCCTGGATGGGATGCGGAAGATCTAGCTGATCTACCACCTGCCGTCGTAGACATGATCAACCAAGCCAGAGCCCCCTCTACCAGGCAACTTTACTTTTAAGCTTGTTCACGAATTGGTGTTCTTCCCGGGCTGAAGACCCACAGAGGTGCGCAGTCCCCCTCCACCTCGAAGGTGTATGTAGCCGCTATCACGGCCCACCACGATACAGTAGACGGTAAGTCTTTGGGTAAGCACGACTTAATTATCAGGTTCTTAAGAGGCGCACAGAGGTTAAATCCATCCCGGCTAAGCCTGTTCCCCTCCTGGGATCTCTCAGTGGTTCTCTCAGGCCTTCAGAGACCTCCCTTCAAGCCGCTAGAATCAGTCGGACTCAGGGCCCTCTCCCTGAAGACAGTTCTCCTGATCATGCTCACCTCCATTAAGAGGGTCGGAGACCTGCAAGCATTCTCTGTCAGCCTACCTGGAGTTCGGTCTGGAAGAGACACATGTGATCCTAAGACCACGACCATGCTACGTGTCCAAGGTTCCTACCACTCCCTTCAGGGACCAGGTAGTGAACCTGCAAGCGCTCCCCCGGGAGGAGGCAGGCCCAGCCCCTTCGTTGCTGTGTCCGGTACGTGCTTTGTGTACCTACTTGGACCGCGCGTAGAGCTCTAGACGTTCTGAGCAGCTCTTTGTCTGCTTTGGTGGACAACGGATAGGGAAAGCTGTCACCAAACAGAGGCTTTCACATTGGGTAGTTGATGCCATTACATGGGCCTATCACACCCAGGCCATGTCTCCCCATCCCACCCCCCGTGGGTACGAGCACACTCTACAAGAAGTGTTGCATCCTCTTGGGCACTGGCCAGAGGCACCTCCCTAGCAGACATATGCAGAGCAGCGGGTTGGGCAACACCCAATACCTTTACAAGATTTTACAATCTCAGGGTTGAGTCGGTTTCATCCTGAGTATTTTCAGGTCCAAGCCAGTAGAACTCAGTAACACGCTGACAACTGACCAGGTGGATCGCTTGCACCTAGCGCCCTTTCTCTCCGGCGAGGTAAAAACGTGCACTCTTATCCCAGTAGATCCCACTAACTCGGCTCCCTGGATGACTCCTCCCTAGCCCTCTGGTCCGCGAATTCAGTGGAGGAATTCGCCGACTGAATCCAATGCGGGTACTCAATCTACCCTGAACTGGAATAGGTGCTCCACAGGATGGGCCCCTATGTGGACTTATCTCCCTGTGTGTATTTTCCGCGATACGGTCCCCTTGCGAGCAGACCCGCGTCTCCCTTGGGCAGTCCTCACGGACCCCCGGTCGCCGTGTTTGTAGCAACTCCTCCCTCCCAATGAGGTATGATCTACCACTGCGCCATTCTCCACGTGACCTAAAAACTTTTTTAAAGTCATTATTTTGTAAAAATGTGTGGATTATTTGAGCTGTGAAGCTGTTTAAATCAGTGGTTCCCAAATATTTTTAAACTACAGCTTCCTTTTATAGTGTTTTTGTTCCCCCATGGCACCCTAACAACTGGAAAATAAATAAACAAATCTGGGATACAAAACACTCCTTTATTGAAAAAGTTTAATATTGATGTAAATATTAACAAAATAAATGAAAAAAAAAATGAACAATTAGGCCTCAAGGGGCTTTATTCTCAACATTTTAAGTAATTATTCAAGAAATATTAATTAAATGGAGAACAGAGTAAAAAGTGCTTTAAGTTTTTCAGTAACATCAGCAATTAAACCAAAAATTCTGATTTTGCCGAGTAGATCCCCACGAACCACCCATCCCCTGACACTCTCGCTGACTTCCGTCCAGGCTCGGGGTGACAGCGGCTCGCCTCACGGACAGTCTGCTTATCCCCTTGAGCCCCCCCAAGCTGGATGACGAGCTCACAGCTGCACCAGAGAGCGTTCCGGCGTCTGACACAGAAGACTCAATTGGACTGCCGCCCTCGGGTCGGCACGCCCACTCTGAGGCTGACGCCAAGATGGCCGACATGCTTGCCCAGGCCGCCGTCAGCGTGGGGTTGGTCTGGAACCCTCCGTCCTCCCCACAGCCTTCACGGCTAGATGACTGGTTCCTTAGGTCTCAGGGCGCCGCTCACAGCCACACCCCTCCCCCCCCCGGATCCTTTCTTCCCGAAGGTGCATGATGAGCTGACAAGGTCATGGAAGGCACCTTTCACTGCCCGCAACAGATCTCCTCGCTCATCCGCTCTCACTACCCTCGACGGTGGAGCGGCCCACAGGTACTCGCCGGTCCCCCAAGTGGACAGAAAGGTAGGGATCCACCTGTGTCCCGAGAACGCCGCGGCTCCCCTCCAAGGCCTGTAGGATGATATCATTGCTGACCTTCAAAGCCTATAGTGCCACTGGACAGGTCGCCTCCACCTTGCATTCCATGGCCCTCCTGCAAGTTCACCAGGCCAAAGGCCAAGGCACTCAAAGATCTGCACTTGGGTAGTTCTGACCCCGACGTGTTGCAGGAACTGTGCTCAGTGACTGACCTCGCCCTCAGGGCTACGAAGGTCACAGCACGGACACTTGGGCAGATGATGGCCACCCTCGTGGTCCAGGAACAACATCTTTGGATGAACCTGGTTGAGATGTGGGACAAAGCACGCTTCATCAACGCCCGTCTCAACAGCCAGTTCGGTCTCTTCGGCGACAACGTAGAGGACTTCACCCAGCAGTTCTCAGCGGTGAAGAAACAGGGCGTCCTCCTGCGGCTTCCAGAAAAGGTGCTGCTCCTCCCCAACCTGGGCCCAGCTCTCAGCCCCAGTGGCGAGCACCCCGCAGGAAGCACACAGCCCCTGTCTGCCGAACGTCCCCGAAGGCTCCCAAGCGTTCCTGAGACAGATGACCCAGGGAACGAGATGTTTGCTCCAGAGCTGGTAGACAGACCACTCCGTCCCCCGGTGGAGGTCTGGGAGAAGAATCCTCAGTTCAGTTTGTTTTATTTGCCATACCCCCTTTGGGCTCAATTTGCAAACATGCCAAGGTGATAAATATGCATGCAAATTTCACCTATTCAATATATAATGTCGCATAGAAAATTATTCGAGGGCAATTGACAAGTAAGCTGATAAGTGATCTATTATGTATCGAGAGCATTAAAGTAGCCACAGATTGCCTGGAGCTCACTGTGTAGTTGGGGTGGCTACACAGTTTGGGTGGTTGCAGGGTTGCTTGGTATATGTGCATACTTACAATGACTCAAAGGTTCCGTATGACAGCACAGCAAGTGTTGTGTATTTGCAACAAAATATTAATGAGATGGAACCGGAGGGCACGGAATGCGAGGTGTTTGATAAAGAGGAGAGAGAAGATGGAGGTGGTGTTGATATTGAATCTGGTTCAGATTCAGAATCAGACTCTGAATTGAGTGTGCTGGGTCTCATTTCAAGAGGTTCCAAGAGATGGCACAGTATATGGGTTGAACAAAATCCTGGCAAAAGTCGGGGTAGAGCCCAAGAGGCCAATATAATGAGAGAACCCCCAGGGCCATCTTATGCCAAGGTCAATATTGTAGATTCATTGAGCAGCTTACTGTGTTTGATTGAAACAGAAATGTGGCAAAACATACGAAAGTACACTGATGCAGAAGCTGGGTGGAATAATGCTGAAAAGTTCAAACTGACAGATGATGAACTAAAAGCATTTGTTGGTCTCGTTTATTTGAGAGGTGTTACAGGAGGCAAAAGATTGAGATTGGATGACTTTTGGTCTAATGAATTTGGGCACTTTTTTTTCCAAAGAGACAGTGTTGCAACAAATTCCAAGATATCATGCGCTATCTGCGCTTTGAAGACAAGAACACGAGAGCTGACAGATAGATTTGCCATGATATCTGAGATATGACAAATTTGTGAAAAAAAGCATTGCTTCATACATGCCCGGTGAGAACATAACATTTGATGAACAACTGTTCCCTTCCAAGGCGCGCTGTCATTTCACACAGTACATGGCCAATAAACCGGAAAAATCTGGCATAAAATTGGCCGCTGATGTTGAAACAAAATATGACAGTAGGCCGGCTGGTCAGCGGTTATCGGACAATTTTTTCATGCGCCTGGTCGAGCCTTTCCTGGGAAAGGAAAGAAATGTAATAACAGACAATTTCCTCAACTTGTTGCAACTGGCAAACAATCTTTTGGTGAACAAAACCACCATTGTTGGCACAATTAATAAGACGAGAGATGCCCCTATGTACACAGGCACAGTCTGAAAGATTTTCCACCAAGGCAATGAGGGCTGGACAAGTCACACTCACAATTTATCAGGCAAAGCCAAAAAAAAAAGAATGCATCCTGAGTACAATGCATCAGACACTTTCAACTGATAATGGCGCAAAGAAACTGCCCAATACAATTTCCCACTATAATAGCACTAAAGTTGGCGTCGATGTAATGGACCAGATGGCAAGACTGTACTCTGTAAAGAGTGGATCCCATCGCTTGCCTGTAGCAGTGTTTTATAACGTCACTCTAGATTTTGGATGTCGGTTGAGTGCACATAGAATACATAAATAGCACTAATATAGTATTTTTATTTTTTAATCAGTTTTTTTTTTTTTTTATTCGGGTAGAATGTGTATTTTATCTCGCATATTATAGCAGAATGTATAGTATAATGGAAAATTCATATATTTTTGCAGCCTATATCCCTATTTAAAGGTTTTACCTCCTTTTTTACAGTTGTTTTTCCAAGTTCAATAAATGGTAAAAATGCAGCCTCTCTCATGTCTTTATTGTAAACTACACACTCAAAACAACACCACTTATACACCATGTGCCGTTTTCACAATGGAGTCAAAGAGTGTCAATCACTTCAGGTCCTGCGAGATGGTATTGCCCAGGAATCCTAATGCCCAAATTAGCATTCCAATGTGTGTCGGAGAAGGGGTTGGGATCTTGGAAATGCCCTCCGCCCTTATATGGTGGAGTTACAAACATCTCAACACTCAGTTCAAATTACTGAATTGAAGTTAATGCAAATAAATGAGCAGAAATCTTGAAAGATTTCTCAGTGCTCAAAAACAATTTCCATGATGAAATTGTAATATTAACTCAATCATATTTGACACACACACATATATACACATATATACACTCACCTAAAGGATTATTAGGAACACCATACTAATACTGTGTTTGACCCCCTTTCGCCTTCAGAACTGCCTTAATTCTACGTGGCATTGATTCAACAAGGTGCTGAAAGCATTCTTTAGAAATGCTGGCCCATATTGATAGGATAGCATCTTGCAGTTGATGGAGATTTGTGGGATGCTCATCCAGGGCACGAAGCTCCCGTTCCACCACATCCCAAAGATGCTCTATTGGGTTGAGATCTGGTGACTGTGGGGGCCATTTTAGTACAGTGAACTCATTGTCATGTTCAAGAAACCAATTTGAAATGATTCGAGCTTTGTGACATGGTGCATTATCCTGCTGGAAGTAGCCATCAGAGGATGGGTACATGGTGGCCATAATGGGATGGACATGGTCAGAAACAATGCTCAGGTAGGCCGTGGCATTTAAACGATGCCCAATTGGCACTAAGGGGCCTAAAGTGTGCCAAGAAAACACCCCCCACACCATTACACCACCACACCAGCCTGCACAGTGGTAACAAGGCATGATGGATCCATGTTCTCATTCTGTTTACGCCAAATTCTGACTCTACCATCTGAATGTCTCAACAGAAATCGAGACTCATCAGACCAGGCAACATTTTTCCAGTCTTCAACTGTCCAATTTTGGTGAGCTCTTGCAAATTGTAGCCTCTTTTTCCTATTTGTAGTGGAGATGAGTTGTACCCGGTGGGGTCTTCTGCTGTTGTAGCCCATCCGCCTCAAGGTTGTTCGTGTTGTGGCTTCACTAATGCTTTGTTGCATACCTCGGTTGTAACGAGTGGTTATTTCAGTCAAAGTTGCTCTTCTATCAGCTTGAATCAGTCGGCCCATTCTCCTCTGACCTCTAGCATCAACAAGGCATTTTCGCCCACAGGACTGCCGCATACTGGATGTTTTTCCCTTTTCACACCATTCTTTGTAAACCCTAGAAATGGTTGTGCGTGAAAATCCAAGTAACTGAGCAGATTGTGAAATACTCAGACCGGCCCGTCTGGCACCAACAACCATGCCACGCTCAAAATTGCTTAAATCACCTTTCTTTCCCATTCTGACATTCAGTTTGGAGTTCAGGAGATTGTCTTGACCAGGACCACACCCCTAAATGCATTGAAGCAACTGCCATGTGATTGGTTGATTAGACAATTGCATTAATGAGAAATTGAACAGGTGTTCCTAATAATCCTTTAGGTGAGTGTAATATATATATATATATATATATATATATATATATATATATATATATATATATATATACATACATACATACATACATACACACACACACACACACACACAGTATCTCACAAAAGTGAGTACACCCTTCACATTTTTGTAAACTAGTGAGTGTACAGCTTGTATAACAGTGTAAATTTGCTGTCCCCACAAAATAACTCAACACACAGCCATTAATGACTAAACCGCTGGCAACAAAGGTGAGTACACCCCCAAGTGAAAATGTCCAAATTGGGCCCAAAGTGTCAATATTTTGTGTGGCCAACATTAATTTCCAGCACTACTTTAACCCTCTTGGGCATGGAGTTCACCAGAGCTTCACAGGTTGCCACTGGAGTCCTCTTCCACTCCTCCATGACGACATCACGGAGCTGGTGGATGTTAGAGAACTTGTGCTCCTCCGTTTGAGGATGCCCCACAGATGCTCAATAGGGTATAGGTCTGGAGACATGCTTGGCCAGTCCATCACATTCACCCTCAGCTTCTTTAGCAAGGCAGTGGTCGTCTTGGAGGTGTGTTTGGGGTCATTATCATGCAGGAATACTGCCCTGCGGCCCAGTCTCTGAAGGGAGGGGATCATGCTCTGCTTCAGTATGTCACAGTTGCAGTGTGCGGTGTACCCCTTCAACAATGCTGGCAGCACTCATAAATCTATTTCCCAAAGACAACCTCTGGATATGACGCTGAGCACGTGCACTCAACTTCTTTGGTCGACCATTGCGAGGCCTGTTCTGAGTGGAACCTGTCAGCAACCTGTGGAACTGCAGCTCAGTGTCTTGGCAATCTTCTTATAGCCTAGGCCATCTTTATGTAGAGCAACAATTCTTTTTTTCAGATCCTCAGAGTTCTTTGCCATGAGGTGCCATGTTGAACTTCCAGTGACCAGTATGAGGGAGTGTAAGAGTGATGACACCAAATTTAACACACCTGCTCCCCATTCACACCTGAGACCTTGTAACACTAACAAGTCACATGACACCGGGGAGGGAAAATGGCTAATTGGGCCCAATTTGGACATTTTCTCTTAGGGGTGTCCTCACCTTTGTTGCCAGCGGTTTAGACATTAATGGCTGTGTGTTGAGTTATTTTGAGGGGACAGCAAATTTACACTGTTATACAAGCTGTACACTCACTAGTTTACAAAAATGTGAAGGGTGTACTCACTTTTGAAAGGTACTAATTATTGAACCAAAAAACCAGAAATATAAGCAGCTAAAATATAATTTGACTCTCGATGGATGTACTGTTACATCATCTTCAACAGCGAAGAACTTAGGTGTTATATTTGATACCAATCTGTCCTTTGAAAATCAAATTACCAATGTTTGTAGAACAGCATTCTTCCACCTAAGAAATATTGCTAAATTACAGCACATGCTGGGTTGCTGATGCTGAAAAATGAATTCACACGTTCATGACCTCTAGACTAGATTATTGTAATGCATTACTGGGAGGATGTCCAGCAACATCAATAAATAAACTTCAATTGGTTCAAAATGCAGCAGCCAGATTGCTAACGAGAACCAAGAAATATGATCATATTAGCCCCATTTTATCATCATTACACTGGCTACCTGTTAAATTTCGTATTAATTTTAAAATTCTGTTAACTAAATACAAAGCTTTGAATGGTCTAGCTCCGCAATACCTAAGTGACCTTCTACCATGCTATATTCCATCACGTTCATTGCGATCGCAAAATTCTGGCCTGTTAATAGTTCCTAGAATATCAAAATCCACAAAAGGAGGTAGATCCTTTTCATATTTGGCTCCTAAACTATTGAACAGTCCCCCTAACACTGTTAGAGATGCAGAAACACTCCCTCAGTTTAAGTCTAGACTAAAGACTCATCTATTTAGCCAGGCATATGACTAATATATCCTTCAACCCACAATTATGCTGCTTTAGTTTAGTCTGCCGGAACCAGAAACCAGAAAAATTGGTCATGATCTATAACACTGCAATAAAATTAACTGCATCTATGCTTGTATTATTTTATTTGTTTCCCTGTCTCAACCTTGGGACTCCTACCCTGAGGTCACCAGAACCGGCTGGATCCAGCTCCATTCCCGCTTCATGTTGGACTCCACTGCGTTTTGCACTCCGTTGGACTTCACTGCTTTTGGTGATGACTAAATGCAGCTGGTGCCAGCCAAACATCCCTTCAGTCTATTATGATGGACGTCAGAGGATGAACTGATGCCATCTCCAACCATAAGACATGGGATAATTCATATGCCATTGTCTGAACCTTGGATTTATGATGGACCACACTGAACCTCACCGAAATTACCGGCCAGGTTGAACTGCGATGCACCTCACTGATTTCTCCCTGCATCACCTCGGTCTATTGATGGACTACGCTCTTGAAATGGAATACATAGACTATCAATTGCCAACAAAAGCCTTCATCAGCCAATTAACAAGGACAATTGCATCTGTGTGAACTTCTGCAGTTAATCCAGGATGGACTTCAAAGACATTGGTCATTAATCTTACATTTCGTACAAAATCTGTTTAAACACTGTCCCTTAACACTTACTAAGTTTAAACATTTTAAACCATGACCTGCACTATACATAAGTAATATTGACATTATATTCATGATGTTAACCAGAGGGGAACTGGCCCCCACAGTGAGTCTGGTTTCTCCCGAGCTTATTTTTCTCCCATTAACCAACATCTTATGGAGTTTTGTGTTCCTTGCCACAGTCGCCTTCAGCTTGTTACTTGTTTTTATACACGATTAACAATCGTATTTTATCTAATTACACAATGATGACTCATCAACATTATAAACATTACAGTTTTATCTTCTGTTAATGCCTGATCTTCTGTAAAGCTGCTTTGAAACTATGTGTATTGTGAACAGAGCTATACAAATAAAATTGACTTGACTTTAATCACTTTTATTTATAATAGCATAACAGCTTGTCTACAGTACAGGAGTGCCATGTCATGATGTAAAATGGTTCACACTGGATGCTGTTAATGCAAAATATGATACAATGTAAACAATATAGAAAACCAGATACATTTTACAAGATGTATTCTTTTACAAACCCAAACCAGTGCAGTGCATTCTATTGAAAAGCAATGCACACAATGCAGAGCACATAGACTGAATGGGTGTATTTCTTACCTAATTTGACTTCTGCATTTTCAGTGAGTAACACGTTTTGCCCTTTAATGTCTCTGTGAATTACATGATGGGCGTGCAGGTGAGCCAAACCCTAAACCAGAAAACACATACATACCATGTCAGTCATTGTGTTATGCAACAGCCAGTTAAAGTGTTCAGATCAGAGATGCCCAAACTCTTAAAAAAAAAATTGCTAATGACAGCTTTTTATTGCATTAATTTAGCAGATTGCAGAGTAATGTTTTTTATATAATGAAATCATAAAAGAGAAGAACTAGGGTAACTTTCATATTTTAATATAATACAGTTTTAATACATCGGGATTGCGGGTAATGCGCACTATTTTAATAAGTCCTGCAAGTAGCTAGAAATTGAGCAAGCTCACAGGTTTCCTGTTCAACGATCCACAGAGGGAGACAGGCCCTGATCAATTCTGGCCAAATTTCTGAGATCATCCAATAAAGATCTTGTGTTGCATGAGGCAAGTAGTAAAAGGAAGGCTTTCTAGGAAGAACCACAACATTGTTGTTTCCCAGACTTTGTGAATTCGACAAGATAAAAACATGATCGATTCAAGGAATACAAGAAACATTTACATCAACAGAAGGTTGCTTTTGCACTGATATTCCTGGCCAGATTGCGAATAGATGCTAAGAATGGCCCTAAACATTCACATCCCCACATCAAGCGATGTCCTTCATAAAGTCAATGGAGAGAGTAAGTCATCTTGTTGTACTCGCATTGAGCCAAATGGACCAGCTCACTGAGCAATCGGCTGACTGTTTAAAGAATCTTGCACTCTTTTTGTGCTGGTACCGCCTAGCAGCTGAAATCAATGTCTATATGTAGACCAACTGGTCATCTGTATCCTCTGTGGGCAAGGCTTGCATTTCTTAGGGGCCGGATCATACAATATGCCTCATTCACCAATAAATCCAAAGCACAAGAACTTGTGGAATTGGGAGGAAATATTAAAAGAGGCAGAGCTGAAGCGCCAAATTGACCCAATTGAAATACAAATATAATACTATTTTATAGCGGAAGGTGGAATATAGTCTATTCATGGCAACACTGTCATACTTCAAGTCAGGGGACAAAGGGAAACATCTGGCTAGATATATAAAACAGAGAGAGTCTTTTTATACCATTCCCTCTGCTCAGCCATTGATATTATTAATGCTTTAAAATAGTAATTGATCTCTATAGTTCCACATCTTCATCTACTGATGAAGATATTAAAAACTTTGTGCAACCATTAGAGCTTCCTAAACTGATTACAGAGCAAAAAAATTCTCTTGATTCTGAGAAAATCTTGGAGGAGCTTGGAGAGGAAATTAAGGCCTTGCCTACAGGCAAGCCTCCGGGGCCAGATGGATTTGCCGCTGAATTGTTTAGATCTTATGCTATAGAACTGGCTTCACTTGCTAGAAGTTTATACAGAATCATTAAAGAATGGAATTCCGCCAACCATGACACAAGCCCGGATCAGTCCGATTCTTAAAAAGAACAGAGATCCAAGCGATTGCAAGTGTCACCATCCAATTTACCTGATCCAGCTATATGTTAAAATATTGTCAAAAATGTTGGCTATCCAATTAAATTATGACATCTCATATACATATAGATCAGGTGGGGTTTATTTGGGACCGTAGCTCTTCTGATAACATTAGGCCTTTCATCAATATCATGTGGTCAGTGGCGAATGATCAGACTCTGCAAAGGCATTTGATATGGTAGAATGGGATTATCTTTTAAAGATTTTGGAAATATATAGGTTCGGGAATACTTTTAATTAAGTTACTTTATAGATACTCTGTAGTGGCGATACAAACAAATTGATTAATTTCAGATTATTTAACTTTGGACAGGGGCACAAGGTAGGGATGCCCTCTTTCCCCATTAATTTTCTGTCTTGCCCTGGAACCATTAGCAGCCGTGATAAGAAATGAGGATGATTTTCCAGGGGTGATGGCAGTAGGTGTGGCGCATAAGCTTTTGCTTTAGTCAGATTCTATTTCATTATTCGTCTCCGACCCTGCTAGATCTA
This sequence comes from Moxostoma hubbsi, assembly GCA_032164185.1. NCBI lineage: Eukaryota > Metazoa > Chordata > Actinopteri > Cypriniformes > Catostomidae > Moxostoma > Moxostoma hubbsi. Next base: position 1,605,242 of record JAVLUX010000196.1, on the reverse strand, counting down.
TGCCTTGCCTCCACATAACTATTAATTTCTTAATTCCCAGGATACAGAGTTAATTGGTCTAAATCCGAAGCGTTCTCTGATAGCGTACTGACTGGTAATGGCTTTTCAGCAGGGTGCCTTCCAGTGACGTATTGGGCACTCAAATTTCATTTTGCCCCAGACTGTATTTTTGCCGATGGGGAGGTAATTAATATAGGGGATAAATGCATAAAAAATTGGGTCCTAGCCAGTGTTATGATCTGCAGACAGATCATTCTTAGGGGATGGAAGTCGGCTGGAGTGCCCTCATTTCAATAGTGGTGCACAGAGATGGGCAGGGTAGCGGCATTCGAGGAAATGTCACATAGAAATGTAGAATGATAGGCAGCTTAGATTCATTTACTAAAAAAAAATGGGGCAGCTATATAGTCTTTTTGGAGGGCTCCACAGGTATATTTGTTGAGGGTCAGGGTTGGGGATTGGGAGGGGTAAAGGGAATAATGGGGGTTGAATGTTGATTCTGTGAATATATGTTTTTCTTTTCTGTGTCAATTGTGTGAATCAATAAAAAAAAATGTTAAATGGAAAAGTAATTCCTGCAAGTTCAATTAGATAATACAGGAAATTACTGCACACTTTTTTTCACTTTACAGTGCAGCTGCGAATCAGTAAACCAATAGATACAGATGAACAAATCAAACCAATAAACTTGTTTTTGTTTCAAACTGTAATTCCAGAAACTGCACGAGTAAATCAGCTTTGTCTCTCACTTTTGCTCTCGTGCAGTTGTCAGCAGTGTCAGAACTGTAAGCGTGCGCAGTGGGGAAGTGCTTTGTCGCATAGTTACTAAACTTACGTTACAGATGTATAAACCTTTCTAAACCTGTTAATTCCACATGCAAATGGCATTATACTGCATCTGCGACATGATAAAACTATATAGTGTTCCTGATTATAATAATAAAAGCTGTTAACATTGCAAGCGTGTGACGTTAGAGTGATATAAATTTGCCCCCATTAATTTCTTCACGCTCCCTTATTAGTCATAATGCAGCACATTTGAAAAAAAGGCAGAAATAGCAAAAATGCCTTGTGTAATGTACCAGCTCTATGATGAAGAGAGGCACATAAACACCTGTTATATCTGTCATCTCCATCTCTAGTTTCATCCAGGGACGGAAATTAAAGGGGGGTCTAGGCAAAAAAATTCCTTCAATCAGATATAGTTCCAAATATATACATCGTGATCATCATTTGAATTTTCGTTGAACAGTGTTTGTTTTGTGGCGTGGTGTCAGTGGCGGAAGCTCACATCAATTTGCTTATACTCAATTTGATGTTGGGCTTCCATGTTAAAATTACCAAATGCTACAACTAACAAGTAGTTAATATTATTAACAAAAATAATATCTGTAGATTTAACACACTTGATGTTAAATAAAACGTTATTAAATGTTAAGCCTACAATAATAATTTTACAAAACATTAACCACTTTGAGTGTATGAATCATATCTCTGACTAATGTTCATTGTTAAATTTTTTATTTTTTTTTATTGATTTTTTTATTATTAAATTGCCATGCAGGAGTTTTTTTTCTAAGCTCCTCATTCTAAATCTGGAGAAATGCTATGTCTGTTTTGTAGGCTATGTTAATTTAATAGCCAAAATGTTTGGAAAAATGTGAATGAGAAAAAAAAAGCTTTTCTTCAGTAACAATGCACATTATACAATTAAGAAATCATGTAATTTTGTAGTTACTGAAACACGCTATTTTAAAAAGTAATTGTTTAAAATAAATATTTGACAGTGGATGACAGAATCATTTTCAAGGTTAGAAAACAATTACCCTTGTAAAGGTAAAAAAAAATGCCCCCCATATGAGCCGTGTAGCAAACCCAGTTTATTTTCGAACCACGGCCAAATTTGATTTTTGGTCTTTCATAGGAAAAAGTTTGGGCACCTCTGGTTTTGATAGTAGTGCAGAAAAGTGTTGAAGGAATATGTATGCATGTGTTACCCTGAGTATTTCTCTGGAGATGTAAGCGATCCAGTCTTCCTTCAGTGAGTTTCCTTTAGTATTTTTTACCAGGTCTGTTATTGATCCAGCACCACAAAACTCCATCACCAGCTACACAAATTACACAATATAATACAGTATACAAAGTATTTCTCTCCCTTCACATATATATATATATATATATATATATATATATACATATATATATATATATATATATATATATATATATATGTTAAATATATCTATATATACACACACATGTACACACACACACATATCTCTATGGGGGGGGTGGTGTTTGGTTGGTTGGGGAAAATTGACACAGACACAAACACTTAAAGGTGTTCATTTGTTTCTTTTAATGGCAGCAGTGAATATATTAACTGAACAATTATTTGAACTGTACATTAAACTAAACATTGGAACATTTATTTTTATGTAATTTATCCACAAAGTGTGCAGCTTTTGTCACTGCAGTGTATCTTTCTGGGCTTCTGGAAGAACATTTCCAGAGCCTCTTGATATGGGAAGTCAGAAACTTCTGGGAGATATATATATATATATATATATATATATATATATATATAGACACACATATCATACACAAATATATGTGTATAAGTATGATTGACTTATGATAAATAATATGGTAGTAAACAATACATTGTATTATAAAGCCGCTTTTTGAATTGTCTTATCAATGATTAACTCTTCTGCTACAAGAATGTAATGCATTTTAATTATCTGAATAGATTTATTTTATATATATATATATATATATATATATATACACACACACGCACACACACACATACACACACACACTCACCTAAAGGATTATTAGGAACACCTGTTCAATTTCTCATTAATGCAATTATCTAATCAACCAATCACATGGCAGTTGCTTCAATGCATTTAGGGGTGTGGTCCTGGTCAAGACAATCTCCTGAACTCCAAACTGAATGTCAGAATGGGAAAGAAAGGTGATTTAAGCAATTTTGAGCGTGGCATGGTTGTTGGTGCCAGACGGGCCGGTCTGAGTATTTCACAATCTGCTCAGTTACTGGGATTTTCACGCACAACCATTTCTAGGGTTTACAAAGAATGGTGTGAAAAGGGAAAAACATCCAGTATGCGGCAGTCCTGTGGGCGAAAATGCCTTGTTGATGCTAGAGGTCAGAGGAGAATGGGCCGACTGATTCAAGCTGATAGAAGAGCAACTTTGACTGAAATAACCACTCGTTACAACCGAGGTATGCAGCAAAGCATTTGTGAAGCCACAACACGCACAACCTTGAGGCGGATGGGCTACAACAGCAGAAGACCCCACCGGGTACCACTCAGAGGCTACAATTTGCATGAGCTCACCAAAATTGGACAGTTGAAGACTGGAAAAATGTTGCCTGGTCTGATGAGTCTCGATTTCTGTTGAGACATTCAGATGGTAGAGTCAGAATTTGGCGTAAACAGAATGAGAACATGGATCCATCATGCCTTGTTACCACTGTGCAGGCTGGTGGTGGTGGTGTAATGGTGTGGGGGATGTTTTCTTGGCACACTTTAGGCCCCTTAGTGCCAATTGGGCATCGTTTACATGCCACGGCCTACCTGAGCATTGTTTCTGACCATGTCCATCCCTTTATGGCCACCATGTACCTATCCTCTGATGGCTACTTCCAGCAGGATAATGCACCATGTCACAAAGCTCGAATCATTTCAAATTGGTTTCTTGAACATGACAATGAGTTCACTGTACTAAAATGGCCCCCACAGTCACCAGATCTCAACCCAATAGAGCATCTTTGGGATGTGGTGGAACGGGAGCTTTGTGCCCTGGATGTGCATCCCACAAATCTCCATCAACTGCAAGATGCTATCCTATCAATATGGGCCAGCATTTCTAAAGAATGCTTTCAGCACCTTGTTGAATCAATGCCACGTAGAATTAAGGCAGTTCTGAAGGCGAAAGGGGGTCAAACACAGTATTAGTATGGTGTTCCTAATAATCCTTTAGGTGAGTGTATATATATATATATATATATATATATATATACACATACACATACATGCATACATACATACATACATACATACATACATACATACATACATACACACACACACACATAGGTGAAACTCGAAAAATTAGAATATCGTGCAAAAGTTCATTAATTTCAGTAATTCAACTTAAAAGGTGAAACTAATATATTATATAGACTCATTACAAGCAAAGTAAGATATTTCAAGCCTTTATTTGATATAATTTTTATGATTATGGCTTACAGCTTATGAAAACCCCAAATTCAGAATCTCAGAAAATTAGAATATTGTGAAAAGGTTCAGTATTGTAGGCTCAAAGTGTCACACTCTAATCAGCTAATTAATCCAAAACACTTGCAAAGGGTTCCTGAGCCTTTAAATGGTCTCTCAGTCTGGTTCAGTTGAATTCACAATCATGGGGAAGACTGCTGACCTGACAGTTGTGCAGAAAACCATCATTGACACCCTCCACAAGGAGGGAAAGCCTCAAAAGGTAATTGCAAAAGAAGTTGGATGTTCTCAAAGTGCTGTATCAAAGCACATTAATAGAAAGTTAAGTGGAAGGGAAAAGTGTGGAAGAAAAAGGTGCACAAGCAGCAGGGATGACCGTAGCCTGGAGAGGATTGTCAGGAAAAGGCCATTCAAATGTGTGGGGGAGTTTCACAAGGAGTGGACTGAGGCTGGAGTTACTGCATCAAGAGCCACCACACACAGACGGGTCCTGGACATGGGCTTCAAATGTCGTATTCCTCTTGTCAAGCTGCTCCTGAACAACAAACAATGTCAGAAGCGTCTCAAGCGCTCTCAAATTCCAAATTTGAGAGCAAATTTTGCATCTCATTTGGAAACCAAGGTCCCAGAATCTGGAGGAAGAATGGAGAGGCACACAATCCAAGATGCTTGAAGTCCAGTGTGAAGTTTCCACAGTCTGTGTTGGTTTGGGGAGCCATGTCATCGGCTGGTGTTGGTCCACTGTGCTTTATTAAGTCCAGAGTCAACACAGCCGTCTACCGGGACATTTTAGAGCACTTCATGCTTCCTTCAGCAGACAAGCTTTATGGAGATGCTGACTTCATTTTCCAGCAGGACTTGGCACCTGCCCACACTGCCAAAAGTACCAAAACCTGGTTCAATGACCATGGTATTACTGTGCTTGATTGGCCAGCAAACTCGCCTGACCTGAACCCCATAGAGAATCTATGGGGCATTGCCAAGAGAGAGAAGAGCTGAAGAGCTGAAGGCCGCTATTGAAGCATCTTGGTCTTCCATAACACCTCAGCAGTGCCACAGGCTGATAGCATCCATGCCACGCCGCATTGAGGCAGTAATTAATGCAAAAGGGGCCCAAACCAAGTACTGAGTACATATGCATGATTATACTTTTCAGAGGGCCGACATTTCTGTATTTAAAATCCTTTTTTTTAATTGATTTCATGTAATATTCTAATTTTCTGAGATTCTGAATTTGGGGTTTTCATAAGCTGTAAGCCATAATCATAAAAATTATATCAAATAAAGGTTTGAAATATCTTACTTTGCTTGTAATGAGTCTATATAATATATTAGTTTCACCTTTTAAGTTGAATTACTGAAATTAATGAACTTTTGCACGATATTCTAATTTTTCGAGTTTCACCTGTATATATATATATATATATATATATATATATATATATATATATATATATATATATATATATATATATATATAATAAATCTATTCAGATAATTAAAATGCATTACATTCTTGTAGCAGAAGAGTTAATCATTGATAAGACAATTCAAAAAGCGGCTTTATAATACAATGTATTGTTTACTACCATATTATTTATCATAAGACAATCATACTTATACACATATATTTGTGTATGATATGTGTGTCTAATATATATATATATATATATATATATATACACATACACACATATATACATATACATATATATATATATATATATATATATATATATATATATATATATATATATATATATTACACACACTAACAACCGCCCTTCGCCACTAAGTGGCAGTGACGTCACCACGACGCTTGTGCCAGGCTATGTGCACGTTAAGGCCACGTGAAGTGTCGAACACCCGCTGGCAGGAGGTCACGGGACAGATCCAACAGGTGACATGGGTCGACTGACTGAGATGACTGGCTGATGCACCACCTGTGCCCCCTACTGTGCCAACTTGCTGTGTTTTAGCCACCCGGCGCTCTGCTCGTTGTTGTGAGCGTCGCTCCTCTGCGCTCCGTTGTTGTTGGAGGGCGACTGCCTCCAACTGGCCAGCAGCGTCCTTCACAAGCCTCCTCCAAAGAGGCCGATCTTGACACCGCTGGTGTCAGTCATCGGCAAGTCCACTCAGCTCCACATCCTCCTGTACCACATCACTCCATCTCCTCTCCAGCCCGTGCTGCACCCGCTTAGCCCCCTCTATCCGGCCGAACAAAAGCTGTTTAGGCATGCGGTGGCCGGGCATGCGGGCTACATGACCCAGCCAACGCAACCTTGCCTGCCGGAGCAGCTCACCGATGGGACTTTGTCCACATCGTTCAAAGATTTGTGAGCTCCTCACACAATCCAGCCTGGTTAAACCCAGGATGGATCTTAGGCAGGCCAGCCTAAATGTTTCTAGCCGGCGAAGATGTTCCATTAGGGGGTCCACGTTTTGCAAGCATAGAGAAGGGAGGGAATGACTGTGGCCGAGAATACCTGAAGCTTTGTGCGGAGCGACAAACCAGGTAGCTTCCACACAGCGTTACGCAACCGATAAAAAGATAATGCCGCTCGACTGATTCGGAGTGAGAGCTGTGATTGGGAGCTGTGGGGGTGGAGTGTCCGATGGTACATAATACCCAGGCATGTGCTTAGTTTTGGTTGGGCTGATGGTAAGGCCCCATCTCTTAGTGGCACGCTCCAGGTTCATCAGCAGCACCTCCAACTCCTCCTCTGAGTGAGCAGCAATAACCAGATCATCAGCATACATAATGTGGTTGACCAATAGGGAGCCATCACTTGACCACACCCAGGCATCATTCAACCTCCCATTATATCTGTACCATATGGAAATGTTGAATAATCCTTGCCAGGACCTTTCCCGGCACACTGAGGAGTGAGATGCCCCTATAGTTGTTACAATCTGTGCGGTCCCCCTTTTTAAAGAGAGGAACCACCAGGGCATCCTTCCAATCCTGCGGAACCCACCCAGTGGTCCAGACTGTTGTTATAATGTCATGTAGGGCAGTCTGTGCACAAACACCACCCTCCCTCAGCATTTCACTGGGGAGATCGTCTCTGCCCGGTGCCTTTCCTGGTCTCAGGCTCCGGATCGCCTTCAGTACTTCCTCCAAAGATGGCACCTCAGCCAGCCACCCACAGGGAGTGACTTCCTCCTCCAATATTTGTGGCACCGCAGCCCCAGCAGGGTCATCCCCACTTTGTCCCATAATGTTTTCCAGGCTCAGGGACTTCCCCTCTCCCAGGACCTCACAGAAATGCTCAGCAAATCTGCAAACCTATTTCTGGGGGTCAGAGACTGGATCACCGTTCTTTCCCCTAATGATGGTAATAGGTGTGGCGCTGCAAGTAACTTTTTTGATAGAATTAAAGAGTGATATGTGATCGCGGGTCATTGAGGCAGACTCCATCTCCTCAGCCACCGTGACAACCAACCATCCTTGCAGTGCCTCACGGCTCTCCGAACGAAGGCTGCGGTAAGCCTCCTCATTCTCTGACGTGGGATGCTGTAGGCGATGAGAGTGGGCATGTCGCTTTCTCAGTCAGCCTGAACACCTCCTCCGTCAGCCAGGGTTTCTAAGGTCTGGACAGTGTGCCCAAAACTGCCATTGCAGTTACATGAGCCACAGCCTTAAACCTCACCCGGGGGGGGGGGGGGGGGGGGGGGGGGTTGTGATGCCAACCCCAGCTGCAAGCGATGCTGAAATTCTCGCTTGCAACTTTCATCAGCTAGCCTAGACCAGGCCACTATGGGTTTGAAAGGGGTTTACACCCACCACCGGAGTGCATCCTTGATGTTGTGTGGATGCGCCAATGCTGGAACAGTGTGTTGGTAATTACAAGCCCATGGGCTGCACAAAAATCTAGCAGCCTCCAGCCGTTGTTATTGAGCTGATCAGGCCCATGTCTTCCAATCACCCCTGACCAGGTGCTAGCATCATGACCAACTCAGGCATTGAAATCACCCAACATGATGATTCTATCCCAAGGGGCCACTTTAGCCAACACCTGTGACAGGAGGTCATAGAAGGCATCTGACTCATCGGCCTTTCCCACATCCCTCCACAGATGTTCATCTTCGGTGGGGGGGCATAAATAACCACGACCACCACTCATCGCCTTTTGTTGATGGGAAGGCGAACCCAAAGTAACCTGGGGCTCACAGCTTCCCACACCTCACCGCCACGCTGCCTTCATTCTTTTGTTCAGAAGAAGAGCCACTCCCTGTTGTTTGGCAGTCACCTGCCCGGAGTATGTATGTATGTATGAATGTATATATGTGTGTGTAATAATATATATATATATATATATATATATATATATATATATATATATATATATATAAAAAAAACACACATATACATACATACATACATACACATATATATATATATATATGTGTGTGTGTGTGTGTGTGTGTGTGTGTGTGTATATATTACACGCGCACACATACATACATACATACATACATACATACATACAGCAGTATCAGTTTATACTGTGTTTTTAAGTAGTTTTGGCAGCTTTACGCAGCTAAAAATTGAGCGTTTGGACAAAGACTGTTGTCTGTCAGTAAATGCTGACAAATTTTGTGGATACGGCAGTGTTGCCTTGATCACCTGGAGGTCTAAAGCCGCTTTCAAAGCAAATTCTGGAGGAACCCGGCGACCCGATGCCTATGGCAAAATATTATCAATTTGCCTACTGCTTTCGGGAGATATCCATCAGTGTCCGGGCCCTACTAATCCGGAAACAGCGGAATACCAGCAAAAGAAGCCTACCATCAATTCCTGTCCTAACTGCGGAAAGGTGGTAAGAGCAAACGTTAAAGCAGTTGCCTGTGACTTATGTGACGTTTTGGTTCATATAAGGTGCAGTAATATTTCTTTAAAATTATATGACCGGGCAGTAAGGAATAAGTCGGATATCCCGTTGGTTTGCAACCGGTGTTGTGTGCAGGAAATGTGCAGCGTAAATGTCTTTGATGAGACGAATGAATTGAGAATGTATGATGACGACAGTATGGATGGGAGACACTATGATTCACTCAACCTTTTATATCGGAAAGGGATGCATTTTATTCACGTTAATGCTAGGAGTCTGCTACCCAAACTGGATGAAATTGGACACCTCGCGTCTACGTCTAAGGCTGCTGTGATCGCTGTATCCGAGACCTGGCTAGACTGTTCCATTCAAGATTGTGAAGTTGGGCTTACAGGTTATTACATCTACCGACGCGATCACAACAGACACGGAGGAGGAGTGTGCCTTTTTATAAGGATTGATATAACTCAATCCGTGCCATGATCTACAGGTGGATGGCTTGGAGGCAGCTTGGGTGGAGTTAATCAAGTCAATCAATGTTGGTGTATGTTACCGCCCACCTAAGCAAACAGACTTTTATGAACTTCTTGAATCTGTCTGTTGTAAAAGCAATGTATGCCTAGAGAAAGAATGCATCATCATGGGTGATTTTAATACAAATCTATTATTGCCACGAAGTAGCTTGAAAGAATCTCTCTCATGTCTTTGCAGGTTGTCTGGTTTACAGCAATTAATTACTGAGCCTACTAGGTTGTCTATAAATAGCCAGTCCCTTCTTGACTTAATTTTGGTATCTGACTGTGGAATGATAAGTCAATCAGGTGTGTTGGATGTGGCTTTTAGTGATCATAATGCAGTTTTTTGCACACGCAAGAAAATGAAATCTCTGCCAATAAATGAGCACTGTTCTATCAAATATAGATGTACAAAACAGTACTCTGCTGAGGTGTTCAATCAAAGGCTGTCCGAGAGAGACTGGTCTGATGTACTCGAATGTAATGATGTTGATACGGCTTGGGATTTGTTTAAGCAGCGTTTTATAGCAGCTCTTGATGAAGTTGCTCCAATGAGGGAAACAAGAATTAAGCATAGAAGTGCATGTTGGATGACATCTGAAATTGTTGACATGATTAGACAACGTAATAGATGTTTCATAAAGTTTAAAAAGTCTAAACTCCCAGTGGACTATAACTCTTATGCTTATCTTAGAAATCAAGTTAGTTACAAGGTACAGCAAGCTAAGTCTGAATTTTATACTGATGCCATTGCTGCAAATATAAAACAGCCTAAAAAACTATGGAAAATTCTTAATGATATGTGATCAACAGCAAAAGCAAAATCTAAGTCTGGTAAAGTGGGGCTTATTATTGAAGATGAGATGTGTTTTGATAAGCGGCTGATTGCCTGCCATTTTAACCAATGTTTTACAACCGTTGCTGCAAGTTTGGTCAGTAAATTGCCCAGTGCTTCTGATAAATTTGGCATAAATTTTGTTAACTCCTTTTATAGAAGTAAAAATGTCTCTGCAGATGCATTTGTAATTAGTCCTGTTTCAGAGGACAAAGTAAGAGCAAGTCTCTCCACCCTGTCAGTGAATAAGGCCTCTGGCTTGGACCTTATCCCCTCAAGGTTTCTTAGTGCTGGGGTTACATATAGTATTCTTACCCATATCATAAGTCAGGGTGTTTTTCCAAACGATATGAAGAATGCCAGGGTGGTTCCTCTTTTTAAGAAAAATAGCAGAGCTGATGTTGGAAATTATAGGCCAGTATCAATTCTGTCATCTATATCAAAGATTTTTGAGCATCTTGTGTATGAACAGGTGGAGGAGTATCTCATCAGGCTTGATCTATTATATGAGCTCCAGTCTGGCTTTAGAGCTGCATATTCTACCGACACCTGTCTCATTCACCTGTTCGACTATGTGCGTCAGAACTTTGATCAAGGGAATTATGTTGGTATGCTACTACTTGACATGCAAAAAGCATTCGATACTGTGAATCACAAGATTTTGATTTCTAAATTACAGTGCATGGGATTTAGTAACTCAGCACTCATATGGTTCACTTCTTACCTAACAGATAGGACTCAAGTCTGTGATGTTGAGGGGTCCCTCTCTGATCCACAGAGTATAACATGCGGGGTGCCCCAAGGTTCGATCCTGGGGCCCCTGTTATTTTTGGTATATAAATGACATATCAGCTGCGGTACGATGCAAGGTGCTATTATATGCTGATGATTCTGCTTTACTTGTCCCAAGGTGTAATGTAAAAGACATTGAAAACACTCTTGGTATAGAGCTTGAGTCTGTCAACCAGTGGCTAGTAGACAATAAGCTCTCTATGCATCTGGGCAAGACTGAATCAATCCTGTTTCGTACAAAAAGGAAGTTAGCCAAATTAAATACTTTAAAGGTGATGTGTAATGGGTCTGAAATTGTATCCAAATCAAGTGTCACATATTTGGGTTTAACATTGGATCAATCAATTATAGGTGAATCCATTGCAGCCAAGGTTTTAGCCAAATGTGCCTGTAAGTTGAAGTTTTTATATCACAAGACAAAGCTTTTTGATTTCTCTGTAAAGAAATTATTGGTATTAACTCTGATCCAATGCCATGTAGATTTTGCTTGCTCTGCATGGTTTTCTGGGTTGACTGTGAAACTTAAAAACAAATTCCAAGTGCTGCAAAACAATGTTATTCTGCATCAATCTTCTAACTGAAGCTTTTTTTGTTAACTATGACAGTTTTGTCCAATATATTTAATAAATGTTAAATATATTTATATTTGTTGATTATCTGAAGGGCTGTTTGCTCATCAATTCTGTCTGCGCTAATTTGGAATTGTTGCTCAATGTAGATGCATTTCAGAAATGCATTTTCAGCAGAATGCTTCTGATGATTATCTTTTGAATATAAACACGCACGTGTGTGTGTGTGTGTGTGTGTGTGTGTGTGTGCGCGCGCGTGTGTGTTTAACTAACCCAGAGCTGGTCGTCGTGTCCTGGTGGGCTTTTCTTGATGAACGCTCCGTAATACGTGGCAATGTTTCTGTGATGGGAGTATTTCTTCAGCATATTAATCTCTAGTTTAATCTCCTCTTCTTCATCCTGCAAACACACACACAAAGATGTGTCTTTGTGGTCAGTGTTTTCTTTTGTGCTTTCATAAATTGTGTTTATATTGATGAAAACTGGCATCAAATTAACTTGGTGTGTTTACTAACTTTAGGTTTACACGTTCTTTGTGAAAAAGTCCTGCAGACACATATCAAGTTACTACAACCCCACAATCTCTACAACTTATTACACAAATCTAAAAGCGGGACATGGTATCACAAAAGAGAAGGAAATTACAGCGTTTCAACAAATTTGCAATGAACAACATTTATTGTACAAACAACTGGAATCCTCATTATTAGCTATATAATACAAATTATAATTCAGTTTTATATTGTATTATAATAACAACAACAACATTTATCTGGACTCCAAAAATCGCTATTTTTTTATTTTTATGCAAATATATTTAGGAAAATATTGCTTTTTTTCCACAGTGTTGCATATAATTCAAAATGATTACATATCATTCTTGTGTTCATTTAGTGAAAGACATGCCTTCATTATTCAAATATTCTATTTTCACTACTCTTTCACTATTCATCCAAAGCACTAATTGTAAATGAAATTATTACAGATCATAGTATGGATCCGCTCTGTTTGAAAGAAACCGGATGAATATATTAGTTTAAATGAATCTACTCCCCAGGTTATTGTTAGAAACATAAGCCTTGCCTGAAGGGTCGAGGAGGAGGTGTTGCTGCAATTTACAGTGTAGTTTTTGGTGTTACTCAGATGACAGGATATAAGTGTAAGACTTTTGAACTAATAATGCTTAAATGTGACCAACAGATACGATTTAAAAAAATCTCAGTCGTCTTTTGCACTTGCTACAGTATATAGATCACCTGGGCCGTATTCTGATTTCCATGGTAAATTTGCAAATTTTCTATCAGATCTAGTAGTTACTGTGGATACAGCTTTAATTGTTGGTGAATTCAACATTCACATAGATAATAAAAATGACACATAGGGATTAGCATTTATCGATATTCTAAACTCTCTTGGAGTCAGACAAAATGTGACCGGACCAACTCATACCATAATCATACACTAGATTAAATTCTGTAATTTGGAGTTGATGTTGATACTATAGAAATTCTGCCACAGAGCGATGACATGTCAGATTATTACCTCATTTCTTGTATGCTGTGATCAGCTAATGTTACTCAATCTACACCATGCTATCATTCAGGTAGAACTATTCTTTTGACCACTAAAGATAGCTTCAATAATAATCTTCAAGTTCTGAGCCTTTTTGGCTTACTGAGTAAATGAGATAAATCTGGAAGTAATATAAGAATATATAAATACAGTCTTCTCTATCACCCTTGATGGTGTCGCCCCCTTCAATTAAAGAATCATATCCTGTATCTTGGAACAAGGATCACACTCAAGCTCTTAAGAGAGCAGCTCGGAAAATGCAGCACAAGTAGAAGAATACAAAATTAGCTGTATTTTGCAGTGCATGGAAGCTGCCAGGTCTGCATATTTTTGCAAATTCATTAAAAAAATAACAAAAAACACACACAACACAAAAAGGTGTTTAACCAGTACTGTGGCTAAATTGGTTAGGAATAAAACCTCGACTGAACCAGATATTCTGTTGCAGCACAATATTAGTACATTTCTTTACTGATAACATTTAAATAATCAGAAATAAAATTGGAATTATGCAATCTTCTGTCACAGTACCACAGAAAACAGTATCTTATCATTTTCCTCTTGAGCAAATTCAATCCTTTGCTGTCATAGGTCATGAAGAGCTAACAAAACTTATCGAAACATCAAAAGCCACAACATATATGTTAGATCTAGGGATGAAATTATTATTCGATGTTATCAACAACATCGACATACATTTTTTTTGACAAATGTTCATTGTTGAATAGTCGTTTGATTTCATTCAACGTAACATGAGATTACATTAAACTGTAATGATGACACGTGAGAGCAGCACAGCAGTTCACGCCTGACTGAGGAGAGGAATAATTACACCACTCACAGTCCAGATGCACTCTAAACTTTCCAAACTGCTTCAGGTGATGTAGATCACAAAGTACGGGGGAATTATAATGCAAAAATACAAAATAAGTAAATACGAAGCACTCTCGTTGTGGAATAAGTGTAGCTGCCGCTTCGCTGATGCAAAACTTGCGTGTCGAGCATCTTTAAAGGAAACAACCCGGCGTTACATCTTAAATGCTGTTATACTTAATGCGTTCCAGCTTTATTAAAGTTAAAATAATAAGGAAGCAGATCATGCAAATAATTACAAACTCCGAAACTGGCATACATCTGTGTGGTCAGCACAACTTCTGAGTTGCGCGACTGTCCCAATCTAAGGGGGAGAGAATGAAACTGCACCGGCTGATGCACACTGTCACGGGACGCTCATTGTCAACCCACAGCTTTATTAATAAGGAGTCACTGAGTGAAGATGACTAAACGCAGCCGGTGCCAGGCATCACTTCAGTCTATCACTTTAGACCTCAAGGGATGAACTGAAGCCAACTCCAACCAAGACATGGGATCCTTCATTGCCACTGCCTGAACCTTGGATTTAGGATAGACCTTGTCTAAATGATCTGCTCGTTGAATTGCGATGCACCTCACTGATCTCTGCCTGCATCACCTTGATCTAATTATGGACTACGCTCTTAAAATTGAATACATAGACCTTCAATTATTTGCCAATAAAAGCATGCATCAGCCAACTAACATCTATGTGAACATCTGCAGTTAATCCAGGGTAAACCTCAAAGATATTAGTCATTAATCTTACAGTTCATACAAAATCTTTGTATAAACATTGGCCCTTAACACTTACTTAGTTTACTAATTCTAAAACCATAACTTGCACTGCATATAAATAACTAATATTGGCATTACATTCATGCTGGTTAGCCAGAGGGGAACTGGCACCTACAGTGAGTCTGGTTTCTCCCAAGGTCATTTTTCTCCATTCACCAACATCTTATGGACTTTTGTGTTCCTTCCCAAAGTCGCCTTCAGCTTGCTCACAGGGGTTCTAGATACAATTATGATTTCATTATTTGTTTGTATACACAATTTACAATCATATTTAATCAAACTACACAACGATGACTAAGACTTTTTAGATATTACAGTTTTCATTTTCTGTTAATGCATGATTTTCTGTAAAGCTACTTTGAAAAGATGTGTGTTGTCAAAAGCACTATACAAACACAAATTACTTGATTTTTAGTGGCAGTCTGAACAAGGCCTTTGAATGCTATTTCAGAGTAAATACATGCACTCATTGAGCAATTTATTAGGAACACTATAGTCCTAAAAATGTGCCTGACGTGGTCTTATGCTGTTGTAACTCATCTGCCTCAAGATTCAACGTGTTGTGCATTCCAAGATGCACTACGATTATACACAGCGATTATCTGAGATACTGTAGCCTTTCTGTCAGCTCGAACCTGGCTATTCTCCATTGACCACTCTCATCAACAAGGCATTTCTGTCCACAGAACTGCCGCTCACTGGATTTTTTTTGTTTTTGGCACCATTCTGAGCAAACTCTAGGCTGTTGCGCATACATATCCCAGGAGCTCAGCACTTACAGAAATACTCAAACCAGCCTATCTGGCACCAACAATCATGCCACACTTTAAATCACTGAGATCACAATTTTTTCCCCATTCTGATGGTTGATGTCAACATTTACTGAAACTCCTGATCTGTATCTGGCATGATTTTATGCATTGCACACCTACCACACGATTGGCTAAATTGATAATCACATGAAAGTGTACAGGTGTTCCTAATAAATTGATAAGTGCGTGTAATTATTAAGATATATATATTTAATATCTGTAGCCACATCGCACAGCCCTACCAGTGATGCAGTGATTAGTAACAGATTTATTCATGAATCTTTTAAAAATTACATTCTTTTAATAAAAAACATTCAGGCAGATTTTCTTTTGTTTAAACCACCAAGTAAACACATTTACGGCCTTTACATTTGACAAATGTGCATATTAAACACAGAAAAATGGGCATAACAAATACCAAGAAATATTCTAAAGACCAAGACCAATGTTTCAATTCAACTTTTATACAAATAGTTATGTATTGCATGATATACAGAACATAAAATCCAAAAGACACAAATCAAGCAAATCAGTCTGATGTGAGATATGAATTCTTTTTTGTTGTTGTTGTTGTTATTATACAAATTTCAGATAGACACACAAGTAATTTCACTTACTTCAGTCACATCCATGACTTTAATGGCCGCCAGCTGTCCAGTTTTAACATGTCGACCCTGAACAGAAACACAGAAAACATGAGTAACAAGATCATTTTTTAAACAAAACAAATATGCATATGTGAGTGCAATATAATATTTACAAAAGACAAATCATTCGCACACAGCTACCAAAAATTAATCATGGCTGTACATTTCACTGCTCTGCCATATAAGATACTGTGATGTGTTGCAAGTAGGGTAGGGTGATATGGCAAAAAATATTATCATGATATTATTTTTCATATCATTCAATATCGATATTTATCACGATATTGAAATCACATTTGCACATTGCAAATTTTTTTGAATTTCCAAAAAAAGAAGAGAAAACAAAATCCTAAAAAGTCTAAATAGTCTACAAAACTGCATTGGGGGCCCAGACACCAATATTGTATAGAATTTATCAATTGTGTGCAGTTGGATATGAATGTTATAAGATGATCTGTTCATTTTGAATCATAATGACAGTAAGTATATATATATATATATATATATATATATATATATATATATATATATATATATATATATATATTTTATTTATTTTTTTACATAAAAATCATTTTCATATTTCTTTACATACAGATATTCAAGTATGGAGGCATAGAAGCCCTTGTGACTGAGGAATGATACTGTATGGGGGTTCAGGGGTATCTCCAGAGAGAAACTTTTGAAAATGCAAAAGTCTGAATGGAACATTTTTCTATTTTCATTAAAGTGAGAAAGACTAGGCTACAAACTAGTAACGGTTTTGTGTTCATCCTTGTCAGAGGTGATGACGTCTGAACAATTTCACAAAATTAGAACTGAAATCTATTTGTTTATTATTAAAGGCTTGTAACATGCTGATTTCTAAAACTAAATTTAGAAAGAAAAAAACTTTATGGTCTAAAGGCGCTCTGGAAACATGCACCTGATGTTTACGCACATGTGGGAAAAAGAGGATGCGGGTGCGGCCCGGGACAGGGCATCAGTGAAGCGCATTTCAGTGCTAGAGAAAAATATTCAAGAATACAGCGCAGAAAGATCAAATATGATGTAACCGGCACTGTTGTTTTGTCGTGCTGCTCACTAGAGACGATGAGAGGGCGTAACCATCGTCGTGATATCTTGCAGTCAAGGTGGAATCAATCTGGGGTCCGGATCCGTAACGCGGTGACCTGTGTAGCGTAACTTCATACAGTCTGAGGCTGCATTTCCACTGAAGCTGAAGAAATCTGCACAAAGCCGCTCCCAACACTAGGGAATTACTTGCCCTACACTGCTGTCAATTTTACAATCCTCCTCGCGAGCTAGACGCTCGGCTTTCAATAGGAAGGAATCGAAAGCGCTCGCTCACATTTGCTCGCACACGCCAGTGGAAACATACGATAAGAAAGCCAAACTGCTATTGTTTTTAGCAACACACATGTCTAGATGTAGAACACAGGCTAAATATAGAAAATGACTATTGATATCGTTCTATCGCCCAGCCCTAGTTGCAAGTCTCTAATCACACCTGCTCATGTGCAGTGATTTCTAAGACCACGTAATTATTCCTCATTCATAACGGCCTCGTTTCCATACATTCACTAAGAACATGTATATGTTCTCAATATATCAATATACTGTGTATTACAGTGCTGGTTCATATATTAAAACCTACCCATTTTATCCCAAGAATTTGCAATAAATATTGATATTGTTTTATTGACCAGCCCTATATTGGATTTAAAGGGGTCATGACATACTCTTTTTCAAAAAATGTTGAACATAAATGTGAGTCAGCAGTGTGTACACAACCACCCTACAATGTTAAAATCCACCCACTCCTCTTTCTTATATTTCTATTAATGAAAAACAGTGTGTCAAAATTAACTGTTTTCGTTTCTGCTCTAAAGTGATGTCACAGAGCAAGCCTCACCCACAACTGGTGATGGGCTCCACCCTATATCCTCCCCTGAGTGATCTACACACAGTCCACTGTTTTTTTTCCGCACTGGAGCAGATACAGTGAGAAGAATAATGTCTCAGCTTCGTAAGTGTCATAAGTGTTCTGTTGTTGTCTGTAAAAGTGAACATAAGTGTCTTCATGTACTCCCGGCATCAGAGTCACTGAAGACAGAGTGGACAAGTTTTGTTTTTGAAGGAAATGTGCCCCAAAACATAAAAAAAAAATGTGTGTATGTTAGTGCAAATAATTTTACACCGGATTGCTTTGTGAATGAGTGTCAATATATATCCTTATCCTTCCAATATATATATATATATCCGGGCATTTTCCCGGTGGGCCAACGCATTTTCTGGCCGATCAGGATAACTGAGCGGGCCGGTGGGTCAGCCACGAAACGGGCTGCGATAAGCAGCTTGTTTTAAATAAATGCTCTTTTTCTATTAAGGAGGATGTTTTCAGTTCTGAAACTTACAGTATGTTTTTGTAGTACAATTACCTTATGTCAAATGATCAAGGACAATTTGATTCCTAATTTCATGACCCCTTTAAAACTGCTTTGTACCATATTGCCTTGATGACAGCATTTGTGTGTCATAAATGGGAGTTACTTCAAAATTATTTTGAAAGTTGTACCATAGAAAATCCCAAAAGTAAATAAGGTGGTGTGTGTCTAGTGTATTATGACAATTTCAATAAATCGCCAGTATCAATAAGTAACCACTGATGGAGGTATTGTGCGTTCCTGGTGTAACTCGGGCAGTTGTTGTTGTTGCCATCCTGTACCTGTCCCGCAGGTGATATATTCTGATGTACTGATCCTGTGCAGCTGTTGTTACACATGGTCTGCCACTGCAAGGATGATCAGCTGTCCTTCCTGTCTCCCTGTAGCACTGTCTCAATAAATTGCAATACAGCATGCCTAAGGCACATTCACGCAGATGAGCAGGGATGTTGTGCATCTTTCTTTTTGTGTTTTTCAGAGTCAGTAGAAAGGTCTCTTTAGTGTCCTAAGTTTTTATAATGGTGACCTTAATTGCCTACCATCTGTAAACTGTTAGTGTCTTAACAACTGTTCCACAGGTGCATGTTCATTAATAGTTTAATTATTGATCAAGTATGGAAAACATTGTTTAAAGCCTTTACAATAAAGATCTGTAAAGTTATTTGGATTTGTACAAAATTTTCTTTAAAATACAGTGTCCTGAAAAGGGACTTTATTTTTTTGCTGAGATTATTTGTGAATCAAAGTCATGGAAAATTTATTAAAGTGTAAAAAACATTCAAATGATTTCAATACAGATTAAAAGGCTTGGCATTTATTTGTGTATTAAATTCTCAGATAGAAAATGACCAGTGTGATGTGAGCTTACAAAACAGTTTAATTGTGAATTCTGTAACAAGCAATTGTGAGAATCTTTGATGCTGTTAAATGTATTAGTGAAATAATGCTGAATGACTAATTCAGGCAGTTGATTTGTTCCCTCAGATGGCAGCATTCAACATATTTAGTAGGACTTTAACTTTGTTATCTATACAAATCTTACAATTAGTCATACTTTAACCTGATATTTAGTGAGAGCCGGCATGGGCAACTGACAGATTGCTCTCCCCCCTCTTTTTCCCCTGCCCCACCTATGCTCCACGGCTAGTTGAGTTGCATTTTTCAAAACGGTTGTGAGGCAGACTTGAGCTGAAAGAGGAGTGTTTCAGGACCCTTTAATCTAGGTATTTGTATATGTTATATACAAGAATTATTATTGATATTTGCCTTTATATTATTAGACAGGACGATGCAGACAATTATATTGGCCTTGATTATGATTAGGCTTGCATGGTATACCGTTGCTACGTAGTAAGGCCTGCCATGATAATTACATTATCGATTTATAGTACGATATATGGACATGGCCTCAATCATTTTTGCTAACCTCGATATTGCCCATTGTGTTTACATGCATGTTTTTTTTTTTACATAAGATTCAATCAAGTGAATGTACTCCATATTGTGATGGTCCAAAATGCATATTTAAAGCATGAAAATAATCCAGATGACTCCAGTCAATAAATAAAGTTCTTCTGAACCCAAACGATTGATTATTTTTAGAAACAAAACAATACTTACATACTTTAATAACAAATGTTCTTCTCCGTGACGCATGCTCATTAGAGGGATGACGCGAGCTCATTGGTAAGGACACGCGTCATATGGAGGAGGTAGGAAGTTACAAGAAGTTGCATTGTTACAAGAGGAGCACTATACAAAGGTTTAATTGTCTTTGCAGTAAATTTGAATTTGTATAAGTGCATTGTTCAAAATGGTTGTTTGGGTGTGTGTATCCTGGATGCTTCAACCTTCAGAAACCCCAAAGAAATTGCCTTTAACTTTTCATCGATTGTCTATACATGATCATGGGCGATTGAACTTCTGGCTTATCATGCTGAACCAGGATATCTGTACACCCATACATTCTCTCAAATATTGGAGGGTGCGCAATTAATATTTTACCCCTGAGGATTTCAGACCGTCGAAAGAAACAAAAGGTCGATATCTGAATTCATCGGCAGTGCCCATGCTGTTTATCAGCGAACTCAA
Organism: Moxostoma hubbsi; assembly: GCA_032164185.1. Classification (NCBI taxonomy): domain Eukaryota; kingdom Metazoa; phylum Chordata; class Actinopteri; order Cypriniformes; family Catostomidae; genus Moxostoma; species Moxostoma hubbsi. Next base: position 1,584,206 of record JAVLUX010000196.1, on the reverse strand, counting down.
GTATGCGTGAAATCTTTGTCATTGTCACACCTCCCTCAGGACTCTGCTCCTCATCACCCAATTTCTAATACACCGCACCTGCACTCAATTCACGCACTCATAACTGCATAAATAAGATTGTGAAGCTTCTCTTCAGTGTGATATCACCTGTACCATTGATCTCAATGTGTAAACCCTATAAATTCTGTGAATCTCAGTAAATGCTCTCGCATTCCTGAAAGTCATATAGCCCATATATTTCTGCTAAAGAAAAAGCACAAGTAGATAATGCAACAGCATTGCTCCGAAATAAAAGATGGTTATTTACTGCAGTAATGTTTTTTTTTTTTAATTATAATTATTTGGAATTTTTTTTTTTTTTTTTTTTTTTTGAAATTGTTTTGGACTGTTTTGATTTGTGAATTTCACTTGGTCTGTGGTCTGTGCAAATTTCTCTTGTAAACAATGACACGCTTCCTGCCTCCTCCTCCAAGTGATGCGTGACCTTACCAACGAGCTCACGTAATCCCTCTCATGAGTGCGTGTCACAGAGATGTAAGGAAGCAAACATTTGTAGTTAAAAAGTATACAATAAGTATTGTTTTGTTTCTAAAAATAATAAATCATTTCGGTTCAGAAGAACTTTGTCAACTGAAGTCCTGTGGATTATTTTGATGCATCCTAAATATGCATTTTGAATTATCAGAAAATGGAGAACATTCACTTGCATTGTTTAGAGGAGGCCTGAAATGAATTCCTAAAAATCTTAAATTCTGTTTTGATAAATAAAAAAAACTTGGATGGCCTGAGGGTGAGTAAATTATAAGTACATTTTCATTTTTGGTCAACTATTCCTTTAATAGTTTTCTTCTGACGACTGCATAATTTCAGACAGAACGTTTGGAAGAATAACCAGTCCAGATGGACTCGGTTTCAAAGTCACATTCCAGAGCTCTGGTGTGGGAACATTTTGTCTTTAAGCCGAATGAGAGAGGAGAGACCATTAACGTGAATGATCCAGTAAGTCAATTTCGTTTATCAACTTTTAAACAGTGACATGAAGAGTCAATACAACTCAGGGCTCGACATTAATTAACACTTGACAAATGGATTTTTGCAAGGGTAGGTCAAAGTGAATTTTACTTGCCGGACATGTTGCCTGATTGAAACCTTAAAAATTATTTAAAAAAAATACCAGTATATTCACCACTTTTGGAGCAACAAGTGGAATGGACAGTTTCTAAGAACCACTATGACTGTGTAAAGAATTAACACACAATCATGTTGTATCTTGACACTATAGCTGGTATGCTATCGTAAGATATGATTATGGTATTGTGACAACCCTAATATGGATAGGGCCATAAAATACTTTATATTGCCTGTTGACACTTTATTTTTCATGTTTTAAGAGTTTTTACAAAGGCATTCATTTTGGACGGCACTACTGTTAATAGTTTCAACACTTTAAATGTATATCACTTGGAAGTGGAGTTGAGCGGGATTACCACGAGTGATGAGACTGGGGATGAATCCTCTAACTTACATGTGAGTAGTGTTTCCGAGTCGAAGGGATAACATAGTTCTTCATTTCGGGGAAGCCAGATGTGTGAGGGTGTGGGTTGACTTTGAGTGTTCAAGTTCCGGGAAGTTCTATATGTGGGTTATTTCTGTGTTTTTTTTATTTATTTTTTTTTATTTTTATACAGACTGCCTCATTTTAATTAGAGATGAACCGATCGACCGGCCAGGGACCGAAATCAGCCGGTTTTCCGCATGCTCGGCCCGGACCGGTAACCGGCCGGTCAGTCTCACGTCTTTCCGATTCCGAGCCGGTCCGTTTGTTGGCAGCAGCGCAGGCAATAACGTCACAGCCGCATGGAAACATGACATTGCCGTGGAAGATCTTCACTGTGAGTGAAAAATACATAAAGTTCGCAATTTGTAATATTTGTAAGTGTTACGGCACACCCTCCTTGGTCTAGGGGTATGGGAAGGTGTGTAACATAGGTTTTGGAGAGAGTGCAGAAGTGATCCTGTCTCCAGGTCCCAGAGTAAATCACAGATCACAACATGTGATATAGTAAAAATAACAAGTTTATTAAAGAAAACAGTGGGATCAACGGAAGACTTCAGGAGTGGAGCAGGCCAAAATAACAAACAAAGGACATCTTTCCTTAAAAGGGTTTAGAGTGTAACTTACCTCATCCAAAAGGAAAAAGAAAAGAAAATACAAATATCACTTCCCTAACTCCCTCTCTAAACAATAACCAAGAGAAAACACTTTAAAGTAAACGGCATCCACCTCCCTACTAAATAGACCCACAATATAAACAACTACAAACAACAATTCTGTAAGACAACTCTATTTAAAGACAACTGACAAGACTGTTGTCTTACTCACATTTTGTACAGAATTGAAAAGCAATGGGACCAAGAGCTAGAATCATTAATGCAGGAGAAAACATTCTCAGTGTCTCTCTCCCTGTTGAAGAGAGTTGTGGGCCTCTTATACCCTCCATTTCTGTGCTGAGCCAATCATGGTTGATGATTAACAGGTGGGCCTCATTATCCTGCTTAAACGGAGAGCAAAAGTGATAGGGAAAAACACGGAGACACAACACACAATAAACCACATTACATATATCACCATCACAATGATATAATATACGTCCCTTAGGACGTAACACCCCCACTATTAAGTTTACAACCATAGGTTGTAAATTCTACTAGTACCAATGTACTACAAAGAGTAAAAGAAAATGTGCAGATAGATACTACCTTAACTTTCATCATGGTCTATTCTGGAAAGCGCATCAGCAATCACATTTTCAGTACCTTTAATATGACGGATGTCAAGGTTATACTCCTGAACAATGAGCGCCCAACGCATCAACCGTTGGTTTGAGTTAGACATCTGAGACAAAAATATTAAGGGGTTATGGTCTGTATAGATCACAACGGGAACAGAGCTACCTCCCACATACACATCAAAATGCTGCAACGCCAACAGAAGAGCAAGAGCCTCTTTTTCGATGGTACTATAGCGCTGTTGACATTTAGTGAACTTCTTAGAGAAGTAGGAGATTGGATGATCAACACTTTGACAGCCCTCTTGCAACAACACGGCCCCAGCACCGGTAGCGCTTGCATCAATATGCAGTTTAAACGGCAATTCATAATTAGGAGCAGAAAGCACAGGAGCATTACAAAGCAGATCTTTTGAAGCTTCAAATGCCTTGGTACATTCCTCACTCCATGTGAAAATTTTATTTGAACTTAGTAGGTCAGTAAGGGGAGAGACTACCACAGAGAAGTTTTTGCAAAAACCTCTGTAGTACCCAGTCATTCCCAGGAATCGCCGTAACTCACGCTTGTTACGTGGGGTTGGGAACATAAGGATGGCTTCTACCTTGGCAGCAACAGGTTTCACACACCCCTGACCAACTTGCTTGCCCAGATATGTGACTACAGCCTTACCGAACTCACACTTAGAGAGATTCAGAGTTAGCGAGGCTTCCGCCAAGCGGCTAAATACTAACCTAAGAGTTTGCACATGCTCTTTCCACTTTTTTGAATAGACGACTACATCATCTAAATAAATTTCACAATTTTGCACCTCAGCCAGGACTTTCTGCATAAGTCTCTGAAACGTTGCTGGTGCGTTACGCATGCCGAATGCGAGTACCTTATACTGCATGAAGTGATCCTGTGTTACAAAGGCAGAAATCTCGGAAGCACGGCAGGTAAGAGGCACTTGCCAATATCCTTTAAGAAGGTCAAGCTTGGTAACAAACCTTGAGGTTCCTACCCTATCAACACAATCCTCCATCCGTGGCAAGGGAAACGAATCTGCCTTAGTTATTTTATTTACCTTACGGTAATCAGTACAGAAACGAAAAGAGGCATCTGGTTTGGGAACAAGCAGACAGGGGGAACTCCATGGGCTTTGGCTGGGCACCGCAAGGTCATGACGCAACATGTATTCAACTTCTTCCTTCATAACTTCTCTTTTTCTGGGATTCACTCTGTATGGGTGCTGTTTTATTGGAGTACACTCACCTACCACAATATCATGAAACACCACATTGGTCCTACCTGGCACATCTGAAAACAGAGAGGGATACGTGTGCATTAAACTAATCACCTCCTCTCGTTGACTGTCAGACAAGTGAGAAAGATATTTAGGCAAATCTTTCAATATCACCGAATTTTGTAAATGTTTATCAGAATTTTGAGGGTCTTTGTCAGTTAACCCATCATCATCTAGACAATCGCTAACAGAAGAGGGTGTAGCGGCAGAAACTATAGCTACAGGAAGAGACCTGTCAGCACGCACCAGATATCGCTTTAGCATGTTTATGTGACACACTCTTGTTTTTCGTCGGCGATCAGGAGTACAGATCACATAATCAGTGTCACTAAGTCTTCGCTCGACTTTATAAGATCCAGAAAACTTAGCTTGAAACACTGAACCAGGTACAGGCAGAAGAACAACAACAAGATCACCGGGTTTAAATTCTCGTTCAACACTCTTTCGATCAAAACGAATTTTCATCTTGGATTGGGAACTAGTTATATGTATCTTAGCAACCTCCCAGGCCTTTTGAAGTCGTTCTCGGAAGGAGCTAACGTAGTCTAAAATAGACACGGGCGAGGAGCTTTTAGCCAGCATATGTTCACTCAACATTTTCAAGGGTCCTCGAACTGTGTGACCAAACACGAGTTCGGCAGGACTAAATCCCACAGCATCCTGCACAGACTCTCGGGCAGCGAACATGAGTAATGGGAGACCCACATCCCAATCTCCTCCAGTCTCAACACAATAAGCACGAAGCATGGACTTTAAGGTTTGGTGGAATCGCTCAAGTGCACCCTGCGACTCAGGATGGTAAGCACTCGACAACCGATGCGACACCCCAAATGCCTCCAAAGTCTGTTTGAACTTTTTTGAAGTGAAGTTCGAACCCTGGTCTGTTTGGATTTCTCTTGGCAACCCAAACATTGTACAAAACTTTACTAGTTCTTTAATTACAGCTGGAGCTTTAATTGTTCGTAATGGAACAGCTTCAGGGAACCTAGTTGCGGTGCACATGATCGTTAATATGTATTGATACCCTGATTTAGACTTGGGTAACGGTCCTACACAGTCTAGAATTAACCTTTCAAATGGTTCATTCATTACAGGTATAGGTTGTAAAGGGGCAACTGGAACCTTTTGATTTGGTTTACCTGCTAGTTGGCATACCGTACAAATTCTACAGAACTCTGAAACCGATGACTTGAAACCAGGCCAGAAAAAATATTTAGAGACACGCCGAAATGTTTTCCTGACCCCCAAATGACCAGAGAGTACATGCTCGTGAGCTAATTTTAGGACTTGTGAACGGTAACCAGAGGGTAAGACAATTTGTTGTATGTCTCGTCCCTCGGAGTCAGAGAGCTGAGGTTTCCATCTACGCAGGAGTATGCCGTCTTCCCAGAAATAAGCTACTCTAGCCTCAGGGACATGTGTAATGTCTACCACCGCATTGATGCACCTGACTAAGGAAGGGTCTGCCTTCTGAGCAGCAGCCAGCTGCTCTCGTCCGACTTTAAGAAACAACTCCGTTTCTTCTGGTGACTTACCAGAGCCAGTAAGCACTTCAGGTTCTATTGTTAACTTACACTCTAGAGGTTCTGAAGGGATGCTTAAAAACGTGTCAGAGAGGTCAACAACATCACCAAACTTCAAAGACTTTGCACGTGTGACTGCACATGCAGGGAAACTTAAAGGAAACTGATGCAAATGTTTGTACAATTCATCCGTAACAAGCTCACTTGTTACTATTGGTCGGGGGAAAACCTTGCCACCTGCAAGATCATTACCTAATAGAAGGCCAACACCATTAATAGGTAACTGTGAACGCACTCCAAGCTTAACTGGACCAGTCACAAGGTCAGAATTTAGATAAACGTTATGAAGTGGTACACTATCACATCCCATTTCAATTCCACGTATCAAAACATTGGTGCCAGTGTATGATTTGGTAGAAAAGGGCAGCAGTTCCTCTAAAATGAAGGACTGAGCTGAACCAGTGTCCCTAAGAATTACGACAGGTCTATGATCAGTGTCAGATAAGGAAACTGTTCCAGACAGGAGAAAAGGCTGCATTGATGCATCCTCTACCCCACATAAACTAGGCACAGTCTGGACAAGTGCAACTTTCTTAGACTTCACATCAGCACCTTTCCGTTTCCAAGCCTGACACTCAGCAATCAGATGATCCGGTTCAAGGCAGTAAAAACAGACACGTCTGTCTCTTCCACCTGAGGCAGACTTACTGTCTGAATGAACATTGTCTTTTGACACACGTGAAAATAAATGCGTCGCATCACGTGTTACAGTATTTTTATTTGAAAATGACGCATTCGATGGCCGGATAGACGGAAATACATTTCGGTGTGTCAAGACAAACTCATCTGCCAACACCGCAGCATCCAGCAGTGAATTTACTTTTTTTTCATTAAGATGAACAACGACACCTTCGGGCAGACAACTTTTGAAGTCCTCCAGCAAGAGCAATTCCTGTAACTGTTCAAAGGTAGCGGTTTTGCTGGAGAAACACCATTTTTCAAACAATGCTCTTTTCTCTCGTGCAAACTCTACATACGTCTGTTTCACTGATTTCGACTGTGCTCTAAACCTTTGGCGGTACGCTTCAGGAACCAGTTCATATGCTCTGAGAACAGCAGGTTTGACTGCATCATAATCGAGACTCTGCTCAATTGGTAACGACGCACAAATTTCTTGAGCCTTACCTGTGAAACTGCATTGCAGCAGCAACGCCCACATATCCCTCGGCCATCTAAGCTTACCCGCCACACGCTCGAAAGCAACGAAGTAAGCATCAACCTCTGACTCTCGAAAGGGAGGCACAAGCTTGATATACTTACTAACATCGAATTCATGATTTTCTCTCTCTACATTCGAAGTAACCAGTCTAGGTGTGGAGGGAGAAACAGCAACAGAGGAGAGTCTAGAGCGCGGAGCAGGAACAGGTTTTCTACTCATCTCCTCAGCTCGCAACTTTATACTGCTGAGTTTAATGTCTCGATCTGCTTCTACCTCCACAACTCTTAATTTTAAACGCAAATTTTCATTCTCCTGCTGTTTAATCGAGAGGTCTATCTCTTTTAAACGAATGGCTAACGCAGGATCGAACCTTGCTTTTTCAATAGCATTTATGCCAGGAAAAACATCCTCAGTCACAGCCTCTGCTGCCTCTTCAGGTCGCTCTACTTCCTCACCACCTGGAAGAATGCCAGTGCGCACCAGTTGTTCGTAAAGAGACTCTTTAATTACCCGCTTGGCCGCTTCTCTTGGTACCTCAAAATTAAAGAAATCCGCAATCAAGAGCAGATCCTTTTTGCGACACTTATTAAAAACCTCTGTGAGGGGAGAAAGAGTAAACATTATCAAATCAAACTCCATTTCTATCGCCACAGAGACTTCTCTCCCCTCACAAGAGCGAAAACAGTGAAAAACAGACGTTTAAGAGAGAAAAGAGAAATTGTACTCACCAATTTGGACAAAGAGCCCCCCCAGTTATCACGTCACAGGCTTCAAAAAGAACAAGCGCTTTCGTTTTGGACAGACGAGCCCACAATCTTTACGTCTCAATAGACTATCCCGGACGAGCCCCCAATTGTTACGGCACACCCTCCTTGGTCTAGGGGTATGGGAAGGTGTGTAACATAGGTTTTGGAGAGAGTGCAGAAGTGATCCTGTCTCCAGGTCCCAGAGTAAATCACAGATCACAACATGTGATATAGTAAAAATAACAAGTTTATTAAAGAAAACAGTGGGATCAACGGAAGACTTCAGGAGTGGAGCAGGCCAAAATAACAAACAAAGGACATCTTTCCTTAAAAGGGTTTAGAGTGTAACTTACCTCATCCAAAAGGAAAAAGAAAAGAAAATACAAATATCACTTCCCTAACTCCCTCTCTAAACAATAACCAAGAGAAAACACTTTAAAGTAAACGGCATCCACCTCCCTACTAAATAGACCCACAATATAAACAACTACAAACAACAATTCTGTAAGACAACTCTATTTAAAGACAACTGACAAGACTGTTGTCTTACTCACATTTTGTACAGAATTGAAAAGCAATGGGACCAAGAGCTAGAATCATTAATGCAGGAGAAAACATTCTCAGTGTCTCTCTCCCTGTTGAAGAGAGTTGTGGGCCTCTTATACCCTCCATTTCTGTGCTGAGCCAATCATGGTTGATGATTAACAGGTGGGCCTCATTATCCTGCTTAAACGGAGAGCAAAAGTGATAGGGAAAAACACGGAGACACAACACACAATAAACCACATTACATATATCACCATCACAATGATATAATATACGTCCCTTAGGACGTAACAGTAAGGCTAAAGTAAACTGTGGGATGGCAGAGGCAGGCTAAATACATATAAATTGTGCCGTTGTGATTTAATGTGCTGAGTAACGTAATTTTTCCCACCGTGTCCGATATTAAAATCAGTGCGACACACTTTGCAAAAGGCGTGGGTATTGTTGATATGGCTTCGGAATATGAAATTAAATGCTTTCGTCCAGCTGTTGTTAAATTTACATGTGTATATATTTTGTTTTTCCCGCCGGAGCACCAGCTGAGTCTCCTCCCATCTACCGGTGATGCTTGATTCAACTTCTCGTGTCTACTGCCTGTGCAGATTTCAACAGAGCAGCTGGATTTTCGTTGCCAGGTTGAGGTCACAAATTATTAAAAATGTGTATGAGTAGGATGCGTTTCATACAAAATCTGGCAACTGGACAACCTTGGAATAATATATTGATATGATTATTCATATAACGTGGTTTGGGCTAGTGTTGTCAAAAATACCGGTACCCCGGTACCAAGTCGGTACTCAAACTAAAAATTATTTACGATACCAGAATTTCTGAAGGTACCGGGGTACCGAGAACCGGGTCTACCCGGTACCCATGCAGAGTCGGGAACTTTCGGACGCTCACAACAAGCAAAAGATTGCGGCAAGCAATGTAGCTGCTGCTGCAGAGTCTCAACTGAATCTTGTCGAAATGAAAAGTGGAAAAAGCCAGGTTTGGAAATTCTTTGTATTTGAGGCTGATGAAAAGGGAAACATCATATTTCAGCAAAAACCTATTTGTAAATGCTGCTTTCACAATTTTCTGATGAAAGGAGGAAACACAACAAACTTAATAAAGCACATGAAAGACAGAAACAGATTCAACAGATTCAAGCAAATAAAGCAGATGAGTTTAAAAGCATATTATAATTTGCATTAGGGCTGAATTATCGACATCGTCAAAAATACAAAATTGACGAGAAAAATGTTCGTTGTCAAATAGTCGTTTGATCTCATTTAACGTAACATGAAATCACATTAAACTGTAACGATGTTGCGTGAGAGCAGCACTGCAGTGACAGGAGAGGAAGAATTACACAGATCAGTCCAGATGCACTCTAAACTTTCACAGTTTATTTTATGTAGATCCCAAAGTATTAGGAAAAAAGTACATTCAGAAGCATGTACCGCTGTGGAATAAGTGGAGGCGGAGCTCTTTAAAGGAAACATCCCGGCGTTACATCTTAAATGCAGTAAAATTTTATGCATTATTGCTTTATTAAAGTTCAAATAATACAGAAGCAGATAGATCATGTTAACAACTATAAACTCAGAAACTGGCATTTCTCTGTGTGGTCGGCGCCTCTTCTACGAGTTGCGTGAATGTCCCAATCTAAGGGGGGGGAAGAGATTGAAACTGCACCCGCCTGAGAGAGACTCTGCCTCGGGGACGCTCATCCCTCGAGCGCGCACGCTTAATGCAGCTAGATTAGAACGCCATTGCTCGCGACTTATTTAATCATAATATGTCACTGTGCATTTCTTATCATGAAGAAAATTGCCAATATGCAGCTTTATTACTACAAGAGCACTTTGCACATTAGTTTGAGCATTGTTTTTTATTCATTCTATTGTATGCTTGTTTATTTAGGTTTTGTTTTTTAGTACTTGGTAAAGACTGAAATTAAAAGTTGCAAAAGTTGAAGCAAATCTTATATAAGTGTTCAAAAATACTTCAAGCATACATTGTTCAGTTTTGTTGTAATTAAAAAAATTATATATTTAAAGTGTTGCTCAATGGCATATTTTTGTTCTTAGTTCTGCTGCTAATGTTTTGTAGACTTTGTTATTAAAAGAGTGTTGTTCAGTAACCTGTTTTTGTGTTTTGCTTTGGTACCGAAAATGGTATCGAGTACCGTGAAATTTCACTGGTATTGGTACCGACTACTGAAATTTTGGAACCGTGACAACACTAGTTTAGGCCATACAAATTACGGGAGTTTCCCAGGAGAAATAACAATACAGGAGGGGGGGGTGGGAGATGGGTGTGAATACGGGAGACTCCCGGGAAAAACGGGGGTGAGTGACGAGGTATGGTTACAAGCCGATCCCGAAGCAGCAATCAGTTTTACCTCTGATATTTGGTATCTAACGTGAACTTAATGTCAATGTTGAGCGTATTGGACACTTCAGTTTAGGCTTGTAATATTTGGAATTGTTTTGTTAGATGAGTAAAAAAATAGAAAAAGGTCTATTTATAAAAATAGTGGAAAATGACATCTGTTTTGTTATATAAAGCAACTCATTTGCAGTTCATTGTTATTTCTACCTCTTTCCAGTCACAGAGCACTTTATATATCAGAAGTCAGAGAAGATCCTGTAACTTTGTTTGGGGGAAATTGTAATGTTTAATAATTTATTTTATTATGAAAATTAAATTTTGCATTGAAGAAAGGTAGATTTTGTTTGTATATGCGGTCAATAGTTCTTAGAAAGAAAATCGGGATTGGAAAAATCGGTATCGGCAGGTCACACTTGGAAAGATCGGCCAAGAAAATTGCAATCGGTGCATCTCTAATTTTAATTGTTTTACTTTTTGTAATAAATTATGGCTAATATTAATGGGGGAAATATTACGTTAGCTTCTTGGAATGTACGAGGGCTTGGCCATGTTATGAAAAGGTGTAGAGTATTTGCACATTTGAAATCGCTTAAGGCTGATATAATATTCCTTCAGGAAACTCACCTTGGCGCATACAGCAAGGTAGACTTAGAACCAATTGGATATCTCAGGTTTACCAGGACTCATTTAATGCCAAAGCTAGAGGTGTGGCTATTCTTTTTCGCAAGAATGTTCTTTTTCGGCTCTCTTCCATGGTTGCTGATCCACTGGGTAGATATATAATGGTATCAGGGCATAATAATTCTCTCCCCATAACTTTATTCAATATATACGGTCCCAATTTTGATGACCCAGAATTCTTTCGTAAAATTTTTAGCATAATTCCAGATAAAAACTCCACAAATGTAATAGTGGGTGGAGATTTTAACTGTTACTTGGATCCCTATATGGATAGATTATCCTCAAAACCACCACCCAAGATTACCTCAGTACAAATGCTTAACAACCTAATTAAATCTAGAAATATGGTTGATATTTGGAGATTACAGCATCCAACGGATAGGGATTATTCATTTTATTCTCATGTTCACAAATCCTACACTAGAATAGATTACTTCTTGGTAACTTCCGAATTGATTACGAATATAAATAACACTAAATATCATAATATATTGATATCCGATCACAGCCCAATCACACTTCAACTTGAAGGTATTTTACCTAAGTGAAATTAGTGCTGGCGTTTTAACCCAATGCTATTCAAAGTCCCAACTTTTATATCATATTTAACTGGAAAAATAGATTAGTTTTTTGAGACCAACGACAATGGAGAGATCTCTGATTCAGTCTTGTGGGATACATTTAAGGTTGTGATGCGAGGCCATACCATGTCGTTCGAGTCTTCCATGAAAAAGACCCTGAATAGTTGACTCCGTGAGATAGAAAAAATGCTGCCAGCACTCAAACAAGCATATAGAACGTCTCTCTTAAAATCTGATTATAATAAAATCCTAAAGTTAAAGTATGAGCATAATTCTATCCTTAACAGACAAATAAGCAGAAGAATTTTGAACTGGGGGACAAGCCTGGGAGGTTACTTACAAGACAATTAAGGGGAGAACAAGCTAAAAAAGCGATTCATGTGATAAAATCGAAACTGGGCAGTTTTATAACTAATCCTAAAGAAATAAATGATTGTTTCAGGGAATTTTTATTCTGAACTATATACTACAAAAATTAAAGATACAGACTTTTTTTCAAACTTAAACCTCCCAAAACTTAGTGAATCCTCTAAAAGTCTTGAATCTCAAACTTCAGTTGCAGATTTACTAAATGCCATTCAAGCTTTTCCATCTAGTAAAGCTGCAGGCCCTGATGGGTTTGGCAGTGAATTTTTTTAAAGCTTTTGATAAGAGGCTAGCCCCCTATATGCTGAGAATGCTACAAGAGTCAATCCAAAGGAAGAAACTTCCGTACTCTTTATATGAAGCAAATATTTGTGTAGTTTTGAAAAATCAAAATTATAGAAATTCAGCAAATTATAGACCCATTGCCCGCTTTAATTTTGATCAAAAAGGTATTAACTAAAGTATTGGCTTCCAGGTTAGCACAACACATCTCATCTATTATTCATCCTGACCAAACTGGGTTTATTCCAGGAAGGTTTTCATTTTGTAATGTTCGCCACCTTCTTAATATTTTATATACGGACCGGCAGTTAGCAAACAACTCTGCAGCTGTTATCTCGTTAGATGCCCAAAAAGCCTTTGATCAGATAGAATGGCCATACATGTTTGAAGCGTTAAAACAATTTGGATTTGGAGAAAAAATTATCGAATGGATTAAAATTGTTTATTTCCATCCGTTATCATCCATTTTGACCAATAGTATTAGATCCAGTGCTTTTGAATTGCATCGGGGTGTACGACAGGGTGATCCTCTAGCCACCATTCTTTTCAACATTGCACTGGAGCAATTAGCTGCAGGAATCAGAGCTCACTATCATATCCATGGGATCTCATTAGGAAATACTGAAAGTCTGGTAAACTTATATGCAGATGATTTGTTACTGTGTGTCATGGATCCTGAGGTTTCTGTCCCTAAACTTTTAGATTGCATTGACACTTTTAGTAAATTTTCAGGATACTCAATAAATTGGAGTAAAAGTGAATTTATGCCCCTAACGAATAATTTAAGCACCAGCTTTTTAAATGGTATACCATTTAAGATTGTGGAGGATCACTTTACATATCTTGGCCTGAAAATTCCAAAGAACCCTAAATATTTGTTTAAATTTAATTTCTTAGACATGATTAACAAACTCAAATCAAACATTGAGAGTTGGAAACTACTCCCCTTATCATTAATTGGCCGAGTGAATGCAATAAAGATGGTTACTCTTCCTAGGTTTCTTTACCTCTTCCAAAATCTACCTATTTATTTACAGGCAACCTTTTTTAAACAACTAGATTCAATTATTCTCTCATTTATATGGAACTACAAGACACCTCGCATAGCAAAAGCCCATTTACAAAAGTCTACTGGATGTGGAGGCCGATATTTAAACAATATTACTGGGCAGCAAATGCTAGGGCTCTCACATATTGGCAAAGGGTCATTCTAGATGATATCTCACCTGAGACTTTTCCATTACGGGTCCGAGCGGAGGCCATGACAGTGTCGGGGTCCTCTCTCCCAGCTTTACTTTTTACAGAGATCAAAACTGTTAATAAGCTGACGAGCGGTAATTTTCTGCTGAGAAATTCCTTGAAGATTTTGAATCAGATTAAAAGATTTTATAATTTACCAAAAGTCTCAATAAATACACCAATATCATGTAATTCATAATTTGAACCTTCTCAGATTGATGGAGTTTTCTCAGCATTATGGAGAAAGGGACTATGCTGTATAGGAGATCTCTATATAGAGGATCAGTTTGCAACATTTTTGCAACTTAAAAATAAGTTTACTCTTCCTCAGTCTCATTTTTTCCGTTATTTGCAAATCAGAAATTATGTACAGAAAAATATCCCACAATTTATAAAGAAGCCTGAAAGTCATATCCAAGATCTTCTATCTTCAGATCCTGAAACCAGACATTTGGTATGCTGTTTTGTTCATGCTTTTGCAACATCTGTATGCACCAGCCACATTAAGGTGTCTTGGTCTGTTGAGCTGAACGATGAAGTCTCTGATAAGATGTGGGAAGAGGGCTTGTTGAGAATAAAGAGTTGTTCAATAAATTCTAGGTATAAATTAATTCAGTTTAAAGTTATACACCGGCTTCATTATTCAAAAACTAGATTGCATAAAATATTTCCCTCCATACCATCTCATTGTGATGGGTGCAGGACAGCGGAGGGAACATTGGCGCATTTATTTTGGTTTTGCCCTATTTTACATGATTTCTGGTCAAACATTTTTGAATTGCTTTCAAGAGCACACAGAATTGATATTCAACCTGAACACAATCTGGCGATTTTCGGCTATTCGACTTGTGCTCTCCCTCATACCCATCAACAGGCTTTAATGGTGGGCATGATTGCAGCCAAAAAGGTAATTCTTCTTGATTGGAAATCTCCACAAGCACCTTGTTTTTATTATTACATTATTCAAATGGAGTGACTACATTTTGGTGAGCTCAGCTCACAAAAAAGATTTGTAGCCACATGGGGACCTCTCTTGAGTATTTTAGAAGTTTAATTACGAAATATTATGTAATCTAATATCCTTTTTTTCAATTATTTTCCCCCTCATTGTTGGTTTTTCTATTTTCTCCTACTGTGTTAAATTATCTGGTTTATAAAGCGATCATGAATATTGTCATTCATGTTCATATTTTCAGTTTCTCTGTATGTGCTGTCAATTGAAGCAGTCCAATTGTTGTTGTTGATTTTATTTATTTATTTGTTTGTTTTTGCTTTTGTGTCAAGTATTTTATTTTTTGTATTATTATTATTAAAAGAAAATTGGGCAATGGTTCCATTTATTAAAATACACTGCAACAGTATAATTTTTTTAGGTACTTTTGGTTCTATTAACAATCTCCAAATGTGCAATTTCCCACTAATGTCAACAGAACACTGTACTTAAATATTTTGACAGTGTTTCCTGATGCATTATTCAGCGGCATTGCTACCCCTTCACTGAATCAACAGAGTAAAACACACAGCGTGAACAGTGTAGTCCGATTCCCAAATGAATACTTGTGTTCATCATGAAGTCAGATTCAACCCTCAATATTTGTATTTACAAGGACACAACATTTATATTTAAATGTATCTGACAGATGCTTTTATCCAAAGCTACTTGTAGTGCATTCAAGCTATATGTTTAGCAGTGTGTTGTGCCTGAAAATGTTTACAATCCTCTGCAAAGTAATCATCATGTATTCCCTGTTTTTGTACTTTTATTTTGAAATTCTTCTTTAGTCCTTTTGTGGTTTCATTTGTGCTTCTAAACTGCACTTAAGATGGGAGAGAGAGAGAGAGAGGTCCATTTTGCACAAGTAGGCTATGACCAAAGGCATATATAGCAGTAGGCGAATGTGATGAAATGGGACGTGACATCAGACTTCTTACAAAACTATGTATTAGGGATGTGCTATGGTAGTCGACTAATTGACTAGTCATCCAACAACTAGTCGATTAGTGTGGTCAATTACTAACATTAATTTTTTTTAGTGGTTGTGATTTTAACAGGCAACGCAATTCTCAAATTAATTGAGAAACGGCACTTCTTGGAGAGCTTTTTTTTCATGATAGCTTGCGGTGTTTAAAAGTGAATATTAATCAGCTTATTAAAATCATCTGCAAGAAGTTTCATCTCTTAAATACTTTAAGTTTAGTCTATTTATGCACCGCTGCAGTTAGATTGTTTTTTGCAATAAGATGTTAGTTATTTAGCCTGTTTATTTGTTTTGAAAATCTGTAAGTTACCAAATTGAAGTGCAGCACTTAAGTGTCCCATGGGTCACGTGAACTTAATGGAGCCTTTATTATATTTATCAGAGTAGTCAACTAGTTCAAACAACCAAATGACAAATCGATTAAGAAAATGTGTTTATTTTTTACAGTAAAGCCGTTATTACACTGGGTTTCTGTAATACTCAATTCTGATTGGTCAATGGTGCTATCTATCGGTCTGAAATTTCAAAGTAACAACTGCACATCTGGAGATTAAGTAATATCACACCGGTCAACTGGGTATTGCTAGTCATCTTTCCTACTTCTCGAATCGCTGTGCGATCTCTACAAGAAAGCCAATAATATAATTTCAACTCAAATCAATTCTTTGTCCGTTTATTTATTCATTTGGAAAGTAGTCTTGTAATAAGATGGATAATGAGCAATCAGATGGTCATTATTTATAAAACAAACACCACATGTAGCGAACTTCTACAATTCGAGTAAATCACTTGCATATGGAATCAAATTTCTAAAATGTCTGAGACTATCCACTGGCTGGTAAATGTCACCTCAAGGACTTGGATGCATTGGGGATTGGGCATTCCAAATTGGGGAGAAAAAGGGAGAGGGAAAGAAAACACTGCATTTATTTGATCAAATAAAGCACTCTTGTGCTGCATAAAAGAGCATCATAGTAAACAATAAACATTGATAAATAAACTTTCATTCAGTACAGCAGCACTCTTATCTATTTTTTTTTATTATTAAAGGCTCGTAACATGCAGATTAATAAAGCTAAATTTAGAAAGAAAAAAACATTGTCTAAAATGCACTCTGGAACCGCGTTAACTTATGCGGCGCCGCATGTCTACTCATACGTGGGGTAAAGAAGCAATGCGTACAGGGCATAAATGAAGCGTGTTTGGTGCTAGAGAAAAATATTCAATAACACAGCACAGAAAGATCGGATCTGGTGATATTGGATCTGCACTGATATTTTGTCACGCTGGTCACAAAAGACAATGAGAGGGCGCAACCGTCATTATGATGTCTTGTGGACCAGATGGAATCAATCCAGTGTCCAGACCCGGAATGCAGTGACTGGCATAGCATAATCGTTAACAGGGTAGCTAACGTTAGCAACTTGATCGCCTAGATGTAGAACACAGGCTAAATATAGAAATTTACTCAAGATTAACCATATTGTGGATTTTTTATTAAAATACATATAGAGATTGTTTTATCGTCCAGCCCTATGTTCACACACTGCGTTTATTCACTGTGTTTTTCCTGCATGGAGAATTATAAGGCGGCCGCCTCCATCAAATTTTGTGCCGACGAAAGTCAGGCAGGCAGTAACTTGCACAGACAAACCCCATGTGGTGCTCGAGCACCCACCCTCTTGCACAAGATAAGTGCCCTTTTTTGATAAGTGCCCAAGTCATTTCTTAATTTTTTTTAATGTATATTTTAGTTTTTATTTAAATTTGGCCCTTGGCATCAATTCTCAATTAAATGTGTGCCCGACCTCTGCATTTAAGTTGTAATTCTGAGAGACCAGACAGGCCCCTGCCCCTCCCCCTTTTTGACATTCTTTGTCACAGCAATGGCTGGACCGGTAATCTGGCATACCGGGCATTTTCCCGGTGGGACGACGCACTTTCTGATGTCACTTTCTGACATTTTGTGATAGGGTCTCAGCTCACTAATCATTCAGATTATCAAAACTGGTTATATGTAAACTTTCTGCTCAATGTCACTGTTAACTAAATTTCCCGGTTGGCAAAACCATAGTTGTTGCCTAGTTTTTGCTGTCCAAAATAATGTTGGTTTATTGAATAATTCAGTATACACAAAATATAATTTTAAAATATAAATGTTACTCTTTACTCTAGGCCTTAAAATCTAGTAGACTTATACAAACTATTCTTTACTGTATATAAGATAGTCCTAAAGAATGAGGCTTAATGTCAAACTCAAGTTGAACTTATAACCCATTTGTGTGATTCAATTTAAAGTGAAAATGTTGCATAGTTTGTCACCATTACATTTAATTATTTTTATTCATTATATTTAATTTAGCAATGCATTATATTATAATACCTAACTATTTGATAGATTTATTTTATGTATGTTCCTTCCTTTTCATTGTGTTGGACATTGGTAATTAGTTCCGCTTTCACTTGTTTCTGTGGGGAGTGTAATAAGTGCGACACGCTCTCTCGTGAGGTAAACAAATGACAGGAGAATGAAGAGATGTTTCTGGACTCTACAGTGTTACTGTTAATGCTGTTTGCTCAGCAATCATTTAATAAAGATGTTTGAATTATATCCAATCTTGTATTCCGCATTATGAGACCTGTTTCTTGCAGAGACTGAGATGCTGCTACCGCAGATAATAATAATAAATATCGCTTCACGCAGGATGTGCCAGTTTAGTGTAAATAAAGCGTTTAGCGCACGTAACCAAACGGAACCGAACTCTGATCACTTCTGTGACTTAAGCATGAGAGGGAGTTGTGGAGCACAGAACTGCTCTGAAAACACTGTAACAATGCTCCAACTTAATATAGACAGAACAGAGCAGCGCAAATAAACTTTGAAGGGAGCAGACTATTTATTTATTTAATTAAATCGCAGCCCTTTGCAATTTAATAATTGCACAAGGTCATATCGCGGTTTCGATTTTATTTCGATTAATTGTGCAGCCCTAGTATGTAACATTATATATATAGCTAGCAAACATTAATTATCTAACGTTATTACCAGCGGCTCTGGCAACATAACTATTTTCAGCATCTGAGGAACAAGTTGGCAAAACGTGTAAAGTTAGTCTATTTGTAATGTTAACTAATCATTTGAAGTAACGCTATTGTTTTAAGATTAATATTTGTGCCCTTGATTTTCAGATGATGAGCATAATATTTCAAGAAGAGAGTGTAATCCACTATCAGATGAGGAAATAACAGCTTCAGAGGGAGTTAGCATAGTTAGATGGCAGGTCAATAGCCAAACAGACTATTCATAGGCTTTTGTCAAGAAATAAACTGGAGTGCGTGCTGAATGACTGCAGCCAGGTCTCCTAAGCAACCAAATTGGCCCGGTTGCATGTAGAGTCACATGGGGTAACCTTCTCTTGATAGCTATAATGTGGTTTGCTCTCGGCGAGTTGTGCGTGGATGCCATGAAGCCTCCACGTGTGCTATATCTTCGCGGTAATGCGCTCAATAAGCCGTGTGATAGGTCTCAACGTGGGTGGGATTATAGGCTGATCTTCATCGTTGCGCCGCCTCTACTGCCGTGATATCATCTTAAACGCAAAACAAACATTACTGATCATAAACAATAACATGACCGCTAGCTGTTAGCTACTAGCTCATTATGCATATCCTGCATAAAGCAGTTGTTGCATGGTGATTTTACACAAGTGTAACAGTTAAATTGGCCTGGTTGTTTTAGAAGCAAGCTTTCCAGTAGCTTGTCAACTAAATAAAGTGAAGCTTTCAAGCAGAATATGGAGTTAACGTGACAAAACTTACCATCCTCCATCATGGACTCCAACAACGCCGTGGCAAAGTCCAGGGCACTCTCCCTCCCATTGCTCGCCGGTCTATTGCCATAAATAGCTTCCATTTGGTCGAACCACTTCCACTTTCATCTGTTAGAACCCCTCTGGCTGTTATAATTTTTGATACATTTTTATTATTTTTTTTTTTTTTTTTAACTTTTCCCTACACTATTGATAGGTCCGGTGGTAGCTGTGTGTGGCCAACAGCTGAGACACTCCCTGAAAGACTTTTTCGTTTTGCATCATTTTGTTCATCGCTAACTAGAGTAACGTCTCTGTACCTCGTTTATTGACCATGGCTTTGGGTGTAGCCATTTCTTTTTACTATTCGAATGTCATGTGAGTAAATAATACTGCTAGCGCTGTTGCTAACTTTAACCTGTTAATATGCAACACGCACGCGGTAGTGACGTCACTCTGCTTACATTTAATAGATAATTTACCATCTATAAATGTAACTAACGCTAAGAAATTATACATCTTTTCAAAAGGTCTAAGGGTTCAACATTGATATCAGATCTCCGTTTCACGACAGCAATGCTCCAGAAACAGCAATTTAGTTATTTGTGCAAGGATTACAACGAAAACATGCAATATCAAAACGGGACTTAGCGATCACTACATGTCAATCCAGAACAATCCAGTTCGCCACACTTGGGTCAGTTGACCATGACAAGCGTTCATTGAAAAACATCCAATAGCACTTTTTGTCCATAAAAGTGATAAATCTGAGAAATATTGATATATTCTCCATTGTTTACATGAGATATCGCCTGAAAGAATTACACTTCGTCATCTTTCTTCAACAAGCTAAGCAACCTGAGCAGCATTAATGTTGTAAAACTGTATATTACCAGTTGAGTCTCAAACAAAATGAGCCTGTCTCCAAAGTCAATTTTTAAAAATGGGGCGTAGTTTTATTCATAATAACCAAGCAGTGCAGTCAGATTTTTTTAAATAGTTTTTTTTTTATATATATTTTACGCAGTACACCGGCAGCGATTTTCAGAGAAAAAAAAGCTTGCAGGAACATTTTTGTTAGATCATCTTCAAATTTGAAACATAACTTCTTTAGACTTGTGGCTTTGAGAACAATGTATTTCTGGGTTGTCTTGGTACATTTACTATTATTTTAGATTAAAAAAAACATGTTCAGTACAAAATATTTCCATTACTATAAACTTCAGCTTTTCTAACTTTAAAAAATAACAACATATATTAATTCTGAAATAAAGCCCAAAGTGTCGTCTTTAAAAAGTTACTACAATGGTGTCCATACTCCAAAGGGTCCAGTAAATACAACCATTTAAGTTCAGTTATGTCATTTTCATGGTTTGTGCTCAAAAAGGGGGTGCGTATCAACAGGTTAAAACTAGGGGGGTTGATGTCCCATGTCGCAAATTAAGTGACACTGGTAGTGATGATTCTCTTTGACCAATCAGTGATCTGCAGGGTTTTGACATCACATTTAGTATCTGCTTGGCTTGCTTAGTACTTTTTTAGTACCACCTCAGTTGAGGTTCCACTAAAAAAGTACCAGGTACTATCCATAGTGGAAAACCCCCAAAAAGCAAGCAGAGTGGAGCTGTACCGTTCAGTGGAAAACCCCTTATTAGTGGGTGTAACTTGTTTGCCACTAGAATACAAGATTTTTTACAAGAGCACAAAGTTCTTGATGGATCTAGACTCTTAATTTTGCTCTCAAAATGCACCAGATTGATGCATTTAACTTTACACAATTTTCTTACAGGGGAGCATGCCCCCCCCCACTAGAAGCTCCAAAGTCCACCCACTACAGTCTCTCAAAATCCTGTGGGAGACACTGTTTTACTTCTGCATTGTGATGGATTTCACAGTGAAACAGAATATTCAATGATCTGATATAACACTGTAGCATCACAAACAGCATTCATCTGTACTAGGGATGGGCATTCATCAATAATTTGGTATTCGAATATTTAGGCTCATAAAAAAGAATTTTCAAATATTCTATTATTTAAATGAAGGTGAGAAAGAGACATGGTAAAATTAGTTCTTTAGTCATAAAGGTTGCGTCACCATTCTTCTAATTATATCCAAAACAAGCTTATGTCTCGTGTAATATATATATATATATATATATATATATATATATATATATATATATATCAGTGTTTCCCCTGCCATTATATTAGGGGGGCGCCCCGCCCCCCCCCCAACGGCACCCTCCGCCCCCCCCTTGAAGGTAAAGTTAATTATATTTTCTATATAGCGCCAGATCACAACAGAAGTAATTTAAGGTTACCTTTCCAATAGAACAGGTCTATACCTTGTTCTTTTATTAAACAAACTACATAGCCCTTAAGTTATTTATCTTATTTACACGACGGCATGTCATTTCTGTCTCTACATGGTCGCACGTTTACTATTCTCCTCAGCTCTCTGTATCGCGCACGGCGGAGTTCCACCCCTATGCGCACGCACGCACGCGCGCACACAGGTGAGCATAGGGGTGTTCGATTCCAGGTTTTCTGGTACGGAGGTATGCATAATTACAAACTAGAGTCACTATGACTGTTATCTATTTCTAAAGAGATAAGCTACAAGCTACGTGTAGGATAAATACAAAGTTTCTACGACAGCTCTCTGGCATGGTGTAATGCCGCGGATACATTAGACTTTGAGACTACGTTCGTGATATGACATCACATTAATTCAACATATAACAAATAGTAATACACTCAAAATGTAAAAAATATACAATCTACTCGACTTTACTGCAAAAATATAATTTTTATAGGGATTAGACACTCACAAATGAGTGATTTCGGACACAGTAACAAAGTCGACACCAAGAGTCGATTCCTGTGATGGAGTCGACCCCGAGTCTGGGGCTGTTCAGAGTCGAGGAATCGACTCTTTGGAGTCGACTCCCCATCACACACTCCCACCAGCGGACAGAAAGCGTGCATCGGAAATATGTTGCGCCAATCACCTGAAAAGAAGACAAAAATATCTGTTTTTTAAATGCTCCCAGGGTGGTGAAGATGGCAACACTCGCTCTCCTGTAAGTAGCACCCGGAGTAGCGCTACTGTTCCGAGTCCAAGTACAGAAAAAGAGCCCAAGTGCTGCACGCCCTTTCCCTGACAAGCAGCAAAAGTCCAGTCACTAGTGATGGGTTGTTCGCGAACGAGTCGGCTCTAAGAGCTAAGAGCCGGATCTATTAATAAAAATATTTAAAAAAATTAAGATATGAACAATCAAAAGATTTAAGTTAATATAATTAACAAATTCAAAGAACGAAAAAATAAAATAATATAGGCCTTAATGCTCAATCACACACATATTTGTTCTGACTGTCTGCTCAGACTAACAGCCTGCTGGCTTCTATTGCTCTGACGGTCCCAGTCAGTAGTGTAAACTGTGAAAGGGACTTCAACCATGAACAGGGTAATACAAACTTTTCACAATAGGATTTGCTGCTTTTAGCTATATGTTAAGCTATCACATTTAACAGTTAATGCATTTGCAGGTCAAGACAAACATCCACAATAGGCTGCAAGGAGACCATCTTGCAGCATGCATGCGGATCTCAATAAATGGGCCAGACGTTTCTGACTTCCCATATCAAGAGGCTCTGGAAATGTTCTTCCAGAAGCCCAGAAAGATACACTGCAGTGACAAAAGCTGCACACTTTGTGGATAAATTACATAAAAATAAATGTTCCAATGTTTAGTTTAATGTACAGTTCAAATAATTGTTCAGTTAATATATTCACTGCTGCCATTAAAAGAAACAAATGAACACCATGACTCCTTTAAGTGTTTGTGTCTGTGTCAATTTTCTCCAACCAACCAAACCCAAAATATAAATATATATACACACACACACACACACACACACTCACCTAAAGGATTATTAGGAACACCATACTGATACTGTGTTTGACCCCCTTTCGCCTTCAGAACTGCCTTAATTCTACGTGGCATTGATTCAACAAGGTGCTGAAAGCATTCTTTAGAAATGTTGGCCCATATTGATAGGATAGCATCTTGCAGTTGATGGAGATTTGTGGGATGCACATCCAGGGCACGAAGCTCCCGTTCCACCACATCCCAAAGATGCTCTATTGGGTTGAGATCTGGTGACTGTGGGGGCCATTTTAGTACAGTGAACTCATTGTCATGTTCAAGAAACCAATTTGAAATGATTCGAGCTTTGTGACATGGTGCATTATCCTGCTGGAAGTAGCCATCAGAGGATGGGTACATGGTGGCCATAAAGGGATGGACATGGTCAGAAACAATGCTCAGGTAGGCCGTGACATTTAAACGATGCCCAATTGGCACTAAGGGGCCTAAAGTGTGCCAAGAAAACATCCCCCACACCATTACACCACCACCACCAGCCTGCACATTGGTAACAAGGCATGATGGATCCATGTTCTCATTCTGTTTACGCCAAATTCTGACTCTACCATCTGAATGTCTCAACGGAAATCGAGACTCATCAGACCAGGCAACATTTTTCCAGTCTTCAACTGTCCAATTTTGGTGAGCTCTTGCAAATTGTAGCCTCTTTTTCCTATTTGTAGTGGAGATGAGTGGTACCCGGTGGGGTCTTCTGCTGTTGTAGCCCATCCGCCTCAAGGTTGTGCGTGTTGTGGCTTCACAAATGCTTTGCTGCATACCTCGGTTGTAACGAGTGGATATTTCTGTCAAAGTTGCTCTTCTATCAGCTTGAATCAGTCGGCCCATTCTCCTCTGACCTCTAGCATCAACAAGGCATTTTCGTCCACAGGACTGCCGCATACTGGATGTTTTTCCCTTTTCACACCATTCTTTGTAAACCCTAGAAATGGTTGTGCGTGAAAATCCCAGTAACTGAGCAGATTGTGAAATACTCAGACCCGGCCCGTCTGGCACCAACAACCATGCCACGCTCAAAATTGCTTAAATCACCTTTCTTTCCCATTCTGACATTCAGTTTGGAGTTCAGGAGATTGTCTTGACCAGGACCACACCCCTAAATGCATTGAAGCAACTGCCATGTGATTGGTTGATTAGATAATTGCATTAATGAGAAATTGAACAGGTGTTCCTAATAATCCTTTAGGTGAGTGTATATATATATATATATATATATATATATATATATATATATATATATATATATTTAATAAGCTCACGCAAAGCAAAAGCTAATGAAGTAGATTTACGCAGTTGACGTACAGAACGAACATAAGCACTTCACATATAATAGTTATTTTTATATTGCATCATGTAGGGCCCTATAATTTCCGCGATCACGGAATCGCGGACGGAATTGCGGAATTGGCAAATTAACGCGGAATCCAGTGTTAACGCGGAATTTTACATATTTGGAATGAAATTCTGTTTTTTGTGTGGGAGAAGAACGTATGTCTGGGGAAAATGCAGACCGGGGGATGCAAATCTGGGCGACACAACCCCTCCCCGTCATTTCATCTTCCCCTCCCCATCAAAACAATGAAAAAATGGCGAAGCGGCTCTCCACAGCTCTGCGTACGGCGAAAAAGTTGAGAAACTCGACGCTAAGCCCTCGGTACCGAGTCGAGCAGTTCCCCAGTGACTTTTATGTGTCAGGTGAACTATTGTTTTGCAAGTTTTGTCAACATTCCGTTGACTGGAAGCGCAAAAATACATGCACTGACCACCTGTTATCCAAAAGCCATGTGAAGAACAAGAAGAAGTACAATGATAACGCTAGCAAGGCCACAACGTCCCTACAGATGTGCATTACTGCTGATGCATTCAAGTCTTCGGACTCAAGAAAAGAGTTTGTTGAGGATTTTGTCGCTATGTGTGCTCAGGCTGACATTCCTTTGGAAAAGATGACAAAACTGCGTCCGTTTCTAAAGAAGCACTGCAAACAGGGAGGAGCCCTACCTGAAAATGTAAGCAGCCTTCGCCAACTTCACCTACCCCGAGTGTTCGAGCAACATATCTCCTCTGTGCTACAAAAGATCCGTGGGAAAAAGTACTTCGTTGTTGTGGATGAGACTACTGATGCAAGAGACTGCAGCGTCCTAAACATCGTCATTGGTAAGTTAGTGTGAATTTAACAGCCTGTACTGTACAATGGTCAACACTAAGTTAATATAGAAATGTGTGAATGCATTAACTGATGCACCCCCTTATAATTTTTTTTGTGTTCAGTCATTAATAACATATCATTGCAACTATGTAATGGGATAACTGAATATAGGTAATTCAAAATACATAATAATTTATAGCTGTGTAAGACTTAGAAAACAACTGATGCCCACAGGGGAATCTGGGTGACATGCACATTAAATAAAATTAAAAATGGTTAATTCGAATATACCAGTTAAAAAAACAAACTTATTTACTTCTTATTACTCTTTTTTTGGACATGTAAATCAGGATGTTAAATGGTAATACAGTTGAAAATAATGCCTATCTCCTTTCTCATTATTTTTCTTTTTTTAACTGATTTATTATTATTAGATATATGTACATGTCCAAAATAAAATAATTAACTCAAAATCATGTCAGTACAGCCACTGTTGCCTTTTGATTAATATTAATGAATTAAATGAAAGGGACATTTAAAACTACATGTAAGCGCTAATGTTTTTTTCTTCTTTCATCACAGGAGTTGAAAACCAATATTTTCTTGTGGATGTCATCTTTATGGATAGATGCAACTACTCAACAGTTTCCCAAGCAATACTAGCCTCCCTCCACAGCAACGATCTAGATCTGAATGATGCCTGGGCAGTGGTCACAGATAATGCTGCCTACTGTCTTAAAGCATACAGGGAGGTCCTGAAAGGAGTGATGCCAAACAGCGTCCATGTTACCTGCCTCTGCCACATCATAAATCTGGTGGGTGAGACCTGGCAGCATTACAAATATTTCTCTGATGCAACCTCACTTGTCACATGGATGAGATCTGTGTTCTTCAAAAAGCCTGCCAGAAAGCGAAGATGGGTGGCCTTCCTCATAAACAAGGAGGCTGTGCAGGCCAAGGTTCCTCCTGAGGCTGTGTGTACCCGGTGGAATAGTTGGTTTGAGGCTGTCAAGTACCATGCAGAGCATGTTCAGCTGTACAGACCGTTCTTCTTGTCAGAGGAGTCAACAGGCATGGCAGTCAAGAACATCCTCAGCCAGTTGGAAACAGAGGAGAAGGTGCAGACCCTCACTCTCAAGTTAACCTTCATCTCAGAGACGTGCTCCAAACTGATGACAGCCCTGACCATCCTGGAAGGGACCCACAGACCCACAGCAGTGTCTGCATACAATATTATGGAGGATCTTGGGTCCTACCTAGTTAATGGAACAGCAAAAACATGTGGTTATGGGCCCAAGACAGATGAGCTACTGATAAAAATGGGTTTTCGAGAGAAGAAGGACGTGCTGAACAATCTCCATGATGCTTTTCATTTGGCTTTCGCAAAGTTCTCAAAGCACTGGGACACACATCCAGCCAGAGATGTGTACAGGATGGCCAGGGTGTTTGATCCCAGACAGGCTCCAGCAATGAAAAAGCAGATTGAAGCCTACTCAACACTGAAGCCCCTGGCTAACCCATCAGCAGAGCTCAGTGAGCAGTGGTTGGCCTATCAGCAATGTGTTTCCAGGGACCCCCTGCCAACTGATGTGGAGCTTGCAAACTACTGGAGAGGCCTGAGTGCAAGATTCCCAAGAGTTGCAGAGGTGGCTGTGGCCTTCATCTACTTCCCAGTCAGCTCAGTTGACTGTGAGCGGAGCTTCAGCAAATACAAAACTCTTCTCACAGACAAGAGAGAGACACTCACTGAACTCAACACAAAGAGGCTGGCAATCATGTATTTCAATGGTGATGTCTCTGATAGGTGGGAAGCTTAAATGAAGAAAGTTAGTCCTGTAACTTGAATACTTGTTTAAAAAACTTTTGATAAAACGTTTTTGTCTGTTACATGACAAAGTCAACTTTAGTTTTATAACTCAGGGAGTACTTGCTGTATTTTGCCTTGTTTTTGATGCACTTTAATGTACTGTATGGGAAAGTACTTTATGTACAACTCTGAAATTGAGAGTTCTTTATTTTGGTCTAATTTTTGTTTACTTGAAAGAAAAAGCTAAATGGAGCACTTTTATTTATAACCATTTTGTTCATAACCATTCATATTTTGCTGTTACTTAGAGTGCAGTATTATGTTGCATCGTGCAGTATTTGTCCTCATGTGTTTGTTACCTCAATAAATTTCTATTTCATTCCTATTTTATTTGTGTATATTTTAATCATTAACATTAAAAGCACACTCTTTTTACGACTAAAATATCAGTAAAGGGTAAAAAAAAGGAATTTGCAAAAATTAAAATGGAAAAAAAACGGAATTTGCAAAAATTAAAACGGAAAAAACGGAATTTGGGAAAAAATAAAACGGAATTTGGGAAAAAATAAAACGGATTTTATAGGGCCCTATGCATCTCATGTTTTTGTTGAAAAAAAACAAGCATATCCTCAGTAAAACATGCTCAGTAAACTATACTCATTTATACACACCAGTTTATAAACCAGGAATGTCCCTCACCTCAGCTAAGGGACAAAAGTCTCTCTCGGATGCCACGTTTGTTGTTTACGGAAACATCACAGGGATTACATTGCTACGGGGACGCTGCTTTCTGATGAGCTGCACATATACGGAAGTGTACACTGCTTATCTAGCTCATTTAAATCAGGAACTCGCATCACAGTAAGCCACATTCTCACATTAACCCGCTTTTTTGGTATCCATCTAAACATACTGACAGAACAGTTTGCTCATCAAATGTGATCAATTTGTGTCCAAACTCAACAGCGCCACACAGTGCATTCTGTTATAACTGCCAGTTTTAGTTTGTGTGTTCAGGATTTAACATGCATCTCACTGTATATATGCCCAGCAAAGCAAAACTTTGCAAAATTCGAACAGTATTTTTACTTTTTGAATAATTATTGCAGAATGAATACAAAAGTATTCGACTACTCGTGCACATCCCTAATCTGTAGAGTGAGCGTCTTAACCAATCAACCAAAGTTACAGATTATAACAGTCTCAAAAGTTAATAAAGATACAAACACAAATTATATACTGTCGATTTAAGAGACGGTTAGTCATGTATAATAATTCAATAATATAATGCATTAAATCACAGATATAAAATGAACTTTGTCTACTTTGTATTGGGAGCTTCGATTTGTGCATGTTGTAGTAGTGAAGTGCAGTGTGCATTTGTTGTAATTTTTGGTACCGTTAACTCCATTAAAGCAAAATAAAACTGACAGGATCAGAAATGACAGTTGATGTATACTTCCCCCCTCCCCCCTTCATAAGCAGTTTGTACATTTTTAAATCATTAGTTTGTTTTGAGAATGTTATTTTTTTTTAATCGCTGCTTTATCATCTGACAACACTGAAATGATGCACCGCTGCTCTCCTGCTTCATCTCTCATTACAACAGTCTTAACGGTACAACAGTATCTTTGGTGTTTTGGAAAGGGTGTCTAATTGCTGAAATTTTGCTATCTGCTGAGATAGCAAAAATTCTAGAATGGCTTACAGAACCCTTAAAACAGTCAGTTAGCTTTAAAAAAAAAAAAAAAAAACACCAGCACCTTTAATGAAAATGTTATGAATTAGCGGGGGCCTGGGTAACTTAGCAAGTAAAGATGCTGACTACCACCCCTGGAGTCATGAGTTCGAATCCAGGGTGTGCCGAGTGACTCCAGCCAGGTCTCCTAAGTAACCAAATTGGCCTAGTTGCTAAGGTGGGTAGAGTCACATTGGAAAAACCTCTTAGTGGTCGCTATAATATGGTTCTCGCTCTCGGTGGGGCGCGTGGCAAGTTGTGCGTGGATCCCGTGGAGAAATAGTGCGAAGCCTCCACACGTGCTACGTCTATGCGGTAACGTGCTCAACAAGCCACGTGATAAGATGCTCAGATTGACGGTCTCAGACACGGAGGAAACTGAGATACGTCCTCCGCCACCTGGATTGAGAGAGTCACTACCCAGCATGAGGACTTAGAGTACATTGGGAATTAGGCATTCCAAATTGGGGAGAAATGGATTTAACACATTTTTTTTTTATGTATGAAAGTTATCAATGTAATAAGTGTCCTAAGATATAGGTATTTGTGACAGGACTAGACGGTGTAAACAGCAAACAAAAATTTGTCTGTGAGCCGCAGTCACATTCTTTAAATTAGCTAATGAGAAGATTTGAATGTGCTTTCTGCTTGTCCATCATTTTCCATGTTCTCATAGGGTAGTAGCTGAAGCCGTTAATTTAAGTGCCATATTCAGATACATAACAGTCTTCAGTTGAAGGTGCCATTTTGCTACTTTTGTGTTTACAACCCTAAGAAGACTCTGACTGCTGCTCTATGGTTCCAACAGTATTTATGGAGGGCGGGGTTTGGAAAAGAGGGGCATGTCTAATTCAATGGCTCAATCTTGTGGAAGTTCCAGAATGGCTAAACACCATTTTTGATTAATAAAAATATAAGAAAGAGGAGTGGGTGGACTTTTAACATTGTAGGGTGGTTGTGTACACACACTGCCGACTCACATTTATGTACAAACACCATGTAAAAGTGAATTTTGCATAATAGGTCCCCTATAATAAAAGAAACCAAGATGATAACTGGATGGCACTGGCTAAATTAAACAAACAACGTAATGTGACAACAACGTAGCATACTACTGATTGAAACGTACTGTTTCACATGCTATTAGCATCTCTAAAAATAATAGCATAGTGTGTGAGCTGTATAATGAACAACAATAATATTCAACAGTGTTGTCACACATCACCACGTGGCATTTGCAGTCCATTTATCATCTTGGAAAAAAGGGCTATTTTAATTTTTAATTCAAGTTTGTGTAAAAATGCTTTAATTTTTAGAAGCCTGGTCAAATAATGACTCAATAAGAATGCCATATGCTCGGCCAATTTGGTTTATTCATCACAATAGTGGAATCCAGTATGCACATTTTGACAAATGTAGTGACCATAATATATGTACGTAAGAGAAGGGTGATGGTATGCTGTGGCCTATAGCCACAAAAGTCTACTTGGCTCATGTACACTAGTTTACAGATCGATCAAGCATTTCGTTCGCTTTATATCAAGCAGGAGCGACTTTAAAACAATGCGACATTATATTCTGAAACACAAATGTATTAACGTGGTTCCCCTGTGAGGAGAGCAGCTGCTGTTCAAAGCCGGTTTATAATCAATGACGTTTGTCGCAGTGAGTGCGTCTGCGCATGCGCAGCAGATCACGCCCATTGGTAGCGCTGAATGTCTGTAATGTGAGCGCGATCATCGCTTCACATTATTGTATTTATGAAAAACATACATTTAGTCGTTTTGGAGGTGGAGAAACGCTCAATGTAAGTGTTGTAAGACTGAACCGTGACCAACCTTGTATACTTGTCCATAAGTGCCGTTTCCGACCACCTCAACCAGTTCAAAGATGCCAGCAGGGTCCTGAAATAACACAAATACCAATCACTCATTAAAAACCTATAATTCACAAATAATGGTATGAATATATGAACGCCAATACGTTAAACTTAAGTTGTTAGGCTCCGCTTATTTTCGACTTTCACAAGATGAGCGCTCTGCTAACAAAGGGATATATCAATAGTAAACACGATTATAATAAGTTGCTATGATTCAACCCGATAAAACGTCAAATATATTTTTTTAAATAACAATAATCTGAACAGAGATGCAAAAGACTGTGAGCTGAATGTGTGAGGCGAGTGCACTCACGCGCAGAGAAGCGAGGTCTATCTCCACCAGACACTTAGCGGGGGAATCGTTCGCCATCTTTCACTGAATTTTTTTTTTCAATATAAAAATGGATGTGAATATATTCCGTCCGCGTCAGAAGTACGGTGTATGGGAAACGCTGATGTTCATCGTTTGCTTTTTGAGGACAATCCTGAGAGAGCAGCCCGAGGCCCTGCAGCGGTCCTTCTTTTGTTCGCCGTGATGATGATGGTGGTGGTGGTAAGTCTGGGTCAGTCCATGGCGGAGTGGGCAGTTACATCTAGAAGGGGGTGGGGATTAGGAAGGGTCCATTTCTACTATATATAGTCAAGAATGTAAAATATTGAAATTAATTTTATTTAAAGTTTAATAGATTTTTAATACAGTGCATATAAATTAATAGTCAAAATATCCTACTGGACTATTGGTTTATCCTGTAGGATCATGTTTGCTCTTTAGAACCATACTAGACATTGTAAAAAATTTTACGGAACCCTACATGAATTGTATTGGAATAATGTCGTGCTTATGGACATTTATGGGAAATTGCGGAGGGTGCTTTCGGAGGTTAAAAGTCCTAAAGTGTTTTTTTCATTGACCCATCGCTAAGCTCCGCCCCTTGGGTTACTGTTGCTTGCTGTGACAGGCTTTGTGGAACTTCCCAGAGGAATGAATGGGAGAGTGCGCCTATGAATAGGCTGCCGATATTTATCGGTCAATTATTGACCAAAAAAAAAAGCAATGGCATATCAGTTATTAGCATGAAAACGGCAATATGAAACATTATTGTTTTATTTATAATTAATTAGTAACACATACACTCACCTAAAGGATTATTAGGAACACCATACTAATACTGTGTTTGACCCCCTTTCGCCTTCAGAACTAATTCTATGTGGCATTGATTCAACAAGGTGCTGAAAGCATTCTTTAGAAATGTTGGCCCATATTGATAGGATAGCATCTTGCAGTTGATGGAGATTTGTGGGATGCACATCCAGGGCACGAAGCTCCCATTCCACCACATCCCAAAGATGCTCTATTGGGTTGAGATCTGGTGACTGTGGGGGCCATTTTAGTACAGTGAACTCATTGTCATGTTCAAGAAACCAATTTGAAATGATTCGAGCTTTGTGACATGGTGCATTATCCTGCTGGAAGTAGCCATCAGAGGATGGGTACATGGTGGCCATAAAGGGATGGACATGGTCAGAAACAATGCTCAGGTAGGCCGTGGCATTTAAACGATGCCCAATTGGCACTAAGGGGCCTAAAGTGTGCCAAGAAAACATCCCCCACACCATTACACCACCACCACCAGCCTGCACATTGGTAACAAGGCATGATGGATCCATGTTCTCATTCTGTTTACGCCAAATTCTGACTCTACCATCTGAATGTCTCAACAGAAATCGAGACTCATCAGACCAGACAACATTTTTCCAGTCTTCAACTGTCCAATTTTGGTGAGCTCTTGCAAATTGTAGCCTCTTTTTCCTATTTGTAGTGGAGATGAGTGGTACCCGGTGGGGTCTTCTGCTGTTGTAGCCCATCCGCCTCAAGGTTGTGCATGTTGTGGCTTCACAAATGCTTTGCTGCATACCTCGGTTGTAACGAGTGGTTATTTCAGTCAAAGTTGCTCTTCTATCAGCTTGAATCAGTCGGCCCATTCTCCTCTGACCTCTAGCATCAACAAGGCATTTTCGCCCACAGGATTGCAGCATACTGGATGTTTTTCCCTTTTCACACCATTCTTTGTAAACCCTAGAAATGGTTGTGCGTGAAAATCCCAGTAATTTAGCAGATTGTGAAATACTCAGACCGGCCCGTCTGGCACCAACAACCATGCCACGCTAAAAATTGCTTAAATCACCTTTCTTTCCCATTCTGACATTCAGTTTGGAGTTCAGGAGATTGTCTTGACCAGGACCACACCCCTAAATGCATTGAAGCAACTGCCATGTGATTGGTTGATTAGATAATTGCATTAATGAGAAATTGAAAAGGTGTTCCTAATAATCCTTTAGGTGAGTGTATGTAAAAACTCAAATTAAACCAGAATTAATAATAGCCATTCACAATATGTAGAAGGGTTGGCACTCTTAAGCACATTCTTAAGAAAAAGTGCCATAGACATCTAGACATATATATATGTCTATGTCTATGGCACTTATATATATATATATATATATATATATATATATATATATATATATATATATATATACACACACACACACACACACACGACATAAAGAATGGGCGACCAAAATCTTACATCACGATATGAGTAATTTTATAATGAAGAGTCATTTAATATTGATAACAATGTCACTGTATTGGAACTTTTTTAATTATCAATTAAATAAAACCATATAGCTATGCCTATTTTTGGATAATCCAGTCAGTGATTTAAAAACTTCCTCTGATACAGTATAAAAGTCTCTTTATTTGGAACTAATAGTAAAAAAAAAAAGAAGAAAAAAAAACCATAATGCTGAATTTCACATTATGCCACATTTCAGTCTAATATTATTATTATTATTATTATTATTATTATTATAAACTTTCCTCTAAATTCAAGATCTTCCCAAAGCAATGAAACAAAGACAATATGTGTATGTATGCATGCACATACACACATATACATATATACATACACACACACACACACACACACACACATACATATATAAAAATGAAAATAAACACTTCTTTCAGAAAATAAACAAAATTATGTAAACATAATAAATATGAAATAATTATAAGCCCTTCTTGCAAAACATACATGATGAAAT
This sequence comes from Moxostoma hubbsi, assembly GCA_032164185.1. Lineage (NCBI taxonomy): Eukaryota > Metazoa > Chordata > Actinopteri > Cypriniformes > Catostomidae > Moxostoma > Moxostoma hubbsi. Next base: position 1,550,154 of record JAVLUX010000196.1, on the reverse strand, counting down.
AATGAGGAGCGGATCTTTTGGCTTTCATAATATTCTTTTGAATGCATTATTTGATGTCCACATGTCGCACATGACCCAATTTCGGATAAACGGTTGAAGATGGATGGATGTCATACCTGTTTTAATAGCAAGCTCCTCTTAATTTTCTTGACTTGTTTGATTGTCAGCCTGTTCAGTGGAGATGTGCTTGCTCTTCAGGGTTTTCCTTGGGTCAAAAATTAAGCAGCACAAGTGATCCTGGCCTGCTGATTCTTATAAAAAGACAAATATCTAAGCGAGTGAAAGAGTCCGTCCAATTTCCCTGATCCAGCAAGACATTAAAATATTGTCAGAAATTTGGGCTAACTGATTAAGTAAAGTTATGACATCTCTTAAACATATAGATCAGGTGGAGTTTATTTGGGGTCACAGCTCTTCTGACAACATTAGATGTCTCATCAGTATTATGTGGTCAGTGGCGAATTATCAGACTCCGGTCGTGGCCATCTCACTTGATGCTGAAACGGCTTTTGATATGGTAGAATGGTATTATCTTTTAAAGATTTTGGATATATACGGGTTCTGGAATACTTTTATTGGATGGATTAAGTTACTTTATAGACATCCAGTAGTGGCCTGGATGAACTTTTGCACATTGAGTATTGTGAAGAGAACTCGTCACCGAGTTATGGAGATCAAGCTAGTGGCTTCCATGCTGACACAAGTGATATCCTCCAAGCAATGCATTCAGTGAGAGTCGACTTGGATTCTCAATTTGAAACCATCCTTTCAGCTGTACAAGATGTTAAAAATCCAGTTGCAGAGTGTTTCGGAAGATTGAAGCAGACGGAGGAATGCATTTCACAGACCGGAGATTCGATTACTAGACTTCAATCGACAACCAGCACTCTTGAAAAGAAAGTTACTGCACTTACCTGGAAAATATAGGACTTTGAGAATCGCAGTCGACGCTCCAACCTGAGACTCTTAGGTTTACCAGAAAAATCTGAGGGCAGTGATTCATGTGCATTCTTAGAAAGTTGGTTCACTGAGGTTGTCATGTTCAATGTTGAAGTTTAGTTTAATTCCTGTTTAGTTCCTGTTTCCTGTTTGGTTCTTGTAGTCCTTTGTAGATCCGTTTTTTGATTGGTTTTCCCCTGATTGTCTCCCATTCCCTGATTGTTTCCCCAGGTGTTCCTAGTTTTCCCTTGTGTATTTAAGCCCTTGTTTCCCCCCTGTCCATTTTTCTGTTATTCTGTGACGACAGGCAACGAGAGAAGATCTATGTGCAGCTTTATTTAGTCCAAAACAAGAAATAGAGAAAACCACAGGGAGCGGAGTTCCGGCAAGATGGCGGATCGGGTGCATTGCATGGTTTGAGCTCTCTAGGCCTGTCCCAGATTTTAACACATATTTCGCTATCCAAATTGCCATATTGTGCTCCTTTTGAATCTACAAATAAAACGGAATCTCCGGAAAAGTTTGTACACCATGACGTCGAAGAAAAAGAATCTGGCTTTATCACGTAGCAACGAGACACCTGTTGACCACGAGTATGCTGGTAGGATGGAAGTGGATTCCACCGAGAAACCTAAAAGAAAAGACCCGTTCTCACCACTAAAGATCACACCAGCTGCGAAAAGGCAGGATATTGGGACAGAAGGTAATGAAGCTATGAATACGGTCCTGGAAGCCATAAAGCAGCTAACTGATAAGGTGGATACACTAGGCACCCAGCTGCAACATAACTCCATCATGTTGACCAGCATTGCTAAGGCTGTCGAGTTCAACGCAGCAGAAATTAAAGATTGTAAAATGCAGTTACAATCGACTGTTCGTGATGTGTCGGCTGTAAAGAAAGACAACTCGGAGCTAATGGAGCGTGTCTTGGAGCTAGAACGATACAAGCGCCGGTGGAATCTTAGGATTCGTGGATTAAAAGAAAAAGAAGGTGAAGACATACGTCAGGCGGTCGCTGATTTACTCGTTAAAATCTCACCATCATGGTCCTCGAGTATCAATCAGATTGTGGACTCAGTTCATCGAATAGGGAGACGTGAAGAAAACAGCACAAGACACGTCATAATTCAGTTCACTCAGAGATTGCATCGAGATGCGTTGTGGAGAATGACCAAGGATCACGCGATCTGCAAAGAACTTCGAATCAGCTTCATCGAAGACCTCTGCAAAGCCGACAGGGAGACCCGAGCTGCACTGTGGCCTAAAATAAAAGAAGCAAGAGATGCTGGAAAGCGTGCATACTTCAGAGGGGGTGCTGGATACATTAACGGACAGCGAGTCACTTAGGAGCACACAAGGTAACGTCTAGGATCAAGAGGTCTGTTTTGTTCAAGGTTTGGAAAGGCCGTTTGACTTTGAGATCTTTTTGGATGGTTTCATTAATCCAATCTGAAGGGACACTGCCTATTTGAGCTTTTTTCTCTTTCTCACTTTTCTTCAAAGTTTAGTCTGTTGGACATTTATAATTACTGACGGTTGTTAATTTTCTTATTTTTTTGTTATGGATGTTTCTTTTTCATGTATTTCACTTAATGTTAGGGGTTTAAGAGAGAACGCTAAGAGAAAATCAATATTTTTGTTTTGTAAGGGCGAAAAAGCGCACTTCACTTTGTTGCAAGAAACTCACTCAAAACCAGAGGATGAAAAGTTTTGGGTAAACCAATGGGGTGACAAAATTATCTTTGATCATGGGTCTACTAGATCAGCAGGTGTTGCCATTTTGTGCTGTAACTCACCTGGTAAAATAGTGACTTCTAGATTTAGTAATAATGGTCACTGGCTAATTTGTGTTATGAAAATAGAGGATCTCTATTTTATTCTGGTTAATGTTTATGGGTTCAATAATTTAATTCAAAATAGACAGTTGATTTCGGATGTTTCTAATGTAATAGCTACCCTTAAACTCACTTATCCCACTGCGATTATAGTTATGGGTGGTGACTTTAACATGGTTAGTGATGAATGGCTTGATAGATGTCCATCCAGATGTAATCACAGTTGTTACAACCCTGTTTTAATGGATATTTGTCGCACTCACAATCTTTTGGATCCCTGGAGACTTAAATATCCTAACGTGAAGCAATATTCTTGGTTTAAACCAAACAATGTAGCAAAGTCGAGAATAGATTTCTGGTTACTCTCTGTCTCCATTATAAACTCCATCAGTGACTGTTGTATGTCAGCAGCTCCTCTCACAGATCACGCTGTCATTAAATTGTGTTTTAATCCTCCTGGTGTTAGCCGACAGAATAAAGGGTACTGGAAATTCAATTCTAGTTTATTAAAAAGCCATTCATTTTATGAAGGTATCAAAGCCATGATTGCTAATGTGATGTCTGATAATTCGATAGTATCTTATATCTCCAAATGGGAATTCCTTAAATTTAAAATGAGAGAATATTCTATTCATTATGGTAAAACAACTAATAGAAGTAACAGATTATCTGAAATTAATATTATTAAAGATATAAATATTTATTATAATAAAACTTCACCTACTGATGATGATAAACAGAAATTACAAAATCTTCTGAACAAGCTTGATGATATCTATCTTCGTAAAGCGGAAGGGGCCTTTATCAGGTCCAGAGCTAAATGGATTGAGGATGGGGAAAGAAGTACCTCATACTTCTGTCGTTTAGAAAAAAGAAGGCAAGAGAAACTTTCAATTAAAGCTTTATCACTTCAGGATCAAGTAATTACAGACCAAGCTTCAATTACTAAAGAAGTTGTTTCTTTTTACAGCAAGTTATATTCCTCAACATTTTCTCTGGACGATGAAGTTTTATTTTTCAACCATATTAAAGATCTTATCCCCCATATAGATGATGAAGATGTAGCATGCTGTGATGCTGATATTTCCCCTGATGAGTTAGATAAAGTAGTAAGTAGCTTGGCTTTAGACAAATCTCCAGGCTGTGATGGCCTTACGGCTAATTTTTATAAACACTTTTGGAATTTACTAAAAGACCCTTTTTTGCTTATGTTAAAGGAAGCAACTGAAAGTTTGACTTTCCCTCTCTCTATGAAACAGGGGGTCATAACCTTAATCCCCAAACCTGATAAGGACCCAAAAATTTTAGATAACTTTAGACCAATCACATTATTGAACACTGATTATAAAATTGTTACCCTCATATTTGCTAACAGATTAAAATTATTTTTACATAAAATTATAAGTGATTCCCAATCCGGTTTTATGAAAACCGGATTGGGAATATTCGTTTAGTGCTTGATCTTTTAGATTACAGACATCTAATAAAAGAGGATGGCTTTATTCTCTTCATTGACTTTTACAAGGCTTTTGATTCAATTGAACACCCATTTATTTTTGATTGTTTAGAATTGCTTGGTTTTGGAGATAAATTTCGAAATATTATAAAATCCCTTTATGAAAATTCTAATAGTTCGGTTTCCTTATCAGGAGGTACATCACCAAGATTTCCAATCAATCGTGGCATAAAACAGGGTTGCCCTATTTCCCCATTTCTTTTTATTATAGCAACAGAAATGCTTTCTATCTTTGTCAGGAACTCATGCATAGCCCCATTAGATATACTTGGCCAGCCAGTAATCATCAGCCAATTTGCAGATGATACTACCATTTTCATGAAGAAGCTAACTGAGGTCCCAAAAATTTTACAAATAATTAACACCTTCTCTAAAGCCTCTGGTTTGAAAATGAATTTGAACAAGTGTGAATTACTGCCAATTCATCAATGCCACTTAACTGAGGCCTATAACATCCCTATAAAATCAAAAGTCAAGTACTTAGGAATGCTTATTTCAAAAGATTCGGTTGAAAATGAAAATATGAATGTGTGGAAAGTATTAGATAAATGTCAAATGAAACTTAATTCCTGGCTTTTGCGAGATATAAGCTTATTAGGTAGAGTATTTTTGACAAAGATGGAGAGCATTTCAAGATTAATCTATCCTGCATATACAATAGCTATTTCAAACAGAGCCATTAAAAAAATTAATCAGGTCAACTTTGGTTGCATCTGGAGAAAGAAAACCCATTACATCAAAAGGGTAGTGATGACAAAAGACTATAAAGATGGAGGGTTACAAGCCATTGATTTTGATGCTATAAATGGGACCCTGAAAATTAACTGGTTGAAATCCTTTTTAAACCACAATAATTTTTGGTTTCATATTCCCAGAGAATTGTTTAAGAAATTAGGAGGAATAGAATTTTTACTAAATTGTGATTTCACCGTTCAACGTCTGCCGATAAAATTATCCAAATTTCATCAACAGGTTTTGTTATACTGGAAGATTTTTTATAATCATAACTTTACACCACACAATACACCATTATGGAACAATAGATATATTATGGTCAGGAATAAATCACTGTTTGACAAGATTTGGATGGAGAAAGGTATTTGGGCTGTGTCCCATTTAATTGACAGCAATACTGGAATTATATCATATGAGCATTTTTGTGTTAAATATAATTTCATTTGCAATCGGGCCAGTTTCGAATCTATTACTAAAACCATCCCTAAAACTGTCGTATGCCAAATTAAAGAAATTTTCTCTTATTCTGTCTCTATATTCCCACATCTTCCAGTACTGTTAGTTGAAGGCCGTGATTTTAAAGGAAGCCAACTTTCAAACAAAACCGTTAGAAATAAATTTAATCACATTTCCTATCCTTTATTAGTGTATAGAAACTCAATTTCACATTCTTTCTCAAAAGATAGCATTCACAGACTTAGAACTGAGTATTTAAAATTCCCGTTACCCCCCAAAGTTAAAGAAGTACATTTTAAAATTTTAAATGGCATATATCCTTCGAGTGAATATTTGCGACTTAGATTTGGTTTTGACTCAAATAAATGTTTATTTTGTGATGATATTGAAACCACGGAGCATCTGTTTTTTCACTGTATGTTTGTAGAGGCCTTATGGTCTGATATTTACGACTGGCTCTACCCAAAGATACCTCACCTCGAAGACCTCACTGAAAAGGACATTATTTATGGACGTTTAATGAATAATAACAATGATAACTTCCTGGTTAATAATATCCTTTTGCTGGGGAAATTTTTTGTACACAAATCGAAGGTGAAACCAATGTTCTGTGCATTTCATGGTGAATTTGTTTCATTTACAAAAGCCCTCAAAGTGATAAAAAAGAAAAATGCAATTAGTCTTTTATCTGTCATAGAAGAGTATGATTTAACAAAATAACCTTAGCCCCTACTTTATTTTATTTATTTATTTTTATTTATTTTGAGTTTTATTTTATTTCATGCACCTGTGCTGTATGTATTTGTTTGTCTAATGTAAAGAATTGTTACTATTGCCTTATTGTTTGTACATGAATAATTGTTCAATAAAAAAAAAAAAAAAAACCACAGGGAGCTTGAAAACCATGCAAAACATAAAATAACAGAGATGTTACAGTTTACAGTTTCCAAGCATTCTATGCAAAGTCTTGTTTGCCTGGTCTGCAGTTCTGAGGATTATTACTATCATTGATTACCCTGTGTGTTCTCCATATTCCCCAGCTTGCCTGTGTATGTTTGGATTTATTGGATTCCCCCTTTGCCTATTGGATTTGCCTTGTTTGCCTTTCTGGCCTGCCTATTTGTTTTTGCATTTTGTTTTGTTACTTTGTTTTTACTATTGATTGGACTGCACATGGATCTTAACACCACTGCCCTGGTGTCTTGGCTACAATGTCATCATTTTGTGAATAAGCTGTTGCCATCCCCTTAATGTGGATTTTAAAAAATGCAAAACTCTAGAAAATCCACCTCCTCCGATCGCAAGTGAATTTAGAACGTTTATTTGCATTTCTTATGCGCAACTTCAAAATGCACATACAAATATTTGAATGAAAACCCATGGTATAGCCAAGGTAATTGTTAGTGCTGTCAACAGTGCTAAGAGACTAAATTCTATGGGGTTATTTCTGTTTCATATTAACATACAAATGGGAAACAGATTAATATTAAACAGATTAAACACAGGTGCATGTTCATTAATTGATTATGGTTCATTGAACAAGCATAGAAAATATTGTTTAAACCCATTATAATAAAGGTCTGTAAAGTTATTTGGATTTATACAAAATGATCTTTAAAATACAGTGTTCTGAAAAAGGGCAGATTATTATGACATTAGATGATCTTAGGAGCACAAACCATAAATTAATACAAAGTGAATAAGATCTGCTATGGCATTAATTTGGTTTCACATTATGTTAATGTATTTAAAAAAAAATGTTTTATTGAAGTAATATTTCAGAGGATTTATATTTTTAGCACTTAGTGTTATGGCAGACCACTCCAATGTTACTCGCAATAAATAATTGTTAAACCTGTAAAACAATGCTTGTTTCACTTATTTACTCAGGATGTACATGAGATGTAAGACACAGGAGGAAAATAATAATAATAGGGGTGCCCCATCAGAGGGGGATGTAGGGCCCTTGCAAATTGTAGCCAGGGCAAACTGGCAAACATATGTCTCAGTTTTAAAGAGTGGTGCTAATACTGATTTGTGTAGATAGATGAGTGGGTGATTATTATACTAGCATTCTGTATTTCAAATTACAGTAAAATTAATGTTAAATTTGCAATGGTAATTTACCTCATACTCTATAATGATTTACAGTATATTGTTGCAACATCTGAGGTTGTTACTACTTCTCCCAACCACCAGAGGGAGCCCTCTCCCAAATACTAACATGTACCGTGACTTCCTGTCTGAACTATATAAATACCATGCTGTTTCCAATGTCACATTGTGAAGAATTGCCAGCTTACCCTGCCTTACCAAGTGTTTTTTCCATTGCCATTGCTGATTGTTTATTTGTTATGACCATTGCCTGTTTTCGAGGATTTACTGCTTTTTGGATACCCCTTTGTTTTGTTTGCCTTGTTGGACTGTCTTTTTGTTTTATTGGATAATACCGCCTGCATAACGACTACCTCTATTTGCCTGCCGATTTGGATTGTTTGCATGTGTTTCAAGCACATCATAACACCGTCTCCATGGCCAGTTCATTAGATTCCCCCGATAGGAGGGAATCTATTGTTATTGACAGTTTTATTAGATTCCTCTGATAGGAGGGAATCTATTGTAATTGACAGTATTATTATTATTATTAGATTCCTCCGATAGGAGGGAATCTATTGTTATTGACAGTATTATTAGATTCCTCCGATAGGAGGGAATCTATTGTAATTGACAGAATTATTATTAGATTCCTCTGATAGGAGGGAATCTATTGTATTTGACAGTATTATTAGATTCCTCCGATAGGAGGGAATCTATTGTAATTGACAGTATTATTATTAGATTCATCCGATAGGAGGGAATCTATTGTAATTGACAGTATTATTATTATTAGATTCCTCCGATAGGAGGGAATCTATTGTAATTGACAGTATTATTATTATTATTATTATTATTATTATTATTATTATTATTAGGTTCCTCCGATAGGAGGGAATCAATTGTAATTGACAGTATTATTATTATTATTATTATTAGTTTCCTCTGATAGGAGGGAATCTATTGTAATTGACAGTATTATTATTATTATTATTATTATTATTAGATTCCTCCAGTAGGAGGGAATCTATTGTTATTGACAGTTTTATTATTATTAGATTCCTCCAGTAGGAGGGAATCTATTGTTATTGAAAGTTTTATTATTATTAGATTCCTCCGATAGGAGGGAATCTATTGTAATTGACAGTATTACTATTATTATTATTAGATTCCTCCGGTAGGAGGGAATCTATTGTTATTGACAGTTTTATTATTATTATTAGATTCCTCCAATAGGAGGGAATCTATTGTAATTGACAGTATTATTATTATTATTATTATTATTATTATTATTAGATTCCTCCGGTAGGAGGGAATCTATTGTTATTGACCGTTTTATTATTATTATTATTATTATTAGATTCCTCCGATAGGAGGGAATCTATTGTAATTGACAGTATTATTATTATTATTATTATTATTATTATTATTATTATTATTAGATTCCTCCGGTAGGAGGGAATCTATTGTTATTGACCGTTTTATTATTATTATTATTATTATTAGATTCCTCCAATAGGAGGGAATCTATTGTAATTGACAGTATTATTATTATTATTATTATTATTATTATTAGATTTCTCCGGTAGGAGGGAATCTATTGTTATTGACTGTTTTATTATTATTAGATTCCTCCAATAGGAGGGAATCTATTGTAATTGACAGTATTATTATTATTAGATTACTCCGATAGGAGGGAATCTATTGTAATTGACAGTATTATTATTATTATTATTATTAGATTCCTCCGATAGGAGGGAATCTATTGTTATTGACAGTTTTATTATTAGATTCCTCCGATAGGAGGGAATCTATTGTTATTGACAGTTTTATTATTATTATTAGATTCCTCCGATAGGAGGGAATCTATTGTTATTGACAGTTTTATTATTATTATTATTATTATTATTATTATTATTATTATTCTCCTTGAGCCCCAATATCTCAAAAAGTCACTGGTCAAAAATTTTCTAAATTGAAACATTGATACTCCATGCCAACGGGTACCCCCAAACCAAGAATGGCCCACATTCGCCCATAGGTGGCGCTACAGGCCACGCCCCAAAAAAACATTTTCAAAGTCATGGCATTTCCAAGCCATTTGTCCAATTATTCTCAAACCTGGTGTACATGCCTCATTTCTCATGGGGAACAAAAAAGCCTCAAGGACCCATAACTTCTGCCCTAATGGATTTTCCTGTACAGTGAAAATTTGGCAAAACCTACAAAACTCTTCTTCTCCTGAACCGTAGCTCCAATATACTTGAAATTTGGTACGCATGTGTAGAATTGATGTCTTTGAAAACGTTACTTAGCAAAAATGAATACGATATAAAATGGCTGAAAGGGGCGTGTTTATGTAAATGTCCACATTTAATCAATATATATGTCAATATATCAAATGTAATTTTGACTGAGGGATTTTAAACCTGACACGCTTCAAGATAACATCCCTTTGAAGTACTGTGCAAAGAATTGCCGACATTAGCCCTTAGCGGTTCGCTACAGGCCACGCCCAAATGTCACATTTTCAAAATGATGGCACTTTCACCCCAATTTTCCAAATATTCTAAAACTTGGTATACTTGCCTCATTTCTCATTGGGAACAAAAAAGCCTCAAGGACCCATAAGGTTCTGCGTGATGGATTGTCCTGTACAGTGAAAATTTGGTGAAACATTTAAAACTCTTCTTCTCTTGAACCGTAGATCCAGTTTACTTGACATTTGGTACCCATGTGTAGAATTGATGTCTTTGAAAACATTACTTAGCAAAAATGAATACAATACAAAATGGCTGAAAGGTGCGTATTTATGTAAATGACCACATTGCCTCAATATATTAGTGTCACTAAACCAAATGTAATTTTGACGGATGGTTTTTCAAACCTAACATGCTTCAAGATGACATAACTATGTTGGCTTGAGAAAGCCAACATATTGTTATGTTACATACATTTATTATTATTATTATTATTATTAATACTATTTTACTTACTAAAATTTCAACAACCTTACCTCCAAGTGCTTTAATGCTATAAGTACCCAACTTGCCACAGACCTGGGGACTGTTCTGAAGTTTGCTGGAATGTCTTTTTTTACCTGATGCGACTTAAGCTTTTTATATAAATGATGATCAAAAATGTAAAAAATCCCATTGATTTACAATGGCTGAGCAAAATTGCCCCCTCTACTGGATTAATACGGTCTACAAGTAAAATCCCATTCACTTACATTGGCTGAGCAAAGAGGCTCCCTCTGCTGGTGTAACTCTGTCTACCAAATGCACTTTTACTGGAGAAATCTCTCTAATGGAGCAATTCTGTCTACTAGTGGGTGGAGCTCCCGACTTTCTAAGCTAGAAGAATTTTGCCTGCGTTTGCACAAAGGTATGTCAATTGTGTGTGTTTAATGCTTGACATTTGGAACATTCACGCGATTTTATACTATTCATCTCAACAAATGGCAAAACAACTCAAATAAATGTTTGTGAGCAGTTTTGTGTGAAACCGCGAGATGCGTCGCGTCTAACGCACGAGCCCCGATGAGAGTTACTGCACAAAGGTCAGTGAGATGTTTTTCTGCTTCCCAGTTTGAATATTCAAGCGATTTTACACTATTCAACTCAACAAATGGCATTACAACTCAAATAAATGTTTGCGAGGAATCTGAATTCGGGAATCATTATTGAATTCTGGCATTATTACGGGGGTCAACAATGGCGCTGTAATGTCCTTTCAGATGCATTGTTCTAAACAGCGGAAAAAACTTAAACAAAATACTGCGTCATTTTTGCCCATTCAGATACATGGAAGAGATCATTACAAACTGTAAAAGGTCTACTTTTATTTGTGTACACTTACAATAACAACAAAACCTTGAGCTTTTGTAAAATAACGAAAATAAACAGGGTAAACCGAATCTGTCTTTGCGATAATCTGTCTGATACACGTCAGAAAAATCAAATGAAACTCCGCGAACACTTATCACACAAACATGAAACATATGTCTAAAGAAAGAAGGGATGGACGGATCGATCCTAAAGTATCAATACTTCCGAGAATGATGTTTCATCTGCGTGTTCTCTGACAGCACGCGATAGTGACGCGATCTAATTTTTACTCGCGTCTTCAATGCGAGCAATGTTTGTCTGTTGTATGTGTTTTTAACACTTTCCTGTTTGAACTTTCAAGCGATTTTACACCATTCAACTCAACAAATGGCAAAACAACTCAAATAAATATATGTGTGAAACAGCGAGCAGCGTCACGTCTAACTCACGAGCCCCGATGAGAGATCGCATTCGCTTCTTCTTGCGTTTGAACGGACAATTTCTTACAACAAAATGTCAAATTACATGATATATTGTGGAGTCTGTTTTGTCTCAAGTGAACATAAACAGTTGATGAAGAAATCGCGAATCTAAATCTAGTATCAACACTTCCGAGAATGATTATCAGCGTTGTGTCTGACAGCGCGAGGCGATCTCATTTTTACTCACATCTTCATGGAGGTTTGTCGGTTGTATGTAGTTTCACAATCTCAATCAATTAATCTCTGAAATGAATACAGATGTAACAGCACGAAAATAATGAGACTTCACAGTTCTCAAAAGATTGAACTCAATGAAACAAGCCGCACAGACTGTGCCTTGAATGAAATGCGTTTAAAATCCTCTTAAAGAGACAGTAACAATTTTCCAAGTAAATAAAAAGTAGGCCTACAAATGGTTTTTACCCCAAAAATAAATTTCTCTCATCGTATACTCACCCTCATTCCATCCCAGATGTGTATTATTTCCTTTCTTCTGGTGAACACAAATTAAGCTTTTTAGAAGATTATCTCAACCCTGTTGGACCTTTCAATGACTTGAATGGTGATCAGAACTCAGAAGCTACAAAAATCACATAAATGCAGCATAAAAGTAATCCATACCACTCCAGTGGTTTAATCCATGCCTTCAGAAGTGATATTATAGGTGTGGGTTAGAAACAGACCTATATATATATATATATATATATATATATATACTTCAAGATGACATCACTCTGAAGTACTGCGTAAAGAATATCCCACATTCTCCCTTAGGGGGCGCTACAGGCCAAGCCCAAAATTCCCATTTTCTGGTCAAAAATGTTCTAATTTTGTATATTGATACTACAGACCAACAGGAATCCACAAACCAAGAATGGCCCACATTCGCCCTTAGGGGGCGCTACAGGCCACGCCCTAAATTCCCATTTGCTGGTCAAAAATGTTCTAATTTGGTACATTGATACTACAGGCCAACAGGAACCCACAAACAAAGAATTGCCCATATTCGCCATTAGGGGGCGCTACAGGCTATGCCCAAAATTCCCATTTTATGGTCAAAAATGTTCTAATTTGGTATAATGACACTACAGGCCAACAGAAATCCACAAACCAAGAGTGTCTCACATTCGCCCTTAGGGGGCGCTAAAGGCCATTCCCAAATTGCTATTTTTTTTTGTCAAAAACTTTCAAATTTGGTACACTGATACTACAGGCCAACAGGAACTCACAAACCAAGATTGGCTCACATTCACCCTTAGGGGGCGCTATAGGCCATGTCAAAAATTCCCATTTTCTGGTCAAAAATGTTGTAATGTGGTACATTGATACTGCACGCCAACAGGAACCCACAAACCAAGAATTGCCCATATTCGTCATTAGGGGGCGCTACAGGCTATGCCTTAAAGTCCTATTTTTTGGTCAAACATTTTCAAATTTGGTACATTGATACTACAGGCCAACGGGAACCCACAAACCAAGAATGGCCGACATTCACCCTTAGGGGGCGATATAGGCCATGTCCAAAATTCCCATTTTCTGGTCAATAATGTTTTAATTTGGTACATTGATACTACAGGCCAACAGGAACTCACAAACCAAGAATTGCCCGTATTCACCATTAGGGGGCGCTACAGGCTATGCCCCAATGTCCCACATTCAAAGTGATGGCATTTCCACCCCATTTTTTCAGTTCTTCTGAAACTTAATGTACATAACTCATTTCTCATTGTAAACAAAAAAGCCTCCAGGATCCATAAGATCCCAGCATCATGGATTTTCCTGTACACTGAAAATGTTTAGTTTAGGATTCAGACAGAAAGACACGTTTTTTGAATTTCTTCATTGGGAGAGTTTAACCCCAACCCTCTACTGAACAATTTTAAATGATTTGCCATTTTGAGGAGGAATCGCATTGCTGCTTGCAGCTATATTTATTATTATTCTTCTCCTTGAGCCCCAATATCTCAAAAAGTCACTGGTCAAAAATTTTCTAAATTGGCACATTGATACTCCATGCCAACGGGTACCCCCAAACCAAGAATGGCCCACATTCGCCCATAGGTGGCGCTACAGGCCACGCCCCAAAAAAATATTTTCAAAGTCATGGCATTTCCAAGCCATTTGTCCAATTATTCTCAAACCTGGTGTACATGCCTCATTTCTCATGGGGAACAAAAAAGCCTCAAGGACCCATAACTTCTGCCCTAATGGATTTTCCTGTACAGTGAAAATTTGCCAAAACCTACAAAACTCTTCTTCTCCTGAACCGTAGCTCCAATATACTTGAAATTTGGTACGCATGTGTAGAATTGATGCCTTTGAAAACGTTACTGAGCAAAAATGAATACGATATAAAATGGCTGAAAGGGGCGTGTTTATGTAAATGTCCACATTTAATCAATATATATGTCAATATATCAAATGTAATTTTGACCCAGGGTTTTTCAAACCTAACATTCTTCAAGATAACATCCCTTTGAAGTACTGTGCAAAGAATTGCCCACATTCGCCCTTAGCGGTTCGCTACAGGCCACGCCCAAATGTCACATTTTCAAAATGATGGCATTTTCACCACAATTTTCTAAATATTCTAAAACTTGGTATACTTGCCTCATTTCTCATTGGGAACAAAAAAGCCTCAAGGACCCATAAGGTACGATGAAAAATGGCTGAAAGGGGCGTGTTTATGTAAATGTCCACATTTAATCAATATATATGTCAATAAATCAAATGTAATTTTGACTGAGGGATTTTAAAACCTGACATGCTTCAAGATAACATCCCTTTGAATTACTGTGCAAAGAATTGCCGACATTCGCCCTTAGCGGTTCGCTACAGGCCACGCCCAAATGTCACATTTTCAAAATGATGGCACTTTCACCCCAATTTTCCAAATATTCTAAAACTTGGTATACTTGCCTCATTTCTCATTGGGAACAAAAAAGCCTCAAGGACCCATAAGGTTCTGCGTGATGGATTGTCCTGTACAGTGAAAATTTGGGGAAACATTCAAAACTCTTCTTCTCTTGAACCGTAGATCCAATTGACTTGACATTTGGTACCCATGTGTAGAATTGATGTCTTTCAATTTGTTACTTAGCAAAAATGAATACAATGCAAAATGGCTGAAAGGTGCGTGTTTATGTAAATGACCACATTGCCTCAATATATTAGTGTCAATAAACCAAATGTAATTTTGACTGATGGTTTTTCAAACCTAACATGCTTCAAAATGACATAACTATGTTGGCTTGAGAAAGCCAACATATTGTTATGTTACATACATTTATTAGATTCCTCCGATAGGAGGGAATCTATTGTTATTGACAGTTTTATTATTATTATTATTATTATTATTATTATTATTCTCCTTGAGCCCCAATATCTCAAAAAGTCACTGGTAAAAAATTTTCTAAATTGGCACATTGATACTCCATGCCAACGGGTACCCCCAAACCAAGAATGGCCCACATTCGCCCATAGGTGGCGCTACAGGCCACGCCCCAAAAAAATATTTTCAAAGTCATGGCATTTCCAAGCCATTTGTCCAATTATTCTCAAACCTGGTGTACATGCCTCATTTCTCATGGGGAACAAAAATGCCTCAAGGACCCATAACTTCTGCCCTAATGGATTTTCCTGTACAGTGAAAATTTGCCAAAACCTACAAAACTCTTCTTCTCCTGAACCGTAGCTCCAATATACTTGAAATTTGGTACGCATGTGTAGAATTGATGCCTTTGAAAACGTTACTTAGCAAAAATGAATACGATATAAAATGGCTGAAAGGGGCGTGTTTATGTAAATGTCCACATTTAATCAATATATATGTCAATATATCAAATGTAATTTTGACCCAGGGTTTTTCAAACCTAACATTCTTCAAGATAACATCCCTTTGAAGTACTGTGCAAAGAATTGCCAACATTCGCCCTTAGCGGTTCGCTACAGGCCACGCCCAAATGTCACATTTTCAAAATGATGGCACTTTCACCCCAATTTTCCAAATATTCTAAAACTTGGTATACTTGCCTCATTTCTCATTGGGAACAAAAAAGCCTCAAGGACCCATAACTTCTGCCCTAATGGATTGTCCTGTACAGTGAAAATTTGCCAAAACCTACAAAAGTCTTCTTCTCTTGAACCGTAGATCCAATTGACTTGACATTTGGTACCCATGTGTAGAATTGATGTCTTTCAATTTGTTACTTAGCAAAAATGAATACAATACAAAATGGCTGAAAGGTGCGTGTTTATGTAAATGACCACATTGCCTCAATATATTAGTGTCAATAAACCAAATGTAAATTTGATTGATGGTTTTTCAAACCTAACATGCTTCAAGATGACATAACTATGTTGGCTTGAGAAAGCCAACATATTGTTATGTTACATACATTTATTATTATTATTATTAATAATACTATTTTACTTACTAAAATTTCAACAACCTCACCTCTAAGAACTTTAACGCTATAAGTACCCAACTTGCCACAGACCTGGGGACTGTTCTGAAGTTTGCTGCTATGTCTTTTTTTACCTGATGCGACTTAAGCTTTTTATATAAATGACGATCAAAAATGTAAAAAATCCCATTGATTTACAATGGCTGAGCAAAAATGCCCCCTCTACTGGATCAATACGGTCTACAAGTAAAATCCCATTCACTTACATTGGCTGAGCAAAGAGGCTCCCTCTGCTGGTGTAACTCTGTCTACCAAATGCACTTTTACTGGAGAAATCTCTCTAATGGAGCAATTCTGTCTACTAGTGGGTGGAGCTCCCGACTTTCTCAGCCAGAAGAATTTTGCCTGCGTTTGCACAAAGGTATGTCAATTGTGTGTGTTTAATGCTTGACATTTGGAACATTCACGCGATTTTATACTATTCATCTCAACAAATGGTAAAACAACTCATATAAATGTTTTCGAGCAGTTTGTGTGAAACAGCGATAATCGTCGCGTCTAACGCACGAGCCCCGATGAGAGTTACTGCACAAGGTCAGTGAGATGTATTTTACTGCTTCCCAGTTTGAATATTCAAGCGATTTTACACTATTCAACTCAACAAATGGCAAAACAACTCAAATAAATGTTTGTGAGCAGTTTTGTGTGAAACCGCGAGATGCGTCGCGTCTAACGCACGAGCCCCGATGAGAGTTACTGCACAAATAAGGTCAGTGAGATGTGTTTTACTACTTCCCAGTTTGAATATTCAAGCGATTTTACACTATTCAACTCAACAAATGGCATTACAACTCAAATAAATGTTTGCGAGGAGTTTGAAATCGGGAATCATTATTGAATTCTGGCATTATTACGGGGGTCAACAATGGCACTGTAATGTCCTTTCAGATGCATTGTTCTAAACAGCGGAAAAAACTTAAACAAAATACTGCGTCATTTTTGCCCATTCAGATACATGGAAGAGATCATTACAAACTGTAAAAGGTCTACTTTTATTTGTGTACACTTACAATAACAACAAAACCTTGAGCTTTTGTAAAATAACGAAAGTAAACAGGGTAAACCGAATCTGTCTTTGCGATAATCTGTCTCATACACGTCAGAAAAATCAAGTGAAACTCCGCGAACACTTATCACACAAACATGAAACATATGTCTAAAGAAAGAAGGGATGGACGGATCGATCCTAAAGTATCAATACTTCCGAGAATGATGTTTCATCTGCGTGTTCTCTGACAGCACGCGATAGTGAGGCGATCTCATTTTTACTCGCGTCTTCAATGCGAGCAATGTTTGTCTGTTGTATGTGTTTTTAACACTTTCCTGTTTGAACTTTCAAGCGATTTTACACCATTCAACTCAACAAATGGCAAAACAACTCAAATAAATATTTGTGTGAAACAGGGAGCAGCGTCACGTCTAACTCACGAGCCCCGATGAGAGATCGCATTCGCTTCTTCTTGCGTTTGAACGCACAATTTCATACAACAAAATGTCAAAATACATGATTGTGACACTCGACTGCCAGTCGGTTCGCTTAACTTCATAATCGAGATCCCCCACTCGTCGTGTGACCTCGAAGGGCCCTTGCCACTTGGTGAGTAATTTGGAGCTCGATTTGGGAAGCAATACAAGAACTTTATCTCCCGGTGCAAATTCCCTCAGCCGCGTTCCCCTGTCGTACAGCCGGCATTGACGTTCTTGGGCCCGGAGCAAATTCTCCTGTGTTAGTTTCCCCAAAGTGTGGAGCTTTGCTCTGAGGTCAAGAACGTATTGAATTTCATTTTTGCTATTTGTAGGTCCTTCCTCCCAGCCTTCTCGTAAAACATCTAAGATGCTGCGCGGGCATCGCCCGTACAACAGCTCAAATGGAGAGAAGCCGGTTGAGGCTTACGGGACCTTTCGCACTGCAAACAACAGGGGATCGATCCATCTGTCCCAGTTTTTAGCATCCTCGTGCACGAACTTACGAATCATGTTTTTGAGGGTTTTGTTAAAACGTTCCACTAGGCCATCTGTCTGCGGATGATACACGCTAGTGCGAATCGATTTAATGCCCAACAGATTGTAAAGTTCGCGAAGTGTGCGTGACGTAAACGTTGTGCCTTGATCGGTGAGGATTTCTTTTGGAATCCCCACCCGGGAGATTATTTTGAAGAGTGCCCCAGCAACACTACGTGCTGAAATGTTGCTTAGAGGCACTGCTTCCGGATATCGCGTTGCGTAATCCACTAGGACTAACACAAAGCGATGTCCGCGTGCTGTCCGCTCTAATGGCCCGACGAGGTCCATTCCAATTCTCTCGAAGGGGACCTCGATCAACGGAAGAGGGCGCAATGGCGCTTTTGGGGTGGCCGGTGGGTTTACCAACTGGAATTCGCGGCACGCCGCACACCACCTGCGGACGTCGCCGCTAATGCCTGGCCAGTAAAAACGGGCTATTAGTTGGAGAAGTGTTTTTCTTTCCCCTAGATGACCCGCCATGGGATTATAATGAGCCGCTTGGAATAACATTTCCCGGCGGATCCGTGGAATCAAAAGCTGTGTCCTATTTTCTTTAGTTTGAGTGTCCTGCGTCACTCTATACAGTCGGTCATTTATAATTGAAAAATAGGGGTATGCGAGTGCGATGTCTGGCTGAAGACGCTGACCATCGATCACTTTTACCTGACCAAAGGCATGTTTGAGGGTGTCGTCCCGCGACTGCTCCAAAGGGAAATCCTCGTCAGGGAATTCCCTGCGAAGAGGAGGGGCGGAAGCCTCGCCCCTCTCCTCGTCATCCCGATTTGGAGCAGCCGAGGATGGCCCCGGCTCCGCCTCCCCTGTCAGAGCATCGCACATCGCACATCTCCCCACTTTAGTGCAGGACCCATCCGTACAAACTCCCCCTAACACATCTTTAAACGCTGGCCAATCGGTTCCCAAAATCAGAGGATGGGTGAGGCAGGGACTAACCGCTGCCTCCACTCTATGCTTTTTTCCCCGGAATTTCACTAACAAGGTCATCATCGGGTACTTGTGAATATCCCCATGCACACACCTCACCCTCACCCGTCTAGCTGTGCCCAAAGCCCCGGGTTGAACCAAGCGTTGATGGATGGTATCCGGTATCCAGCAATGCTTGGTGTGTACCCCCCTGGATTCTTACCAGAATCCGGTACGCTCCAGCCCGATCGGGGGCAGCATGCGGTGGATCGGAGACCCGAACCACCGTCCCCACTTCCATCATCGGACACTGATCACGGAAGTGGCCCGGGTCCCCGCACCTCCAACAGGCTGGCCCAGGCGCCACACCCGTACCTGCGTCGGCGGACGCCCCCACCTGAGGGGGAGAGCGGCTGAATGTGGCGGGGGGGGTGTGCGATGCCACCGTGGGTCTCTGCCAGGCTCCTCGCCTGCGGGGGGCAGGAACGGACCCTGGAAGGAAGACAGAGCGAGAGGGGGGAGGGGGATGGGGAAGAGCAGAAAAAAACACAGGGGGAGGGGAGGGAGAGAGAGAGAGAGAGGGCTCGTCCGCCCTCGGGATCGCCGCCATGTGGTCCTCCGCAAGCTGCACGGCTGCCTCCAGCGACGTCAGGCGGTGGCACTGGACCCACTCCGCCGTTCTCCTGGGTAACCGCTGGGTGAATTGCTCCAGCACCACCTGATCGATGAGACCCTCGACGCCGCGGTCCCCCACTAGCAGCCACTTCCGGCAGGCATCACGGAGCCGCTGAGCAAACGCGAACGGGCGGTCGGCTTTGTCCAGCTTCATGGCCCGGAAGAGCTGACGATTCTCCTCGGGGCTCCGACCAACCCGTTGCATAATGGCTCTCCTCAGATCGGGGTAGGCTAGGAGGTTCGCTGCCGGCAGTTGTTGAGCCGCGAGTTGGGCTTCCCCGGACAATAGTGGTATGAGGCGGGCTGCCCATTGATCGCGCGGCCAGGCCCAGATCTCCGCGGTGCGTTCGAACAAATCCAGAAAGGCCTCTGGGTCGTCCGTCGCCCCCATCTTCTGTAACATGGAAGGGGGCAACGGAGAATGATTGTCCGGGGTCGCGGCTGTGGCGGGAGCGACCTCCCGGCTGAGGAGGCTCCGGATGGCAAGTCGGTCCTCTGCTTGAGCCCGCATGATCTCAAAGAACCGTCGATCCTGGTCTTCTTGGAGCTCAAGCAGGGAGTGCTGGTGGCTTTGATGGAGTGTATTGAGGGACTGGAGGACTTCGGTCAGCTGGGAGGACTCTACGGGGCGACCTTCCATGACTATCAATCCCGGGTTTCGGCACCAGTGTGACACTCGACTGGACTGGACAGGGGAAGAAGGACACGATGACAGGATGGAGAACTCAAAGGTATGGGTTTTAATTTCTCCAAAGTAAAGGTACAGAACTGAACATAAACTACTTATAATGAACACAGGGTTTCTCAACAAACATAAACTCTCGTGGACTTCAGCTGCCAACACTAGACTGGCATCCCCCCCGACTGGCGTTCTTGTGGCTCTTATATGCCGCTCTCCCCATGCTCACTGAAATTAGAGACAGGTGTTAGACATATTTTAGCTCAGGTGCAAGCGCCCTTACCGCTCCCCCTCTCTGGACGGGCGCTTGACCACGCCCCCGTTGCCACAATGATATATTGTCTGTTTTGTCTCAAGTGAACATAAACAGTTGATGAAGAAATCGCGAATCTAAATCTAGTATCAACACTTCCGAGAATGATTATCAGCGTTGATCTGACAGCGCGAGGCGATCTCATTTTTACTCGCATCTTCACGGAGGTTTGTCGGTTGTATGTGTTTGCTTGAATGTATTTCACGCGATTTTACACCATTCATGCAGTCTGTATTTTATCATCTCACACCCAAACAAATGAGGGTGTGAGAGACGAAACTGATGTTGCTCAGCTTCACTTGACAGCGTTGGAATGATCACGGAAGATCCATCGAGAACAGATGAACTATTAACAGCAGAATTAGTCCTTCAGGTTCTTCATGATTACAAGTTTCACAATCTCAATCAATTAATCTCTGAAATGAATACAGATGTAACAGCATGAAAATAATGAGACTTCACAGTTCTCAAAAGATTAAACTCAATGAAACAAGCCGCACAGACCTGTGCCTTGAATGTAATGCGTTTAAAATCCTCTTAAAGAGACAGTAACAATTTTCCAAGTAAAGAAAAAGTAGGCCTACAAATGGTTTTTACCCCAAAAATAAATTTCTCTCATCGTATACTCACCCTCATTCCATCCCAGATGTGTATTATTTTCTTTCTTCTGGTGAACACAAATTAAGCTTTTTAGAAGATTATCTCAACCCTGTTGGACCTTTCAATGACTTGAATGGTGATCAGAACTCAGAAGCTACAAAAATCACATAAATGCAGCATAAAAGTAATCCATACCACTCCAGTGGTTTAATCCATGCCTTCAGAAGTGATATTATAGGTGTGGGTTAGAAACAGACCTATATATTTATACTTCAAGATGACATCACTCTGAAGTACTGCGTAAAGAATATCCCACATTCTCCCTTAGGGGGCGCTACAGGCCATGCCCAAAATTCCCATTTTCTGGTCAAAAATGTTCTAATTTTGTATATTGATACTACAGGCCAACAGGAATCCACAAACCAAGAATGGCCCATATTCGCCATTAGGGGCCGCTACAGGCTATGCCCAAAATTCCAATTTTATGGTCAAAAATGTTCTAATTTGGTATATTGACACTACAGGCCAACAAAAATCCACAAACCAAGAATGTCTCACATTCGCCCTTAGGGGGCGCTAAAGGCCATTCCCAAATTGCACATTTTTTTGTCAAATACTTTCTAATTTGGTACATTAATACTACAGGCCAACAGGAACCTACAAACCAAGAATGGCTCACATTCGCCCTTAGGGGGCGCTACAGGCCATGCCCAAATGTCATTTTTTCAAAGTGCTTGTATTTCCACCCCATTTATTTAGTTTTTCTGAAACCTGGTGAACATACCTCATTTCTCATTGTAAACAAAAAACCCTCCAGGATCCATAAGGTCCGGCATGATGGATTTTCCTGTACACTGAAAATGTTTAGTTTAGGATTCAGACAGAAAGACATGTTTTTTGGATTTTTTCATTGGGAGGGTTTAACCCCAACCCTCTATTGATCAATTTTAAATGATTTGCCATTTTGAGGAGGAATCGCATTGCTGCTTGCAGCTATATTTATTATTATTATTCTTCTCCTTGAGCCCCAATATCTCAAAAAGTCACTGGTCAAAAATTTTCTAAATTGGCACATTGATAGTCCATGCGAACGGGTACCCCCAAACCAAGAATGGCCCACATTCGCCCATAGGTGGCGCAACAGGCCACGCCCCAAAAAAATATTTTCAAAGTCATGGCCTTTCCAAGCCATTTGTCCAGTTATTCTCAAACCTGGTGTACATGCCTCATTTCTCATGGGGAACAAAAAAGCCTCAAGGACCCATAACTTCCGCCATGATGGATTTTCCTGTACAGTGAAAATTTGCCAAAACCTACAAAACTCTTCTTCTCCTGAACCGTAGCTCCAATTGACTTGAAATTTGGTACGCGTGTGTAGAATTGATGTCTTTGAAAACGTTACTTAGCAAAAACGAATACGATATAAAATGGCTGAAAGGGGCGTGTTTATGTAAATGTCCACATTTAATCAATATATATGTCAATATATCAAATGTAATTTTGACTGAGGGTTTTTTCAAACCTAACATTCTTCAAGATAACATCCCTTTGAAGTACTGTGCAAAGAATTGCCCACATTCGCCCTTAGCGGTTCGCTACAGGCCACGCCCAAATGTCACATTTTCAAAATGATGGCATTTTCACCACAATTTTCGAAATATTCTAAAACTTGGTATACTTGCCTCATTTCTCATTGGGAACAAAAAAGCCTCAAGGACCCATAAGGTACGATTAAAAATGGCTGAAAGGGGCGTGTTTATGTAAATGTCCACATTTAATCAATATATATGTCAATAAATCAAATGTAATTTTGACTGAGGGATTGTAAAACCTGACATGCTTCAAGATAACATCCCTTTGAAGTACTGTGCAAAGAATTGCCAACATTCGCCCTTAGCGGTTCGCTACAGGCCACGCCCAAATGTCACATTTTCAAAATGATGGCATTTTCACCCCAATTTTCCAAATATTCTAAAACTTGGTATACTTGCCTCATTTCTCATTGGGAACAAAAAAGCCTCAAGGACCCATAAGGTTCTGCTTGATGGATTGTCCTGTACTGTGAAAATTTGGGGAAACATTCAAAACTCTTCTTCTCTTGAACCGTAGATCCAATTGACTTGACATTTGGTACCCATGTGTAGAATTGATGTCTTTCAATTTGTTACTTAGCAAAAATGAATACAATACAAAATGGCTGAAAGGTGCGTGTTTATGTAAATGACCACATTGCCTCAATATATTAGTGTCAATAAACCAAATGTAATTTTTATTGATGGTTTTTCAAACCTAACATGCTTCAAGATGACATAACTATGTGTGCTTGAGAAAGCCAACATATTGTTATGTTACATACATTTATTAATATTATTATTATTAATACTATTTTACTTACTAAAATTTCAACAACCTTACCTCCAAGAGCTTTAATGCTATAAGTACCCAACTTGCCACAGACCTGGGGACTGTTCTGAAGTTTGCTGGCATGTCTTTTTTTACCTGATGTGACTTAAGCTTTTTATATAAATGACGATCAAAAATGTAAAAAAATCCCATTGATTTACAATGGCTGAGCAAAATTGCCCCCTCTACTGGATTAATACGGTCTACAAGTAAAATCCCATTCACTTACATTGGCTGAGCAAAGAGGCTCCCTCTGCTGGTGTAACTCTGTCTACCAAAAGCACTTTTACTGGAGAAATCTCTCTAATGGAGCAATTCTGTCTACTAGTGGGTGGAGCTCCAAGCCAGATGGATTTAGCCTGTGTCTGAACAAAGGTGTCAATTGTGTGTTTAATGCTTGACATTTGGAACATTCACGCGATTTTATGCTATTCATCTCAACAAATGGCAAAACATCTCAAATACATGTTTGTGAGCAGTTTTGTGTGAAACAGATGCGTCGCGTCTAACGCACGAGCCCCGATGAGAATTACCGCACAAAGGTCAGTGAGATGTGTTTTACTGCTTCCCAGTTTGAATATTCAAGCGATTTTACACTATTCAACTCAACAAATGACAAAACAACTCGAATAAATCTTTTCGAGCAGTTTGAAATCGGGAATATTGAATTCTGGCATTATTACCGGGGTCAACACTGGCGCTGTGATGCCCTTTAATTAGATGTATTTTTCTAAACAGCGGAAAAAAACTTAAACAAAATACTGCGTCATTTTTGCCAATTCAGATACATGGAAGAGATCATTACAAACTATAAAAGGTCTACTTTTATTTGTGTACACTTACAATAACAACAAAACCTTGAGCTTTTGTAAAATAACGAAAATAAACCGGGTGCGCCGAATCTGTCTTAGCGGTCTGATACACGTCAGAAAAATCAAGTGAAACTCCGCGAACACTTTTCTTCAATGAACACATCTTCAATGCGAGCAATGTTTGTCTGTTGTATGTGTTTTTAACACTTTCCTGTTTGAACTTTCAAGCGATTTTACACTATTCAACTCAACAAATTGCAAAACTGTTTATGTGAAACAGCGAGCAGCGTCACGTCTAACTCACGAGCCCCGATGAGAGATCGCATTCGCTTCTTCTTGCGTTTGAACGGACAATTTCATACAACAAAATGTCAAAATACATGATATATTGTGTTGTCTGTTTTGTCTCAAGTGAACATAAACAGTTGATGAAGAAATCGGGAATCTAAATCTAGTATCAACACTTCCGAGATTGATTATCAGCGTTGTGTCTTACAGCACGCGCTCCGTGAGGCGATCTCATTTTTACTCGCATCTTCACGAAGGTTTGTCTGTTCTATGTGTTTTTAACACTTTCCTGTTTGAACATTCAGGCAATAAATAATGAGACTTCACAGTTCTCAAAAGATTAAACTCAATGAAACAAACTGTGCCTTGAATGCATGCGATAACCATCTCTTAAAGAGACAGAAACAATTGAGCTTTCGTCCTGAACATTGACATTCCAAGTAAATAAAAAGTACAAATGGTATTTACCCCCAAAATAAATTTCTCTCATCATTTACTTACCCTCATTCCATCCCAGATGTGTATTATTTTCTTTCTTCTGGTGAACACAAATTAAGCTTTTTAGAAGAATATCTCAACACTGTTGGACCTTTCAATGCAATTGAATGGTGATCAGAACTCAGAAGCTACAAAAATCACATAAATGCAGCATAAAAGTAATCCATGCCACTCCAGTGGTTTAATCCATGCCTTCAGAAGTGATATTATAAGCGTGGGTTAGAAACAGACCAATATATATATATATATATATATGATTAAAAAAAATTGTATTTAAAAAAAACAAAAAAAAACATTTTTCTTTTATTTACTATATATACTCCTCCCTGCCCAGAAGGGATGATTTGGTTATGTAAATCACAAAAAAAAAAAAAAAAAAAAACAGAAAAAGAACTCTTAAGAGAGAAGTGCTCTTCTGAAAGTCAAAGTAGCGATTTATAGTTAAAAAATGACTTAATTAATGATCTGTTTCTCACCACTTCTCATTTACTTACAACAGAGCTGAGATATTCTTCTAAACATCTTCATTCAATTTCAGCAGAAGAAAGTCACACATCTGGGACTGCATGAGGGTGAGGAAATGATTAAATATCCCTTTAACATTCACTTATTTTTACAAAGCATGCAATGAAGTCTTAGGACAAAATGAAAATCTTAGTGAATGACGTATGTGGTATAATGACATGGAGAGCTTAAATAATTTTCAATTTATTGCATTTATTTAATATTTTTGCTGTGATCTTGTTTTATTGTTATCATCAAGTTCCAGTCTTGGTTCAAGGTTCGGTCTTTCTCAAGCCAACATCAAAGTTTGTCTTGACTTTTTTTTCTAGTTCTGAAGTACTATACAAAGAATGGCTCACATTCGCCCATAGTCGCTACAGGCCATGCCCAAAATTAACATATACTGGTCAAAAATTTTCTAATTTGGTATATTGATACTACAGGCCAACAGGAATCCACAAACCAAGAATGGCCCACATTCGCCCTTAGGGGGCGCTACAGGCTATGCCCAAATTTCCCATTTTATGGTCAAAAATGTACTAATTTGGTATATTGATACTACAGGCCAACAGGAATCCACAAACCAAGAATGGCCCACATTCGCCCTTAGGGGGCGCTACAGGCTATGCCCAAATTTCCCATTTTATGGTCAAAAATGTACTAATTTGGTATATTGATACTACAGGCCAAAAGGAATCCACAAACCAAGAATGGCCCACATTCGCCCTTAGGGGGCGCTACATTTCCGCCCAAAATTCCCATTTTCTGGTCAAAAATTTTCTAATTTGGTATATTGATACTACAGGCCAACAGGAACCCACAAACCAAGAATGGCCCACATTCACCCTTAGGGGGCGCTATAGGCCATGTCCAAAATTCTCATTTTCTGTTTCAAAATTTACTAATTTGGTACATTGATACTACAGGCCAACAGTAACACTCAAACCAAGAATGGTCCACATTCACCCTTAGGGGGCGCATCAGACCATGCCCAAATGTCATTTTTTCAAAGTGATTGTATTTTCACCCCATTTATTTAGTTCTTCTGAAACCTGGTGAGCATACCTCATTTCTCATTGTAAACAAAAAACCATCCAGGATCCATAAGGTCCGGCATGATGGATTTTCCTGTACACTGAAAATGTTTAGTTTAAGATTCAGACAGAAAGACATGTTTTTTGGATTCCTTCAATGGGAGGGTTTAACCCCAACCCTCTACTGATCAATTTTAAATGATTTGCCATTTTGAGGAGGAATCGCATTGCTGCTTGCAGCTATATTTATTATTATTATTATTCTCCTTGAGCCCCAATATCTCAAAAAGTCACTGGTCAAAAATTTTTTAAATTGGTACATTGATACTCCATGCCAACGGGTACCCCCAAACCAAGAATGGCCCACATTCGCCCATAGGTGGCGCTACAGGCCACGCCCCAAAAAAATATTTTCAAAGTCATGGCATTTCCAAGCCATTTGTCCAATTATTCTCAAACCTGGTTTACATGCCTCATTTCTCATGGGGAACAAAAAAGCCTCAAGGACCCATAACTTCCGCCATAATGGATTTTCCTGTACAGTGAAAATTTGCGAAAACCTACAAAACTCTTCTTCTCCTGATGTCCATCATTCCACATTCCAAATGTCCACATTTAATCAATATATATGTCAATATATCAAATGTAATTTTGACTGAGGGTTTTTCAATCCTGACATTCTTCAAGATAACATCCCTTTGAAGTACTGTGCAAAGAATTGCCGACATTCGCCCTTAGCGGTTCGCTACAGGCCACGCCCAAATGTCACATTTTCAAAATGATGGCATTTTCACCACAATTTTCTAAATATTCTAAAACTTGGTATACTTGCCTTATTTCTCATTGGGAACAAAAAAGCCTCAAGGACCCATAAGGTACGATTAAAAATGGCTGAAAGGGGCTTGTTTATGTAAATGTCCACATTTAATTAATATATATGTCAATAAATCAAATGTCATTTTGACTGAGGGTTTTTCAATCCTGACATTCTTCAAGATAACATCCCTTTGAAGTACTGTGCAAAGAATTGCCGACATTCGCCCTTAGCGGTTATGGTGTATTTCTTAGAAAATAATGTAGTTCTTAGAAAAAAGGTGTTTCTGTCATTCAGTTACATCCTGACATATATTTTGATAAAATATCCTTGATACAGCAGTATTCTGACATATGTCCTTGATGAAGGCTTTTATGAAATATTGTTTGTGTAATTAAACTGTTTGATGTATCTCTTGCAAAACACTTTTAATAAGTTAGATATCTCTTATATGACATATTTTGACGTGGTGTCTGACTTAATGTTGAATGTGTGATAAGTATTTTCAAAGCTTGCATTTAAAGTCATAATATTCTGTGTGAACAAAAGAAGCCGCCTCATTTTTAAGGGTACACTGAACTGAAGGTCAAGGTAAAAGGTATGTGCTGAGGACACGGCTGTTTTTCTCTTAACACATGTTTCTAAGTTTAAAGCATTTTTTCCTTGAACAGTGACATATGTCAAAAAATGAGGAGTTACCAGCTGTATATGAAAGAAATATGTTTTTTAAAAAATAGATAAGTGAAGGACTTTCCACCAATATTTAATTAATGAAGAACAAAGAACATATTGGTGGCGAGGGAAAGAGACAAGGCCAATGGCACCATTGGCTAGAGATAACGAGTAGAAAGATAACAAAAAGGTATATAATTGGGGACTTAGAAAAATGAAATCAGAACAGACAGCTGACTGGTCTCATGTAGTTTGTTGGTGTTCAATAAACTATAACTTTGGCATCTGGAACTTGGGACTCCGAGAGTTTTCTTACAACTTAGAGAGATTCATCGTGAATATTCCACGACATATTCATTGGCGCCCAACGTGGGGCCGGCATTGAGGTCGAGGGGCCAGAGGTTGCTGACAGGACGCTGAGCGGGTCGCACAAAAATCACCGGCGCCATAAAATCGAGGTAAGCGTTTTGCTTAAGGTGTTTTTGTGTGATCTGTGATAGCAAGTTCCAGTGAGTAGCTTCCCTAAGACTTTTGCCGGTCCGAACATAGAATAATTTGAACTAATTGGATAAATAGAGGTGAGTTCCAGATTTCAAAATTGGGAAGGGGGGTAGTTATTTAGAGAAGAAAGAAAAGGCCCGTAGAGGTGTGTCGAAGTGCGACGGCGCGTGAAATCCTGTGTTGGGTGTATAATCAAGAAGTTTAAAATTCCTGTAGCTACAGGTGGGAAAATCCTTACGCGGGTGCATTTATAGAAAATTCGCGTCATAATTCCTCCGGGTGTTAGATTAGATTATTTATTGCAGTGTTTTGACGGAACCCGGACTGAGCAGAAAACGGGGAATTGTTGAACTCTGTGTGTGTTTGAAATAATGAATAATGTGCATGACTAACTATGTTGTTAGTGCCTGTGTACTTACAAATACTAATTGCGCTGGGTTTGTGTGTTTATTTGAATGCATGATTCTAGTGTTGATGAGGTATTGTGTGCAGAGGCGGAGTGGAGCAGAGAATCAGATACAATAAAGAAATGCCCAAGAGTGAAATGGGACAAATAAACTGAAACAAATTGACTGAGTAAAAAGACTGTTGAAAATTAGAGACAAATGGTATCTGATTCTCTGTTATTTCCTTGCCTTGCTCTCGCTCACTGGTTGGCTGACCGGACAGCCCCCTGGGGGGGAGAGAAAGAGAAAGGAAACTTAGAATAGAGAAATTAAATAATTGGAAAAAAGATAAAGAAAAAGGTTAAATGTTTTCATTGCAGTGAACAAGACTAGGGAAAAAGCAGAGGCAAGCAAGCTTTGTAACGGATGAAGGTCAACACAGATCCGAAGACTGGGAGAGTAATTTGAGAAAAGTACTGATAGAAACCAAGGGAATTAATGATCATTTTTGGAGAGAAACAGAATATGTTGATTACACAGGGCAGAGGAGACCGTTAACTCGGAAAAAGAAATTGGAGTTGTTGAGAGGCTTGACTAACATTGTAAATCTGGCAGAAATTGAACAAGAATGGCCTTTTGTGAATTGGAGAGAAATTGTGTCACGAAACATTTGGCTTGGGCCATTTGTAAAAAACATAACCAGACTTTGTCAGTCAGGTCATTGGGAGGACTTAGAGACTTTTGAGGGAAAAATGAAAGTAGCAATTAAGGAGGTGGCGATCCCTTATCTTAGGGCTGAAGTAGCCAGATATTGGGAGACATTGAGGAAACCAGAGGGGGAGGGAGTAACAATCTTAAGGAATGTAACCTTAGAGGTTTCAAACAGAATAAGAAAAGTGCAGAGAGAGAGCAGAGTGATATTCAAAAAAGGAGTTAATGGTGAACTTGTGCCAGCCACCACAATTGAAGGGACAGTGGGAGTATTTGAAGTGAGAATTTGCCTGCAACACCCCATAGAAATAAAACAAGTGTGGCTGGACATATATGAAAAACCTTGAATAACTACTAGATGGCGGGTCTAGGATGGGGAAACACATATATATGCATTAAGTACATGTTAGAGTTTAGTACATGCTGTTTATATAGACATTGTTAATGATGCATTACTTATGTAAAAGCAATGTATTACTCATGCTGAAATGAATGTGTAACTAGATTTGAAAGCATAATGCATGATAAAGTTCTAGGTAGGAGAATGAATGTATTAGTCTAGACATTTATAATCATGCTGTATGTATAAGAAATAAGCAATGTACACTCATGTTAACTAGCTTAGAATTTGTAACCAAGCTGTTTGTATAAGCAAATGATGTATAACCATGCTTGAAGAAAAAAGCCTTGTAATTCACAAAATAAGATTGTTTGAAACAAATATAAAGCATGAATAAATGAATAATTGTTTTTGAGAAGAAATAAAATGAAAACTATAAGCAATAAAATAAGAGATATAAGCAAATAAATAAAATGGAAGAATAAGAAAAAATGAATTGGGAAAATAATAAAAAGTGTAAACAGAAAGAAATAAAAGATGATAAGTAAATATAAGGAGAAGAGATAATAAATAAAATAAAAGTATAACATAGATATATATATATACACAAACAAGTATTAGTTATAATAAAATATTGGCTCTGTCATTAAGTTGGGCACTATCCAAATTGTAATTGATAAGATTCAGATAAAAAAAGCACAGTTAATTGTCTCTCTCTCTCTCTCTCTCTCTCTCTCTCTCTCACACACAGTATGCTAGAGACCGAGTGCTGAGTGAGGAGATGTGAGAAAGGGGGGCTGACTGAGTGTTGAACAAGGAGGCGTAAGGGAGGGGTTGACAGAGCTGAGCAAGAAACAGGAAAGGAGGGGCTGCTAAAACAAGAAGAGGGAGCTGTAAAGGGAGGGCTTTGAGCACGCATAGAAAGAGAAAGGACTTTTCTTTCCCTTCTCGATTCTCTTCCTGAAGAGTTAAAAGGAAAGATAATAAATAATAAGTTAAGGCAAATAAGAAAATAACAAATAGTGATGAATAATAAAGGCAAAAGGAGGAGGGGAAAAAGAGGGAAAGGTATAATGCATAGAAAAGAAAGAGAAGACCTGATCATGTTTCTTGAACCCATATATTTAGAACAATATGAACGTAATGAAATAAATATTACTGTGAAAGCATGGGAAGAATGCCAAATAGAATTAACCCCATGTTTCACCTTTATACACTGGGCAGGCGAAGTAATTGGAACAGGTCGAAGGTACACTGTGGGAAGATCCTGGAGCATTGATTTGATAATCCTGAGAGGAGACATTATCTGGATACGAAATAATTCTTGCCTGGTGGGGCTAGAAGACGAACCAACAAGGCCACTAAGCAGAAAGCAAGTGAAGGCAGTGCTGAAGTATTTAAGAAAAATTAAGAAACATTCGTCAGAAAGAGTCCTCAACCCAGAAAAAGCCCAGGGGAAGTCAGGGGTCGGATACTTTTAGTGGTCCTCGTCTGACCAGCCTGGTGAAGATTAGCATAATAGGTTAAGAACACTCTGGGGTTAAAGAGGTACTGAATTAATAAAAACAATAAACATATAGGGATAACAAAATGGCACCAACACCGATAGATCAAATATGCATGGAGTTTCCAATGTATAGAGACGTAATAAAAGAAATGTCTAAAAAATGGGAGAGAAGAACAAAAGGGCTGAACACAAAATGGCCAGCAGAGGGCACATTTGATGTGGGGATATGTAGGGAGATGGAAGCACTAATAAAAAATCATAAACCAAAAGATAAGAGCCAGGTGAGGATAATGAAACGTGATAGGGATCTAATGATATTACAAATGTTCAAAACCAAAGGGATAAAAATATTGAAACAGGAAAGGGAAGGGAAGAAGATGGATGAAGAAAAAGTGGAAAGGCCGCCTCCCTATGCACCACCAATGGAGATGGAAGAAAAGATGCAGATGCCCCTGGTAGGCTTCAAAGGAGAACTCCAAGTGGAAGGAGAAATAGAAATAAATGAAATACCGCAGACAGAATCACAAGAGGACCTAATGAAGTCACCCCAGACACGTGTATATCCAGGGCTGTTGGAGCTGAACAAAGACAGTGATGGAAACAAATCAGATGGCAGTACACCAAGTGAGAATAAACTACAAGATGAACTGGGCGGACAATGCAGTGACATAAAGAAAGGAATGCTGACAAAACAAGAAATTAGTGAACAAGTAAAAGACGCCTGTCATCAGGCAATGCAGGAAGGACTGGCAGAATATAAAAAAAGGCAGGAAATGGAGTGGAAAGAACAGGCAAGGGCCAGTGGCATCAAAGATGATCTTGATCACAAGACTGGTGAGACTGAAGAGTTGATACATTTCGATGATGACGATGATGATGAGACGCAACTGGCAGAAGACAACGGTATGGCAGTGTTCAAGCTGAGCAATGAAATACAACAAAGAACACAAAGAGAGCTACAAGAACTCAGAAGCAGGACACAAAGACTGTCTGAAGATATGAGAAGTGTAAAGCAGGGAACAAGATCAAGAAAGCATGTTTTTCCAGATCTAAGCGCAATGGGCAGCAAGTTTAAGGGAGCGCTAAAACAGGCTTCAGGCAAGTTCTATCTTGAG
This sequence comes from Moxostoma hubbsi, assembly GCA_032164185.1. NCBI lineage: Eukaryota > Metazoa > Chordata > Actinopteri > Cypriniformes > Catostomidae > Moxostoma > Moxostoma hubbsi. The sequence goes on along the minus strand of JAVLUX010000196.1, from coordinate 1,517,024 downwards.
AAAGTGTCCGAAGAGTCTGAAGGGGAAAGGAAAAGGAGAAGATCTGAAAGACTAATCAACAAGAATAAGGCGCCTAGTGACTTCAGTGAAGAATCATCAGATGACAGCGAAGAAAAAGAGGCGCCGCAAAGAAAGCAACTGTTTAAACGATCTGATAAAACAGTGAAAAAACAATGTCCCATAATAGTAAAAGGAGAATACAACTGTTATGTACCCTGGGCCAACAGAGACCTTGAAGGACTATTAGCAGCACTCCCAAATATATACGAAGGAGCAGGAAAATGGATCAGAGACGTTGAAGAACGAACAACAGGGAATAATTTAGCCCTAGGAGACATCAAAGCACTTCTTGCCAGATGTGTTGGAGGGAACAAAATGGTGGAAATATTGGAAAAAGCAAAAATAGAAAATGCAGCAGTAAGTTCAGAATATGATGAAGTGCCATTCAACGAATGTTGAAATGATGTATGGGCCGCACTGAGAGAAGAATTTCCCACCAGTTTAGATCCAAAATCCATAAAAGGAGAACCGCTGGGAGAAACAGAAAACCCAAAAACCTACATTGATCGGGAAATAAAAAGATGGAAACTGGAAATGGAAAAAGACCCAGAGCAAGATCCCTGGTTGACAACCATGTTCCGAATCTCCATAGTGGAAGCCATGCCTGGACCAGTAAGAGATAAACTAGAAGATGTGGTTGGATTAACTACCAAACCCTCAAAAGAATTCTGTGCTTATGTGGTTCATGCAGTGGAACAATACAGAAAAAATGAAGAAAAAATAAAGCAGCAAGAAAAAGATATACGCAAGAAACTGGAGCAACTACAACTAGAAGAACTAACAGGAAAGAAGAAACAACTTCAAGCAGCATTGAAAGAAAAAGAAACATCCACCACTGTAATGGCACCAGTGAATACTGCACCACAAGTTTTGAATGGTGCACAAGCCCAAGTGACTCCAGGTGTACCAGCTGCACCCATGGCCTCATGTGCACCACCTGTGCCTATGTATCAACCTGCACCAGTTGTCCAGACAGCATCAATGATTCCTGCACCCAACGTTCCAAATTTGATGCCAATCCAGGGCCAGATAATGCAACAACCTATGCCAGCCATGGTGTATAACTTCCCAGGTCAAATGAACAGAGGATGGAGCCGACAATTTCAAGGGGGAAGAGGAAGAGGACAAGGAAGACAGAACTATGACAACAGGCAAGCATATGTATGCTGGGGGTGCAACCAAGTGGGTCACATGAGGAGAGAGTGTCCAGTAAATCCTTGGATACAAACGAGCCAGGCAAATACTGAAAACTGGCAGCAAGGCCCACAGCAACAACAACAGCAGCAGCAGCAGGCTCAAGGTCCACTCAATCCATGGCGTGGACCACCACAGGGCTACTAGGGATGCCCAGAGAATCCTACGGGGAGGGGTCAGCTTCCAATGATATCAACTGATGCTGATCAAGAACCTATACTGCAGGTTAAAATAGAGGGCAAAGTAACACCGGTTATGTTAGACACTGGAGCCACATTCACGTGTATAAATCCAAATTATGCCTCTCACCTCCCCCAGTCTGGAAAATATGTGAAGACAGTAGGATTCTCGGGACAAACGCAGTTGATTCCAATGACGGCTCCAGTAAACATAGAAGTCAAAGGCAAAGCAGTGAAGATTCCAATCTTAATATCAGAAAACACACCAGTGAACTTGTTGGGAAGAGATGCTATATGCAAAATTAATTTACAAATATGGTGTACTCCAGAAGGAATCTATATAGATGACAAAGGGGTGAAACAAATGACAGTGACTCAACAACCAGAACCTCAGTATCAACAAGCAAATGTGTACTGGTTGGGAGATCTAGGACAAGAAGTGAAAGAAACAATAGATAAATGGGGAAAATACATTAGGGCACAGTTAGGTGAACCAAATGTGCCAGGAGCAGAACATCATTGCACACTAATGTATGATGAAACAAGAAACACAGATTTGGAGAAAGAATGGCTGAACAAAACAAAACAGCATAGAATTTCATTGACATCGAAATATATTGTTGTAGGACAGGAAGGAGCTGCACTTAAGGTAGACAACAATGACTTTATAGACACATGGTTTCGGATACCAGAGTCTGTTCCACATGTAACAATCTATGTGAGCAAGGGCAGCGAGCAAAAACACTTAGGACAAATGATGAAAAGGGCAGAAAGGGTACAATGGAAAGGGAATGGTAGGGACGCCCAAAATAGTAGTTATTGCCCCTGCAGAAAAGCTGGATTCAAAAATGATAGAGCTAATGGCAGAAATGGAAAAACTGGTACCAGCACAATTATGGTCACGACATGACACAGACGTAGGGTTAGTAGTGTCTGCGAATCCGATTCAAATCAGAATAAGACCAGGGACACACCCCCCACGAAAGCGGCAATACCCACTAAAATCAGAAGCAGAATTAGGGATCAGAAGTACTATTGATGGATTGCTTGAGGCAGGTGTGCTAGTTGAGACATCAAGCTGTTGTAATACACCTATACTACCGGTAGCAAAGGCAAACAAGACGAAATGGAGATTAGTGCATGATTTAAGGGCAGTAAATGAAATAGTTGAGGATTGGCCAGCAGAGGTGCCCAATCCACATACACTGTTGACTAATGTTCCCCCTGCTGCTAATTATTTCACTGTGATTGACTTGTGTTCTGCCTTTTTTAGTATTCCTCTAGCAGAAGAAAGCAGACAGCTCTTTGCATTCACCTATCAAGGTAAACAATTCACATACACGCGATTACCACAGGGGTTTAAGCAGGTATTAAAAGCGGACCTAGAAGATCTTAGAATTGACAGCACATTAATACAGTATGTGGATGACTTATTGATCTGTTCACCAACACTAGAGCAGTGCCACCAGGACACAATTAAAGTCCTTACAAAATTGGCTGAGGGAGGACATAAAGTGTCCAAAGACAAGTTGCAGTACTGTTTACCACAGGTGGAGTACCTGGGACGAATTATTGCACATCAGACCAAGGCAATATCGCCAAGCCAATTGGAAGGCATAAGTTTGCAGCCGCAAACTGTGGGACAAAGGATGACCTTTTTAGGAATGACAGGATTTAGTTCAGACTGGATAGAGGATTATACTATTAAAACTAACCCCTTGCGAGCATTGATGAAACAAACAGGACAGCAAAATCTTAGAAGTAAGCTAACTTGGGATGCAGATGCACTAGTGGCCTTTGAATCACTAAAGAAAGAACTGCAAACAGCACCTGCTTTAGCCACACCTGACTACACTAAACCATTCCATTTGTATGTAGCAGAGAGAAAAAGTGGTTATGCATCAGCAGTTTTGATGCAAGAACTCTGTAGTGGTAGACGAAAACAACCTATAGCATATTATAGTGCAAAGCTGGACAGTGTAGCTCAAGGATACCCGCCATGCTTTCAAGGGTTGGATGCGGTTTATTTTGCCTATGAAAAAGCCTCCACAGTGACTATGGGATACCCAGTGGTGATCTATGCTCACCATAAGATAATAGAGCTAATAGAAAATGGGAAGTTTGTACTAACGCAAGCAAGATGCTTAGCATATTCAACACTGCTGACATACCCGGATGTAACTATAAAAAGGTGTATCACTGTTAATCCAGCAAACTATGTTCCCTTGGAAGATGAAGGAACACCACATGATTGTGTGGCTAATTCGTTAGCCTTCACACGTTTGAGGCCTGACCTGGAATCAACACCAATGGTCGAGGCAGAAGTAGACTACTTTGTTGATGGATCCTGCTTTAAGGACCACATGGGAAATCATGCTGGATTTGCAGTGGTAAAAAAGCAGGGTGACACTTTTTTGCCAGTTGTGGTTCAGCATTGTGAACAGCCATGCTCGGCACAACTGGCAGAATTAAGAGCGTTGACCAAAGCCTGTTTGCTTGCAAAAGATCAAAAAGTTAATATATATACAGATTCTGCTTATGCACATGGAGTGTGCCATTTGTTTGGTGCAGTGTGGAAACAAAGAGGGTTCAAAAAGAGTGATGGGACTCCAATTCAGCATAATGATCAGATAATTAAATTGATTTCAGCAATGATGCATCCAAGAAAATTGGCCATTATCAAATGCCAGGCCCACAAAAAAGGTAAAGACTTTGTTATAAGAGGTAATAATGCTGCAGATGAATTTGCACGAGAAGCCTCAGGTTGCAAAGTAGCGATAATGGCTCCACAAGTAATATTGCAGGTTCAGCCAAATTTAACAGATATAGCACGCATACAACAACAAGCTGGTCAACCTGAGCAAGCACAATGGCAACAAAGGGGGGCGACAAGGGATGTGAATGGAGTATGGAGGACACATGAAGGGCTGATATTGGCTCCAGTAGCACTCCTTAATATGCTAATTTCTGATGCACATGGATTTGACCATTGTGCAAGGGGCGAGGTAATGAGAAAACTAAAACAGCAGGGCTACTGGTCCCCATATTTGCAAGCCTCAGTAGATGAGTTCTTAGCCAACTGCGAAATTTGTGAAAAACACAATGTCAGGAAAGGTACAACTGCACCTATAGGACACATACCAGCACCGGAGGGACCATTCAAACATTTAGTGATGGACTATGTGGACATGATAAGACCAGTTCGAGGGAAAAGATACATGTTGGTTATAATAGACAGATTCAGCAGATGGGTTGAAGCTGTGCCCTCAGCAGATCAGGGAGCACAAACAGTAATCAAATTTCTGACAAGAGAAGTTATCCCAAGGTTCGGCATACCATCACAAATTAGCTCTGATAATGGCTCAGCATTTATTCAGAGAGCAGTAAAAACAGTAATACAACAGTTACGAATAAAACAACGGTTGGGATGTGTCTACTATCCGCAGTCGCAGGGGATGGTGGAGAGGGTTAATGGGAACCTCAAGGCAAAAATTGTGAAAATCTGCCAGGAAACCAGACTTAATTGGGTTGATGCACTCCCGCTAGCATTAATGAAGTATCGCATGCAGACAAACAGAATTACTAATCTGACCCCACATGAAATGTTGACAGGGAGACCAATGCCAGTGCCTTATCTGAGAGGACCATATGAGGGTCCATCACTGGAACAGTTAGAAATGGAACTGAAAGCATATATGAGGCAATTGACTACCATACATGAAAAAATCTGTTCGCAGGAACAAAGGAGAAATCCTAGACAAGACGAGAATGCACCTTGTTCAATAGTTCCTGGAGACCTCGTGTACCTGAGAGTGTTTCGGAGAAGGTGGAATGAGCCCAGGAGGGAAGGTCCTTATGAAGTAGTGCAGGCAACCCCAACAGCTGTAAAGGTAAGAGGCAGTAACACGTGGTATCATTTAAATCACTGTACCAGAGTACGCCGAAGAAATCTGCCACACGATCAAGAACCTGAGGCAGCCGAAGAAGAACAGCAAGAACAAGCCCAAGAACCTGGGGACGCAGCAGATCCACAGGTACCGGCTACAGAATCTGAAGAAAGCGAAGTGGAAGTGGAAGAAGGAGAAGCGGAAGTAGAAGAAGGACAATCGCACGTAGGGGAAGAGCACGCTGAGGCAGAAAGAGAGATTGAGGTACGTGCCTCAACAGAGCAGGAAAGCACAGAAAGTGAGACGGAAGTACATGTCGCAGAGGAACAGGAACCAGAAAGTGCAGAAGGAGAGGCAGAAAGTGTTCATTTTACTGAACCAGACACAGAATCATCTGAAGGACATGAAACAGGCCCGCAAACGCAGCCGTTGGACGAGGTGTTGCGGGAGGCAGAAGAAAGACTGGACACTCAAGAAGGTATTGGTGTGGATGATGCTGTTACTAACATATTTGGAACAGATATTGCCTCCCACACAGGGCCTACCGGAGAAACGAGCCAGGAAAGACCAGAGCTCTCAGATGCAGGACCATCACTACGACCATGGTATGATGAATATCCTACAATCGACACATCAGAACTTGCATTCTATTTCCCAGACTGAGCAGGGATTACATAGCTTGAAACAAGAACTTAGACAGAAACGAGCACCTGGATCCTGGCCCAAGCGTCCACCTTATCAAGCCAAGCAAAACAATCAGCCTACAAAGATACCTGAAAAGATACTTAACTCACAAATGCCGGAACAGATCGATTTAGGTAACACTATGGAACCCGCAGAGTCAGTAGGAGCAGAAGACTTGTTACTACATGCACAACAAAATGACTGGTACAAATGGGCTAAATATACCGCTAAGCAAGCTAAAATGACAAATTGTATAATGTGCTCGCCCTCTCCGCTAACAGAATTGATAGTGGTTCCAAATCCGTATGACTAAGCATTGTGCTACATATTATGCCAAGAATTGTGGTGCATCGGATAGAGTTGTGTTTTGCCCAGCTGAATGCTTGGCATTGTTGAGTAATCCGGACTATGATAAATACTACGATAAATATTATGTGAAGATAAGGTGGGGAGTTGACTGTAAGAAATTTGATGTACGTGTGAATGATAAGAAAAAAGAAAGCCCGTCGTTATATAAAATAAATCGACAACTGAGGTACGAATGCTTTAACAAAACTAAAGGGACAATAAATATGGGACAATTTAGGGGAAATTGCGCAGTAATATGGCATTTAGATGCAGAAATGTACCTTAATGATGATGTGATCCGGTTTAGTGGACCCCAATTTGCAACAGGGACATTGGGACAGAATTTTACTGTGAACATAACTCCGGAATGTTTGGATGTAGCTATTGGCCAATGCCTTACAGGATGTGACAATCAAACTCTAGTATCACCTGCGATAATGCTACATGCAGAACAAACGGAAACTATAGCAGATTATTTTTGGTTATGTGGGGGAGATCAATTGAAAACCGCACTTCCTAAAGATTGGAAAGGATTGTGCGCTAGAGTAAGGCTAATACAAGAAGTAACTATGGTAGAATGGGACACCTCTGATTTCCTAGCTGCACCAAAGACCATAGTTCATAACACAGCAAAGGTGAAAAGAGCATACACCCCAGATCCTGAGGTCTACCTAGATTCAATTGGCCAACCAAGAGGAATACCTCATGAGTTTAAAGCCAGAGATGAGATAAAAGCAGGCTTTGTATCGATACTCCCATGGGTTACAATTAACAAAAATGTAGAATGGATCAATTATATTTTCTATAACCAGCAGAGATTTATAAATTATACTGATGAGGCATTAAAGGCGTTAGGAGATCAATTAGCAGCAACTAGTAAAATGGCATGGCAAAATCGTCAAGCACTTAATTGGTTATTAGCAGATAAAGGGGGAGTATGTGTTATGTTTGGAGTAGATTGCAGCACTTACATACCAAATAATACATCTCCAGAAGGAACCTTTACCCAAGCAATGAAGAAACTGCATGACCTGCGCACAAAAGTTAAAGATAATGCAGGGCGAGATCAGTCGTTTGGCAGATGGTTTGATGATCTTTTTGGATCATGGAAGATTGGGCTCATGAAGATAGGGATAATAATACTTGTAGGAGTGACTTTATTTTGCTTATTGTTCTGCTGTGTTATTCCGATTCTAAGATCTATATTGACTCAAACAGTAGCTAAGCAAATGGTGACTGTCTCAATGATGCCATCGGGAACAAGTATAGATACCACTCAATTTTGCTTAGGGCAAGGATTAGATGAACTTGACGAGTTTTGAAAGCCATTGAAAACAATACTGAAAACACAATAAATAGATTGACAACGGAAGCAAAAGCGATATTGAAGCTTACAAGAGAACCTGAGTACTTAACATATTTTCTCATGTGATTGTTAAAAAGGGATATTTCTTGGTAATTGTACTTTCCTTTACATTATGATTATGTTTTTTGTTTGCTTATTATTCTGACATCTTTTTGTTCTTTTATTATAGTTATCAATTGATTTAATACTATAGAGGGAGGTTTCTGTAAAACACCCTGATTGAGTTAATCAAGTAGAAACTAGTAGAATTCCTACTTATGTTTCAATATGTATGACAACTGTTACTGTAAGTATTTGCCCAGAGGGAACGAGAATGGCTACAACAAGAAGACATAAAGTATGGAGCGACGAGCACCTCAGTGCTTAGCTGCAAGAGCAAATAGACTCAACTGGTGGTTTAAAAACCCGCTGTCTGCTCCAACACACCACCAGATAGCACTTCAGGCTACCGGAAATGTCTGTGAGTTCCTCTGGCACTGATGGAGGCATATTACACTATCAGTTATTCTAGTAATTGTTAATATATCTAAACAATATGTAATCACTTATATTCTACATCACGCAAGGCTTTACGATTTCATGCACATGCTTAAAACACAAAGTTGATTTGTTGACCCTCTCCCCGAGAACAGTAATAGCTAGAGGATTGGGTTCTTTTACTCCTTTCTAGCTAAATGTGGAAGGAGATGTTTGGACCCAAGTCCTGCAGAGTGCAGCCCCATGTAGACAGTATTGGGTAAAGAAATTGCGTGGCCTATTTTGGCCACATGATGGAATAAGACAGGCTGGCTTGTGTGACTGCACTCTGGTCGAGGGAAATAGGGTGTGAGACTCTTTGTGAGTCTCAAAGGGGGAGTTATATGGTGTATTTCTTAGAAAATAATGTAGTTCTTAGAAAAAAGGTGTTTCTGTCATTCAGTTACATCCTGACATATATTTTGATAAAATATCCTTGATACAGCAGTATTCTGACATATGTCCTTGATGAAGACTTTTATGAAATATTGTTTGTCTAATTAGACTGTTTGATGTATCTCTTGCAAAACACTTTTAATAAGTTAGATATCTCTTATATGACATATTTTGACGTGGTGTCTGACTTAATGTTGAATGTGTGATAAGTATTTTCAAAGCTTGCATTTAAAGTCATAATATTGTGTGTGAACAAAAGAAGCCGCCTCATTTTTAAGGGTACACTGAACTGAAGGTCAAGGTAAAAGGTATGTGCTGAGGACACGGCTGTTTTTCTCTTAACACATGTTTCTAAGTTTAAAGCATTTTTTCCTTGAACAGTGACATATGTCAAAAAATGAGGAGTTACCAGCTGTATATGAAAGAAATATGTTTTTTAAAAAATAGATAAGTGAAGGACTTTCCACCAATATTTAATTAATGAAGAACAAAGAACATATTGGTGGCGAGGGAAAGAGACAAGGCCAATGACACCATTGGCTAGAGATAACGAGTAGAAAGATAACAAAAAGGTATATAATTGGGGACTTAGAAAAATGAAATCAGAACAGACAGCTGACTGGTCTCATGTAGTTTGTTGGTGTTCAATAAACTATAACTTTGGCATCTGGAACTTGGGACTCCGAGAGTTTTCTTACAACTTAGAGAGATTCATCGTGAATATTCCACGACACGGTTCGCTACAGGCCACGCCCAAATGTCACATTTTCAAAATGATGGCATTTTCACCCCAATTTTCCAAACATTCTAAAACTTGGTATACTTGCCTCATTTCTCATTGGGAACAAAAAAGCCTCAAGGACCCATAAGGTTCTGCGTGATGGATTGTCCTGTACAGTGTAAATTTGGGGAAACATTCAAAACTCTTCTTCTCTTGAACCGTAGATCCAATTGACTTGACATTTGGAACCCATGTGTAGAACTGATGTCTTTCAATTTGTTACTTAGCAAAAATGAATACAATACAAAATGGCTGAAAGGTGCGTGTTTATGTAAATGACCACATTGCCTCAATATATTAGTGTCAATAAACCAAATGTAATTTTGATTGATGGTTTTTCAAACCTAACATGCTTCAAGATGACATAACTATGTTGGCTTGAGAAAGCCAACATATTGTTATGTTACATACGTTTATTAGATTCCTCCGATAGGAGGGAATCTATTGCTATTGACAGTTTTATTATTATTATTATTATTATTATTAGATTCCTCCGATAGGAGGGAATCTATTGTTATTGACAGTTTTATTAGATTCCTCCGATAGGAGGGAATCTATTGCTATTGACAGTTTTATTATTATTATTATTATTATTAGATTCCTCCGATAGGAGGGAATCTACTGTTATTGACAGTTTTATTATTATTATTATTATTATTATTATTATTCTCCTTGAGCCCCAATATCTCAAAAAGTCACTGGTCAAAAATTTTCTAAATTGGCACATTGATACTCCATGCCAACGGGTACCCCCAAACCAAGAATGGCCCACATTCGCCCATAGGTGGCGCTACAGGCCACGCCCCAAAAAAATATTTTCAAAGTCATGGCATTTCCAAGCCATTTGTCCAATTATTCTCAAACCTGGTGTACATGCCTCATTTCTCATGGGGAACAAAAAAGCCTCAAGGACCCATAACTTCTGCCCTAATGGATTTTCCTGTACAGTGAAAATTTGCCAAAACCTACAAAACTCTTCTTCTCCTGAACCGTAGCTCCAATATACTTGAAATTTGGTACGCATGTGTAGAATTGATGTCTTTGAAAACGTTACTTAGCAAAAATGAATACGATATAAAATGGATGAAAGGGGCGTGTTTATGTAAATGTCCACATTTAATCAATATATATGTCAATATATCAAATGTAATTTTGACCCAGGGTTTTTCAAACCTAACATTCTTCAAGATAACATCCCTTTGAAGTACTGTGCAAAGAATTGCCCACATTCGCCCTTAGCGGTTCGCTACAGGCCACGCCCAAATGTCACATTTTCAAAATGATGGCATTTTCACCACAATTTTCGAAATATTCTAAAACTTGGTATACTTGCCTCATTTCTCATTGGGAACAAAAAAGCCTCAAGGACCCATAAGGTACGATTAAAAATGGCTGAAAGGGGCGTGTTTATGTAAATGTCCACATTTAATCAATATGTAAGTCAATAAATCAAATGTAATTTTGACTGAGGGATTTTAAACCTGACATGCTTCAAGATAACATCCCTTTGAAGTACTGTGCAAAGAACTGCCGACATTCGCCCTTAGCGGTTCGCTACAGGCCACGCCCAAATGTCACATTTTCAAAATGGTGGCACTTTCACCCCAATTTTCCAAATATTCTAAAACTTGGTATACTTGCCTCATTTCTCATTGGGAACAAAAAAGCCTCAAGGACCCATAACTTCTGCCCTAATGGATTGTCCTGTACAGTGAAAATTTGCCAAAACCTACAAAAGTCTTCTTCTCTTGAACCGTAGATCCAATTGACTTGACATTTGGTACCCATGTGTACAATTGAAGTCTTTCAATTTGTTACTTAGTAAAAAGGAATACAATACAAAATGGCTGAAAGGTGCGTGTTTATGTAAATGACCACATTGCCTCAATATATTAGTGTCAATAAACCAAATGTAATTTTGATTGATGGTTTTTCAAACCTAACATGCTTCAAGATGACATAACTATGTGTGCTTGAGAAAGCCAACATATTGTTATGTTACATACATTTATTATTATTATTAATATTAATACTATTTTACTTACTAAAATTTCAACAACCTCACCTCCAAGAGCTTTAATGCTATAAGTACCCAACTTGCCACAGACCTGGGGACTGTTCTGAAGTTTGCTGCTATGTCTTTTTTTACCTGATGCGACTTAAGCTTTTTATATAAATGACGATCAAAAATGTAAAAAAATCCCATTGATTTACAATGGCTGAGCAATATTGCCCCCTCTACAGGATTAATACGGTCTACAAGTAAAATCCCATTCACTTACATTGGCTGAGCAAAGAGGCTCCCTCTGCTGGAGTAACTCTGTCTACCAAATGCACTTTTACTGGAGAAATCTCTCTAATGGAGCAATTCTGTCTACTAGTGGGTGGAGCTCCAGACTTAGAAAGCCAGATGAATTGCTCGTGTATGCACAAAGGTGTCAATTGTGTGTTTAATGCTTGACATTTGGAACATTCACGCGATTTTATACTATTCATCTCAACAAATGGCAAAACAACTCAAAGAAATGTTTTCGAGCAGATTACGTGAAACGGCGAGATGCGTCGCGTCTAACGCACGAGCCCCGATGAGAGTTACTGCACAAAGGTCAGTTTGATGTGTTTTACTGCTTCCCAGTTTGAATATTCAAGCGATTTTACACTATTCAACTCAACAAATGGCAAAACAACTCAAATAAATATTTTCGAGCAGTTTGAAATCGGGAATCATTATTGAATTCTGGCATTATTACGGGGGTCAACAATGGCGCTGTGACGTCCTTTTTGATGTATTTCTCTATACAGCGGAAAAAACTTAAACAAAATACTGCGTCATTTTTGCCAATTCAGATACATGGAAGAGATCATTACAAACTATAAAAGGTCTACTTTTATTTGTGTACACTTACAATAACAACAAAACCTTGAGCTTTTGTAAAATAACGAAAATAAACCGTGCGCCGAATCTGTCTTAGCGGTCTGATACACGTCAGAAAAATCAAGTGAAACTCCGCGAACACTTTTCTTCAATGAACACATCTTCAGTGCGAGCAATGTTTGTCTGTTGTATGTGTTTTTAACACTTTCCTGTTTGAACTTTCAAGCGGTTTTACACCATTCAACTCAACAAATGGCAAAACTGTTTATGTGAAACAGCGAGCAGTCACGTCTAACTCACGAGCCCCGATGAGAGATCGCATTCGCTTCTTCTTGCGTTTGAACGGACATTTTCATACAACAAAATGTCAAATTACATGCTATATTGTGGAGTCTGTTTTGTCTCAAGTGAACATAAACAGTTGATGAAGAAATCGCGAATCTAAATCTAGTATCAACACTTCCGAGATTGATTATCAGCGTTGTGTCTGACAGCGCGAGGCATCTCATTTTTACTCGCATCTTCATGGAGGTTTGTCGGTTGTATGTAGTTTCACAATCTCAATCAATTAATCTCAGATAAATGAATACAGATGTAACAGCACGAAAATAATGAGACTTCACAGTTCTCAAAAGATTAAACTCAATGAAACAAGCCGCACAGACTGTGCCTTGAATGAAATGCGTTTAAAATCCTCTTAAAGAGACAGTAACAATTTTCCAAGTAAATAAAAAGTAGGCCTACAAATGGTTTTTACCCCCAAAATAAATTTCTCTCATCGTATACTCACCCTCATTCCATCCCAGATGTGTATTATTTTCTTTCTTCTGGTGAACACAAATTAAGCTTTTTAGAAGATTATCTCAACCCTGTTGGACCTTTCTATGACTTGAACGGTGATCAGAACTCAGAAGCTACAAAAATCACATAAATGCAGCATAAAAGTAATCCATACCACTCCAGTGGTTTAATCCATGCCTTCAGAAGTGATATTATAGGTGTGGGTTAGAAACAGACCTATATATATATATACTTCAAGATGACATCACTCTGAAGTACTGCGTAAAGAATATCCCACATTCTCCCTTAGGGGGCGCTACAGGCCATGCCCAAAATTCCCATTTTCTGGTCAAAAATGTTCTAATTTGGTATATTGACACTACAGGCCAACAGGAATCCACAAACAAAGAATGGCCCACATTCACCCTTAGGGGGCGCTACAGGCCATGCCCAAAATTCCCATTTTCTGGTCAAAAATGTTCTAATTTGGTATGTTGATACTACAGGCCAACAGGAATCCACAAACAAAGAATGGCCCACATTCACCCTTAGGGGGCGCTACAGGCCATGCCCAAAATTCCCATTTTCTGGTCAAAAATGTTCTAATTTGGTATGTTGATACTACAGGCCAACAGGAATCCACAAACAAAGAATGGCCCACATTCACCCTTAGGGGGCGCTATAGGCCATGTCCAAAATTCCCATTTTCTGGTCAAAAATGTTCTAATTTGGTATGTTGATACTACAGGCCAACAGGAACCCACAAACCAAGCATTGCCCATATTCGCCATTAGGGGGCGCTACAGGCTATGCCTTAATGTCCTATTTTCTGGTCAAACATTTTCAAATTTGGTACATTGATACTACAGGCCAACAGGAACCCATAAACCAAGATTGGCCCACATTCACCCATAGGGGGCGCTATAGGCCATGTCCAAAATTCCCATTTTCTCTTCAAAAATGTTCTAATTTGGTACATTGATACTGCACGCCAACAGGAACCCACAAACCAAGAATTGCCCATATTCGTCATTAGAGGGCGCTACAGGCTATGCCTTAAAGTCCTATTTTTTGGTCAAACATTTTCAAATTTGGTACATTCATACTACAGGCCAACGGGAACCCACAAACCAAGAATGGCTGACATTCACCCTTAGGGGGCGCTATAGGCCATGTCCAAAATTCCCATTTTCTGGTCAAAAATGTTCTAATTTGGTACATTGATACTGCACGCCAACAGAAACCCACAAACCAAGAATTGATCATATTCGTGATTAGGGGGCGCTACAGGCTATGCCTTAAAGTCCTATTTTTTGGTCAAACATTTTCAAATTTGGTACATTGATACTACAGGCCAACAGGAACCCACAAACCAAGAATTGCCCGTATTCTCCATTAGGGGGCGCTACAGGCTATGCCCCAATGTCCCACATTCAAAGTGATGGCATTTCCACCCCATTTTTTCAGTTCTTCTGAAACTTAATGTACATACCTCATTTCTCATTGTAAACAAAAAAGCCTCCAGGATCCATAAGGTCCGGCATCATGGATTTTCCTGTACACTGAAAATGTTTAGTTTAGGATTCAGACAGATAGACACGTTTTTTGGATTTCTTCATTGGGAGGGTTTAACCCCAACCCACTACTGACCAATTTTAAATGATTTGCCATTTTGAGGAGGAATCGCATTGCTGCTTGCAGCTATATTTATTATTATTATTCTTCTCCTTGAGCCCCAATATCTCAAAAAGTCACTGGTCAAAAATTTTCTAAATTGGCACATTGATACTCCATGCCAACGGGTACCCCCAAACCAAGAATGGCCCACATTCGCCCATAGGTGGCGCTACAGGCCACGCCCCAAAAAAATATTTTCAAAGTCATGGCATTTCCAAGCCATTTGTCCAATTATTCTCAAACCTGGTGTACATGCCTCATTTCTCATGGGGAACAAAAAAGCCTCAAGGACCCATAACTTCTGCCCTAATGGATTTTCCTGTACAGTGAAAATTTGCCAAAACATACAAAACTCTTCTTCTCCTGAACCGTAGCTCCAATATACTTGAAATTTGGTACGCATGTGTAGAATTAATGTCTTTGAAAACGTTACTTAGCAAAAATGAATACGATATAAAATGGCTGAAAGGGGCGTGTTTATGTAAATGTCCACATTTAATCAATATATATGTCAATATATCAAATGTAATTTTGACTGAGGGTTTTTCAAACCTAACATTCTTCAAGATAACATCCCTTTGAAGTACTGTGCAAAGAATTGCCCACATTCGCCCATAGCGGTTCGCTACAGGCCATGCCCAAATGTCACATTTTCAAAATGATGGCATTTTCACCACAATTTTCGAAATATTCTAAAACTTGGTATACTTGCCTCATTTCTCATTGGGAACAAAAAAGCCTCAAGGACCCATAACTTCTGCCCTAATGGATTGTCCTGTACAGTGAAAATTTGCCAAAACCTACAAAAGTCTTCTTCTCTTGAACCGTAGATCCAATTGACTTGACATTTGGTACCCATGTGTAGAATTGATGTCTTTCAATTTGTTACTTAGCAAAAATGAATACGATACAAAATGGCTGAAAGGTGCGTGTTTATGTAAATGACCACATTGCCTCAATATATTAGTGTCAATAAACCAAATGTAAATTTGATTGATGGTTTTTCAAACCTAACATACTTCAAGATGACATAACTATGTTGGCTTGAGAAAGCCAACATATTGTTATGTTACATACATTTATTATTATTATTATTATTAATACTAATTTACTTACTAAAATTTCAACAACCTCACCTCCAAGAGCTTTAATGCTATAAGTACCCAACTTGCCACAGACCTGGGGACTGTTCTGAAGTTTGCTACTATGTCTTTTTTTACCTGATGCGACTTAAGCTTTTTATATAAATGACGATCAAAAATGTAAAAAATCCCATTGATTTACAATGGCTGAGCAAAAATGCCCCCTCTACTGGATTAATATGGTCTACAAGTAAAATCCCATTCACTTACATTGGCTGAGCAAAGTGGCTCTCTCTGCTGGTGTAACCCTGTCTACCAAAAGCACTTTTACCTGAGAAATCTCTCTAATGGAGCAATTCTGTCTACTATTGGGTGGAGCTCCCGACTTTCTCAGCCAGAAGAATTTTGCCTGCGTTTGCACAAAGGTATGTCAATTGTGTGTTTAATGCTTGACATTTGGAACATTCACGCGATTTTATACTATTCATCTCAACAAATGGTAAAACAACTCATATAAATGTTTTCGAACAGTTTGTTTGAAACAGCGATAATCGTCGCGTCTAACACACGAGCCCCGATGAGAGTTACTGCACAAGGTCAGTGAGATGTGTTTTACTGCTTCCCAGTTTGAATATTCAAGCGATTTTACACTATTCAACTCAACAAATGGCAAAACAACTCAAATAAATGTTTGTGAGCAGTTTTGTGTGAAACCGCGAGATGCGTCGCGTCTAACGCACGAGCCCCGATGAGAGTACACTATTCAACTCAACAAATGGCATACAACTCAAATAAATCTTTGCGAGGAGTTTGAAATCAGGAATCATTATTGAATTCTGGCATTATTACGGGGGTCAACAATGGCGCTGTAATGTCCTTTCAGACGCATTGTTCAAAACAGCGGAAAAAACTTAAACAAAATACTGCGTCATTTTTGCCAATTCAGATACATGGAAGAGATCATTACAAACTATAAAAGGTCTACTTTTATTTGTGTACACTTACAATAACAACAAAACCTTGAGCTTTTGTAAAATAACGAAAATAAACCGGGTGCGCCGAATCTGTCTTGGCGAACATCTGTCTGATACATGTCAGAAAAACCAAGTGAAACTCCGCGAACACTTATTACACAAACATGAAACATATGTCTAAAGAAAGAAGGCATGGACGGATCGATCCTAAAGTATCAATACTTCCGAGAATGATGTTTCATCTGCGTGTTCTCTGACAGTTCGCGATAGTGACGCGATATCATTTTTACTCGCGTCTTCAATGCGAGCAATGTTTGTCTGTTGTATGTGTTTTTAACACTTTCCTGTTTGAACTTTCAAGCGATTTTACACCATTCAACTCAACAAATGGCAAAACAACTCAAATAAATATTTGTGTGAAACAGCGAGCAGCGTCACGTCTAACTCACGAGCCCCGATGAGAGCTCGCATTCGCTTCTTCTTGCGTTTGAACGGACAATTTCATACAACAAAATGTCAAATTACATGATATATTGTGGAGTCTGTTTTGTCTCAAGTGAACATAAACAGTTGATGAAGAAATCGCGAATCTAAATCTAGTATCAACACTTCCGAGAATGATTATCAGCGTTGTGTCTGACAGCGCGAGGCGATCTCATTTTTACTCGCATCTTCATGGAGGTTTGTCGGTTGTATGTAGTTTCACAATCTCAATCAATTAATCTCTGAAATGAATACAGATGTAACAGCACGAAAATAATGAGACTTCACAGTTCTCTAAAGATTAAACTCAATGAAACAAGTCGCAAAGACTGTGCCTTGAATGAAATGCGTTTAAAATCCTCTTAAAGAGACAGTAACAATTTTCCAAGTAAATAAAAAGTAGGCCTACAAATGGTTTTTACCCCAAAAATAAATTTCTCTCATCGTATACTCACCCTCATTCCATCCCAGATGTGTATTATTTTCTTTCTTCTGGTGAACACAAATGAAGCTTTTTAGAAGATTATCTCAACCCTGTTGGACCTTTCAATGACTTGAATGGTGATCAGAACTCAGAAGCTACAAAAATAACATAAATGCAGCATAAAAGTAATCCATACCACTCCAGTGGTTTAATCCATGCCTTCAGAAGTGATATTATAGGTGTGGGTTAGAAACAGACCTATATATATATATATACTTCAAGATGACATCACTCTGAAGTACTGCGTAAAGAATATCCCACATTCTCCCTTAGGGAGCGCTACAGGCCATGCCCAAAATTCCCATTTTCTGGTCAAAAATGTTCTAATTTTGTATATTGATACTACAGGCCAACAGGAATCCACAAACCAAGAATGGCCCACATTCGCCCTTAGGGGGCGCTACAGGCCACGCCCTAAATTCCCATTTGCTGGTCAAAAATGTTCTAATTTGGTACATTGATACTACAGGCCAACAGGAACCCACAAACAAAGAATTGCCCATATTCGCCATTAGGGGGCGCTACAGGCTATGCCCAAAATTCCCATTTTATGGTCAAAAATGTTCTAATTTCATACATTGATACTACAGGCCAACAGGAACCCACAAACAAAGAATTGCCCATATTCGCCATTAGGGGGCGCTACAGGCCATGCCCAAATGTCATTTTTTCAAAGTGATTGTATTTCCACCCCATTTATTTAGTTTTTCTGAAACCTGGTGAACATACCTCATTTCTCATTGTAAACAAAAAACCCTACAGGATCCATAAGGATGATGGATTTTCCTGTACACTGAAAATGTTTAGTTTAGGATTCAGACAGAAAGACATGTTTTTTGGATTTTTTTCATTGGGAGGGTTTAACCCCAACCCTCTATTGATCAATTTTAAATGATTTGCCATTTTGAGGAGGAATCGCATTCCTGCTTGCAGCTATATTTATTATTATTCTTCTTCTCCTTGAGCCCCAATATCTCAAAAAGTCACTGGTCAAAAATTTTCTAAATTGGCACATTGATAGTCCATGCGAACGGGTACCCCCAAACCAAGAATGGCCCACATTCGCCCATAGGTGGCGCAACAGGCCACGCCCCAAAAAATATTTTCAAAGTCATGGCCTTTCCAAGCCATTTGTCCAATTATTCTCAAACCTGGTGTACATGCCTCATTTCTCATGGGGAACAAAAAAGCCTCATCGACCCATAACTTCCGCCATGATGGATTTTCCTGTACAGTGAAAATTTGCCAAAACCTACAAAACTCTTCTTCTCCTGAACCGTAGCTCCAATTGACTTGAAATTTGGTACGCGTGTGTAGAATTGATGTCTTTGAAAACGTTACTTAGCAAAAACGAATACGATATAAAATGGCTGAAAGGGGCGTGTTTATGTAAATGTCCACATTTAATCAATATATATGTCAATATATCAAATGTAATTTTGACTGAGGGTTTTTCAAACCTAACATTCTTCAAGATAACATCCCTTTGAAGTACTGTGCAAAGAATTGCCCACATTCGCCCTTAGCGGTTCGCTACAGGCCACGCCCAAATGTCACATTTTCAAAATGATGGCATTTTCACCACAATTTTCTAAATATTCTAAAACTTGGTATACTTGCCTCATTTCTCATTGGGAACAAAAAAGCCTCAAGGACCCATAAGGTACGATTAAAAATGGCTGAAAGGGGCGTGTTTATGTAAATGTCCACATTTAATCAATATATATGTCAATAAATCAAATGTAATTTTGACTGAGGGATTTTAAAACCTGACATGCTTCAAGATAACATCCCTTTGAAGTACTGTGCAAAGAATTGCCGACATTCGCCCTTAGCGGTTCGCTACAGGCCACGCCCAAATGTCACATTTTCAAAATGATGGCATTTTCACCCCAATTTTCCAAATATTCTAAAACTTGGTATACTTGCCTCATTTCTCATTGGGAACAAAAAAGCCTCTATGACCCATAAGGTTCTGCGTGATGGATTGTCCTGTACAGTGAAAATTTGGGGAAACATTCAAAAGTCTTCTTCTCTTGAACCGTAGATCCAATTGACTTGCCATTTGGTACCCATGTGTAGAATTGATGTTTTTCAATTTGTTACTTAGCAAAAATGAATACAATACAAAATGGCTGAAAGGTGCGTGTTTATGTAAATGACCACATTGCCTCAATATATTAGTGTCAATAAACCAAATGTAATTTTGATTGATGGTTTTTCAAACCTAACATGCTTCAAGATGACATAACTATGTGTGCTTGAGAAAGCCAACATATTGTTATGTTACATACATTTATTAATATTATTATTATTAATACTATTTTACTTACTAAAATTTCAACAACCTTACCTCCAAGAGCTTTAATGCTATAAGTACCCAACTTGCCACAGACCTGGGTACTGTTCTGAAGTTTGCTGGCATGTCTTTTTTTACCTGATGCGACTTAAGTTTTTTATATAAATGACGATCAAAAATGTAAAAAAATCCCATTGATTTACAATGGCTGAGCAAAATTGCCCCCTCTACAGGATTAATATGGTCTACAAGTAAAATCCCATTCACTTACATTGGCTGAGCAAAGAGGCTCCCTCTGCTGGTGTAACTCTGTCTACCAAAAGCACTTTTACTGGAGAAATCTCTCTAATGGAGCAATTCTGTCTACTAGTGGGTGGAGCTCCAACCCAGATGGATGTAGCCTGTGTCTGCACAAAGGTGTCAATTGTGTGTTTAATGCTTGACATTTGGAACATTCACGCGATTTTATGCTATTCATCTCAACAAATGGCAAAACATCTCAAATACATGTTTGTGAGCAGTTTTGTGTGAAACAGATGCGTCGCGTCTAACGCACGAGCCCCGATGAGAGTTACTGCACAAAGGTCAGTGAGATGTGTTTTACTGCTTCCCAGTTTGAATATTCAAGCGATTTTACACTATTCAACTCAACAAATGGCAAAACAACTCAAATAAATGTTTGTGAGCAGTTTTGTGTGAAACCGCGAGATGCGTCGCACGAGCCCCGATGAGAGTACACTATTCAACTCAACAAATGGCATACAACTCAAATAAATCTTTGCGAGGAGTTTGAAATCGGGAATCATTATTGAATTTTGGCATTATTACGGGGGTCAACAATGGCGCTGTAATGTCCTTTCAGACGCATTGTTCAAAACAGCGGAAAAAACTTAAACAAAATACTGCGTCATTTTTGCCAATTCAGATACATGGAAGAGATCATTACAAACTATAAAAGGTCTACTTTTATTTGTGTACACTTACAATGACAACAAAACCTTGAGCTTTTGTAAAATAACGAAAATAAACCGGGTGCGCCGAATCTGTCTTAGCGAACATCTGTCTGATACATGTCAGAAAAACCAAGTGAAACTCCGCGAACACTTATTACACAAACATGAAACATATGTCTAAAGAAAGAAGGCATGGACGGATCGATCCTAAAGTATCAATACTTCCGAGAATGATGTTTCATCTGCGTGTTCTCTGACAGTTCGCGATAGTGACGCGATATCATTTTTACTCGCGTCTTCAATGCGAGCAATGTTTGTCTGTTGTATGTGTTTTTAACACTTTCCTGTTTGAACTTTCAAGCGATTTTACACCATTCAACTCAACAAATGGCAAAACAACTCAAATAAATATTTGTGTGAAACAGCGAGCAGCGTCACGTCTAACTCACGAGCCCCGATGAGAGCTCGCATTCGCTTCTTCTTGCGTTTGAACGGACAATTTCATACAACAAAATGTCAAATTACATGATATATTGTGGAGTCTGTTTTGTCTCAAGTGAACATAAACAGTTGATGAAGAAATCGCGAATCTAAATCTAGTATCAACACTTCCGAGAATGATTATCAGCGTTGTGTCTGACAGCGCGAGGCGATCTCATTTTTACTCGCATCTTCATGGAGGTTTGTCGGTTGTATGTAGTTTCACAATCTCAATCAATTAATCTCTGAAATGAATACAGATGTAACAGCACGAAAATAATGAGACTTCACAGTTCTCTAAAGATTAAACTCAATGAAACAAGTCGCAAAGACTGTGCCTTGAATGAAATGCGTTTAAAATCCTCTTAAAGAGACAGTAACAATTTTCCAAGTAAATAAAAAGTAGGCCTACAAATGGTTTTTACCCCAAAAATAAATTTCTCTCATCGTATACTCACCCTCATTCCATCCCAGATGTGTATTATTTTCTTTCTTCTGGTGAACACAAATGAAGCTTTTTAGAAGATTATCTCAACCCTGTTGGACCTTTCAATGACTTGAATGGTGATCAGAACTCAGAAGCTACAAAAATAACATAAATGCAGCATAAAAGTAATCCATACCACTCCAGTGGTTTAATCCATGCCTTCAGAAGTGATATTATAGGTGTGGGTTAGAAACAGACCTATATATATATATATACTTCAAGATGACATCACTCTGAAGTACTGCGTAAAGAATATCCCACATTCTCCCTTAGGGAGCGCTACAGGCCATGCCCAAAATTCCCATTTTCTGGTCAAAAATGTTCTAATTTTGTATATTGATACTACAGGCCAACAGGAATCCACAAACCAAGAATGGCCCACATTCGCCCTTAGGGGGCGCTACAGGCCACGCCCTAAATTCCCATTTGCTGGTCAAAAATGTTCTAATTTGGTACATTGATACTACAGGCCAACAGGAACCCACAAACAAAGAATTGCCCATATTCGCCATTAGGGGGCGCTACAGGCTATGCCCAAAATTCCCATTTTATGGTCAAAAATGTTCTAATTTGGTACATTGATACTACAGGCCAACAGGAACCCACAAACAAAGAATTGCCCATATTCGCCATTAGGGGGCGCTACAGGCCATGCCCAAATGTCATTTTTTCAAAGTGATTGTATTTCCACCCCATTTATTTAGTTTTTCTGAAACCTGGTGAACATACCTCATTTCTCATTGTAAACAAAAAACCCTACAGGATCCATAAGGTCCGGCATGATGGATTTTCCTGTACACTGAAAATGTTTAGTTTAGGATTCAGACAGAAAGACATGTTTTTTGGATTTTTTTCATTGGGAGGGTTTAACCCCAACCCTCTATTGATCAATTTTAAATGATTTGCCATTTTGAGGAGGAATCGCATTCCTGCTTGCAGCTATATTTATTATTATTATTCTTCTCCTTGAGCCCCAATATCTCAAAAAGTCACTGGTCAAAAATTTTCTAAATTGGCACATTGATAGTCCATGCGAACGGGTACCCCCAAACCAAGAATGGCCCACATTCGCCCATAGGTGGCGCAACAGGCCACGCCCCAAAAAATATATTCAAAGTCATGGCCTTTCCAAACCATTTGTCCAATTATTCTCAAACCTGGTGTACATGCCTCATTTCTCATGGGGAACAAAAAAGCCTCATCGACCCATAACTTCCGCCATGATGGATTTTCCTGTACAGTGAAAATTTGCCAAAACCTACAAAACTCTTCTTCTCCTGAACCGTAGCTCCAATTGACTTGAAATTTGGTACGCGTGTGTAGAATTGATGTCTTTGAAAACGTTACTTAGCAAAAACGAATACGATATAAAATGGCTGAAAGGGGCGTGTTTATGTAAATGTCCACATTTAATCAATATATATGTCAATAAATCAAATGTAATTTTGACTGAGGGATTTTAAAACCTGACATGCTTCAAGATAACATCCCTTTGAAGTACTGTGCAAAGAATTGCCGACATTCGCCCTTAGCGGTTCGCTACAGGCCACGCCCAAATGTCACATTTTCAAAATGATGGCATTTTCACCCCAATTTTCCAAATATTCTAAAACTTGGTATACTTGCCTCATTTCTCATTGGGAACAAAAAAGCCTCTATGACCCATAAGGTTCTGCGTGATGGATTGTCCTGTACAGTGAAAATTTGGGGAAACATTCAAAAGTCTTCTTCTCTTGAACCGTAGATCCAATTGACTTGCCATTTGGTACCCATGTGTAGAATTGATGTTTTTCAATTTGTTACTTAGCAAAAATGAATACAATACAAAATGGCTGAAAGGTGCGTGTTTATGTAAATGACCACATTGCCTCAATATATTAGTGTCAATAAACCAAATGTAATTTTGATTGATGGATTTTCAAACCTAACATGCTTCAAGATGACATAACTATGTGTGCTTGAGAAAGCCAACATATTGTTATGTTACATACATTTATTAATATTATTATTATTAATACTATTTTACTTACTAAAATTTCAACAACCTTACCTCCAAGAGCTTTAATGCTATAAGTACCCAACTTGCCACAGACCTGGGTACTGTTCTGAAGTTTGCTGGCATGTCTTTTTTTACCTGATGTGACTTAAGCTTTTTATATAAATGACGATCAAAAATGTAAAAAAATCCCATTGATTTACAATGGCTGAGCAAAATTGCCCCCTCTACAGGATTAATATGGTCTACAAGTAAAATCCCATTCACTTACATTGGCTGAGCAAAGAGGCTCCCTCTGCTGGTGTAACTCTGTCTACCAAAAGCACTTTTACTGGAGAAATCTCTCTAATGGAGCAATTCTGTCTACTAGTGGGTGGAGCTCCAACCCAGATGGATGTAGCCTGTGTCTGCACAAAGGTGTCAATTGTGTGTTTAATGCTTGACATTTGGAACATTCACGCGATTTTATGCTATTCATCTCAACAAATGGCAAAACATCTCAAATACATGTTTGTGAGCAGTTTTGTGTGAAACAGATGCGTCGCGTCTAACGCACGAGCCCCGATGAGAGTTACTGCACAAAGGTCAGTGAGATGTGTTTTACTGCTTCCCAGTTTGAATATTCAAGCGATTTTACACTATTCAACTCAACAAATGACAAAACAACTCGAATAAATCTTTTCGAGCAGTTTGAAATCGGGAATATTGAATTCTGGCATTATTACGGGGGTCAACACTGGCGCTGTGATGCCCTTTAATTAGATGCATTTTTCTAAACAGCGGAAAAAACTTAAACAAAATACTGCGTCATTTTTGCCAATTCAGATACATGGAAGAGATCATTACAAACTATAAAAGGTCTACTTTTATTTGTGTACACTTACAATAACAACAAAACCTTGAGCTTTTGTAAAATAACGAAAATAAACCGGGTGCGCCGAATCTGTCTTAGCGGTCTGATACACGTCAGAAAAATCAAGTGAAACTCCGCGAACACTTTTCTTCAATGAACACATCTTCAATGCGAGCAATGTTTGTCTGTTGTATGTGTTTTTAACACTTTCCTGTTTGAACTTTCAAGCGATTTTACACCATTCAACTCAACAAATTGCAAAACTGTTTATGTTAAACAGCGAGCAGCGTCACGTCTAACTCACGAGCCCCGATGAGAGATCGCATTCGCTTCTTCTTGCGTTTGAACGGACAATTTCATACAACAAAATGTCAAAATACATGATATATTGTGTTGTCTGTTTTGTCTCAAGTGAACATAAACAGTTGATGAAGAAATCGGGAATCTAAAAATAGTATCAACACTTCCGAGATTGATTATCAGCATTGTGTCTTACAGCACGCGCTCCGTGAGGCGATCTCATTTTTACTCGCATCTTCACGAAGGTTTGTCTGTTCTATGTGTTTTTAACACTTTCCTGTTTGAACATTCACGCAATAAATAATGAGACTTCACAGTTCTCAAAAGATTAAACTCAATGAAACAAACTGTGCCTTGAATGCATGCGATAACCATCTCTTAAAGAGACAGAAACAATTGAGCTTTCGTCCTGAACATTGACATTCCAAGTAAATAAAAAGTACAAATGGTATTTACCCCCAAAATAAATTTTTCTCATCATTTACTTACCCTCATTCCATCCCAGATGTGTATTATTTTCTTTCTTCTGGTGAACACAAATTAAGCTTTTTAGAAGAATATCTCAACACTGTTGGACCTTTCAATGCACTTGAATGGTGATCAGAACTCAGAAGCTACAAAAATCACATAAATGCAGCATAAAAGTAATCCATGCCACTCCAGTGGTTTAATCCATGCCTTCAGAAGTGATATTATAAGCATGGGTTAGAAACAGACCAATATATATGATTAAAAAAAATTGTATTTAAAAAAAAAAAAAAAAAAAAAACATTTTTCTTTTATTTACTATAAATACTCCTCCCTGCCCAGAAGGGATGATTTGGTTATGTAAATCACACAAAAAAAAAAACAAAAACAAAAAAAAACAGAAAAAGAACTGTTAAGAGAGAAGGGTGCTTCTGAAAGTCAAAGTAGCGATTTATAGTTAAAAAATGACTTAATTAATGATCTGTTTCTCACCACTTCTCATTTACTTACAACAGAGCTGAGATATTCTTCTAAACATCTTCATTTAATTTCAGCAGAAGAAAGTCATACACATCTGGGAATGCATGAGGGTGAGGAAATGATCAAATATCCCTTTAACATTCACTTATTTTTACAAAGCATGCAATGAAGTCTTAGGACAAAATGGAAATCTTAGTGAATGACGTATGTGGTATAATGACATGGAGAGCTTAAATCATTTTCAATTTATTTTATTTATTTAATATTTTTGCTGTGATCTTGTTTTATTGTTATCATCGAGTTCCAGTCTTGGTTCAAGGTTCGGTCTTTCTCAAGCCATCATCAAAGTTTGTCTTGACTTTTTTTTCTAGTTCTGAAGTACTATACAAAGAATGGCTCACATTCGCCCATATTCGCTACAGGCCATGCCCAAAATTAACATATACTGGTCAAAAATGTTCTAATTTGGTATATTGATACTACAGGCCAACAGGAATCCACAAACCAAGAATGGCCCACATTCGCCCTTAGGGGGCGCTACAGGCTATGCCCAAATTTCCCATTTTATTGTCAAAAATGTACTAATTTGGTATATTGATACTACAGGCCAACAGGAATCCACAAACCAAGAATGGCCCACATTCGCCCTTAGGGAGCGCTACATTTCCGCCCAAAATTCCCATTTTCTGGTCAAAAATTTTCTAATTTGGTATATTGATACTACAGGCCAACAGGAACCCACAAACCAAGAATGGCCCACATTCACCCTTAGGGGGCGCTATAGGCCATGTCCAAAATTCTCATTTTCTGTTCCAAAATTTACTAATTTGGTACATTGATACTACAGGCCAAAAGTAACACTCAAACCAAGAATGGTCCACATTCACCCTTAGGGGGCGCATCAGACCATGCCCAAATGTCATTTTTTCAGAGTGATTGTATTTTCACCCCATTTATTTAGTTCTTCTGAAACCTGGTGAACATACCTCATTTCTCATTGTAAACAAAAAACCCTCCAGGATCCATAAGGTCCGGCATGATGGATTTTCCTGTACACTGAAAATGTTTAATTTAAGATTCAGACAGAAAGACATGTTTTTTGGATTCCTTCAATGGGAGGGTTTAACCCCAACCCTCTACTGATCAATTTTAAATGATTTGCCATTTTGAGGAGGAATCGCATTGCTGCTTGCAGCTATATTTATTATTATTATTATTCTCCTTGAGCCCCAATATCTCAAAAAGTCACTGGTCAAAAATTTTCTAAATTGGCACATTGATACTCCATGCCAACGGGTACCCCCAAACCAAGAATGGCCCACATTCGCCCATAGGTGGCGCTACAGGCCACGCACCAAAAAAATATTTTCAAAGTCATGGCATTTCCAAGCCATTTGTCCAATTATTCTCAAACCTGGTTTACATGCCTCATTTCTCATGGGGAACAAAAAATCCTCAAGGACCATAACTTCTGCCCTAATGGATTTTCCTGTACAGTGAAAATTTGCCAAAACATACAAAACTCTTCTTCTCCTGAACCGTAGCTCCAATATACTTGAAATTTGGTACGCATGTGTAGAATTGATGTCTTTGAAAACTTTACTTAGCAAAAATGAATACGATATAAAATGGCTGAAAGGGGCGTGTTTATGTAAATGTCTACATTTAATCAATATATATGTCAATATATCAAATGTAATTTTGACTGAGGGTTTTTCAAACCTAACATTCTTCAAGATAACATCCCTTTGAAGTACTGTGCAAAGAATTGCCCACATTCGCCCTTAGCGGTTCGCTACAGGCCACGCCCAAATGTCACATTTTCAAAATGATGGCATTTCCACCACAATTTTCTAAATATTCTAAAACTTGGTATACTTGCCTCATTTCTCATTGGGAACAAAAAAGCCTCAAGGACCCATAAGGTACGATTAAAAATGGCTGAAAGGGGCGTGTTTATGTAAATGTCCACATTTAATCAATATATATGTCAATAAATCAAATGTAATTTTGACTGAGGGATTGTAAAACCTGACATGCTTCAAGATAACATCCCTTTGAAGTACTGTGCAAAGAATTGCCGACATTCGCCCTTAGCGGTTCGCTACAGGCCACGCCAAAATGTCACATTTTCAAAATGATGGCACTTTCACCCCAATTTTCCAAATATTCTAAAACTTGGTATACTTGCCTCATTTCTCATTGGGAACAAAAAAGCCTCAAGGACCCATAACTTCTGCCCTAATGGATTGTCCTGTACAGTGAAAATTTGCCAAAACCTACAAAAGTCTTCTTCTCTTGAACCGTAGATCCAATTGACTTGACATTTGGTACCCATGTGTAGAATTGATGTCTTTCAATTTGTTACTTAGCAAAAATGAATACAATACAAAATGGCTGAAAGGTGCGTGTTTATGTAAATGACCACATTGCCTCAATATATTAGTGTCAATAAGCCAAATGTAAATTTGATTGATGGTTTTTCAAACCTAACATGCTTCAAGATGACATAACTATGTTGGCGTGAGAAAGCCAACATATTGTTATGTTACATACATTTATTATTATTATTATTATTAATACTAATTTACTTACTAAAATTTCAACAACCTCACCTCCAAGAGCTTTAATGCTATAAGTACCCAACTTGCCACAGACCTGGGGACTGTTCTGAAGTTTGCTGCTATGTCTTTTTTTACCTGATGCGACTTAAGCTTTTTATATAAATGACGATCAAAAATGTAAAAAATCCCATTGATTTACAATGGCTGAGCAAAAATGCCCCCTCTACTGGATTAATAAGGTCTACAAGTAAAATCCCATTCACTTACATTGGCTGAGCAAAGAGGCTCCCTCTGCTGGTGTAACCCTGTCTACCAAATGCACTTTTACTGGAGAAATCTCTCTAATGGAGCAATTCTGTCTACTAGTGGGTGGAGCTCCCGACTTTCTCAGCCAGAAGAATTTTGCCTGCGTTTGCACAAAGGTATGTCAATTGTGTGTTTAATGCTTGACATTTGGAGCATTCACGCGATTTTATACTATTCATCTCAACAAATGGTAAAACAACTCATATAAATGTTTTCGAGCAGTTTGTGTGAAACAGCAATAATCGTCGCGTCTAACGCACGAGCGTTACTGCACAAGGTCAGTGAGATGTGTTTTACTGCTTCCCAGTTTGAATATTCAAGCGATTTTACACTATTCAACTCAACAAATGGCAAAACAACTCAAATAAATCTTTGCGAGGAGTTTGAAATCGGGAATCATTATTGAATTCTGGCATTATTACGGGGGTCAACAATGGCGCTGTAATGTCCTTTCAGATGCATTGTTCTAAACAGCGGAAAAAACTTAAACAAAATACTGCGTCATTTTTGCCCATTCAGATACATGGAAGAGATCATTACAAACTATAAAAGGTCTACTTTTATTTGTGTACACTTACAATAACAACAAAACCTTGAGCTTTTGTAAAATAACGAAAATAAACAGCGTACGCCGAATCTCTCTTAGCGATCATATCTGTCTGATACACGTCAGAAAAATCAAGTGAAACTCCGCGAACACTTATCACACAAACATGAAACATATGTCTAAAGAAAGAAGGGATGGACGGATCGATCCTAAAGTATCAATACTTCCGAGAATGATGTTTCATCTGCGTGTTCTCTGACATTACGCGATAGTGACGTGATCTCATTTTTACTCGCGTCTTCAATGCGAGCAATGTTTGTCTGTTGTATGTGTTTTTAACACTTTCCTGTTTGAACTTTCAAGCGATTTTACACCATTCAACTCAACAAATGGCAAAACAACTCAAATAAATATTTGTGTGAAACAGCGAGCAGCGTCACGTCTAACTCACGAGCCCCGATGAGAGATCGCATTCGCTTCTTCTTGCGTTTGAACGGACATTTTCATACAACAAAATGTCAAATTACATGATATATTGTGGAGTCTGTTTTGTCTCAAGTGAACATAAACAGTTGATGAAGAAATCGCGAATCTAAATCTAGTATCAACACTTCCGAGAATGATTATCAGCGTTGTGTCTGACAGCGCGAGGCATCTCATTTTTACTCGCATCTTCATGGAGGTTTGTCGGTTGTATGTAGTTTCACAATCTCAATCAATTAATCTCAGATAAATGAATACAAATGTAACAGCACGAAAATAATGAGACTTCACAGTTCTCAAAAGATTAAACTCAATGAAACAAGCCGCACAGACTGTGCCTTGAATGAAATGCATTTAAAATCCTCTTAAAGAGACAGTAACAATTTTCCAAGTAAATAAAAAGTAGGCCTACAAATGGTTTTTAACCCCAAAATACATTTCTCTCATCGTATACTCACCCTCATTCCATCCCAGATGTGTATTATTTTCTTTCTTCTGGTGAACACAAATTAAGCTTTTTAGAAGATTATCTCAACCCTGTTGGACATTTCAATTACTTGAATGGTGATCAGAACTCAGGAGCTACAAAAATCACATAAATGCAGCATAAAAGTAATCCATACCACTCCAGTGGTTTAATCCATGCCTTCAGAAGTGATAGGTGTGGGTTAGAAACAGACCTATATATATATATATATATATACTTCAAGATGACATCACTCTGAAGTACTGCATAAAGAATATCCCACATTCTCCCTTAGGAAGCGCTACAGACCATGCCCAAAATTCCCATTTTCTGGTCAAAAATGTTCTAATTTTGTATATTGATACTACAGGCCAACAGGAATCCACAAACCAAGAATGGCCCACATTCGCCCTTAGGGGGCGCTACAGGCCACGCCCTAAATTCCCATTTGCTGGTCAAAAATGTTCTAATTTGGTACATTGATACTACAGGCCAACAGGAACCCACAAACCAAGAATTGCCCATATTCGCCATTAGGGGGCGCTACAGGCTATGCCCAAAATTCCCATTTTATGGTCAAAAATGTTCTAATTTGGTATATTGACACTACAGGCCAACAGAAATCCACAAACCAAGAATGTCTCACATTCGCCCTTAGGGGGCGCTAAAGGCCATTCCCAAATTGCACATTTTTTTGTCAAAAACTTTCTAATTTGGTACATTGATACTACAGGCCAACAGGAACCTACAAACCAAGAATGGCTCACATTCGCCCTTAGGGGGCGCTACAGGCCATGCCCAAATGTCATTTTTTCAAAGTGATTGTATTTCCACCCCATTTATTTAGTTTTTCTGAAACCTGGTGAACATACCTCATTTCTCATTGTAAACAAAAAACCCTACAGGATCCATAAGGTCCGGCATGATGGATTTTCCTGTACACTGAAAATGTTTAGTTTAGGATTCAGACAGAAAGACATGTTTTTTGTATTTTTTCATTGGGAGGGTTTAACCCCAACCCTCTATTGATCAATTTTAAATGATTTGCCATTTTGAGGAGGAATCGCATTGCTGCTTGCAGCTATATTTATTATTATTATTATTATTATTATTATTATTATTATTCTCCTTGAGCCCCAATATCTCAAAAAGTCACTGGTCAAAAATTTTCTAAATTGAAACATTGATACTCCATGCCAACGGGTACCCCCAAACCAAGAATGGCCCACATTCGCCCATAGGTGGCGCTACAGGCCACGCCCCAAAAAAACATTTTCAAAGTCATGGCATTTCCAAGCCATTTGTCCAATTATTCTCAAACCTGGTGTACATGCCTCATTTCTCATGGGGAACAAAAAAGCCTCAAGGACCCATAACTTCCGCCATATTGGATTTTCCTGTACAGTGAAAATTTGCCAAAACCTACAAAACTCTTCTTCTCCTGAACCGTAGCTCCAATATACTTGAAATTGGGTACACATGTGTAGAATTGAAGTCTTTGAAAACTTTACTTAGCAAAAATGAATACGATATAAAATGGCTGCAAGGGGCGTGTTTATGTAAATGTCCACATTTAATCAATATATATGTCAATATATCAAATGTAATTTTGACTGAGGGTTTTTCAAACCTAACATTCTTCAAGATAACATCCCTTTGAAGTACTGTGCAAAGAATTGCCCACATTCGCCCTTAGCGGTTCGCTACAGGCCACGCCCAAATGTCACATTTTCAAAATGATGGCATTTTCACCACAATTTTCTAAATATTCTAAAACTTGGTATACTTGCCTCATTTCTCATTGGGAACAAAAAAGCCTCAAGGACCCATAAGGTACAATTAAAAATGGCTGAAAGGGGCGTGTTTATGTAAATGTCCACATTTAATCAATATATAAGTCAATAAATCAAATGTAATTTTGACTGAGGGATTTTAAACCTGACATGCTTCAAGATAACATCCCTTTGAAGTACTGTGCAAAGAATTGCCCACATTCGCCCTTAGCGGTTCGCTACAGGCCACGCCCAAATGTCACATTTTCAAAATGATGGCACTTTCACCCCAATTTTCCAAATATTCTAAAACTTGGTATACTTGCCTCATTTCTCATTGGGAACAAAAAAGCCTCAAGGACCCATAACTTCTGCCCTAATGGATTGTCCTGTACAGTGAAAATTTGCCAAAACCTACAAAAGTCTTCTTCTCTTGAACCGTAGATCCAATTGACTTGACATTTGGTACCCATGTGTAGAATTGATGTCTTTCAATTTGTTACTTAGCAAAAATGAATACAATACAAAATGGCTGAAAGGTGCGTGTTTATGTAAATGACCACATTGCCTCAATATATTAGTGTCAATAAACCAAATGTAAATTTGATTGATGGTTTTTCAAACCTAACATGCTTCAAGATGACATAACTATGTGTGCTTGAGAAAGCCAACATATTGTTATGTTAAATACATTTATTATTATTATTATTATTAATAATACTATTTTACTTACTAAAATTTCAACAACCTCACCTCTAAGAGCTTTAATGCTATAAGTACCCAACTTGCCACAGACCTGGGGACTGTTCTGAAGTTTGCTGCTATGTCTTTTTTTACCTGATGTGACTTAAGCTTTTTATATAAATGACGATCAAAAATGTAAAAAATCCCATTGATTTACAATGGCTGAGCAAAAATGCCCCCTCTACTGGATCAATACGGTCTACAAGTAAAATCCCATTCACTTACATTGGCTGAGCAAAGAGGCTCCCTCTGCTGGTGTAACTCTGTCTACCAAATGCACTTTTACTGGAGAAATCTCTCTAATGGAGCAATTCTGTCTACTAGTGGGTGGAGCTCCTGACTTTCTCAGCCAGAAGAATTTTGCCTGCGTTTGCACAAAGGTATGTCAATTGTGTGTGTTTAATGCTTGACATTTGGAACATTCACGCGATTTTATACTATTCATCTCAACAAATGGTAAAACAACTCATATAAATGTTTTCGAGCAGTTTGTGTGAAACAGCGATAATCGTCGCGTCTAACGCACGAGCCCCGATGAGAGTTACAGCACAAGGTCAGTGAGATGTATTTTACTGCTTCCCAGTTTGAATATTCAAGCGATTTTACACTATTCAACTCAACAAATGGCAAAACAACTCAAATAAATCTTTGCGAGGAGTTTGAAATCGGGAATCATTATTGAATTCTGGCATTATTACGGGGGTCAACAATGGCGCTGTAATGTCCTTTCAGATGCATTGTTCTAAACAGCGGAAAAAACTTAAACAAAATACTGTGTCATTTTTGCCCATTCAGATACATGGAAGAGATCATTACAAACTATAAAAGGTCTACTGTTATTTGTGTACACTTACAATAACAACAAAACCTTGAGCTTTTGTAAAATAACGAAAATAAACAGGGTAAACCGAATCTGTCTTTGCGATAATCTGTCTGATACACGTCAGAAAAAATCAAGTGAAACTCCGCGAACACTTATCACACAAACATGAAACATATGTCTAAAGAAAGAAGGGATGGACGGCTCGATCCTAAAGTATCAATACTTCCGAGAATGATGTTTCATCTGCGTGTTCTCTGACAGCACGAGCTCCGTGAGGCGATCTCATTTTTACTCGCATCTTCAATGTGAGCAATGTTTGTCTGTTGTATGTGTTTATAACACTTTCCTGTTTCACTGCTGCTCGCTGTTTCACGCAAACATTTATTTGAGTTGTTTTGCCATTTTTTGAGTTGAATGGTGTAAAATCGCTTGAAAGTTCAAACAGGAAAGTTTTAAAAACACATACAACAGACAAACATTGCTCGCATTGAAGATGCGAGTAAAAATGAGATCGCCTCACTATTGCGTGCTGTCAGAGACAACGCAGATGAAACATCATTCTCGGAAGTATTGATACTTTAGGATCGATCCGTCCATCCCTTCTTTCTTTAGACAGATGATCGCTAAGACAGATTCGGCGCACCCTGTTTATTTTCGTTATTTTACGAAAGCTCAAGGTTTTGTTGTTATTGTAAGAGTACACAAATAAAAGTAGACCTTTTATAGTTTGTAATGATCTCTTCCATGTATCTGAATGGGCAAAAATGACGCAGTTTTTTCCGCTGTTTAGAACAATGCATCTAAAAGGACATCACAGCGCCAGTGTTGACCCCGTAATAATGATAGAATTCAATAATGATTCCCGATTTCAAACTGCTCAAAGATTTATTTGAGTTGTTTTGCCATTTGTTGAATTGAATAGTGTAAAATCACTTGAATATTCAAACTGGGAAGCAGTAAAACACATCTCACTGACCTTTGTGCAGTAACTCTCATCAGGGCTCGTGCGTTAGACACGACGCGTCTCGCTGTTTCACGTAAACTGCTCGAAAACATTTATTTGAGTTGTTTTGCCATTTGTTGAGATGAATAGTATAAAATCGCGTGAATGTTCCAAATGTCAAGCATTAAACACACAATTGACACCTTTGTGCAGACACAGGCTAAATCCATCTGGCTTGGAGCTCCACCCACTAGTAGACAGAATTGCTCCATTAGAGAGATTTCTCCAGTAAAAGTGCATTTGGTAGACAGAGTTACACCAACAGAGGGAGCCTCTTTGCTCAGCCAATGTAAGTGAATGGGATTTTACTTGTAGACCGTATTAATCCAGTAGAGGAGGCATTTTTGCTCATCCATTGTAAATCAATGGGATTTTTTACATTTTTGATCGTCATTTATATAAAAAGCTTAAGTCGCATCAGGTAAAAAAAGACATACCAGCAAACTTCAGAATAGTCCCCAGGTCTATGGCAAGTTGCTTGCTTATAGCATTAAAGCTCTTGGAGGTACGGTTGTTGAAATTTTAGTCTCAGAAAAATACAAAAATAGTAATAATAATAATAATAAATGTATGTAACATAACAATATGTTAGCTTTCTCAAGCCAACATAGTTATGTCATCTTGAAGCATGTTAGGTTTGAAAAACCATCAGTCAAAATTACATTTGGTTTATTGACACTAATATATTGAGGCAATGTGGTCATTTACATAAACACACACCTTTCAGCCATTTTGTATTGTATTTATTTTTGCTAAGTAACAAATTGAAAGACATCAATTCTACACATGGGTACCAAATGTCAAGTCAATTGGATCTACGGTTCAAGAGAAGAAGAGTTTTGAATGTTTCCCCAAATTTTCACTGTACAGGACAATCCATCACGCAGAACCTTATCCCTTTAGGCTTTTTTTGTTCCCAATGAGAAATGAGGCAAGTATACCAAGTTTTAGAATAATTGGAAAATTGGGGTGAAAATGCCATCATTTTGAAAATGTGACATTTGGGCATGGCCTGTAGCGAACCGCTAAGGGCGAATGTGGGCAATTCTTTGCACAGTACTTCAAAGGGATGTTATCTTGAAGCATGTCAGGTTTTAAAATCCCTCAATCAAAATTACATTTGATTTATTGACATATATTGATTAAATGTGGACATTTACATAAACACGCCCCTTTCAGCCATTTTTAATCGTACCTTATGGGTCCTTGAGGCTTTTTTGTTCCCAATAAGAAATGAGGCAAGTATACCAAGTTTTAGAATATTTAGAAAATTGTGGTGAAAATGCCATCATTTTGAAAATGTGACATTTGGGTGTGGCCTGTAGCGAACCGCTAAGGGCGAATGTGGGCAATTCTTTGCACAGTACTTCAAAGGGATGTTATCTTGAAGAATGTTAGGTTTGAGAAACCCTCAGTCAAAATTACATTTGATTTATTGACATATATATTGATTAAATGTGGACATTTACATAAACACGCCCCTTTCAGCCATTTTATATCGTATTCATTTTTGCTAAGTAACATTTTCAAAGACATCAATCCTACACATGCGTACCAAATTTCAAGTCAATTGGAGCTACGGTTCAGGAGAAGAAGAGTTTTGTAGGTTTTGGCAAATTTTCACTGTACAGGAAAATCCATTATGGCAGAAGTTATGGGTCCTTGAGGCTTTTTTGTTTCCCATGAGAAATGAGGCATGTACAACAGGTTTGAGAATAATTGGACAAATGGCTTGGAAATGCCATTACTTTGAAAATATTTTTTGGGGCGTGGCCTGTAGCGCCACCTATGGGCGAATGTGGGCCATTCTTGGTTTGGGGGTACCCGTTGGCATGGATTATCAATGTGGCAATTTAGAAAATTTTTGACCAGTGACTTTTTGAGATATTGGGGCCTCAAGGAGAATAATAATAATAATAAATATAGCTGCAAGCAGCAATGCGATTCCTCCTCAAAATGGCAAATAATTTAAAATTGATCAGTAGAGGGTTGGGGTTAAACCCTCCCAATGAAGGAATCCAAAAAACATGTCTTTCTGTCTGAATCTTAAACTAAACATTTTCAGTGTACAGGAAAATCCATCATGCCAGACCTTATGGATCCTGGAGGGTTTTTTGTTTACAATGAGAAATGAGGTATGGTCACCAGGTTTCAGAAGAACTTAATAAATGGGGTGGAAATACAATCACTTTGAAAAATTGACATTTGGGCATAGCCTGTAGCGCCCCCTAATGGCGAATATGGTCAATTCTTGGTTTGTAGGTTCCTGTTGGCCTGTAGTATCAATGTACCAAATTAGAAAGTTTTTGACAAAAAAATGTGCAATTTGGGCATGGCCTGTAGCGCCCCCTAAGGGAGAATGTGATCCATGCTTGGTTTGTGGATTCCTGTTGGCCTGTAGTATCAATATACCAAATTAGAACATTTTTGACCAGAAAATGGGAATTTTGGGCATGGCCTGTAGCGCCCCCTAAGGGAGAATGTGGGATATTCTTTACGCAATACTTCAGAGTGAAGTCATCTTGAAAGCATGTTAGGTTTGAAAACCCATTAGTCAAAATTACATTTGATATATTGACATATATATTGATTAAATGTGGAGATTTACATAAACACGCCATTTTGTATCGTATTCATTTTTCCTAAGTAACGTTTTCAAAGACATCAGTTCTACACATGTGTACCAAATTTCAAGTCAATTGGAGCTACGGTTCAGGAGAAGAAGAGTTTTGTAGGTTTTCATAAATTTTCACAATATTTTCAAAATTTTCAAAAATCCATCATGGCGGAAGTTATGGGTCCTTGAGGCTTTTTTGTTCCCCATGAGAAATGAGGCATGTACACCGAGTTTCAGTATAATTGAACAAATGGCGTAGAAATGCCATTAATTGAATATATTTTTTTTGGGCGTAGCCTGTAGCGCCACCTATGGGCGAATGTGGTCCATTCTTGGTTTGGTGGAAACCGTTGGCATGGAGTATCAATGTGTCAATTTAGAAAATTTTTGACCAAGTGACTTTTTGAGATATTGGGGCTCAAGACACCTATAATATCACTTCAGAAGGCATGGATTAAACCACTGGAGTGGTATGGATTACTTTTATGCTGCATTTATGTGATTTTTGTAGCTTCTGAGTTCTGATCACCATTCAAGTGCATTGAAAGGTCCAACAGCGTTGAGATATTCTTCTAAAAAGCTTAATTTGTGTTTAACCCCCCTCTTATCGCATGACATTACATTCAAAGCACGATCTGTGCAGTTTGTTTCATTGAGTTTAATCTTTTGAGAACTGTGAAGTCTCATTATTTTCGTACTGTTACATCTGTATTCATTTCAGAGATGAATTGATTGAGATTGTGCGACTGCAGTCAGTATTAAACTTGTAATGATGTCGAGCTTGAAGCACTTTCAGCTATTAGTATAGTTGATCTGTTCTCGATGGATCTTCCATGATCCTTCCAACGCTGTCAAGTGAAGCTGAGCAACATCAGTTTCGTCTCTCACACCCTCATTTGTTTGTGTGTGTGAGATGATAAAATACAGACTGCGTGAATGGTGTAAAATCACATGAATGTTCAAATACATTCAAGCAAACACATACAACCGACAAACCTCCGTGAAGATGCCAGTAAAAATGAGATCGCCTCGCGAATAGCGTTGTCAGAGGCAACGCTGATAATCATTCTCGGAAGTGTTACTAGATTTAGATTCCCGAATTCTTCATCAACTGTATATGTTCACTTGAGACAAAACATATCTCCACAATATATCATGTATTTTGACGCTTTGTTGTATGAAATTGTCCGTTCAAACGCAAAAAGAAGCGAAAGCAATTTCGCATCAGGGTGCGTGCGTTAGACGCGACTCGCTGTTTCAAACAAACTGTGCAAAAACATTTATTTGAGTTGTTTTGCCATTTGTTGAGATGAATTGTATAAAATCGCGTGAATGTTCCAAATGTCAAGCATTAAACACACAATTGACACCTTTGTGCAGACACAGGCTAAATCCATCTGGCTTGGAGCTCCACCCACTAGTAGACAGAATTGCTCCATTAGAGAGATTTCTCCAGTAAAAGTGCATTTGGTAGACAGAGTTACACCAACAGAGGGAGCCTCTTTGCTCAGCCAATGTAAGTGAATGGGATTTTACTTGTAGACCGTATTAATCCAGTAGAGGGGGCATTTTTGCTCAGCCATTGTAAATCAATGGGATTTTTTACATTTTTGATCGTCATTTATATAAAAAGCTTAAGTCGCATCAGGTAAAAAAAGACATACCAGCAAACTTCAGAATAGTCCCCAGGTCTATGGCAAGTTGCTTGCTTATAGCATTAAAGCTCTTGGAGGTACGGTTGTTGAAATTTTAGTCTCAGAAAAATACAAAAATAGTAATAATAATAATAAATGTATGTAACATAACAATATGTTATCTTTCTCAAGCCAACACAGTTGTGTCATCTTGAAGCATGTTAGGTTTGAAAAACCATCAGTCAAAATTACATTTGGTTTATTGACACTAATATATTGAGGCAATGTGGTCATTTACATAAACCTTTCAGCCATTTTGTATTGTATTAATTTTTGCTAAGTAACAAATTGAAAGACATCAATTCTACACATGGGTACCAAATGTCAAGTCAATTGGATCTACGGTTCAAGAGAAGAAGAGTTTTGAATGTTTCCCCAAATTTTCACTGTACAGGACAATCCATCACGCAGAACCTTATCCCTTGAGGCTTTTTTGTTCCCAATGAGAAATGAGGCAAGTATACCAAGTTTTAGAACAATTGGAAAATTGGGGTGAAAATGCCATCATTTTGAAAATGTGACATTTGGGCATGGCCTGTAGCGAACCGCTAAGGGCGAATGTGGGCAATTCTTTGCACAGTACTTCAAAGGGATGTTATCTTGAAGAATGTTAGGTTTGAGAAACCCTCAGTCAAAATTACATTTGATTTATTGACATATATATTGATTAAATGTGGTCATTTACATAAACCTTTCAGCCATTTTGTATTGTATTAATTTTTGCTAAGTAACAAATTGAAAGACATCAATTCTACACATGGGTACCAAATGTCAAGTCAATTGGATCTACGGTTCAAGAGAAGAAGAGTTTTGTAGGTTTTGGCAAATTTTCACTGTACAGGAAAATCCATTATGGCAGAAGTTATGGGTCCTTGAGGCTTTTTTGTTTCCCATGAGAAATGAGGCATGTACACCAGGTTTGAGAATAATTGGACAAATGGCTTGGAAATGCCATGACTTTGAAAATATCTTTTTGGGGCGTGGCCTGTAGCGCCACCTATGGGCGAATGTGGGCCATTCTTGGTTTGGGGGTACCCGTTGGCATGGATTATCAATGTGGCAATTTAGAAAATTTTTGACCAGTGACTTTTTGAGATATTGGAGCTCAAGGAGAATAATAATAATAATAATAATAATAAATATAGCTGCAAGCAGCAATGCGATTCCTCCTCAAAATGGCAAATAATTTAAAATTGATCAGTAGAGGGTTGGGGTTAAACCCTCCCAATGAAGGAATCCAAAAAACATGTCTTTCTGTCTGAATCTTAAACTAAACATTTTCAGTGTACAGGAAAATCCATCATGCCAGACCTTATGGATCCTGGAGGGTTTTTTGTTTACAATGAGAAATGAGGTATGGTCACCAGGTTTCAGAAGAACTTAATAAATGGGGTGGAAATACAATCACTTTGAAAAATTGACATTTGGGCATAGCCTGTAGCGCCCCCTAATGGCGAATATGGGCAATTCTTGGTTTGTAGGTTCCTGTTGGCCTGTAGTATCAATGTAACAAATTAGAAAGTTTTTGACAAAAAAATGTGCAATTTGGGCATGGCCTGTAGCACCCCCTAAGGGAGAATGTGATCCATTCTTGGTTTGTGGATTCCTGTTGGCCTGTAGTATCAATATACCAAATTAGAACATTTTTGACCAGAAAATGGGAATTTTGGGCATGGCCTGAAGCGCCCCCTAAGGGAGAATGTGGGATATTCTTTACGCAATACTTCAGAGTGAAGTCATCTTGAAAGCATGTTAGGTTTGAAAACCCATTAGTCAAAATTGATCAAATGTGGAGATTTACATAAACACGCCATTTTGTATCGTATTCATTTTTCCTAAGTAACGTTTTCAAAGACATCAGTTCTACACATGTGTACCAAATTTCAAGTCAATTGGAGCTACGGTTCAGGAGAAGAAGAGTTTTGTAGGTTTTCATAAATTTTCACAATATTTTCAAAATTTTCAAAAATCCATCATGGCGGAAGTTATGGGTCCTTGAGGCTTTTTTGTTCCCCATGAGAAATGAGGCATGTACACCGAGTTTCAGTATAATTGAACAAATGGCGTAGAAATGCCATTAATTGAATATATTTTTTTTGGGCGTAGCCTGTAGCGCCACCTATGGGCGAATGTGGTCCATTCTTGGTTTGGTGGAAACCGTTGGCATGGAGTATCAATGTGCCAATTTAGAAAATTTTTGACCAAGTGACTTTTTGAGATATTGGGGCTCAAGACACCTATAATATCACTTCAGAAGGCATGGATTAAACCACTGGAGTGGTATGGATTACTTTTATGCTGCATTTATGTGATTTTTGTAGCTTCTGAGTTCTGATCACCATTCAAGTGCATTGAAAGGTCCAACAGCGTTGAGATATTCTTCTAAAAAGCTTAATTTGTGTTTAACCCCCCTCTTATCGCATGACATTACATTCAAAGCACGATCTGTGCAGTTTGTTTCGAGTTTAATCTTTTGAGAACTGTGAAGTCTCATTATTTTCGTACTGTTACATCTGTATTCATTTCAGAGATGAATTGATTGAGATTGTGCGACTGCAGTCAGTATTAAACTTGTAATGATGTCGAGCTTGAAGCACATTCAGCTATTAGTATAGTTGATCTGTTCTCGATGGATCTTCCATGATCCTTCCAACGCTGCCAAGTGAAGCTGAGCAACATCAGTTTCGTCTCTCACACCCTCATTTGTTTGTGTGTGTGAGATGATAAAATACAGACTGCGTGAATAGTGTAAAATCGCGTGAATGTTCAAATACATTCAAGCAAACACATACAACCGACAAACCTCCGTGAAGATGCGAGTAAAAATGAGATCGCCTCACGAATAGCGTTGTCAGAGGCAACGCTGATAATCATTCTCGGAAGTGTTAATAGATTTAGATTCCCGAATTCTTCATCAACTGTTTATGTTCACTTGAGACAAAACATATCTCCACAATATATCATGTATTTTGACGCTTTGTTGTATGAAATTGTCCGTTCAAACGCAAAAAGAAGCGAAAGCAATTTCGCATCAGTGTGCGTGCGTTAGACGCGACTCGCTGTTTCAAACAAACTGCGCAAAAACAT
Source organism: Moxostoma hubbsi (assembly GCA_032164185.1). Taxonomy (NCBI): domain Eukaryota; kingdom Metazoa; phylum Chordata; class Actinopteri; order Cypriniformes; family Catostomidae; genus Moxostoma; species Moxostoma hubbsi. The sequence continues at coordinate 1,474,836 of JAVLUX010000196.1, read as the reverse complement.
GTATTTGAGTTGTTTTGCCATTTGTTGAGTTGAACAGTGTAAAATCGCTTGAATATTCAAACTGGGAAGCAGTAAAACACATCTCACTGACCTTTGTGCAGTAACTCTCATCAGGGCTCGTGCGTTAGACGCGACACGTCTCGCTGTTTCACGTAAACTGCTCGAAAACATTTATTTGAGTTGTTTTGCCATTTGTTGAGATGAATTGTATAAAATCGCGTGAATGTTCCAAATGTCAAGCATTAAACACACAATTGACACCTTTGTGCAGACACAGGCTAAATCCATCTGGCTTGGAGCTCCACCCACTAGTAGACAGAATTGCTCCATTAGAGAGATTTCTCCAGTAAAAGTGCATTTGGTAGACAGAGTTACACCAACAGAGGGAGCCTCTTTGCTCAGCCAATGTAAGTGAATGGGATTTTACTTGTAGACCGTATTAATCCAGTAGAGGGGGCATTTTTGCTCAGCCATTGTAAATCAATGGGATTTTTTACATTTTTGATCGTCATTTATATAAAAAGCTTAAGTCACATCAGGTAAAAAAAGACATACCAGCAAACTTCAGAATAGTCCCCAGGTCTATGGCAAGTTGCTTGCTTATAGCATTAAAGCTCTTGGAGGTACGGTTGTTGAAATTTTAGTCTCAGAAAAATACAAAAATAGTATTAATAATAATAATAATAATAATAATAATAATAAATGTATCATAACTATATGTTAGCTTTCTCAAGCCAACATAGTTATGTCATCTTGAAGCATGTTAGGTTTGAAAAACCATCAGTCAAAATTACATTTGGTTTATTGACACTAATATATTGAGGCAATGTGGTCATTTACTTTCAGCCATTTTGTATTGTATTAATTTTTGCTAAGTAACAAATTGAAAGACATCAATTCTACACATGGGTACCAAATGTCAAGTCAATTGGATCTACGGTTCAAGAGAAGAAGAGTTTTGAATGTTTCCCCAAATTTTCACTGTACAGGACAATCCATCACGCAGAACCTTATCCCTTGAGGCTTTTTTTGTTCCCAATGAGAAATGAGGCAAGTATACCAAGTTTTAGAACAATTGGAAAATTGGGGTGAAAATGCCATCATTTTGAAAATGTGACATTTGGGCATGGCCTGTAGCGAACCGCTAAGGGCGAATGTGGGCAATTCTTTGCACAGTACTTCAAAGGGATGTTATCTTGAAGAATGTTAGGTTTGAGAAACCCTCAGTCAAAATTACATTTGATTTATTGACATATATATTGATTAAATGTGGACATTTACATAAACACGCCCCTTTCAGCCATTTATATCGTATTCATTTTTGCTGAGTAACGTTTTCAAAGACATCAATTCTACACATGCGTACCAAATTTCAAGTCAATTGGAGCTACGGTTCAGGAGGAGAAGAGTTTTGTAGGTTTTGGCAAATTTTCACTGTACAGGAAAATCCATTATGGCAGAAGTTATGGGTCCTTGAGGCTTTTTTGTTTCCCATGAGAAATGAGGCATGTACACCAGGTTTGAGAAAAATTGGACAAATGGCTTGGAAATGCCATGACTTTGAAAATATTTTTTGGGACGTGGCGTGTAGCGCCACCTATGGGCGAATGTGGGCCATTCTTGGTTTGGGGGTACCCGTTGGCATGGATTATCAATGTGGCAATTTAGAAAATTTTTGACCAGTGACTTTTTAGATATTGGGGCTCAAGGAGAATAATAATAATAATAATAATAAATATAGCTGCAAGCAGCAATGTGATTCCTCCTCAAAATGGCAAATAATTTAAAATTGATCAGTAGAGGGTTGGGGTTAAACCCTCCCAATGAAGGAATCCAAAAAACATGTCTTTCTGTCTGAATCTTAAACTAAACATTTTCAGTGTACAGGAAAATCCATCATGCCAGACCTTATGGATCCTGGAGGGTTTTTTGTTTACAATGAGAAATGAGGTATGGTCACCAGGTTTCAGAAGAACTTAATAAATGGGGTGGAAATACAATCACTTTGAAAAATTGACATTTGGGCATAGCCTGTAGCGCCCCCTAATGGCGAATATGGGCAATTCTTGGTTTGTAGGTTCCTGTTGGCCTGTAGTATCAATGTACCAAATTAGAAAGTTTTTGACAAAAAAATGTGCAATTTGGGCATGGCCTGTAGCGCCCCCTAAGGGAGAATGTGATCCATTCTTGGTTTGTGGATTCCTGTTGGCCTGTAGTATCAATATACCAAATTAGAACATTTTTGACCAGAAAATGGGAATTTTGGGCATGGCCTGTAGCGCCCCCTAAGGGAGAATGTGGGATATTCTTTACGCAATACTTCAGAGTGAAGTCATCTTGAAAGCATGTTAGGTTTGAAAACCCATTAGTCAAAATTGATCAAATGTGGAGATTTACATAAACACGCCATTTTGTATCGTATTCATTTTTCCTAAGTAACGTTTTCAAAGACATCAGTTCTACACATGTGTACCAAATTTCAAGTCAATTGGAGCTACGGTTCAGGAGAAGAGTTTTGTAGGTTTTCATAAATTTTCACAATATTTTCAAAATTTTCAAAAATCCATCATGGCGGAAGTTATGGGTCCTTGAGGCTTTTTTGTTCCCCATGAGAAATGAGGCATGTACACCGAGTTTCAGTATAATTGAACAAATGGCGTAGAAATGCCATTAATTGAATATATTTTTTTTGGGCGTAGCCTGTAGCGCCACCTATGGGCGAATGTGGTCCATTCTTGGTTTGGTGGAAACCGTTGGCATGGAGTATCAATGTGCCAATTTAGAAAATTTTTGACCAAGTGACTTTTTGAGATATTGGGGCTCAAGACACCTATAATATCACTTCAGAAGGCATGGATTAAACCACTGGAGTGGTATGGATTACTTTTATGCTGCATTTATGTGATTTTTGTAGCTTCTGAGTTCTGATCACCATTCAAGTGCATTGAAAGGTCCAACAGCGTTGAGATATTCTTCTAAAAAGCTTAATTTGTGTTTAACCCCCCTCTTATCGCATGACATTACATTCAAAGCACGATCTGTGCAGTTTGTTTCATTGAGTTTAATCTTTTGAGAACTGTGAAGTCTCATTATTTTCGTACTGTTACATCTGTATTCATTTCAGAGATGAATTGATTGAGATTGTGCGACTGCAGTCAGTATTAAACTTGTAATGATGTCGAGCTTGAAGCACATTCAGCTATTAGTATAGTTGATCTGTTCTCGATGGATCTTCCATGATCCTTCCAACGCTGCCAAGTGAAGCTGAGCAACATCAGTTTCGTCTCTCACACCCTCATTTGTTTGTGTGTGTGAGATGATAAAATACAGACTGCGTGAATAGTGTAAAATCGCGTGAATGTTCAAATACATTCAAGCAAACACATACAACCGACAAACCTCCGTGAAGATGCGAGTAAAAATGAGATCGCCTCACGAATAGCGTTGTCAGAGGCAACGCTGATAATCATTCACGGAAGTGTTAATAGATTTAGATTCCCGAATTCTTCATCAACTGTTTATGTTCACTTGAGACAAAACATATCTCCACAATATATCATGTATTTTGACGCTTTGTTGTATGAAATTGTCCGTTCAAACGCAAAAAGAAGCGAAAGCAATTTCGCATCAGTGTGCGTGCGTTAGACGCGACTCGCTGTTTCAAACAAACTGCGCAAAAACATTTATTTGAGTTGTTTTGCCATTTGTTGAGTTGAACAGTGTAAAATCGCTTGAATATTCAAACTGGGAAGCAGTAAAACACATCTCACTGACCTTTGTGCAGTAACTCTCATCGGGGCTCGTGCGTTAGACGCGACACGTCTCGCTGTTTCACGTAAACCGCTCGAAAACATTTATTTGAGTTGTTTTGCCATTTGTTGAGATGAATAGAATAAAATCGCGTGAATGTTCCAAATGTCAAGCATTAAACACACAATTGACACCTTTGTGCAGACACAGGCTAAATCCATCTGGCTTGGAGCTCCACCCACTAGTAGACAGAATTGCTCCATTAGAGAGATTTCTCCAGTAAAAGTGCATTTGGTAGACAGAGTTACACCAACAGAGGGAGCCTCTTTGCTCAGCCAATGTAAGTGAATGGGATTTTACTTGTAGACCGTATTAATCCAGTAGAGGGGCATTTTTGCTCAGCCATTGTAAATCAATGGGATTTTTTACATTTTTGATCGTCATTTATATAAAAAGCTTAAGTCGCATCAGGTAAAAAAAGACATACCAGCAAACTTCAGAATAGTCCCCAGGTCTATGGCAAGTTGCTTGCTTATAGCATTAAAGCTCTTGGAGGTACGGTTGTTGAAATTTTAGTCTCAGAAAAATACAAAAATAGTAATAATAATAATAATAAATGTATGTAACATAACAATATGTTATCTTTCTCAAGCCAACATAGTTGTGTCATCTTGAAGCATGTTAGGTTTGAAAAACCATCAGTCAAAATTACATTTGGTTTATTGACACTAATATATTGAGGGAATGTGGTCATTTACATAAACCTTTCAGCCATTTTGTATTGTATTAATTTTTGCTAAGTAACAAATTGAAAGACATCAATTCTACACATGGGTACCAAATGTCAAGTCAATTGGATCTACGGTTCAAGAGAAGAAGAGTTTTGAATGTTTCCCCAAATTTTCACTGTACAGGACAATCCATCACGCAGAACCTTATCCCTTGAGGCTTCTTTTGTTCCCAATGAGAAATGAGGCAAGTATACCAAGTTTTAGAACAATTGGAAAATTGGGGTGAAAATGCCATCATTTTGAAAATGTGACATTTGGGCATGGCCTGTAGCGAACCGCTAAGGGCGAATGTGGGCATTTCTTTGCACAGTACTTCAAAGGGATGTTATCTTGAAGAATGTTAGGTTTGAGAAACCCTCAGTCAAAATTACATTTGATTTATTGACATATATATTGATTAAATGTGGACATTTACATAAACACGCCCCTTTCAGCCATTTATATCGTATTCATTTTTGCTAAGTAACGTTTTCAAAGACATCAATTCTACACATGCGTACCAAATTTCAAGTCAATTGGAGCTACGGTTCAGGAGGAGAAGAGTTTTGTAGGTTTTGGCAAATTTTCACTGTACAGGAAAATCCATTAAGGCAGAAGTTATGGGTCCTTGAGGCTTTTTTGTTTCCCATGAGAAATGAGGCATGTACACCAGGTTTGAGAATAATTGGACAAATGGCTTGGAAATGCCATGACTTTGAAAATATTTTTTGGGGCGTGGCGTGTAGCGCCACCTATGGGCGAATGTGGGCCATTCTTGGTTTGGGGGTACCCGTTGGCATGGATTATCAATGTGGCAATTTAGAAAATTTTTGACCAGTGACTTTTTGAGATATTGGAGCTCAAGGAGAATAATAATAATAATAATAATAATAAATATAGCTGCAAGCAGCAATGCGATTCCTCCTCAAAATGGCAAATAATTTAAAATTGATCAGTAGAGGGTTGGGGTTAAACCCTCCCAATGAAGGAATCCAAAAAACATGTCTTTCTGTCTGAATCTTAAACTAAACATTTTCAGTGTACAGGAAAATCCATCATGCCAGACCTTATGGATCCTGGAGGGTTTTTTGTTTACAATGAGAAATGAGGTATGGTCACCAGGTTTCAGAAGAACTTAATAAATGGGGTGGAAATACAATCACTTTGAAAAATTGACATTTGGGCATAGCCTGTAGCGCCCCCTAATGGCGAATATGGGCAATTCTTGGTTTGTAGGTTCCTGTTGGCCTGTAGTATCAATGTAACAAATTAGAAAGTTTTTGACAAAAAAATGTGCAATTTGGGCATGGCCTGTAGCACCCCCTAAGGGAGAATGTGATCCATTCTTGGTTTGTGGATTCCTGTTGGCCTGTAGTATCAATATACCAAATTAGAACATTTTTGACCAGAAAATGGGAATTTTGGGCATGGCCTGAAGCGCCCCCTAAGGGAGAATGTGGGATATTCTTTACGCAATACTTCAGAGTGAAGTCATCTTGAAAGCATGTTAGGTTTGAAAACCCATTAGTCAAAATTGATCAAATGTGGAGATTTACATAAACACGCCATTTTGTATCGTATTCATTTTTCCTAAGTAACGTTTTCAAAGACATCAGTTCTACACATGTGTACCAAATTTCAAGTCAATTGGAGCTACGGTTCAGGAGAAGAAGAGTTTTGTAGGTTTTCATAAATTTTCACAATATTTTCAAAATTTTCAAAAATCCATCATGGCGGAAGTTATGGGTCCTTGAGGCTTTTTTGTTCCCCATGAGAAATGAGGCATGTACACCGAGTTTCAGTATAATTGAACAAATGGCGTAGAAATGCCATTAATTGAATATATTTTTTTTGGGCGTAGCCTGTAGCGCCACCTATGGGCGAATGTGGTCCATTCTTGGTTTGGTGGAAACCGTTGGCATGGAGTATCAATGTGCCAATTTAGAAAATTTTTGACCAAGTGACTTTTTGAGATATTGGGGCTCAAGACACCTATAATATCACTTCAGAAGGCATGGATTAAACCACTGGAGTGGTATGGATTACTTTTATGCTGCATTTATGTGATTTTTGTAGCTTCTGAGTTCTGATCACCATTCAAGTGCATTGAAAGGTCCAACAGCGTTGAGATATTCTTCTAAAAAGCTTAATTTCTGTTTAACCCCCCTCTTATCGCATGACATTACATTCAAAGCACGATCTGTGCAGTTTGTTTCATTGAGTTTAATCTTTTGAGAACTGTGAAGTCTCATTATTTTCGTACTGTTACATCTGTATTCATTTCAGAGATGAATTGATTGAGATTGTGCGACTGGAGTCAGTATTAAACTTGTAATGATGTCGAGCTTGAAGCACATTCAGCTATTAGTATAGTTGATCTGTTCTCGATGGATCTTCCATGATCCTTCCAACGCTGCCAAGTGAAGCTGAGCAACATCAGTTTCGTCTCTCACACCCTCATTTGTTTGTGTGTGTGAGATGATAAAATACAGACTGCGTGAATAGTGTAAAATCGCGTGAATGTTCAAATACATTCAAGCAAACACATACAACCGACAAACCTCCGTGAAGATGCGAGTAAAAATGAGATCGCCTCACGAATAGCGTTGTCAGAGGCAACGCTGATAATCATTCACGGAAGTGTTAATAGATTTAGATTCCCGAATTCTTCATCAACTGTTTATGTTCACTTGAGACAAAACAGACTCCACAATATATCATGTAGTTTGACGCTTTGTTGTATGAAATTGTCCGTTCAAACGCAAAAAGAAGCAAAAGCAATTTCGCATCAGGGTGCGTGCGTTAGACGCGACTCGCTGTTTCAAACAAACTGCGCAAAATCATTTATTTGAGTTGTTTTGCCATTTGTTGAGTTAAATAGTGTAAAATCGCTTGAATATTCAAACTGGAAAGTGTTAAAACACATACAACAGACAAACCTCCGTGAGGATGCGAGTAAAAATGAGATTGCCTCACTATCGCGTGCTGTCAGACACAACGCAGATGAAACATCATTCTCGGAAGTATTGATTCTTTAGGATCGATACGTCCATACCTTCTTTCTTTAGACATATGTTTCATGTTTTTTTGATAAGTGTTCGCGGAGTTTCACTTGATTTTTCTGACGTGTATCAGACAGATGATCGATAAGACATTGACGGCGCCCTGTTTATTTTCGTTATTTTACAAAAGCTCAAGGTTTTGTTGTTATTGTAAGTGTACACAAATAAAAGTAAACCTTTTATAGTTTGTAATGATCTCTTCCATGTATCTGAATTGGCAAAAATGACGCAGTATTTTGTTTAAGTTTTTTCCGCTGTTTAGAACAATGCATCTAAAAGGACATCATAGCGCCAGTGTTGACCCCCGTAATAATGCCAGAATTCAATAATGATTCCCGATTTCAAACTGCTCGAAAAGATTTATTTGAGTTGTTTTGCCATTTGTTGAGTTGAATAGTGTAAAATCGCTTGAATATTCAAACTGGGAAGCAGTAAAACACATCTCACTGACCTTTGTGCAGTAACTCTCATCAGGGCTCGTGCGTTAGACGCGACACGTCTCGCTGTTTCACGTAAACCGCTCGAAAACATTTATTTGAGTTGTTTTGCCATTTGTTGAGATGAATAGAATAAAATCGCGTGAATGTTCCAAATGTCAAGCATTAAACACACAATTGACACCTTTGTGCAGACACAGGCTAAATCCATCTGGCTTGGAGCTCCACCCACTAGTAGACAGAATTGCTCCATTAGAGAGATTTCTCCAGTAAAAGTGCATTTGGTAGACAGAGTTACACCAACAGAGGGAGCCTCTTTGCTCAGCCAATGTAAGTGAATGGGATTTTACTTGTAGACCGTATTAATCCAGTAGAGGGGGCATTTTTGCTCAGCCATTGTAAATCAATGGGATTTTTTACATTTTTGATCGTCATTTATATAAAAAGCTTAAGTCGCATCAGGTAAAAAAAGACATACCAGCAAACTTCAGAATAGTCCCCAGGTCTATGGCAAGTTGCTTGCTTATAGCATTAAAGCTCTTGGAGGTACGGTTGTTGAAATTTTAGTCTCAGAAAAATACAAAAATAGTAATAATAATAATAATAAATGTATGTAACATAACAATATGTTATCTTTCTCAAGCCAACATAGTTGTGTCATCTTGAAGCATGTTAGGTTTGAAAAACCATCAGTCAAAATTACATTTGGTTTATTGACACTAATATATTGAGGCAATGTGGTCATTTACATAAACCTTTCAGCCATTTTGTATTGTATTAATTTTTGCTAAGTAACAAATTGAAAGACATCAATTCTACACATGGGTACCAAATGTCAAGTCAATTGGATCTACGGTTCAAGAGAAGAAGAGTTTTGAATGTTTCCCCAAATTTTCACTGTACAGGACAATCCATCACGCAGAACCTTATCCCTTGAGGCTTTTTTTGTTCCCAATGAGAAATGAGGCAAGTATACCAAGTTTTAGAACAATTGGAAAATTGGGGTGAAAATGCCATCATTTTGAAAATGTGACATTTGGGCATGGCCTGTAGCGAACCGCTAAGGGCGAATGTGGGCAATTCTTTGCACAGTACTTCAAAGGGATGTTATCTTGAAGAATGTTAGGTTTGAGAAACCCTCAGTCAAAATTACATTTGATTTATTGACATATATATTGATTAAATGTGGACATTTACATAAACACGCCCCTTTCAGCCATTTTATATCGTATTCAATTTTGCTAAGTAACGTTTTCAAAGACATCAATTCTACACATGCGTACCAAATTTCAAGTCAATTGTAGCTACGGTTCAGGAGGAGAAGAGTTTTGTATGTTTTGGCAAATTTTCACTGTACAGGAAAATCCATTATGGCAGAAGTTATGGGTCCTTGAGGCTTTTTTGTTTCCCATGAGAAATGAGGCATATACACCAGGTTTGAGAATAATTGGACAAATGGCTTGGAAATGCCATGACTTTGAAAATATTTTTTGGGGCGTGGCGTGTAGCGCCACCTATGGGCGAATGTGGGCCATTCTTGGTTTGGGGGTACCCGTTGGCATGGATTATCAATGTGGCAATTTAGAAAATTTTTGACCAGTGACTTTTTGAGATATTGGGGCTCAAGGAGAATAATAATAATAATAATAATAAATATAGCTGCAAGCAGCAATGCGATTCCTCCTCAAAATGGCAAATAATTTAAAATTGATCAGTAGAGGGTTGGGGTTAAACCCTCCCAATGAAGGAATCCAAAAAACATGTCTTTCTGTCTGAATCTTAAACTAAACATTTTCAGTGTACAGGAAAATCCATCATGCCAGACCTTATGGATCCTGGAGGGTTTTTTGTTTACAATGAGAAATGAGGTATGGTCACCAGGTTTCAGAAGAACTTAATAAATGGGGTGGAAATACAATCACTTTGAAAAATTGACATTTGGGCATAGCCTGTAGCGCCCCCTAATGGCGAATATGGGCAATTCTTGGTTTGTAGGTTCCTGTTGGCCTGTAGTATCAATGTACCAAATTAGAAAGTTTTTGACAAAAAAATGTGCAATTTGGGCATGGCCTGTAGCGCCCCCTAAGGGAGAATGTGATCCATTCTTGGTTTGTGGATTCCTGTTGGCCTGTAGTATCAATATACCAAATTAGAACATTTTTGACCAGAAAATGGGAATTTTGGGCATGGCCTGTAGCGCCCCCTAAGGGAGAATGTGGGATATTCTTTACGCAATACTTCAGAGTGAAGTCATCTTGAAAGCATGTTAGGTTTGAAAACCCATTAGTCAAAATTGATCAAATGTGGAGATTTACATAAACACGCCATTTTGTATCGTATTCATTTTTCCTAAGTAACGTTTTCAAAGACATCAGTTCTACACATGTGTACCAAATTTCAAGTCAATTGGAGCTACGGATCAGGAGAAGAAGAGTTTTGTAGGTTTTCATAAATTTTCACAATATTTTCAAAATTTTCAAAAATCCATCATGGCGGAAGTTATGGGTCCTTGAGGCTTTTTTGTTCCCCATGAGAAATGAGGCATGTACACCGAGTTTCAGTATAATTGAACAAATGGCGTAGAAATGCCATTAATTGAATATATTTTTTTTGGGCGTAGCCTGTAGCGCCACCTATGGGCGAATGTGGTCCATTCTTGGTTTGGTGGAAACCGTTGGCATGGAGTATCAATGTGCCAATTTAGAAAATTTTTCACCAAGTGACTTTTTGAGATATTGGGGCTCAAGACACCTATAATATCACTTCAGAAGGCATGGATTAAACCACTGGAGTGGTATGGATTACTTTTATGCTGCATTTATGTGATTTTTGTAGCTTCTGAGTTCTGATCACCATTCAAGTGCATTGAAAGGTCCAACAGCGTTGAGATATTCTTCTAAAAAGCTTAATTTGTGTTTAACCCCCCTCTTATCGCATGACATTACATTCAAAGCACGATCTGTGCAGTTTGTTTCATTGAGTTTAATCTTTTGAGAACTGTGAAGTCTCATTATTTTCGTACTGTTACATCTGTATTCATTTCAGAGATGAATTGATTGAGATTGTGCAACTACAGTCAGTATTAAACTTGTAATGATGTCGAGCTTGAAGCACATTCAGCTATTAGTATAGTTGATCTGTTCTCGCTGGATCTTCCATGATCCTTCCAACGCTGCCAAGTGAAGCTGAGCAACATCAGTTTCGTCTCTCACACCCTCATTTGTTTGTGTGTGTGAGATGATAAAATACAGACTGCGTGAATAGTGTAAAATCGCGTGAATGTTCAAATACATTCAAGCAAACACATACAACCGACAAACCTCCGTGAAGATGCGAGTAAAAATGAGATCGCCTCACGAATAGCGTTGTCAGAGGCAACGCTGATAATCATTCACGGAAGTGTTAATAGATTTAGATTCCCGAATTCTTCATCAACTGTTTATGTTCACTTGAGACAAAACAGACTCCACAATATATCATGTAGTTTGACGCTTTGTTGTATGAAATTGTCCGTTCAAACGCAAAAAGAAGCAAAAGCAATTTCGCATCAGGGTGCGTGCGTTAGACGCGACTCGCTGTTTCAAACAAACTGCGCAAAATCATTTATTTGAGTTGTTTTGCCATTTGTTGAGTTAAATAGTGTAAAATCGCTTGAATATTCAAACTGGAAAGTGTTAAAACACATACAACAGACAAACCTCCGTGAGGATGCGAGTAAAAATGAGATTGCCTCACTATCGCGTGCTGTCAGACACAACGCAGATGAAACATCATTCTCGGAAGTATTGATTCTTTAGGATCGATACGTCCATACCTTCTTTCTTTAGACATATGTTTCATGTTTTTTTGATAAGTGTTCGCGGAGTTTCACTTGATTTTTCTGACGTGTATCAGACAGATGATCGATAAGACATTGACGGCGCCCTGTTTATTTTCGTTATTTTACAAAAGCTCAAGGTTTTGTTGTTATTGTAAGTGTACACAAATAAAAGTAAACCTTTTATAGTTTGTAATGATCTCTTCCATGTATCTGAATTGGCAAAAATGACGCAGTATTTTGTTTAAGTTTTTTCCGCTGTTTAGAACAATGCATCTAAAAGGACATCATAGCGCCAGTGTTGACCCCCGTAATAATGCCAGAATTCAATAATGATTCCCGATTTCAAACTGCTCGAAAAGATTTATTTGAGTTGTTTTGCCATTTGTTGAGTTGAATAGTGTAAAATCGCTTGAATATTCAAACTGGGAAGCAGTAAAACACATCTCACTGACCTTTGTGCAGTAACTCTCATCAGGGCTCGTGCGTTAGACGCGACACGTCTCGCTGTTTCACGTAAACCGCTCGAAAACATTTATTTGAGTTGTTTTGCCATTTGTTGAGATGAATAGAATAAAATCGCGTGAATGTTCCAAATGTCAAGCATTAAACACACAATTGACACCTTTGTGCAGACACAGGCTAAATCCATCTGGCTTGGAGCTCCACCCACTAGTAGACAGAATTGCTCCATTAGAGAGATTTCTCCAGTAAAAGTGCATTTGGTAGACAGAGTTACACCAACAGAGGGAGCCTCTTTGCTCAGCCAATGTAAGTGAATGGGATTTTACTTGTAGACCGTATTAATCCAGTAGAGGGGGCATTTTTGCTCAGCCATTGTAAATCAATGGGATTTTTTACATTTTTGATCGTCATTTATATAAAAAGCTTAAGTCGCATCAGGTAAAAAAAGACATACCAGCAAACTTCAGAATAGTCCCCAGGTCTATGGCAAGTTGCTTGCTTATAGCATTAAAGCTCTTGGAGGTACGGTTGTTGAAATTTTAGTCTCAGAAAAATACAAAAATAGTAATAATAATAATAATAAATGTATGTAACATAACAATATGTTAGCTTTCTCAAGCCAACATAGTTATGTCATCTTGAAGCATGTTAGGTTTGAAAAACCATCAGTCAAAATTACATTTGGTTTATTGACACTAATATATTGAGGCAATGTGGTCATTTACATAAACACACACCTTTCAGCCATTTTGTATTGTATTTATTTTTGCTAAGTAACAAATTGAAAGACATCAATTCTACACATGGGTACCAAATGTCAAGTCAATTGGATCTACGGTTCAAGAGAAGAAGAGTTTTGAATGTTTCCCCAAATTTTCACTGTACAGGACAATCCATCATGCAGAACCTTATCCCTTTAGGCTTTTTTTGTTCCCAATGAGAAATGAGGCAAGTATACCAAGTTTTAGAATAATTGGAAAATTGGGGTGAAAATGCCATCATTTTGAAAATGTGACATTTGGGCATGGCCTGTAGCGAACCGCTAAGGGCGAATGTCGGCAATTCTTTGCACAGTACTTCAAAGGGATGTTATCTTGAAGCATGTCAGGTTTTAAAATCCCTCAATCAAAATTACATTTGATTTATTGACATATATTGATTAAATGTGGACATTTACATAAACACGCCCCTTTCAGCCATTTTTAATCGTACCTTATGGGTCCTTGAGGCTTTTTTGTTCCCAATAAGAAATGAGGCAAGTATACCAAGTTTTAGAATATTTAGAAAATTGTGGTGAAAATGCCATCATTTTGAAAATGTGACATTTGGGTGTGGCCTGTAGCGAACCGCTAAGGGCGAATGTGGGCAATTCTTTGCACAGTACTTCAAAGGGATGTTATCTTGAAGAATGTTAGGTTTGAGAAACCCTCAGTCAAAATTACATTTGATTTATTGACATATATATTGATTAAATGTGGACATTTACATAAACACGCCCCTTTCAGCCATTTTATATCATATTCATTTTTGCTAAGTAACGTTTTCAAAGACATCAATCCTACACATGCGTACCAAATTTCAAGTCAATTGGAGCTACGGTTCAGGAGAAGAAGAGTTTTGTAGGTTTTGGCAAATTTTCACTGTACAGGAAAATCCATTATGGCAGAAGTTATGGGTCCTTGAGGCTTTTTTGTTTCCCATGAGAAATGAGGCATGTACACCAGGTTTGAGAATAATTGGACAAATGGCTTGGAAATGCCATTACTTTGAAAATATTTTTTGGGGCGTGGCCTGTAGCGCCACCTATGGGCGAATGTGGGCCATTCTTGGTTTGGGGGTACCCGTTGGCATGGATTATCAATGTGGCAATTTAGAAAATTTTTGACCAGTGACTTTTTGAGATATTGGGGCCTCAAGGAGAATAATAATAATAATAAATATAGCTGCAAGCAGCAATGCGATTCCTCCTCAAAATGGCAAATAATTTAAAATTGATCAGTAGAGGGTTGGGGTTAAACCCTCCCAATGAAGGAATCCAAAAAACATGTCTTTCTGTCTGAATCTTAAACTAAACATTTTCAGTGTACAGGAAAATCCATCATGCCAGACCTTATGGATCCTGGAGGGTTTTTTGTTTACAATGAGAAATGAGGTATGGTCACCAGGTTTCAGAAGAACTTAATAAATGGGGTGGAAATACAATCACTTTGAAAAATTGACATTTGGGCATAGCCTGTAGCGCCCCCTAATGGCGAATATGGGCAATTCTTGGTTTGTAGGTTCCTGTTGGCCTGTAGTATCAATGTACCAAATTAGAAAGTTTTTGACAAAAAAATGTGCAATTTGGGCATGGCCTGTAGTGCCCCCTAAGGGAGAATGTGATCCATGCTTGGTTTGTGGATTCCTGTTGGCTTGTAGTATCAATATACCAAATTAGAACATTTTTGACCAGAAAATGGGAATTTTGGGCATGGCCTGTAGCGCCCCCTAAGGGAGAATGTGGGATATTCTTTACGCAATACTTCAGAGTGAAGTCATCTTGAAAGCATGTTAGGTTTGAAAACCCATTAGTCAAAATTACATTTGATATATTGACATATATATTGATTAAATGTGGAGATTTACATAAACACGCCATTTTGTATCGTATTCATTTTTCCTAAGTAACGTTTTCAAAGACATCAGTTCTACACATGTGTACCAAATTTCAAGTCAATTGGAGCTACGGTTCAGGAGAAGAAGAGTTTTGTAGGTTTTCATAAATTTTCACAATATTTTCAAAATTTTCAAAAATCCATCATGGCGGAAGTTATGGGTCCTTGAGGCTTTTTTGTTCCCCATGAGAAATGAGGCATGTACACCGAGTTTCAGTATAATTGAACAAATGGCGTAGAAATGTCATTAATTGAATATATTTTTTTTGGGCGTAGCCTGTAGCGCCACCTATGGGCGAATGTGGTCCATTCTTGGTTTGGTGGAAACCGTTGGCATGGAGTATCAATGTGCCAATTTAGAAAATTTTTGACCAAGTGACTTTTTGAGATATTGGGGCTCAAGACACCTATAATATCACTTCAGAAGGCATGGATTAAACCACTGGAGTGGTATGGATTACTTTTATGCTGCATTTATGTGATTTTTGTAGCTTCTGAGTTCTGATCACCATTCAAGTGCATTGAAAGGTCCAACAGCGTTGAGATATTCTTCTAAAAAGCTTAATTTGTGTTTAACCCCCCTCTTATCGCATGACATTACATTCAAAGCACGATCTGTGCAGTTTGTTTCATTGAGTTTAATCTTTTGAGAACTGTGAAGTCTCATTATTTTCGTACTGTTACATCAGTATTCATTTCAGAGATGAATTGATTGAGATTGTGCGACTGCATTCAGTATTAAACTTGTAATGATGTCGAGCTTGAAGCACATTCAGCTATTAGTATAGTTGATCTGTTCTCGATGGATCTTCCATGATCCTTCCAACGCTGCCAAGTGAAGCTGAGCAACATCAGTTTCGTCTCTCACACCCTCATTTGTTTGTGTGTGTGAGATGATAAAATACAGACTGCGTGAATAGTGTAAAATCGCGTGAATGTTCAAATACATTCAAGCAAACACATACAACCGACAAACCTCCGTGAAGATGCGAGTAAAAATGAGATCGCCTCATGAATAGCGTTGTCAGAGGCAACGCTGATAATCATTCTCGGAAGTGTTACTAGATTTAGATTCCCGAATTCTTCATCAACTGTTTATGTTCACTTGAGACAAAACAGACTCCACAATATATCATGTAGTTTGACGCTTTGTTGTATGAAATTGTCCGTTCAAACGCAAAAAGAAGCGAAAGCAATTTCGCATCAGGGTGCGTGCGTTAGACGCGACTCGCTGTTTCAAACAAACTGCGCAAAATCATTTATTTGAGTTGTTTTGCCATTTGTTGAGTTAAATAGTGTAAAATCGCTTGAATATTCAAACTGGAAAGTGTTAAAACACATACAACAGACAAACCTCCGTGAGGATGCGAGTAAAAATGAGATTGCCTCACTATCGCGTGCTGTCAGATACAACGCAGATGAAACATCATTCTCGGAAGTATTGATTCTTTAGGATCGATACGTCCATCCCTTCTTTCTTTAGACATATGTTTCATGTTTTTTTGATAAGTGTTCGCGGAGTTTCACTTGATTTTTCTGACGTGTATCAGACAGATGATCGATAAGACATTGACGGCGCCCTGTTTATTTTCGTTATTTTACAAAAGCTCAAGGTTTTGTTGTTATTGTAAGTGTACACAAATAAAAGTAAACCTTTTATAGTTTGTAATGATCTCTTCCATGTATCTGAATTGGCAAAAATGACGCAGTATTTTGTTTAAGTTTTTTCCGCTGTTTAGAACAATGCATCTAAAAGGACATCATAGCGCCAGTGTTGACCCCCGTAATAATGCCAGAATTCAATAATGATTCCCGATTTCAAACTGCTCGAAAAGATTTATTTGAGTTGTTTTGCCATTTGTTGAGTTGAATAGTGTAAAATCGCTTGAATATTCAAACTGGGAAGCAGTAAAACACATCTCACTGACCTTTGTGCAGTAACTCTCATCAGGGCTCGTGCGTTAGACGCGACACGTCTCGCTGTTTCACGTAAACTGCTCGAAAACATTTATTTGAGTTGTTTTGCCATTTGTTGAGATGAATTGTATAAAATCGCGTGAATGTTCCAAATGTCAAGCATTAAACACACAATTGACACCTTTGTGCAGACACAGGCTAAATCCATCTGGCTTGGAGCTCCACCCACTAGTAGACAGAATTGCTCCATTAGAGAGATTTCTCCAGTAAAAGTGCATTTGGTAGACAGAGTTACACCAACAGAGGGAGCCTCTTTGCTCAGCCAATGTAAGTGAATGGGATTTTACTTGTAGACCGTATTAATCCAGTAGAGGGGGCATTTTTGCTCAGCCATTGTAAATCAATGGGATTTTTTACATTTTTGATCGTCATTTATATAAAAAGCTTAAGTCGCATCAGGTAAAAAAAGACATACCAGCAAACTTCAGAATAGTCCCCAGGTCTATGGCAAGTTGCTTGCTTATAGCATTAAAGCTCTTGGAGGTACGGTTGTTGAAATTTTAGTCTCAGAAAAATACAAAAATAGTAATAATAATAATAAATGTATGTAACATAACAATATGTTATCTTTCTCAAGCCAACATAGTTGTGTCATCTTGAAGCATGTTAGGTTTGAAAAACCATCAGTCAAAATTACATTTGGTTTATTGACACTAATATATTGAGGCAATGTGGTCATTTACATAAACCTTTCAGCCATTTTGTATTGTATTAATTTTTGCTAAGTAACAAATTGAAAGACATCAATTCTACACATGGGTACCAAATGTCAAGTCAATTGGATCTACGGTTCAAGAGAAGAAGAGTTTTGAATGTTTCCCCAAATTTTCACTGTACAGGACAATCCATCACGCAGAACCTTATCCCTTGAGGCTTTTTTGTTCCCAATGAGAAATGAGGCAAGTATACCAAGTTTTAGAACAATTGGAAAATTGGGGTGAAAATGCCATCATTTTGAAAATGTGACATTTGGGCATGGCCTGTAGCGAACCGCTAAGGGCGAATGTGGGCAATTCTTTGCACAGTACTTCAAAGGGATGTTATCTTGAAGAATGTTAGGTTTGAGAAACCCTCAGTCAAAATTACATTTGATTTATTGACATATATATTGATTAAATGTGGTCATTTACATAAACCTTTCAGCCATTTTGTATTGTATTAATTTTTGCTAAGTAACAAATTGAAAGACATCAATTCTACACATGGGTACCAAATGTCAAGTCAATTGGATCTACGGTTCAAGAGAAGAAGAGTTTTGTAGGTTTTGGCAAATTTTCACTGTACAGGAAAATCCATTATGGCAGAAGTTATGGGTCCTTGAGGCTTTTTTGTTTCCCATGAGAAATGAGGCATGTACACCAGGTTTGAGAATAATTGGACAAATGGCTTGGAAATGCCATGACTTTGAAAATATCTTTTTGGGGCGTGGCCTGTAGCGCCACCTATGGGCGAATGTGGGCCATTCTTGGTTTGGGGGTACCCGTTGGCATGGATTATCAATGTGGCAATTTAGAAAATTTTTGACCAGTGACTTTTTGAGATATTGGAGCTCAAGGAGAATAATAATAATAATAATAATAATAATAAATATAGCTGCAAGCAGCAATGCGATTCCTCCTCAAAATGGCAAATAATTTAAAATTGATCAGTAGAGGGTTGGGGTTAAACCCTCCCAATGAAGGAATCCAAAAAACATGTCTTTCTGTCTGAATCTTAAACTAAACATTTTCAGTGTACAGGAAAATCCATCATGCCAGACCTTATGGATCCTGGAGGGTTTTTTGTTTACAATGAGAAATGAGGTATGGTCACCAGGTTTCAGAAGAACTTAATAAATGGGGTGGAAATGCAATCACTTTGAAAAATTGACATTTGGGCATAGCCTGTAGCGCATAGCCTGTAGGGAGAATGTGGGATATTCTTTACGCAATACTTCAGAGTGAAGTCATCTTGAAAGCATGTTAGGTTTGAAAACCCATTAGTTAAAATTGATCAAATGTGGAGATTTACATAAACACGCCATTTTGTATCGTATTCATTTTTCCTAAGTAACGTTTTCAAAGACATCAGTTCTACACATGTGTACCAAATTTCAAGTCAATTGGAGCTACGGTTCAGGAGAAGAAGAGTTTTGTAGGTTTTCATAAATTTTCACAATATTTTCAAAATTTTCAAAAATCCATCATGGCGGAAGTTATGGGTCCTTGAGGCTTTTTTGTTCCCCATGAGAAATGAGGCATGTACACCGAGTTTCAGTATAATTGAACAAATGGCGTAGAAATGCCATTAATTGAATATATTTTTTTTGGGCGTAGCCTGTAGCGCCACCTATGGGCGAATGTGGTCCATTCTTGGTTTGGTGGAAACCGTTGGCATGGAGTATCAATGTGTCAATTTAGAAAATTTTTGACCAAGTGACTTTTTGAGATATTGGGGCTCAAGACACCTATAATATCACTTCAGAAGGCATGGATTAAACCACTGGAGTGGTATGGATTACTTTTATGCTGCATTTATGTGATTTTTGTAGCTTCTGAGTTCTGATCACCATTCAAGTGCATTGAAAGGTCCAACAGCGTTGAGATATTCTTCTAAAAAGCTTAATTTGTGTTTAACCCCCCTCTTATCGCATGACATTACATTCAAAGCACGATCTGTGCAGTTTGTTTCATTGAGTTTAATCTTTTGAGAACTGTGAAGTCTCATTATTTTCGTACTGTTACATCTGTATTCATTTCAGAGATGAATTGATTGAGATTGTGCGACTGCAGTCAGTATTAAACTTGTAATGATGTCGAGCTTGAAGCACTTTCAGCTATTAGTATAGTTGATCTGTTCTCGATGGATCTTCCATGATCCTTCCAACGCTGTCAAGTGAAGCTGAGCAACATCAGTTTCGTCTCTCACACCCTCATTTGTTTGTGTGTGTGAGATGATAAAATACAGACTGCGTGAATGGTGTAAAATCACATGAATGTTCAAATACATTCAAGCAAACACATACAACCGACAAACCTCCGTGAAGATGCCAGTAAAAATGAGATCGCCTCACGAATAGCGTTGTCAGAGGCAACGCTGATAATCATTCTCGGAAGTGTTACTAGATTTAGATTCCCGAATTCTTCATCAACTGTATATGTTCACTTGAGACAAAACATATCTCCACAATATATCATGTATTTTGACGCTTTGTTGTATGAAATTGTCCGTTCAAACGCAAAAAGAAGCGAAAGCAATTTCGCATCAGGGTGCGTGCGTTAGACGCGACTCGCTGTTTCAAACAAACTGTGCAAAAACATTTATTTGAGTTGTTTTGCCATTTGTTGAGTTGAATAGTGTAAAATCGCTTGAATATTCAAACT
The DNA here is from genome assembly GCA_032164185.1 of Moxostoma hubbsi. Classification (NCBI taxonomy): domain Eukaryota; kingdom Metazoa; phylum Chordata; class Actinopteri; order Cypriniformes; family Catostomidae; genus Moxostoma; species Moxostoma hubbsi. The sequence goes on along the minus strand of JAVLUX010000196.1, from coordinate 1,454,542 downwards.
GGGAAGCAGTAAAACACATCTCACTGACCTTTGTGCAGTAACTCTCATCAGGGCTCGTGCGTTAGACGCGACACGTCTCGCTGTTTCACGTAAACTGCTCGAAAACATTTATTTGAGTTGTTTTGCCATTTGTTGAGATGAATTGTATAAAATCGCGTGAATGTTCCAAATGTCAAGCATTAAACACACAATTGACACCTTTGTGCAGACACAGGCTAAATCCATCTGGCTTGGAGCTCCACCCACTAGTAGACAGAATTGCTCCATTAGAGAGATTTCTCCAGTAAAAGTGCATTTGGTAGACAGAGTTACACCAACAGAGGGAGCCTCTTTGCTCAGCCAATGTAAGTGAATGGGATTTTACTTGTAGACCGTATTAATCCAGTAGAGGGGGCATTTTTGCTCAGCCATTGTAAATCAATGGGATTTTTTACATTTTTGATCGTCATTTATATAAAAAGCTTAAGTCGCATCAGGTAAAAAAAGACATACCAGCAAACTTCAGAATAGTCCCCAGGTCTATGGCAAGTTGCTTGCTTATAGCATTAAAGCTCTTGGAGGTACGGTTGTTGAAATTTTAGTCTCAGAAAAATACAAAAATAGTAATAATAATAATAAATGTATGTAACATAACAATATGTTATCTTTCTCAAGCCAACATAGTTGTGTCATCTTGAAGCATGTTAGGTTTGAAAAACCATCAGTCAAAATTACATTTGGTTTATTGACACTAATATATTGAGGCAATGTGGTCATTTACATAAACCTTTCAGCCATTTTGTATTGTATTAATTTTTGCTAAGTAACAAATTGAAAGACATCAATTCTACACATGGGTACCAAATGTCAAGTCAATTGGATCTACGGTTCAAGAGAAGAAGAGTTTTGAATGTTTCCCCAAATTTTCACTGTACAGGACAATCCATCACGCAGAACCTTATCCCTTGAGGCTTTTTTGTTCCCAATGAGAAATGAGGCAAGTATACCAAGTTTTAGAACAATTGGAAAATTGGGGTGAAAATGCCATCATTTTGAAAATGTGACATTTGGGCATGGCCTGTAGCGAACCGCTAAGGGCGAATGTGGGCAATTCTTTGCACAGTACTTCAAAGGGATGTTATCTTGAAGAATGTTAGGTTTGAGAAACCCTCAGTCAAAATTACATTTGATTTATTGACATATATATTGATTAAATGTGGTCATTTACATAAACCTTTCAGCCATTTTGTATTGTATTAATTTTTGCTAAGTAACAAATTGAAAGACATCAATTCTACACATGGGTACCAAATGTCAAGTCAATTGGATCTACGGTTCAAGAGAAGAAGAGTTTTGTAGGTTTTGGCAAATTTTCACTGTACAGGAAAATCCATTATGGCAGAAGTTATGGGTCCTTGAGGCTTTTTTGTTTCCCATGAGAAATGAGGCATGTACACCAGGTTTGAGAATAATTGGACAAATGGCTTGGAAATGCCATGACTTTGAAAATATCTTTTTGGGGCGTGGCCTGTAGCGCCACCTATGGGCGAATGTGGGCCATTCTTGGTTTGGGGGTACCCGTTGGCATGGATTATCAATGTGGCAATTTAGAAAATTTTTGACCAGTGACTTTTTGAGATATTGGAGCTCAAGGAGAATAATAATAATAATAATAATAATAAATATAGCTGCAAGCAGCAATGCGATTCCTCCTCAAAATGGCAAATAATTTAAAATTGATCAGTAGAGGGTTGGGGTTAAACCCTCCCAATGAAGGAATCCAAAAAACATGTCTTTCTGTCTGAATCTTAAACTAAACATTTTCAGTGTACAGGAAAATCCATCATGCCAGACCTTATGGATCCTGGAGGGTTTTTTGTTTACAATGAGAAATGAGGTATGGTCACCAGGTTTCAGAAGAACTTAATAAATGGGGTGGAAATACAATCACTTTGAAAAATTGACATTTGGGCATAGCCTGTAGCGCCCCCTAATGGCGAATATGGGCAATTCTTGGTTTGTAGGTTCCTGTTGGCCTGTAGTATCAATGTAACAAATTAGAAAGTTTTTGACAAAAAAATGTGCAATTTGGGCATGGCCTGTAGCACCCCCTAAGGGAGAATGTAATCCATTCTTGGTTTGTGGATTCCTGTTGGCCTGTAGTATCAATATACCAAATTAGAACATTTTTGACCAGAAAATGGGAATTTTGGGCATGGCCTGAAGCGCCCCCTAAGGGAGAATGTGGGATATTCTTTACGCAATACTTCAGAGTGAAGTCATCTTGAAAGCATGTTAGGTTTGAAAACCCATTAGTCAAAATTGATCAAATGTGGAGATTTACATAAACACGCCATTTTGTATCGTATTCATTTTTCCTAAGTAACGTTTTCAAAGACATCAGTTCTACACATGTGTACCAAATTTCAAGTCAATTGGAGCTACGGTTCAGGAGAAGAAGAGTTTTGTAGGTTTTCATAAATTTTCACAATATTTTCAAAATTTTCAAAAATCCATCATGGCGGAAGTTATGGGTCCTTGAGGCTTTTTTGTTCCCCATGAGAAATGAGGCATGTACACCGAGTTTCAGTATAATTGAACAAATGGCGTAGAAATGCCATTAATTGAATATATTTTTTTTGGGCGTAGCCTGTAGCGCCACCTATGGGCGAATGTGGTCCATTCTTGGTTTGGTGGAAACCGTTGGCATGGAGTATCAATGTGCCAATTTAGAAAATTTTTCACCAAGTGACTTTTTGAGATATTGGGGCTCAAGACACCTATAATATCACTTCAGAAGGCATGGATTAAACCACTGGAGTGGTATGGATTACTTTTATGCTGCATTTATGTGATTTTTGTAGCTTCTGAGTTCTGATCACCATTCAAGTGCATTGAAAGGTCCAACAGCGTTGAGATATTCTTCTAAAAAGCTTAATTTGTGTTTAACCCCCCTCTTATCGCATGACATTACATTCAAAGCACGATCTGTGCAGTTTGTTTCGAGTTTAATCTTTTGAGAACTGTGAAGTCTCATTATTTTCGTACTGTTACATCTGTATTCATTTCAGAGATGAATTGATTGAGATTGTGCGACTGCAGTCAGTATTAAACTTGTAATGATGTCGAGCTTGAAGCACATTCAGCTATTAGTATAGTTGATCTGTTCTCGATGGATCTTCCATGATCCTTCCAACGCTGCCAAGTGAAGCTGAGCAACATCAGTTTCGTCTCTCACACCCTCATTTGTTTGTGTGTGTGAGATGATAAAATACAGACTGCGTGAATAGTGTAAAATCGCGTGAATGTTCAAATACATTAAAGCAAACACATACAACCGACAAACCTCCGTGAAGATGCGAGTAAAAATGAGATCGCCTCACGAATAGCGTTGTCAGAGGCAACGCTGATAATCATTCTCGGAAGTGTTAATAGATTTAGATTCCCGAATTCTTCATCAACTGTTTATGTTCACTTGAGACAAAACATATCTCCACAATATATCATGTATTTTGACGCTTTGTTGTATGAAATTGTCCGTTCAAACGCAAAAAGAAGCGAAAGCAATTTCGCATCAGTGTGCGTGCGTTAGACGCGACTCGCTGTTTCAAACAAACTGCGCAAAAACATTTATTTGAGTTGTTTTGCCATTTGTTGAGTTGAACAGTGTAAAATCGCTTGAATATTCAAACTGGGAAGCAGTAAAACACATCTCACTGACCTTTGTGCAGTAACTCTCATCAGGGCTCGTGCGTTAGACGCGACACGTCTCGCTGTTTCACGTAAACTGCTCGAAAACATTTATTTGAGTTGTTTTGCCATTTGTTGAGATGAATTGTATAAAATCGCGTGAATGTTCCAAATGTCAAGCATTAAACACACAATTGACACCTTTGTGCAGACACAGGCTAAATCCATCTGGCTTGGAGCTCCACCCACTAGTAGACAGAATTGCTCCATTAGAGAGATTTCTCCAGTAAAAGTGCATTTGGTAGACAGAGTTACACCAATAGAGGGAGCCTCTTTGCTCAGCCAATGTAAGTGAATGGGATTTTACTTGTAGACCGTATTAATCCAGTAGAGGGGGCATTTTTGCTCAGCCATTGTAAATCAATGGGATTTTTTACATTTTTGATCGTCATTTATATAAAAAGCTTAAGTCACATCAGGTAAAAAAAGACATACCAGCAAACTTCAGAATAGTCCCCAGGTCTATGGCAAGTTGCTTGCTTATAGCATTAAAGCTCTTGGAGGTACGGTTGTTGAAATTTTAGTCTCAGAAAAATACAAAAATAGTATTAATAATAATAATAATAATAATAATAATAATAATAATAATAAATGTATCATAACTATATGTTAGCTTTCTCAAGCCAACATAGTTATGTCATCTTGAAGCATGTTAGGTTTGAAAAACCATCAGTCAAAATTACATTTGGTTTATTGACACTAATATATTGAGGCAATGTGGTCATTTACTTTCAGCCATTTTGTATTGTATTAATTTTTGCTAAGTAACAAATTGAAAGACATCAATTCTACACATGGGTACCAAATGTCAAGTCAATTGGATCTACGGTTCAAGAGAAGAAGAGTTTTGAATGTTTCCCCAAATTTTCACTGTACAGGACAATCCATCACGCAGAACCTTATCCCTTGAGGCTTTTTTTGTTCCCAATGAGAAATGAGGCAAGTATACCAAGTTTTAGAACAATTGGAAAATTGGGGTGAAAATGCCATCATTTTGAAAATGTGACATTTGGGCATGGCCTGTAGCGAACCGCTAAGGGCGAATGTGGGCAATTCTTTGCACAGTACTTCAAAGGGATGTTATCTTGAAGAATGTTAGGTTTGAGAAACCCTCAGTCAAAATTACATTTGATTTATTGCATATATATTGATTAAATGTGGACATTTACATAAACACGCCCATTTCAGCCATTTATATCGTATTCATTTTTGCTGAGTAACGTTTTCAAAGACATCAATTCTACACATGCGTACCAAATTTCAAGTCAATTGGAGCTACGGTTCAGGAGGAGAAGAGTTTTGTAGGTTTTGGCAAATTTTCACTGTACAGGAAAATCCATTATGGCAGAAGTTATGGGTCCTTGAGGCTTTTTTGTTTCCCATGAGAAATGAGGCATGTACACCAGGTTTGAGAATAATTGGACAAATGGCTTGGAAATGCCATGACTTCGAAAATATTTTTTGGGACGTGGCGTGTAGCGCCACCTATGGGCGAATGTGGGCCATTCTTGGTTTGGGGGTACCCGTTGGCATGGATTATCAATGTGGCAATTTAGAAAATTTTTGACCAGTGACTTTTTAGATATTGGGGCTCAAGGAGAATAATAATAATAATAATAATAAATATAGCTGCAAGCAGCAATGTGATTCCTCCTCAAAATGGCAAATAATTTAAAATTGATCAGTAGAGGGTTGGGGTTAAACCCTCCCAATGAAGGAATCCAAAAAACATGTCTTTCTGTCTGAATCTTAAACTAAACATTTTCAGTGTACAGGAAAATCCATCATGCCAGACCTTATGGATCCTGGAGGGTTTTTTGTTTACAATGAGAAATGAGGTATGGTCACCAGGTTTCAGAAGAACTTAATAAATGGGGTGGAAATACAATCACTTTGAAAAATTGACATTTGGGCATAGCCTGTAGCGCCCCCTAATGGCGAATATGGGCAATTCTTGGTTTGTAGGTTCCTGTTGGCCTGTAGTATCAATGTACCAAATTAGAAAGTTTTTGACAAAAAAATGTGCAATTTGGGCATGGCCTGTAGCGCCCCCTAAGGGAGAATGTGATCCATTCTTGGTTTGTGGATTCCTGTTGGCCTGTAGTATCAATATACCAAATTAGAACATTTTTGACCAGAAAATGGGAATTTTGGGCATGGCCTGTAGCGCCCCCTAAGGGAGAATGTGGGATATTCTTTACGCAATACTTCAGAGTGAAGTCATCTTGAAAGCATGTTAGGTTTGAAAACCCATTAGTCAAAATTGATCAAATGTGGAGATTTACATAAACACGCCATTTTGTATCGTATTCATTTTTCCTAAGTAACGTTTTCAAAGACATCAGTTCTACACATGTGTACCAAATTTCAAGTCAATTGGAGCTACGGTTCAGGAGAAGAAGAGTTTTGTAGGTTTTCATAAATTTTCACAATATTTTCAAAATTTTCAAAAATCCATCATGGCGGAAGTTATGGGTCCTTGAGGCTTTTTTGTTCCCCATGAGAAATGAGGCATGTACACCGAGTTTCAGTATAATTGAACAAATGGCGTAGAAATGCCATTAATTGAATATATTTTTTTTGGGCGTAGCCTGTAGCGCCACCTATGGGCGAATGTGGTCCATTCTTGGTTTGGTGGAAACCGTTGGCATGGAGTATCAATGTGCCAATTTAGAAAATTTTTCACCAAGTGACTTTTTGAGATATTGGGGCTCAAGACACCTATAATATCACTTCAGAAGGCATGGATTAAACCACTGGAGTGGTATGGATTACTTTTATGCTGCATTTATGTGATTTTTGTAGCTTCTGAGTTCTGATCACCATTCAAGTGCATTGAAAGGTCCAACAGCGTTGAGATATTCTTCTAAAAAGCTTAATTTGTGTTTAACCCCCCTCTTATCGCATGACATTACATTCAAAGCACGATCTGTGCAGTTTGTTTCGAGTTTAATCTTTTGAGAACTGTGAAGTCTCATTATTTTCGTACTGTTACATCTGTATTCATTTCAGAGATGAATTGATTGAGATTGTGCGACTGCAGTCAGTATTAAACTTGTAATGATGTCGAGCTTGAAGCACATTCAGCTATTAGTATAGTTGATCTGTTCTCGATGGATCTTCCATGATCCTTCCAACGCTGCCAAGTGAAGCTGAGCAACATCAGTTTCGTCTCTCACACCCTCATTTGTTTGTGTGTGTGAGATGATAAAATACAGACTGCGTGAATAGTGTAAAATCGCGTGAATGTTCAAATACATTCAAGCAAACACATACAACCGACAAACCTCCGTGAAGATGCGAGTAAAAATGAGATCGCCTCACGAATAGCGTTGTCAGAGGCAACGCTGATAATCATTCACGGAAGTGTTAATAGATTTAGATTCCCGAATTCTTCATCAACTGTTTATGTTCACTTGAGACAAAACATATCTCCACAATATATCATGTATTTTGACGCTTTGTTGTATGAAATTGTCCGTTCAAACGCAAAAAGAAGCGAAAGCAATTTCGCATCAGTGTGCGTGCGTTAGACGCGACTCGCTGTTTCAAACAAACTGCGCAAAAACATTTATTTGAGTTGTTTTGCCATTTGTTGAGTTGAACAGTGTAAAATCGCTTGAATATTCAAACTGGGAAGCAGTAAAACACATCTCACTGACCTTTGTGCAGTAACTCTCATCGGGGCTCGTGCGTTAGACGCGACACGTCTCGCTGTTTCACGTAAACCGCTCGAAAACATTTATTTGAGTTGTTTTGCCATTTGTTGAGATGAATAGAATAAAATCGCGTGAATGTTCCAAATGTCAAGCATTAAACACACAATTGACACCTTTGTGCAGACACAGGCTAAATCCATCTGGCTTGGAGCTCCACCCACTAGTAGACAGAATTGCTCCATTAGAGAGATTTCTCCAGTAAAAGTGCATTTGGTAGACAGAGTTACACCAACAGAGGGAGCCTCTTTGCTCAGCCAATGTAAGTGAATGGGATTTTACTTGTAGACCGTATTAATCCAGTAGAGGGGCATTTTTGCTCAGCCATTGTAAATCAATGGGATTTTTTACATTTTTGATCGTCATTTATATAAAAAGCTTAAGTCGCATCAGGTAAAAAAAGACATACCAGCAAACTTCAGAATAGTCCCCAGGTCTATGGCAAGTTGCTTGCTTATAGCATTAAAGCTCTTGGAGGTACGGTTGTTGAAATTTTAGTCTCAGAAAAATACAAAAATAGTAATAATAATAATAATAAATGTATGTAACATAACAATATGTTATCTTTCTCAAGCCAACATAGTTGTGTCATCTTGAAGCATGTTAGGTTTGAAAAACCATCAGTCAAAATTACATTTGGTTTATTGACACTAATATATTGAGGGAATGTGGTCATTTACATAAACCTTTCAGCCATTTTGTATTGTATTAATTTTTGCTAAGTAACAAATTGAAAGACATCAATTCTACACATGGGTACCAAATGTCAAGTCAATTGGATCTACGGTTCAAGAGAAGAAGAGTTTTGAATGTTTCCCCAAATTTTCACTGTACAGGACAATCCATCACGCAGAACCTTATCCCTTGAGGCTTCTTTTGTTCCCAATGAGAAATGAGGCAAGTATACCAAGTTTTAGAACAATTGGAAAATTGGGGTGAAAATGCCATCATTTTGAAAATGTGACATTTGGGCATGGCCTGTAGCGAACCGCTAAGGGCGAATGTGGGCATTTCTTTGCACAGTACTTCAAAGGGATGTTATCTTGAAGAATGTTAGGTTTGAGAAACCCTCAGTCAAAATTACATTTGATTTATTGACATATATATTGATTAAATGTGGACATTTACATAAACACGCCCCTTTCAGCCATTTATATCGTATTCATTTTTGCTAAGTAACGTTTTCAAAGACATCAATTCTACACATGCGTACCAAATTTCAAGTCAATTGGAGCTACGGTTCAGGAGGAGAAGAGTTTTGTAGGTTTTGGCAAATTTTCACTGTACAGGAAAATCCATTAAGGCAGAAGTTATGGGTCCTTGAGGCTTTTTTGTTTCCCATGAGAAATGAGGCATGTACACCAGGTTTGAGAATAATTGGACAAATGGCTTGGAAATGCCATGACTTTGAAAATATTTTTTGGGGCGTGGCGTGTAGCGCCACCTATGGGCGAATGTGGGCCATTCTTGGTTTGGGGGTACCCGTTGGCATGGATTATCAATGTGGCAATTTAGAAAATTTTTGACCAGTGACTTTTTGAGATATTGGAGCTCAAGGAGAATAATAATAATAATAATAATAATAAATATAGCTGCAAGCAGCAATGCGATTCCTCCTCAAAATGGCAAATAATTTAAAATTGATCAGTAGAGGGTTGGGGTTAAACCCTCCCAATGAAGGAATCCAAAAAACATGTCTTTCTGTCTGAATCTTAAACTAAACATTTTCAGTGTACAGGAAAATCCATCATGCCAGACCTTATGGATCCTGGAGGGTTTTTTGTTTACAATGAGAAATGAGGTATGGTCACCAGGTTTCAGAAGAACTTAATAAATGGGGTGGAAATACAATCACTTTGAAAAATTGACATTTGGGCATAGCCTGTAGCGCCCCCTAATGGCGAATATGGGCAATTCTTGGTTTGTAGGTTCCTGTTGGCCTGTAGTATCAATGTAACAAATTAGAAAGTTTTTGACAAAAAAATGTGCAATTTGGGCATGGCCTGTAGCACCCCCTAAGGGAGAATGTGATCCATTCTTGGTTTGTGGATTCCTGTTGGCCTGTAGTATCAATATACCAAATTAGAACATTTTTGACCAGAAAATGGGAATTTTGGGCATGGCCTGAAGCGCCCCCTAAGGGAGAATGTGGGATATTCTTTACGCAATACTTCAGAGTGAAGTCATCTTGAAAGCATGTTAGGTTTGAAAACCCATTAGTCAAAATTGATCAAATGTGGAGATTTACATAAACACGCCATTTTGTATCGTATTCATTTTTCCTAAGTAACGTTTTCAAAGACATCAGTTCTACACATGTGTACCAAATTTCAAGTCAATTGGAGCTACGGTTCAGGAGAAGAAGAGTTTTGTAGGTTTTCATAAATTTTCACAATATTTTCAAAATTTTCAAAAATCCATCATGGCGGAAGTTATGGGTCCTTGAGGCTTTTTTGTTCCCCATGAGAAATGAGGCATGTACACCGAGTTTCAGTATAATTGAACAAATGGCGTAGAAATGCCATTAATTGAATATATTTTTTTTGGGCGTAGCCTGTAGCGCCACCTATGGGCGAATGTGGTCCATTCTTGGTTTGGTGGAAACCGTTGGCATGGAGTATCAATGTGCCAATTTAGAAAATTTTTGACCAAGTGACTTTTTGAGATATTGGGGCTCAAGACACCTATAATATCACTTCAGAAGGCATGGATTAAACCACTGGAGTGGTATGGATTACTTTTATGCTGCATTTATGTGATTTTTGTAGCTTCTGAGTTCTGATCACCATTCAAGTGCATTGAAAGGTCCAACAGCGTTGAGATATTCTTCTAAAAAGCTTAATTTGTGTTTAACCCCCCTCTTATCGCATGACATTACATTCAAAGCACGATCTGTGCAGTTTGTTTCATTGAGTTTAATCTTTTGAGAACTGTGAAGTCTCATTATTTTCGTACTGTTACATCTGTATTCATTTCAGAGATGAATTGATTGAGATTGTGCGACTGCAGTCAGTATTAAACTTGTAATGATGTCGAGCTTGAAGCACATTCAGCTATTAGTATAGTTGATCTGTTCTCGATGGATCTTCCATGATCCTTCCAACGCTGCCAAGTGAAGCTGAGCAACATCAGTTTCGTCTCTCACACCCTCATTTGTTTGTGTGTGTGAGATGATAAAATACAGACTGCGTGAATAGTGTAAAATCGCGTGAATGTTCAAATACATTCAAGCAAACACATACAACCGACAAACCTCCGTGAAGATGCGAGTAAAAATGAGATCGCCTCACGAATAGCGTTGTCAGAGGCAACGCTGATAATCATTCTCGGAAGTGTTAATAGATTTAGATTCCCGAATTCTTCATCAACTGTTTATGTTCACTTGAGACAAAACATATCTCCACAATATATCATGTATTTTGACGCTTTGTTGTATGAAATTGTCCGTTCAAACGCAAAAAGAAGCGAAAGCAATTTCGCATCAGTGTGCGTGCGTTAGACGCGACTCGCTGTTTCAAACAAACTGCGCAAAAACATTTATTTGAGTTGTTTTGCCATTTGTTGAGTTGAACAGTGTAAAATCGCTTGAATATTCAAACTGGGAAGCAGTAAAACACATCTCACTGACCTTTGTGCAGTAACTCTCATCAGGGCTCGTGCGTTAGACGCGACACGTCTCGCTGTTTCACGTAAACTGCTCGAAAACATTTATTTGAGTTGTTTTGCCATTTGTTGAGATGAATTGTATAAAATCGCGTGAATGTTCCAAATGTCAAGCATTAAACACACAATTGACACCTTTGTGCAGACACAGGCTAAATCCATCTGGCTTGGAGCTCCACCCACTAGTAGACAGAATTGCTCCATTAGAGAGATTTCTCCAGTAAAAGTGCATTTGGTAGACAGAGTTACACCAATAGAGGGAGCCTCTTTGCTCAGCCAATGTAAGTGAATGGGATTTTACTTGTAGACCGTATTAATCCAGTAGAGGGGGCATTTTTGCTCAGCCATTGTAAATCAATGGGATTTTTTACATTTTTGATCGTCATTTATATAAAAAGCTTAAGTCACATCAGGTAAAAAAAGACATACCAGCAAACTTCAGAATAGTCCCCAGGTCTATGGCAAGTTGCTTGCTTATAGCATTAAAGCTCTTGGAGGTACGGTTGTTGAAATTTTAGTCTCAGAAAAATACAAAAATAGTATTAATAATAATAATAATAATAATAATAATAATAATAATAAATGTATCATAACTATATGTTAGCTTTCTCAAGCCAACATAGTTATGTCATCTTGAAGCATGTTAGGTTTGAAAAACCATCAGTCAAAATTACATTTGGTTTATTGACACTAATATATTGAGGCAATGTGGTCATTTACTTTCAGCCATTTTGTATTGTATTAATTTTTGCTAAGTAACAAATTGAAAGACATCAATTCTACACATGGGTACCAAATGTCAAGTCAATTGGATCTACGGTTCAAGAGAAGAAGAGTTTTGAATGTTTCCCCAAATTTTCACTGTACAGGACAATCCATCACGCAGAACCTTATCCCTTGAGGCTTTTTTTGTTCCCAATGAGAAATGAGGCAAGTATACCAAGTTTTAGAACAATTGGAAAATTGGGGTGAAAATGCCATCATTTTGAAAATGTGACATTTGGGCATGGCCTGTAGCGAACCGCTAAGGGCGAATGTGGGCAATTCTTTGCACAGTACTTCAAAGGGATGTTATCTTGAAGAATGTTAGGTTTGAGAAACCCTCAGTCAAAATTACATTTGATTTATTGACATATATATTGATTAAATGTGGACATTTACATAAACACGCCCATTTCAGCCATTTATATCGTATTCATTTTTGCTGAGTAACGTTTTCAAAGACATCAATTCTACACATGCGTACCAAATTTCAAGTCAATTGGAGCTACGGTTCAGGAGGAGAAGAGTTTTGTAGGTTTTGGCAAATTTTCACTGTACAGGAAAATCCATTATGGCAGAAGTTATGGGTCCTTGAGGCTTTTTTGTTTCCCATGAGAAATGAGGCATGTACACCAGGTTTGAGAATAATTGGACAAATGGCTTGGAAATGCCATGACTTTGAAAATATTTTTTGGGACGTGGCGTGTAGCGCCACCTATGGGCGAATGTGGGCCATTCTTGGTTTGGGGGTACCCGTTGGCATGGATTATCAATGTGGCAATTTAGAAAATTTTTGACCAGTGACTTTTTAGATATTGGGGCTCAAGGAGAATAATAATAATAATAATAATAAATATAGCTGCAAGCAGCAATGTGATTCCTCCTCAAAATGGCAAATAATTTAAAATTGATCAGTAGAGGGTTGGGGTTAAACCCTCCCAATGAAGGAATCCAAAAAACATGTCTTTCTGTCTGAATCTTAAACTAAACATTTTCAGTGTACAGGAAAATCCATCATGCCAGACCTTATGGATCCTGGAGGGTTTTTTGTTTACAATGAGAAATGAGGTATGGTCACCAGGTTTCAGAAGAACTTAATAAATGGGGTGGAAATACAATCACTTTGAAAAATTGACATTTGGGCATAGCCTGTAGCGCCCCCTAATGGCGAATATGGGCAATTCTTGGTTTGTAGGTTCCTGTTGGCCTGTAGTATCAATGTACCAAATTAGAAAGTTTTTGACAAAAAAATGTGCAATTTGGGCATGGCCTGTAGCGCCCCCTAAGGGAGAATGTGATCCATTCTTGGTTTGTGGATTCCTGTTGGCCTGTAGTATCAATATACCAAATTAGAACATTTTTGACCAGAAAATGGGAATTTTGGGCATGGCCTGTAGCGCCCCCTAAGGGAGAATGTGGGATATTCTTTACGCAATACTTCAGAGTGAAGTCATCTTGAAAGCATGTTAGGTTTGAAAACCCATTAGTCAAAATTGATCAAATGTGGAGATTTACATAAACACGCCATTTTGTATCGTATTCATTTTTCCTAAGTAACGTTTTCAAAGACATCAGTTCTACACATGTGTACCAAATTTCAAGTCAATTGGAGCTACGGTTCAGGAGAAGAAGAGTTTTGTAGGTTTTCATAAATTTTCACAATATTTTCAAAATTTTCAAAAATCCATCATGGCGGAAGTTATGGGTCCTTGAGGCTTTTTTGTTCCCCATGAGAAATGAGGCATGTACACCGAGTTTCAGTATAATTGAACAAATGGTGTAGAAATGCCATTAATTGAATATATTTTTTTTGGGCGTAGCCTGTAGCGCCACCTATGGGCGAATGTGGTCCATTCTTGGTTTGGTGGAAACCGTTGGCATGGAGTATCAATGTGCCAATTTAGAAAATTTTTGACCAAGTGACTTTTTGAGATATTGGGGCTCAAGACACCTATAATATCACTTCAGAAGGCATGGATTAAACCACTGGAGTGGTATGGATTACTTTTATGCTGCATTTATGTGATTTTTGTAGCTTCTGAGTTCTGATCACCATTCAAGTGCATTGAAAGGTCCAACAGCGTTGAGATATTCTTCTAAAAAGCTTAATTTGTGTTTAACCCCCCTCTTATCGCATGACATTACATTCAAAGCACGATCTGTGCAGTTTGTTTCGAGTTTAATCTTTTGAGAACTGTGAAGTCTCATTATTTTCGTACTGTTACATCTGTATTCATTTCAGAGATGAATTGATTGAGATTGTGCGACTGCAGTCAGTATTAAACTTGTAATGATGTCGAGCTTGAAGCACATTCAGCTATTAGTATAGTTGATCTGTTCTCGATGGATCTTCCATGATCCTTCCAACGCTGCCAAGTGAAGCTGAGCAACATCAGTTTCGTCTCTCACACCCTCATTTGTTTGTGTGTGTGAGATGATAAAATACAGACTGCGTGAATAGTGTAAAATCGCGTGAATGTTCAAATACATTCAAGCAAACACATACAACCGACAAACCTCCGTGAAGATGCGAGTAAAAATGAGATCGCCTCACGAATAGCGTTGTCAGAGGCAACGCTGATAATCATTCACGGAAGTGTTAATAGATTTAGATTCCCGAATTCTTCATCAACTGTTTATGTTCACTTGAGACAAAACATATCTCCACAATATATCATGTATTTTGACGCTTTGTTGTATGAAATTGTCCGTTCAAACGCAAAAAGAAGCGAAAGCAATTTCGCATCAGTGTGCGTGCGTTAGACGCGACTCGCTGTTTCAAACAAACTGCGCAAAAACATTTATTTGAGTTGTTTTGCCATTTGTTGAGTTGAACAGTGTAAAATCGCTTGAATATTCAAACTGGGAAGCAGTAAAACACATCTCACTGACCTTTGTGCAGTAACTCTCATCGGGGCTCGTGCGTTAGACGCGACACGTCTCGCTGTTTCACGTAAACCGCTCGAAAACATTTATTTGAGTTGTTTTGCCATTTGTTGAGATGAATAGAATAAAATCGCGTGAATGTTCCAAATGTCAAGCATTAAACACACAATTGACACCTTTGTGCAGACACAGGCTAAATCCATCTGGCTTGGAGCTCCACCCACTAGTAGACAGAATTGCTCCATTAGAGAGATTTCTCCAGTAAAAGTGCATTTGGTAGACAGAGTTACACCAACAGAGGGAGCCTCTTTGCTCAGCCAATGTAAGTGAATGGGATTTTACTTGTAGACCGTATTAATCCAGTAGAGGGGCATTTTTGCTCAGCCATTGTAAATCAATGGGATTTTTTACATTTTTGATCGTCATTTATATAAAAAGCTTAAGTCGCATCAGGTAAAAAAAGACATACCAGCAAACTTCAGAATAGTCCCCAGGTCTATGGCAAGTTGCTTGCTTATAGCATTAAAGCTCTTGGAGGTACGGTTGTTGAAATTTTAGTCTCAGAAAAATACAAAAATAGTAATAATAATAATAATAAATGTATGTAACATAACAATATGTTATCTTTCTCAAGCCAACATAGTTGTGTCATCTTGAAGCATGTTAGGTTTGAAAAACCATCAGTCAAAATTACATTTGGTTTATTGACACTAATATATTGAGGGAATGTGGTCATTTACATAAACCTTTCAGCCATTTTGTATTGTATTAATTTTTGCTAAGTAACAAATTGAAAGACATCAATTCTACACATGGGTACCAAATGTCAAGTCAATTGGATCTACGGTTCAAGAGAAGAAGAGTTTTGAATGTTTCCCCAAATTTTCACTGTACAGGACAATCCATCACGCAGAACCTTATCCCTTGAGGCTTCTTTTGTTCCCAATGAGAAATGAGGCAAGTATACCAAGTTTTAGAACAATTGGAAAATTGGGGTGAAAATGCCATCATTTTGAAAATGTGACATTTGGGCATGGCCTGTAGCGAACCGCTAAGGGCGAATGTGGGCATTTCTTTGCACAGTACTTCAAAGGGATGTTATCTTGAAGAATGTTAGGTTTGAGAAACCCTCAGTCAAAATTACATTTGATTTATTGACATATATATTGATTAAATGTGGACATTTACATAAACACGCCCCTTTCAGCCATTTATATCGTATTCATTTTTGCTAAGTAACGTTTTCAAAGACATCAATTCTACACATGTGTACCAAATTTCAAGTCAATTGGAGCTACGGTTCAGGAGGAGAAGAGTTTTGTAGGTTTTGGCAAATTTTCACTGTACAGGAAAATCCATTAAGGCAGAAGTTATGGGTCCTTGAGGCTTTTTTGTTTCCCATGAGAAATGAGGCATGTACACCAGGTTTGAGAATAATTGGACAAATGGCTTGGAAATGCCATGACTTTGAAAATATTTTTTGGGGCGTGGCGTGTAGCGCCACCTATGGGCGAATGTGGGCCATTCTTGGTTTGGGGGTACCCGTTGGCATGGATTATCAATGTGGCAATTTAGAAAATTTTTGACCAGTGACTTTTTGAGATATTGGAGCTCAAGGAGAATAATAATAATAATAATAATAATAAATATAGCTGCAAGCAGCAATGCGATTCCTCCTCAAAATGGCAAATAATTTAAAATTGATCAGTAGAGGGTTGGGGTTAAACCCTCCCAATGAAGGAATCCAAAAAACATGTCTTTCTGTCTGAATCTTAAACTAAACATTTTCAGTGTACAGGAAAATCCATCATGCCAGACCTTATGGATCCTGGAGGGTTTTTTGTTTACAATGAGAAATGAGGTATGGTCACCAGGTTTCAGAAGAACTTAATAAATGGGGTGGAAATACAATCACTTTGAAAAATTGACATTTGGGCATAGCCTGTAGCGCCCCCTAATGGCGAATATGGGCAATTCTTGGTTTGTAGGTTCCTGTTGGCCTGTAGTATCAATGTAACAAATTAGAAAGTTTTTGACAAAAAAATGTGCAATTTGGGCATGGCCTGTAGCACCCCCTAAGGGAGAATGTGATCCATTCTTGGTTTGTGGATTCCTGTTGGCCTGTAGTATCAATATACCAAATTAGAACATTTTTGACCAGAAAATGGGAATTTTGGGCATGGCCTGAAGCGCCCCCTAAGGGAGAATGTGGGATATTCTTTACGCAATACTTCAGAGTGAAGTCATCTTGAAAGCATGTTAGGTTTGAAAACCCATTAGTCAAAATTGATCAAATGTGGAGATTTACATAAACACGCCATTTTGTATCGTATTCATTTTTCCTATGTAACGTTTTCAAAGACATCAGTTCTACACATGTGTACCAAATTTCAAGTCAATTGGAGCTACGGTTCAGGAGAAGAAGAGTTTTGTAGGTTTTCATAAATTTTCACAATATTTTCAAAATTTTCAAAAATCCATCATGGCGGAAGTTATGGGTCCTTGAGGCTTTTTTGTTCCCCATGAGAAATGAGGCATGTACACCGAGTTTCAGTATAATTGAACAAATGGCGTAGAAATGCCATTAATTGAATATATTTTTTTTGGGCGTAGCCTGTAGCGCCACCTATGGGCGAATGTGGTCCATTCTTGGTTTGGTGGAAACCGTTGGCATGGAGTATCAATGTGCCAATTTAGAAAATTTTTGACCAAGTGACTTTTTGAGATATTGGGGCTCAAGACACCTATAATATCACTTCAGAAGGCATGGATTAAACCACTGGAGTGGTATGGATTACTTTTATGCTGCATTTATGTGATTTTTGTAGCTTCTGAGTTCTGATCACCATTCAAGTGCATTGAAAGGTCCAACAGCGTTGAGATATTCTTCTAAAAAGCTTAATTTGTGTTTAACCCCCCTCTTATCGCATGACATTACATTCAAAGCACGATCTGTGCAGTTTGTTTCATTGAGTTTAATCTTTTGAGAACTGTGAAGTCTCATTATTTTCGTACTGTTACATCTGTATTCATTTCAGAGATGAATTGATTGAGATTGTGCGACTGCAGTCAGTATTAAACTTGTAATGATGTCGAGCTTGAAGCACATTCAGCTATTAGTATAGTTGATCTGTTCTCGATGGATCTTCCATGATCCTTCCAACGCTGCCAAGTGAAGCTGAGCAACATCAGTTTCGTCTCTCACACCCTCATTTGTTTGTGTGTGTGAGATGATAAAATACAGACTGCGTGAATAGTGTAAAATCGCGTGAATGTTCAAATACATTCAAGCAAACACATACAACCGACAAACCTCCGTGAAGATGCGAGTAAAAATGAGATCGCCTCACGAATAGCGTTGTCAGAGGCAATGCTGATAATCATTCACGGAAGTGTTAATAGATTTAGATTCCCGAATTCTTCATCAACTGTTTATGTTCACTTGAGACAAAACATATCTCCACAATATATCATGTATTTTGACGCTTTGTTGTATGAAATTGTCCGTTCAAACGCAAAAAGAAGCGAAAGCAATTTCGCATCAGTGTGCGTGCGTTAGACGCGACTCGCTGTTTCAAACAAACTGCGCAAAAACATTTATTTGAGTTGTTTTGCCATTTGTTGAGTTGAACAGTGTAAAATCGCTTGAATATTCAAACTGGGAAGCAGTAAAACACATCTCACTGACCTTTGTGCAGTAACTCTCATCGGGGCTCGTGCGTTAGACGCGACACGTCTCGCTGTTTCACGTAAACCGCTCGAAAACATTTATTTGAGTTGTTTTGCCATTTGTTGAGATGAATAGAATAAAATCGCGTGAATGTTCCAAATGTCAAGCATTAAACACACAATTGACACCTTTGTGCAGACACAGGCTAAATCCATCTGGCTTGGAGCTCCACCCACTAGTAGACAGAATTGCTCCATTAGAGAGATTTCTCCAGTAAAAGTGCATTTGGTAGACAGAGTTACACCAACAGAGGGAGCCTCTTTGCTCAGCCAATGTAAGTGAATGGGATTTTACTTGTAGACCGTATTAATCCAGTAGAGGGGCATTTTTGCTCAGCCATTGTAAATCAATGGGATTTTTTACATTTTTGATCGTCATTTATATAAAAAGCTTAAGTCGCATCAGGTAAAAAAGACATACCAGCAAACTTCAGAATAGTCCCCAGGTCTATGGCAAGTTGCTTGCTTATAGCATTAAAGCTCTTGGAGGTACGGTTGTTGAAATTTTAGTCTCAGAAAAATACAAAAATAGTAATAATAATAATAATAAATGTATGTAACATAACAATATGTTATCTTTCTCAAGCCAACATAGTTGTGTCATCTTGAAGCATGTTAGGTTTGAAAAACCATCAGTCAAAATTACATTTGGTTTATTGACACTAATATATTGAGGGAATGTGGTCATTTACATAAACCTTTCAGCCATTTTGTATTGTATTAATTTTTGCTAAGTAACAAATTGAAAGACATCAATTCTACACATGGGTACCAAATGTCAAGTCAATTGGATCTACGGTTCAAGAGAAGAAGAGTTTTGAATGTTTCCCCAAATTTTCACTGTACAGGACAATCCATCACGCAGAACCTTATCCCTTGAGGCTTCTTTTGTTCCCAATGAGAAATGAGGCAAGTATACCAAGTTTTAGAACAATTGGAAAATTGGGGTGAAAATGCCATCATTTTGAAAATGTGACATTTGGGCATGGCCTGTAGCGAACCGCTAAGGGCGAATGTGGGCATTTCTTTGCACAGTACTTCAAAGGGATGTTATCTTGAAGAATGTTAGGCGTAGAAACCCTCAGTCAAAATTACATTTGATTTATTGACAGATATATTGATTAAATGTGGACATTTACATAAACACGCCCCTTTCAGCCATTTATATCGTATTCATTTTTGCTAAGTAACGTTTTCAAAGACATCAATTCTACACATGCGTACCAAATTTCAAGTCAATTGGAGCTACGGTTCAGGAGGAGAAGAGTTTTGTAGGTTTTGGCAAATTTTCACTGTACAGGAAAATCCATTAAGGCAGAAGTTATGGGTCCTTGAGGCTTTTTTGTTTCCCATGAGAAATGAGGCATGTACACCAGGTTTGAGAATAATTGGACAAATGGCTTGGAAATGCCATGACTTTGAAAATATTTTTTGGGGCGTGGCGTGTAGCGCCACCTATGGGCGAATGTGGGCCATTCTTGGTTTGGGGGTACCCGTTGGCATGGATTATCAATGTGGCAATTTAGAAAATTTTTGACCAGTGACTTTTTAGATATTGGGGCTCAAGGAGAATAATAATAATAATAATAATAAATATAGCTGCAAGCAGCAATGCGATTCCTCTTCAAAATGGCAAATAATTTAAAATTGATCAGTAGAGGGTTGGGGTTAAACCCTCCCAATGAAGGAATCCAAAAAACATGTCTTTCTGTCTGAATCTTAAACTAAACATTTTCAGTGTACAGGAAAATCCATCATGCCAGACCTTATGGATCCTGGAGGGTTTTTTGTTTACAATGAGAAATGAGGTATGGTCACCAGGTTTCAGAAGAACTTAATAAATGGGGTGGAAATACAATCACTTTGAAAAATTGACATTTGGGCATAGCCTGTAGCGCCCCCTAATGGCGAATATGGGCAATTCTTGGTTTGTAGGTTCCTGTTGGCCTGTAGTATCAATGTACCAAATTAGAAAGTTTTTGACAAAAAAATGTGCAATTTGGGCATGGCCTGTAGCGCCCCCTAAGGGAGAATGTGATCCATTCTTGGTTTGTGGATTCCTGTTGGCCTGTAGTATCAATATACCAAATTAGAACATTTTTGACCAGAAAATGGGAATTTTGGGCATGGCCTGTAGCGCCCCCTAAGGGAGAATGTGGGATATTCTTTACGCAATACTTCAGAGTGAAGTCATCTTGAAAGCATGTTAGGTTTGAAAACCCATTAGTCAAAATTGATCAAATGTGGAGATTTACATAAACACGCCATTTTGTATCGTATTCATTTTTCCTAAGTAATGTTTTCAAAGACATCAGTTCTACACATGTGTACCAAATTTCAAGTCAATTGGAGCTACGGATCAGGAGAAGAAGAGTTTTGTAGGTTTTCATAAATTTCCACAATATTTTCAAAATTTTCAAAAATCCATCATGGCGGAAGTTATGGGTCCTTGAGGCTTTTTTGTTCCCCATGAGAAATGAGGCATGTACACCGAGTTTCAGTATAATTGAACAAATGGCGTAGAAATGCCATTAATTGAATATATTTTTTTTGGGCGTAGCCTGTAGCGCCACCTATGGGCGAATGTGGTCCATTCTTGGTTTGGTGGAAACCGTTGGCATGGAGTATCAATGTGCCAATTTAGAAAATTTTTGACCAAGTGACTTTTTGAGATATTGGGGCTCAAGACACCTATAATATCACTTCAGAAGGCATGGATTAAACCACTGGAGTGGTATGGATTACTTTTATGCTGCATTTATGTGATTTTTGTAGCTTCTGAGTTCTGATCACCATTCAAGTGCATTGAAAGGTCCAACAGCGTTGAGATATTCTTCTAAAAAGCTTAATTTGTGTTTAACCCCCCTCTTATCGCATGACATTACATTCAAAGCACGATCTGTGCAGTTTGTTTCGAGTTTAATCTTTTGAGAACTGTGAAGTCTCATTATTTTCGTACTGTTACATCTGTATTCATTTCAGAGATGAATTGATTGAGATTGTGCGACTGCAGTCAGTATTAAACTTGTAATGATGTCGAGCTTGAAGCACATTCAGCTATTAGTATAGTTGATCTGTTCTCGATGGATCTTCCATGATCCTTCCAACGCTGCCAAGTGAAGCTGAGCAACATCAGTTTCGTCTCTCACACCCTCATTTGTTTGTGTGTGTGAGATGATAAAATACAGACTGCGTGAATAGTGTAAAATCGCGTGAATGTTCAAATACATTCAAGCAAACACATACAACCGACAAACCTCCGTGAAGATGCGAGTAAAAATGAGATCGCCTCACGAATAGCGTTGTCAGAGGCAACGCTGATAATCATTCACGGAAGTGTTAATAGATTTAGATTCCCGAATTCTTCATCAACTGTTTATGTTCACTTGAGACAAAACATATCTCCACAATATATCATGTATTTTGACGCTTTGTTGTATGAAATTGTCCGTTCAAACGCAAAAAGAAGCGAAAGCAATTTCGCATCAGTGTGCGTGCGTTAGACGCGACTCGCTGTTTCAAACAAACTGCGCAAAAACATTTATTTGAGTTGTTTTGCCATTTGTTGAGTTGAACAGTGTAAAATCGCTTGAATATTCAAACTGGGAAGCAGTAAAACACATCTCACTGACCTTTGTGCAGTAACTCTCATCGGGGCTCGTGCGTTAGACGCGACACGTCTCGCTGTTTCACGTAAACCGCTCGAAAACATTTATTTGAGTTGTTTTGCCATTTGTTGAGATGAATAGAATAAAATCGCGTGAATGTTCCAAATGTCAAGCATTAAACACACAATTGACACCTTTGTGCAGACACAGGCTAAATCCATCTGGCTTGGAGCTCCACCCACTAGTAGACAGAATTGCTCCATTAGAGAGATTTCTCCAGTAAAAGTGCATTTGGTAGACAGAGTTACACCAACAGAGGGAGCCTCTTTGCTCAGCCAATGTAAGTGAATGGGATTTTACTTGTAGACCGTATTAATCCAGTAGAGGGGCATTTTTGCTCAGCCATTGTAAATCAATGGGATTTTTTACATTTTTGATCGTCATTTATATAAAAAGCTTAAGTCGCATCAGGTAAAAAAAGACATACCAGCAAACTTCAGAATAGTCCCCAGGTCTATGGCAAGTTGCTTGCTTATAGCATTAAAGCTCTTGGAGGTACGGTTGTTGAAATTTTAGTCTCAGAAAAATACAAAAATAGTAATAATAATAATAATAAATGTATGTAACATAACAATATGTTATCTTTCTCAAGCCAACATAGTTGTGTCATCTTGAAGCATGTTAGGTTTGAAAAACCATCAGTCAAAATTACATTTGGTTTATTGACACTAATATATTGAGGGAATGTGGTCATTTACATAAACCTTTCAGCCATTTTGTATTGTATTAATTTTTGCTAAGTAACAAATTGAAAGACATCAATTCTACACATGGGTACCAAATGTCAAGTCAATTGGATCTACGGTTCAAGAGAAGAAGAGTTTTGAATGTTTCCCCAAATTTTCACTGTACAGGACAATCCATCACGCAGAACCTTATCCCTTGAGGCTTCTTTTGTTCCCAATGAGAAATGAGGCAAGTATACCAAGTTTTAGAACAATTGGAAAATTGGGGTGAAAATGCCATCATTTTGAAAATGTGACATTTGGGCATGGCCTGTAGCGAACCGCTAAGGGCGAATGTGGGCATTTCTTTGCACAGTACTTCAAAGGGATGTTATCTTGAAGAATGTTAGGTTTGAGAAACCCTCAGTCAAAATTACATTTGATTTATTGACATATATATTGATTAAATGTGGACATTTACATAAACACGCCCCTTTCAGCCATTTATATCGTATTCATTTTTGCTAAGTAACGTTTTCAAAGACATCAATTCTACACATGCGTACCAAATTTCAAGTCAATTGGAGCTACGGTTCAGGAGGAGAAGAGTTTTGTAGGTTTTGGCAAATTTTCACTGTACAGGAAAATCCATTAAGGCAGAAGTTATGGGTCCTTGAGGCTTTTTTGTTTCCCATGAGAAATGAGGCATGTACACCAGGTTTGAGAATAATTGGACAAATGGCTTGGAAATGCCATGACTTTGAAAATATTTTTTGGGGCGTGGCGTGTAGCGCCACCTATGGGCGAATGTGGGCCATTCTTGGTTTGGGGGTACCCGTTGGCATGGATTATCAATGTGGCAATTTAGAAAATTTTTGACCAGTGACTTTTTGAGATATTGGAGCTCAAGGAGAATAATAATAATAATAATAATAATAAATATAGCTGCAAGCAGCAATGCGATTCCTCCTCAAAATGGCAAATAATTTAAAATTGATCAGTAGAGGGTTGGGGTTAAACCCTCCCAATGAAGGAATCCAAAAAACATGTCTTTCTGTCTGAATCTTAAACTAAACATTTTCAGTGTACAGGAAAATCCATCATGCCAGACCTTATGGATCCTGGAGGGTTTTTTGTTTACAATGAGAAATGAGGTATGGTCACCAGGTTTCAGAAGAACTTAATAAATGGGGTGGAAATACAATCACTTTGAAAAATTGACATTTGGGCATAGCCTATAGCGCCCCCTAATGGCGAATATGGGCAATTCTTGGTTTGTAGGTTCCTGTTGGCCTGTAGTATCAATGTAACAAATTAGAAAGTTTTTGACAAAAAAATGTGCAATTTGGGCATGGCCTGTAGCACCCCCTAAGGGAGAATGTGATCCATTCTTGGTTTGTGGATTCCTGTTGGCCTGTAGTATCAATATACCAAATTAGAACATTTTTGACCAGAAAATGGGAATTTTGGGCATGGCCTGAAGCGCCCCCTAAGGGAGAATGTGGGATATTCTTTACGCAATACTTCAGAGTGAAGTCATCTTGAAAGCATGTTAGGTTTGAAAACCCATTAGTCAAAATTGATCAAATGTGGAGATTTACATAAACACGCCATTTTGTATCGTATTCATTTTTCCTATGTAACGTTTTCAAAGACATCAGTTCTACACATGTGTACCAAATTTCAAGTCAATTGGAGCTACGGTTCAGGAGAAGAAGAGTTTTGTAGGTTTTCATAAATTTTCACAATATTTTCAAAATTTTCAAAAATCCATCATGGCGGAAGTTATGGGTCCTTGAGGCTTTTTTGTTCCCCATGAGAAATGAGGCATGTACACCGAGTTTCAGTATAATTGAACAAATGGCGTAGAAATGCCATTAATTGAATATATTTTTTTTGGGCGTAGCCTGTAGCGCCACCTATGGGCGAATGTGGTCCATTCTTGGTTTGGTGGAAACCGTTGGCATGGAGTATCAATGTGCCAATTTAGAAAATTTTTGACCAAGTGACTTTTTGAGATATTGGGGCTCAAGACACCTATAATATCACTTCAGAAGGCATGGATTAAACCACTGGAGTGGTATGGATTACTTTTATGCTGCATTTATGTGATTTTTGTAGCTTCTGAGTTCTGATCACCATTCAAGTGCATTGAAAGGTCCAACAGCGTTGAGATATTCTTCTAAAAAGCTTAATTTGTGTTTAACCCCCCTCTTATCGCATGACATTACATTCAAAGCACGATCTGTGCAGTTTGTTTCATTGAGTTTAATCTTTTGAGAACTGTGAAGTCTCATTATTTTCGTACTGTTACATCTGTATTCATTTCAGAGATGAATTGATTGAGATTGTGCGACTGCAGTCAGTATTAAACTTGTAATGATGTCGAGCTTGAAGCACATTCAGCTATTAGTATAGTTGATCTGTTCTCGATGGATCTTCCATGATCCTTCCAACGCTGCCAAGTGAAGCTGAGCAACATCAGTTTCGTCTCTCACACCCTCATTTGTTTGTGTGTGTGAGATGATAAAATACAGACTGCGTGAATAGTGTAAAATCGCGTGAATGTTCAAATACATTCAAGCAAACACATACAACCGACAAACCTCCGTGAAGATGCGAGTAAAAATGAGATCGCCTCACGAATAGCGTTGTCAGAGGCAATGCTGATAATCATTCACGGAAGTGTTAATAGATTTAGATTCCCGAATTCTTCATCAACTGTTTATGTTCACTTGAGACAAAACATATCTCCACAATATATCATGTATTTTGACGCTTTGTTGTATGAAATTGTCCGTTCAAACGCAAAAAGAAGCGAAAGCAATTTCGCATCAGTGTGCGTGCGTTAGACGCGACTCGCTGTTTCAAACAAACTGCGCAAAAACATTTATTTGAGTTGTTTTGCCATTTGTTGAGTTGAACAGTGTAAAATCGCTTGAATATTCAAACTGGGAAGCAGTAAAACACATCTCACTGACCTTTGTGCAGTAACTCTCATCGGGGCTCGTGCGTTAGACGCGACACGTCTCGCTGTTTCACGTAAACCGCTCGAAAACATTTATTTGAGTTGTTTTGCCATTTGTTGAGATGAATAGAATAAAATCGCGTGAATGTTCCAAATGTCAAGCATTAAACACACAATTGACACCTTTGTGCAGACACAGGCTAAATCCATCTGGCTTGGAGCTCCACCCACTAGTAGACAGAATTGCTCCATTAGAGAGATTTCTCCAGTAAAAGTGCATTTGGTAGACAGAGTTACACCAACAGAGGGAGCCTCTTTGCTCAGCCAATGTAAGTGAATGGGATTTTACTTGTAGACCGTATTAATCCAGTAGAGGGGCATTTTTGCTCAGCCATTGTAAATCAATGGGATTTTTTACATTTTTGATCGTCATTTATATAAAAAGCTTAAGTCGCATCAGGTAAAAAAGACATACCAGCAAACTTCAGAATAGTCCCCAGGTCTATGGCAAGTTGCTTGCTTATAGCATTAAAGCTCTTGGAGGTACGGTTGTTGAAATTTTAGTCTCAGAAAAATACAAAAATAGTAATAATAATAATAATAAATGTATGTAACATAACAATATGTTATCTTTCTCAAGCCAACATAGTTGTGTCATCTTGAAGCATGTTAGGTTTGAAAAACCATCAGTCAAAATTACATTTGGTTTATTGACACTAATATATTGAGGGAATGTGGTCATTTACATAAACCTTTCAGCCATTTTGTATTGTATTAATTTTTGCTAAGTAACAAATTGAAAGACATCAATTCTACACATGGGTACCAAATGTCAAGTCAATTGGATCTACGGTTCAAGAGAAGAAGAGTTTTGAATGTTTCCCCAAATTTTCACTGTACAGGACAATCCATCACGCAGAACCTTATCCCTTGAGGCTTCTTTTGTTCCCAATGAGAAATGAGGCAAGTATACCAAGTTTTAGAACAATTGGAAAATTGGGGTGAAAATGCCATCATTTTGAAAATGTGACATTTGGGCATGGCCTGTAGCGAACCGCTAAGGGCGAATGTGGGCATTTCTTTGCACAGTACTTCAAAGGGATGTTATCTTGAAGAATGTTAGGCGTAGAAACCCTCAGTCAAAATTACATTTGATTTATTGACAGATATATTGATTAAATGTGGACATTTACATAAACACGCCCCTTTCAGCCATTTATATCGTATTCATTTTTGCTAAGTAACGTTTTCAAAGACATCAATTCTACACATGCGTACCAAATTTCAAGTCAATTGGAGCTACGGTTCAGGAGGAGAAGAGTTTTGTAGGTTTTGGCAAATTTTCACTGTACAGGAAAATCCATTAAGGCAGAAGTTATGGGTCCTTGAGGCTTTTTTGTTTCCCATGAGAAATGAGGCATGTACACCAGGTTTGAGAATAATTGGACAAATGGCTTGGAAATGCCATGACTTTGAAAATATTTTTTGGGGCGTGGCGTGTAGCGCCACCTATGGGCGAATGTGGGCCATTCTTGGTTTGGGGGTACCCGTTGGCATGGATTATCAATGTGGCAATTTAGAAAATTTTTGACCAGTGACTTTTTAGATATTGGGGCTCAAGGAGAATAATAATAATAATAATAATAAATATAGCTGCAAGCAGCAATGCGATTCCTCTTCAAAATGGCAAATAATTTAAAATTGATCAGTAGAGGGTTGGGGTTAAACCCTCCCAATGAAGGAATCCAAAAAACATGTCTTTCTGTCTGAATCTTAAACTAAACATTTTCAGTGTACAGGAAAATCCATCATGCCAGACCTTATGGATCCTGGAGGGTTTTTTGTTTACAATGAGAAATGAGGTATGGTCACCAGGTTTCAGAAGAACTTAATAAATGGGGTGGAAATACAATCACTTTGAAAAATTGACATTTGGGCATAGCCTGTAGCGCCCCCTAATGGCGAATATGGGCAATTCTTGGTTTGTAGGTTCCTGTTGGCCTGTAGTATCAATGTACCAAATTAGAAAGTTTTTGACAAAAAAATGTGCAATTTGGGCATGGCCTGTAGCGCCCCCTAAGGGAGAATGTGATCCATTCTTGGTTTGTGGATTCCTGTTGGCCTGTAGTATCAATATACCAAATTAGAACATTTTTGACCAGAAAATGGGAATTTTGGGCATGGCCTGTAGCGCCCCCTAAGGGAGAATGTGGGATATTCTTTACGCAATACTTCAGAGTGAAGTCATCTTGAAAGCATGTTAGGTTTGAAAACCCATTAGTCAAAATTGATCAAATGTGGAGATTTACATAAACACGCCATTTTGTATCGTATTCATTTTTCCTAAGTAATGTTTTCAAAGACATCAGTTCTACACATGTGTACCAAATTTCAAGTCAATTGGAGCTACGGATCAGGAGAAGAAGAGTTTTGTAGGTTTTCATAAATTTCCACAATATTTTCAAAATTTTCAAAAATCCATCATGGCGGAAGTTATGGGTCCTTGAGGCTTTTTTGTTCCCCATGAGAAATGAGGCATGTACACCGAGTTTCAGTATAATTGAACAAATGGCGTAGAAATGCCATTAATTGAATATATTTTTTTTGGGCGTAGCCTGTAGCGCCACCTATGGGCGAATGTGGTCCATTCTTGGTTTGGGGGTACCCGTTGGCATGGATTATCAATGTGGCAATTTAGAAAATTTTTGACCAGTGACTTTTTAGATATTGGGGCTCAAGGAGAATAATAATAATAATAATAATAAATATAGCTGCAAGCAGCAATGCGATTCCTCCTCAAAATGGCAAATAATTTAAAATTGATCAGTAGAGGGTTGGGGTTAAACCCTCCCAATGAAGGAATCCAAAAAACATGTCTTTCTGTCTGAATCTTAAACTAAACATTTTCAGTGTACAGGAAAATCCATCATGCCAGACCTTATGGATCCTGGAGGGTTTTTTGTTTACAATGAGAAATGAGGTATGGTCACCAGGTTTCAGAAGAACTTAATAAATGGGGTGGAAATACAATCACTTTGAAAAATTGACATTTGGGCATAGCCTGTAGCGCCCCCTAATGGCGAATATGGGCAATTCTTGGTTTGTAGGTTCCTGTTGGCCTGTAGTATCAATGTACCAAATTAGAAAGTTTTTGACAAAAAAATGTGCAATTTGGGCATGGCCTGTAGCGCCCCCTAAGGGAGAATGTGATCCATTCTTGGTTTGTGGATTCCTGTTGGCCTGTAGTATCAATATACCAAATTAGAACATTTTTGACCAGAAAATGGGAATTTTGGGCATGGCCTGTAGCGCCCCCTAAGGGAGAATGTGGGATATTCTTTACGCAATACTTCAGAGTGAAGTCATCTTGAAAGCATGTTAGGTTTGAAAACCCATTAGTCAAAATTGATCAAATGTGGAGATTTACATAAACACGCCATTTTGTATCGTATTCATTTTTCCTAAGTAACGTTTTCAAAGACATCAGTTCTACACATGTGTACCAAATTTCAAGTCAATTGGAGCTACGGTTCAGGAGAAGAAGAGTTTTGTAGGTTTTCATAAATTTTCACAATATTTTCAAAATTTTCAAAAATCCATCATGGCGGAAGTTATGGGTCCTTGAGGCTTTTTTGTTCCCCATGAGAAATGAGGCATGTACACCGAGTTTCAGTATAATTGAACAAATGGCGTAGAAATGCCATTAATTGAATATATTTTTTTTGGGCGTAGCCTGTAGCGCCACCTATGGGCGAATGTGGTCCATTCTTGGTTTGGTGGAAACCGTTGGCATGGAGTATCAATGTGCCAATTTAGAAAATTTTTGACCAAGTGACTTTTTGAGATATTGGGGCTCAAGACACCTATAATATCACTTCAGAAGGCATGGATTAAACCACTGGAGTGGTATGGATTACTTTTATGCTGCATTTATGTGATTTTTGTAGCTTCTGAGTTCTGATCACCATTCAAGTGCATTGAAAGGTCCAACAGCGTTGAGATATTCTTCTAAAAAGCTTAATTTGTGTTTAACCCCCCTCTTATCGCATGACATTACATTCAAAGCACGATCTGTGCAGTTTGTTTCGAGTTTAATCTTTTGAGAACTGTGAAGTCTCATTATTTTCGTACTGTTACATCTGTATTCATTTCAGAGATGAATTGATTGAGATTGTGCGACTGCAGTCAGTATTAAACTTGTAATGATGTCGAGCTTGAAGCACATTCAGCTATTAGTATAGTTGATCTGTTCTCGATGGATCTTCCATGATCCTTCCAACGCTGCCAAGTGAAGCTGAGCAACATCAGTTTCGTCTCTCACACCCTCATTTGTTTGTGTGTGTGAGATGATAAAATACAGACTGCGTGAATAGTGTAAAATCGCGTGAATGTTCAAATACATTCAAGCAAACACATACAACCGACAAACCTCCGTGAAGATGCGAGTAAAAATGAGATCGCCTCACGAATAGCGTTGTCAGAGGCAACGCTGATAATCATTCACGGAAGTGTTAATAGATTTAGATTCCCGAATTCTTCATCAACTGTTTATGTTCACTTGAGACAAAACATATCTCCACAATATATCATGTATTTTGACGCTTTGTTGTATGAAATTGTCCGTTCAAACGCAAAAAGAAGCGAAAGCAATTTCGCATCAGTGTGCGTGCGTTAGACGCGACTCGCTGTTTCAAACAAACTGCGCAAAAACATTTATTTGAGTTGTTTTGCCATTTGTTGAGTTGAACAGTGTAAAATCGCTTGAATATTCAAACTGGGAAGCAGTAAAACACATCTCACTGCAGTAACTCTCATCGGGGCTCGTGCGTTAGACGCGACACGTCTCGCTGTTTCACGTAAACCGCTCGAAAACATTTATTTGAGTTGTTTTGCCATTTGTTGAGATGAATAGAATAAAATCGCGTGAATGTTCCAAATGTCAAGCATTAAACACACAATTGACACCTTTGTGCAGACACAGGCTAAATCCATCTGGCTTGGAGCTCCACCCACTAGTAGACAGAATTGCTCCATTAGAGAGATTTCTCCAGTAAAAGTGCATTTGGTAGACAGAGTTACACCAACAGAGGGAGCCTCTTTGCTCAGCCAATGTAAGTGAATGGGATTTTACTTGTAGACCGTATTAATCCAGTAGAGGGGCATTTTTGCTCAGCCATTGTAAATCAATGGGATTTTTTACATTTTTGATCGTCATTTATATAAAAAGCTTAAGTCGCATCAGGTAAAAAAAGACATACCAGCAAACTTCAGAATAGTCCCCAGGTCTATGGCAAGTTGCTTGCTTATAGCATTAAAGCTCTTGGAGGTACGGTTGTTGAAATTTTAGTCTCAGAAAAATACAAAAATAGTAATAATAATAATAATAAATGTATGTAACATAACAATATGTTATCTTTCTCAAGCCAACATAGTTGTGTCATCTTGAAGCATGTTAGGTTTGAAAAACCATCAGTCAAAATTACATTTGGTTTATTGACACTAATATATTGAGGGAATGTGGTCATTTACATAAACCTTTCAGCCATTTTGTATTGTATTAATTTTTGCTAAGTAACAAATTGAAAGACATCAATTCTACACATGGGTACCAAATGTCAAGTCAATTGGATCTACGGTTCAAGAGAAGAAGAGTTTTGAATGTTTCCCCAAATTTTCACTGTACAGGACAATCCATCACGCAGAACCTTATCCCTTGAGGCTTCTTTTGTTCCCAATGAGAAATGAGGCAAGTATACCAAGTTTTAGAACAATTGGAAAATTGGGGTGAAAATGCCATCATTTTGAAAATGTGACATTTGGGCATGGCCTGTAGCGAACCGCTAAGGGCGAATGTGGGCATTTCTTTGCACAGTACTTCAAAGGGATGTTATCTTGAAGAATGTTAGGTTTGAGAAACCCTCAGTCAAAATTACATTTGATTTATTGACAGATATATTGATTAAATGTGGACATTTACATAAACACGCCCCTTTCAGCCATTTATATCGTATTCATTTTTGCTAAGTAACGTTTTCAAAGACATCAATTCTACACATGCGTACCAAATTTCAAGTCAATTGGAGCTACGGTTCAGGAGGAGAAGAGTTTTGTAGGTTTTGGCAAATTTTCACTGTACAGGAAAATCCATTAAGGCAGAAGTTATGGGTCCTTGAGGCTTTTTTGTTTCCCATGAGAAATGAGGCATGTACACCAGGTTTGAGAATAATTGGACAAATGGCTTGGAAATGCCATGACTTTGAAAATATTTTTTGGGGCGTGGCGTGTAGCGCCACCTATGGGCGAATGTGGGCCATTCTTGGTTTGTAGGTTCCTGTTGGCCTGTAGTATCAATGTACCAAATTAGAAAGTTTTTGACAAAAAAATGTGCAATTTGGGCATGGCCTGTAGCGCCCCCTAAGGGAGAATGTGATCCATTCTTGGTTTGTGGATTCCTGTTGGCCTGTAGTATCAATATACCAAATTAGAACATTTTTGACCAGAAAATGGGAATTTTGGGCATGGCCTGTAGCGCCCCCTAAGGGAGAATGTGGGATATTCTTTACGCAATACTTCAGAGTGAAGTCATCTTGAAAGCATGTTAGGTTTGAAAACCCATTAGTCAAAATTGATCAAATGTGGAGATTTACATAAACACGCCATTTTGTATCGTATTCATTTTTCCTAAGTAACGTTTTCAAAGACATCAGTTCTACACATGTGTACCAAATTTCAAGTCAATTGGAGCTACGGTTCAGGAGAAGAAGAGTTTTGTAGGTTTTCATAAAATTTTCAAAATTTTCAAAAATCCATCATGGCGGAAGTTATGGGTCCTTGAGGCTTTTTTGTTCCCCATGAGAAATGAGGCATGTACACCGAGTTTCAGTATAATTGAACAAATGGCGTAGAAATGCCATTAATTGAATATATTTTTTTTGGGCGTAGCCTGTAGCGCCACCTATGGGCGAATGTGGTCCATTCTTGGTTTGGTGGAAACCGTTGGCATGGAGTATCAATGTGCCAATTTAGAAAATTTTTGACCAAGTGACTTTTTGAGATATTGGGGCTCAAGACACCTATAATATCACTTCAGAAGGCATGGATTAAACCACTGGAGTGGTATGGATTACTTTTATGCTGCATTTATGTGATTTTTGTAGCTTCTGAGTTCTGATCACCATTCAAGTGCATTGAAAGGTCCAACAGCGTTGAGATATTCTTCTAAAAAGCTTAATTTGTGTTTAACCCCCCTCTTATCGCATGACATTACATTCAAAGCACGATCTGTGCAGTTTGTTTCGAGTTTAATCTTTTGAGAACTGTGAAGTCTCATTATTTTCGTACTGTTACATCTGTATTCATTTCAGAGATGAATTGATTGAGATTGTGCGACTGCAGTCAGTATTAAACTTGTAATGATGTCGAGCTTGAAGCACATTCAGCTATTAGTATAGTTGATCTGTTCTCGATGGATCTTCCATGATCCTTCCAACGCTGCCAAGTGAAGCTGAGCAACATCAGTTTCGTCTCTCACACCCTCATTTGTTTGTGTGTGTGAGATGATAAAATACAGACTGCGTGAATAGTGTAAAATCGCGTGAATGTTCAAATACATTCAAGCAAACACATACAACCGACAAACCTCCGTGAAGATGCGAGTAAAAATGAGATCGCCTCACGAATAGCGTTGTCAGAGGCAACGCTGATAATCATTCACGGAAGTGTTAATAGATTTAGATTCCCGAATTCTTCATCAACTGTTTATGTTCACTTGAGACAAAACATATCTCCACAATATATCATGTATTTTGACGCTTTGTTGTATGAAATTGTCCGTTCAAACGCAAAAAGAAGCGAAAGCAATTTCGCATCAGTGTGCGTGCGTTAGACGCGACTCGCTGTTTCAAACAAACTGCGCAAAAACATTTATTTGAGTTGTTTTGCCATTTGTTGAGTTGAACAGTGTAAAATCGCTTGAATATTCAAACTGGAAAGTGTTAAAACACATACAACAGACAAACCTCCGTGAGGATGCGAGTAAAAATGAGATTGCCTCACTATCGCGTGCTGTCAGACACAACGCAGATGAAACATCATTCTCGGAAGTATTGATTCTTTAGGATCGATACGTCCATACCTTCTTTCTTTAGACATATGTTTCATGTTTTTTTGATAAGTGTTCGCGGAGTTTCACTTGATTTTTCTGACGTGTATCAGACAGATGATCGATAAGACATTGACGGCGCCCTGTTTATTTTCGTTATTTTACAAAAGCTCAAGGTTTTGTTGTTATTGTAAGTGTACACAAATAAAAGTAAACCTTTTATAGTTTGTAATGATCTCTTCCATGTATCTGAATTGGCAAAAATGACGCAGTATTTTGTTTAAGTTTTTTCCGCTGTTTAGAACAATGCATCTAAAAGGACATCATAGCGCCAGTGTTGACCCCCGTAATAATGCCAGAATTCAATAATGATTCCCGATTTCAAACTGCTCGAAAAGATTTATTTGAGTTGTTTTGCCATTTGTTGAGATGAATAGAATAAAATCGCGTGAATGTTCCAAATGTCAAGCATTAAACACACAATTGACACCTTTGTGCAGACACAGGCTAAATCCATCTGGCTTGGAGCTCCACCCACTAGTAGACAGAATTGCTCCATTAGAGAGATTTCTCCAGTAAAAGTGCATTTGGTAGACAGAGTTACACCAACAGAGGGAGCCTCTTTGCTCAGCCAATGTAAGTGAATGGGATTTTACTTGTAGACCGTATTAATCCAGTAGAGGGGGCATTTTTGCTCAGCCATTGTAAATCAATGGGATTTTTTACATTTTTGATCGTCATTTATATAAAAAGCTTAAGTCGCATCAGGTAAAAAAAGACATACCAGCAAACTTCAGAATAGTCCCCAGGTCTATGGCAAGTTGCTTGCTTATAGCATTAAAGCTCTTGGAGGTACGGTTGTTGAAATTTTAGTCTCAGAAAAATACAAAAATAGTAATAATAATAATAATAAATGTATGTAACATAACAATTTGTTATCTTTCTCAAGCCAACATAGTTGTGTCATCTTGAAGCATGTTAGGTTTGAAAAACCATCAGTCAAAATTACATTTGGTTTATTGACACTAATATATTGAGGCAATGTGGTCATTTACATAAACCTTTCAGCCATTTTGTATTGTATTAATTTTTGCTAAGTAACAAATTGAAAGACATCAATTCTACACATGGGTACCAAATGTCAAGTCAATTGGATCTACGGTTCAAGAGAAGAAGAGTTTTGAATGTTTCCCCAAATTTTCACTGTACAGGACAATCTATCACGCAGAACCTTATCCCTTGAGGCTTTTTTTGTTCCCAATGAGAAATGAGGCAAGTATACCAAGTTTTAGAACAATTGGAAAATTGGGGTGAAAATGCCATCATTTTGAAAATGTGACATTTGGGCATGGCCTGTAGCGAACCGCTAAGGGCGAATGTGGGCAATTCTTTGCACAGTACTTCAAAGGGATGTTATCTTGAAGAATGTTAGGTTTGAGAAACCCTCAGTCAAAATTACATTTGATTTATTGACATATATATTGATTAAATGTGGACATTTACATAAACACGCCCCTTTCAGCCATTTTATATCGTATTCAATTTTGCTAAGTAACGTTTTCAAAGACATCAATTCTACACATGCGTACCAAATTTCAAGTCAATTGTAGCTACGGTTCAGGAGGAGAAGAGTTTTGTATGTTTTGGCAAATTTTCACTGTACAGGAAAATCCATTATGGCAGAAGTTATGGGTCCTTGAGGCTTTTTTGTTTCCCATGAGAAATGAGGCATATACACCAGGTTTGAGAATAATTGGACAAATGGCTTGGAAATGCCATGACTTTGAAAATATTTTTTGGGGCGTGGCGTGTAGCGCCACCTATGGGCGAATGTGGGCCATTCTTGGTTTGGGGGTACCCGTTGGCATGGATTATCAATGTGGCAATTTAGAAAATTTTTGACCAGTGGCTTTTTGAGATATTGGGGCTCAAGGAGAATAATAATAATAATAATAATAAATATAGCTGCAAGCAGCAATGCGATTCCTCCTCAAAATGGCAAATAATTTAAAATTGATCAGTAGAGGGTTGGGGTTAAACCCTCCCAATGAAGGAATCCAAAAAACATGTCTTTCTGTCTGAATCTTAAACTAAACATTTTCAGTGTACAGGAAAATCCATCATGCCAGACCTTATGGATCCTGGAGGGTTTTTTGTTTACAATGAGAAATGAGGTATGGTCACCAGGTTTCAGAAGAACTTAATAAATGGGGTGGAAATACAATCACTTTGAAAAATTGACATTTGGGCATAGCCTGTAGCGCCCCCTAATGGCGAATATGGGCAATTCTTGGTTTGTAGGTTCCTGTTGGCCTGTAGTATCAATGTACCAAATTAGAAAGTTTTTGACAAAAAAATGTGCAATTTGGGCATGGCCTGTAGCGCCCCCTAAGGGAGAATGTGATCCATTCTTGGTTTGTGGATTCCTGTTGGCCTGTAGTATCAATATACCAAATTAGAACATTTTTGACCAGAAAATGGGAATTTTGGGCATGGCCTGTAGCGCCCCCTAAGGGAGAATGTGGGATATTCTTTACGCAATACTTCAGAGTGAAGTCATCTTGAAAGCATGTTAGGTTTGAAAACCCATTAGTCAAAATTGATCAAATGTGGAGATTTACATAAACACGCCATTTTGTATCGTATTCATTTTTCCTAAGTAACGTTTTCAAAGACATCAGTTCTACACATGTGTACCAAATTTCAAGTCAATTGGAGCTACGGTTCAGGAGAAGAAGAGTTTTGTAGGTTTTCATAAATTTTCACAATATTTTCAAAATTTTCAAAAATCCATCATGGCGGAAGTTATGGGTCCTTGAGGCTTTTTTGTTCCCCATGAGAAATGAGGCATGTACACCGAGTTTCAGTATAATTGAACAAATGGCGTAGAAATGCCATTAATTGAATATATTTTTTTTGGGCGTAGCCTGTAGCGCCACCTATGGGCGAATGTGGTCCATTCTTGGTTTGGTGGAAACCGTTGGCATGGAGTATCAATGTGCCAATTTAGAAAATTTTTGACCAAGTGACTTTTTGAGATATTGGGGCTCAAGACACCTATAATATCACTTCAGAAGGCATGGATTAAACCACTGGAGTGGTATGGATTACTTTTATGCTGCATTTATGTGATTTTTGTAGCTTCTGAGTTCTGATCACCATTCAAGTGCATTGAAAGGTCCAACAGCGTTGAGATATTCTTCTAAAAAGCTTAATTTGTGTTTAACCCCCCTCTTATCGCATGACATTACATTCAAAGCACGATCTGTGCAGTTTGTTTCATTGAGTTTAATCTTTTGAGAACTGTGAAATCTCATTATTTTCGTACTGTTACATCTGTATTCATTTCAGAGATTAATTGATTGAGATTGTGCGACTGCAGTCAGTATTAAACTTGTAATGATGTCGAGCTTGAAGCACATTCAGCTATTAGTATAGTTGATCTGTTCTCGATGGATCTTCCATGATCCTTCCAACGCTGTCAAGTGAAGCTGAGCAACATCAGTTTCGTCTCTCACACCCTCATTTGTTTGTGTGTGTGAGATGATAAAATACAGACTGCGTGAATGGTGTAAAATCGCGTGAATGTTCAAATACATTCAAGCAAACACATACAACCGACAAACCTCCGTGAAGATGCGAGTAAAAATGAGATCGCCTCACGAATAGCGTTGTCAGAGGCAACGCTGATAATCATTCTCGGAAGTGTTACTAGATTTAGATTCCCGAATTCTTCATCAACTGTTTATGTTCACTTGAGACAAAACAGACTCCACAATATATCATGTAGTTTGACGCTTTGTTGTATGAAATTGTCCGTTCAAACGCAAAAAGAAGTCAAAAGCAATTTCGCATCAGGGTGCGTGCGTTAGACGCGACTCGCTGTTTCAAACAAACTGCGCAAAATCATTTATTTGAGTTGTTTTGCCATTTGTTGAGTTAAATAGTGTAAAATCGCTTGAATATTCAAACTGGAAAGTGTTAAAACACATACAACAGACAAACCTCCGTGAGGATGCGAGTAAAAATGAGATCGCCTCACTATCGCGTGCTGTCAGACACAACGCAGATGAAACATCATTCTTGGAAGTATTGATTCTTTAGGATCGATACGTCCATCCCTTCTTTCTTTAGACATATGTTTCATGTTTGTGTGATAAGTGTTCGCGGAGTTTCACTTGATTTTTCTGACGTGTATCAGACAAATGATCGATAAGACATTGACGGCGCCCTGTTTATTTTCGTTATTTTACAAAAGCTCAAGGTTTTGTTGTTATTATAAGTGTACACAAATAAAAGTAAACCTTTTATAGTTTGTAATGATCTCTTCCATGTATCTGAATTGGCAAAAATGACGCAGTATTTTGTTTAAGTTTTTTCCGCTGTTTAGAACAGTGCATCTAAAAGGACATCATAGCGCCAGTGTTGACCCCCGTAATAATGCCAGAATTCAATAATGATTCCCGATTTCAAACTGCTCGAAAAGATTTATTTGAGTTGTTTTGCCATTTGTTGAGTTGAATAGTGTAAAATCGCTTGAATATTCAAACTGGGAAGCAGTAAAACACATCTCACTGACCTTTGTGCAGTAACTCTCATCAGGGCTCGTGCGTTAGACGCGACATGTCTCGCTGTTTCACGTAAACTGCTCGAAAACATTTATTTGAGTTGTTTTGACATTTGTTGAGATGAATAGTATAAAATCGCGTGAATGTTCCAAATGTCAAGCATTAAACACACAATTGACACCTTTGTGCAGACACAGGATAAATCCATCTGGCTTGGAGCTCCACCCACTAGTAGACAGAATTGCTCCATTAGAGAGATTTCTCCAGTAAAAGTGCATTTGGTAGACAGAGTTACACCAACAGAGGGAGCATCTTTGCTCAGCCAATGTAAGTGAATGGGATTTTACTTGTAGACCGTATTAATCCAGTAGAGGGGGCATTTTTGCTCAGCCATTGTAAATCAATGGGATTTTTTACATTTTTGATCGTCATTTATATAAAAAGCTTAAGTCGCATCAGGTAAAAAAAGACATACCAGCAAACTTCAGAATAGTCCCCAGGTCTATGGCAAGTTGCTTGCTTATAGCATTAAAGCTCTTGGAGGTACGGTTGTTGAAATTTTAGTCTCAGAAAAATACAAAAATTGTGATAATAATAATAATAAATGTATGTAAGCTTTCTCAAGCCAACATAGTTATGTCATCTTGAAGCATGTTAGGTTTGAAAAACCATCAGTCAAAATTACATTTGGTTTATTGACACTAATATATTGAGGCAATGTGGTCATTTACATAAACACACACCTTTCAGCCATTTTGTATTGTATTAATTTTTGCTAAGTAACAAATTGAAAGACATCAATTCTACACATGGGTACCAAATGTCAAGTCAATTGGATCTACGGTTCAAGAGAAGAAGAGTTTTGAATGTTTCCCCAAATTTTCACTGTACAGGACAATCCATCATGAAGAACCTTAGGCTTTTTTTGTTCCCAATGAGAAATGAGGCAAGTATACCAAGTTTTAGAATAATTGGAAAATTGGGGTGAAAATGCCATCATTTTGAAAATGTGACATTTGGGCATGGCCTGTAGCGAACCGCTAAGGGCGAATGTCGGCAATTCTTTGCACAGTACTTCAAAGGGATGTTATCTTGAAGCATGTCAGGTTTTAAAATCCCTCAGTCAAAATTACATTTGATTTATTGACATATATATTGATTAAATGTGGACATTTACATAAACACGCCCCTTTCAGCCATTTTATATCGTATTCATTTTTGCTAAGTAAAGTTTTCAAAGACATCAATTCTACACATGCGTACCAAATTTCAAGTCAATTGGAGCTACGGTTCAGGAGAAGAAGAGTTTTGTAGGTTTTGGCAAATTTTCACTGTACAGGAAAATCCATTATGGCAGAAGTTATGTGTCCTTGAGGCTTTTTTGTTTCCCATGAGAAATGAGGCATGTACACCAGGTTTGAGAATAATTGGACAAATGGCTTGGAAATGCCATGACTTTGAAAATATTTTTTGGGGCGTGGCCTGTAGTGCCACCTATGGGCGAATGTGGGCCATTCTTGGTTTGGGGGTACCCGTTGGCATGGATTATCAATGTGGCAATTTAGAAAATTTTTGACCAGTGACTTTTTGAGATATTGGGGCTCAAGGAGAATAATAATAATAATAATAATAAATATAGCTGCAAGCAGCAATGCGATTCCTCCTCAAAATGGCAAATAATTTAAAATTGATCAGTAGAGGGTTGGGGTTAAACCCTCCCAATGAAGGAATCCAAAAAACATGTCTTTCTGTCTGAATCTTAAATTAAACATTTTCAGTGTACAGCAAAATCAATCATGCCAGACCTTATGGATCCTGGAGGGTTTTTTGTTTACAATGAGAAATGAGGTATGGTCACCAGGTTTCAGAAGAACTAAATAAATGGGGTGGAAATACAATCACTTTGAAAAATTGACATTTGGGCATAGCCTGTAGCGCCCCCTAATGGCGAATATGGGCAATTCTTGGTTTGTAGGTTCCTGTTGGCCTGTAGTATCAATGTACCAAATTAGAAAGTTTTTGACAAAAAAATGTGCAATTTGGGCATGGCCTGTAGTGCCCCCTAAGGGAGAATGTGAGCCATTCTTGGTTTGTGGATTCCTGTTGGCCTGTAGTATCAATATACCAAATTAGAACATTTTTGACCAGAAAATGGGAATTTTGGGCATGGCCTGTAGCGCCCCCTAAGGGAGAATGTGGGATATTCTTTACGCAATACTTCAGAGTGAAGTCATCTTGAAGCATGTTAGGTTTGAAAACCCATTAGTCAAAATTGATCAAATGTGGAGATTTACATAAACATGCCATTTTGTATCGTATTCATTTTTCCTAAGTAACGTTTTCAAAGACATCAGTTCTACACGTGTACCAAATTTCAAGTCAATTGGAGCTACAGTTCAGGAGAAGAAGAGTTTTGTAGGTTTTCATAAATTTTCACAATATTTTCAAAATTTTCAAAAATCCATCATGGCGGAAGTTATGGGTCCTTGAGGCTTTTTTGTTCCCCATGAGAAATGAGGCATGTACACCGAGTTTCAGTATAATTGAACAAATGGCGTAGAAATGCCATTAATTGAATATATTTTTTTTGGGCGTGGCCTGTAGCGCCACCTATGGGCGAATGTGTTCCATTCTTGGTTTGGGGAAACCGTTGGCATGGAGTATCAATGTGCCAATTTAGAAAATTTTTGACCAGTGACTTTTTGAGATATTGGGGCTCAAGACACCTATAATATCACTTCAGAAGGCATGGATTAAACCACTGGAGTGGTATGGATTACTTTTATGCTGCATTTATCTGATATTTGTAGCTTCTGAGTTCTGATCACCATTCAAGTGCATTGAAAGGTCCAACAGCGTTGAGATATTCTTCTAAAAAGCTTAATTTGTGTTTAACCCCCCTCTTATCGCATGACATTACATTCAAAGCACGATCTGTGCAGTTTGTTTCATTGAGTTTAATCTTTTGAGAACTGTGAAGTCTCATTATTTTCGTACTGTTACATCTGTATTCATTTCAGAGATGAATTGATTGAGATTGTGCAACTGCAGTCAGTATTAAACTTGTAATGATGTCGAGCTTGAAGCACATTCAGCTATTAGTATAGTTGATCTGTTCTCGATGGATCTTCCATGATCCTTCCAACGCTGTCAAGTGAAGCTGAGCAACATCAGTTTCGTCTCTCACACCCTCATTTGTTTGTGTGTGTGAGATGATAAAATACAGACTGCGTGAATGGTGTAAAATCACATGAATGTTCAAATACATTCAAGCAAACACATACAACCGACAAACCTCCATGAAGATGCGAGTAAAAATGAGATCGCCTCGCGAATAGCGTTGTCAGAGGCAACGCTGATAATCATTCTCGGAAGTGTTACTAGATTTAGATTCCCGAATTCTTCATCAACTGTTTATGTTCACTTGAGACAAAACAGACTCCACAATATATCATGTAGTTTGACGCTTTGTTGTATGAAATTGTCCGTTCAAACGCAAAAAGAAGCGAAAGCAATTTCGCATCAGGGTGCGTGCGTTAGACGCGACTCGCTGTTTCAAACAAACTGCGCAAAAACATTTATTTGAGTTGTTTTGCCATTTGTTGAGTTAAATAGTGTAAAATCGCTTGAATATTCAAACTGGAAAGTGTTAAAACACATACAACAGACAAACATCAGTGAGGATGCGAGTAAAAATGAGATCGCCTCACTATCGCGTGCTGTCAGACACAACGCAGATGAAACATCATTCTTGGAAGTATTGATTCTTTAGGATCGATACGTCCATCCCTTCTTTCTTTAGACATATGTTTCATGTTTGTGTGATAAGTGTTCGCGGAGTTTCACTTGATTTTTCTGACGTGTATCAGACAGATGATCGATAAGACATTGACGGCGCCCTGTTTATTTTCGTTATTTTACAAAAGCTCAAGGTTTTGTTGTTATTGTAAGTGTACACAAATAAAAGTAAACCTTTTATAGTTTGTAATGATCTCTTCCATGTATCTGAATTGGCAAAAATGACGCAGTATTTTGTTTAAGTTTTTTCCGCTGTTTAGAACAATGCATCTAAAAGGACATCATAGCGCCAGTGTTGACCCCCGTAATAATGCCAGAATTCAATAATGATTCCCGATTTCAAACTGCTCGAAAAGATTTATTTGAGTTGTTTTGCCATTTGTTGAGTTGAATAGTGTAAAATCGCTTGAATATTCAAACTGGGAAGCAGTAAAACACATCTCACTGACCTTTGTGCAGTAACTCTCATCAGGGCTCGTGCGTTAGACGCGACACGTCTCGCTGTTTCACGTAAACCGCTCGAAAACATTTATTTGAGTTGTTTTGCAATTTGTTGAGATGAATAGTATAAAATCGCGTGAATGTTCCAAATGTCAAGCATTAAACACACAATTGACACCTTTGTGCAGACACAGGCTAAATCCATCTGGCTTGGAGCTCCACCCACTAGTAGACAGAATTGCTCCATTAGAGAGATTTCTCCAGTAAAAGTGCATTTGGTAGACAGAGTTACACCAACAGAGGGAGCCTCTTTGCGCAGCCAATGTAAGTGAATGGGATTTTACTTGTAGACCGTATTAATCCAGTAGAGGGGGCATTTTTGCTCAGCCATTGTAAATCAATCGGATTTTTTACATTTTTGATCGTCATTTATATAAAAAGCTTAAGTCGCATCAGGTCAAAAAAGACATACCAGTAAACTTCAGAATAGTCCCCAGGTCTATGGCAAGTTGCTTGCTTATAGCATTAAAGCTCTTGGAGGTACAGTTGTTGAAATTTTAGTCTCAGAAAAATACAAAAATTGTAATAATAATAATAATAAATGTATGTAACATAACAATATGTTAGCTTTCTCAAGCCAACATAGTTATGTCATCTTGAAGCATGTTAGGTTTGAAAAACCATCAGTCAAAATTACATTTGGTTTATTGACACTAATATATTGAGGCAATGTGGTCATTTACATAAACACACACCTTTCAGCCATTTTGTATTGTATTAATTTTTGCTAAGTAACAAATTGAAAGACATCAATTCTACACATGGGTACCAAATGTCAAGTCAATTGGATCTACGGTTCAAGAGAAGAAGAGTTTTGAATGTTTCCCCAAATTTTCACTGTACAGGACAATCCATCACGCAGAACCTTATCCATTGAGGCTTTTTGTGTTCCCAATGAGAAATGAGGCAAGTATACCAAGTTTTAGAACAATTGGAAAATTGGGGTGAAAATGCCATCATTTTGAAAATGTGACATTTGGGCATGGCCTGTAGCGAACCGCTAAGGGCGAATGTGGGCAATTCTTTGCACAGTACTTCAAAGGGATGTTATCTTGAAGAATGTTAGGTTTGAGAAACCCTCAGTCAAAATTACATTTGATTTATTGACATATATATTGATTAAATGTGGACATTTACATAAACACGCCCCTTTCAGCCATTTTATATCGTATTCATTTTTGCTAAGTAAAGTTTTCAAAGACATCAATTCTACACATGC
Source organism: Moxostoma hubbsi (assembly GCA_032164185.1). NCBI lineage: Eukaryota > Metazoa > Chordata > Actinopteri > Cypriniformes > Catostomidae > Moxostoma > Moxostoma hubbsi. The sequence continues at coordinate 1,410,569 of JAVLUX010000196.1, read as the reverse complement.
GTACCAAATTTCAAGTCAATTGGAGCTACGGTTCAGGAGGAGAATAGTTTTGTAGGTTTTGGCAAATTTTCACTGTACAGGAAAATCCATTATGGCAGAAGTTATGGGTCCTTGAGGCTTTTTTGTTTCCCATGAGAAATGAGGCATGTACACCAGGTTTGAGAATAATTGGACAAATGGCTTGGAAATGCCATGACTTTGAAAATATTTTTTGGGGCGTGTAGCGCCACCTATGGGCGAATGTGGGCCATTCTTGGTTTGGGGGTACCCGTTGGCATGGATTATCAATGTGGCAATTTAGAAAATTTTTGACCAGTGACTTTTTGAGATATTGGGGCTCAAGGAGAATAATAATAATAATAATAATAAATATAGCTGCAAGCAGCAATGCGATTCCTCCTCAAAATGGCAAATAATTTAAAATTGATCAGTAGAGGGTTGGGGTTAAACCCTCCCAATGAAGGAATCCAAAAAACATGTCTTTCTGTCTGAATCTTAAACTAAACATTTTCAGTGTACAGGAAAATCCATCATGCCAGACCTTATGGATCCTGGAGGGTTTTTTGTTTACAATGAGAAATGAGGTATGGTCACCAGGTTTCAGAAGAACTTAATAAATGGGGTGGAAATACAATCACTTTGAAAAATTGACATTTGGGCATAGCCTGTAGCGCCCCCTAATGGCGAATATGGGCAATTCTTGGTTTGTAGGTTCCTGTTGGCCTGTAGTATCAATGTACCAAATTAGAAAGTTTTTGACAAAAAAATGTGCAATTTGGGCATGGCCTGTAGCGCCCCCTAAGGGAGAATGTGATCCATTCTTGGTTTGTGGATTCCTGCTGGCCTGTAGTATCAATATACCAAATTAGAACATTTTTGACCAGAAAATGGGAATTTTGGGCATGGCCTGTAGCGCCCCCTAAGGGAGAATGTGGGATATTCTTTACGCAATACTTCAGAGTGAAGTCATCTTGAAAGCATGTTAGGTTTGAAAACCCATTAGTCAAAATTGATCAAATGTGGAGATTTACATAAACACGCCATTTTGTATCGTATTCATTTTTCCTAAGTAACGTTTTCAAAGACATCAGTTCTACACATGTGTACCAAATTTCAAGTCAATTGGAGCTACGGTTCAGGAGTAGAAGAGTTTTGTATGTTTTCATAAATGTTCACAATATTTTCAAAATTTTCAAAAATCCATCATGGCGGAAGTTATGGGTCCTTGAGGCTTTTTTGTTCCCCATGAGAAATGAGGCATGTACACCGAGTTTCAGTATAATTGAACAAATGGCGTAGAAATGCCATTAATTGAATATATTTTTTTTGGGCGTAGCCTGTAGCGCCACCTATGGGCGAATGTGGTCCATTCTTGGTTTGGTGGAAACCGTTGGCATGGAGTATCAATGTGCCAATTTAGAAAATTTTTGACCAAGTGACTTTTTGAGATATTGGGGCTCAAGACACCTATAATATCACTTCAGAAGGCATGGATTAAACCACTGGAGTGGTATGGATTACTTTTATGCTGCATTTATGTGATTTTTGTAGCTTCTGAGTTCTGATCACCATTCAAGTGCATTGAAAGGTCCAACAGCGTTGAGATATTCTTCTAAAAAGCTTAATTTGTGTTTAACCCCCCTCTTATCGCATGACATTACATTCAAAGCACGATCTGTGCAGTTTGTTTCATTGAGTTTAATCTTTTGAGAACTGTGAAATCTCATTATTTTCGTACTGTTACATCTGTATTCATTTCAGAGATGAATTGATTGAGATTGTGCGACTGCAGTCAGTATTAAACTTGTAATGATGTCGAGCTTGAAGCACATTCAGCTATTAGTATAGTTGATCTGTTCTCGATGGATCTTCCATGATCCTTCCAACGCTGTCAAGTGAAGCTGAGCAACATCAGTTTCGTCTCTCACACCCTCATTTGTTTGTGTGTGTGAGATGATAAAATACAGACTGCGTGAATGGTGTAAAATCGCGTGAATGTTCAAATACATTCAAGCAAACACATACAACCGACAAACCTCCGTGAAGATGCGAGTAAAAATGAGATCGCCTCACGAATAGCGTTGTCAGAGGCAACGCTGATAATCATTCTCGGAAGTGTTACTAGATTTAGATTCCCGAATTCTTCATCAACTGTTTATGTTCACTTGAGACAAAACAGACTCCACAATATATCATGTAGTTTGACGCTTTGTTGTATGAAATTGTCCGTTCAAACGCAAAAAGAAGTCAAAAGCAATTTCGCATCAGGGTGCGTGCGTTAGACGCGACTCGCTGTTTCAAACAAACTGCGCAAAATCATTTATTTGAGTTGTTTTGCCATTTGTTGAGTTAAATAGTGTAAAATCGCTTGAATATTCAAACTGGAAAGTGTTAAAACACATACAACAGACAAACCTCCGTGAGGATGCGAGTAAAAATGAGATCGCCTCACTATCGCGTGCTGTCAGACACAACGCAGATGAAACATCATTCTTGGAAGTATTGATTCTTTAGGATCGATACGTCCATCCCTTCTTTCTTTAGACATATGTTTCATGTTTGTGTGATAAGTGTTCGCGGAGTTTCACTTGATTTTTCTGACGTGTATCAGACAAATGATCGATAAGACATTGACGGCGCCCTGTTTATTTTCGTTATTTTACAAAAGCTCAAGGTTTTGTTGTTATTATAAGTGTACACAAATAAAAGTAAACCTTTTATAGTTTGTAATGATCTCTTCCATGTATCTGAATTGGCAAAAATGACGCAGTATTTTGTTTAAGTTTTTTCCGCTGTTTAGAACAGTGCATCTAAAAGGACATCATAGCGCCAGTGTTGACCCCCGTAATAATGCCAGAATTCAATAATGATTCCCGATTTCAAACTGCTCGAAAAGATTTATTTGAGTTGTTTTGCCATTTGTTGAGTTGAATAGTGTAAAATCGCTTGAATATTCAAACTGGGAAGCAGTAAAACACATCTCACTGACCTTTGTGCAGTAACTCTCATCAGGGCTCGTGCGTTAGACGCGACATGTCTCGCTGTTTCACGTAAACTGCTCGAAAACATTTATTTGAGTTGTTTTGACATTTGTTGAGATGAATAGTATAAAATCGCGTGAATGTTCCAAATGTCAAGCATTAAACACACAATTGACACCTTTGTGCAGACACAGGATAAATCCATCTGGCTTGGAGCTCCACCCACTAGTAGACAGAATTGCTCCATTAGAGAGATTTCTCCAGTAAAAGTGCATTTGGTAGACAGAGTTACACCAACAGAGGGAGCATCTTTGCTCAGCCAATGTAAGTGAATGGGATTTTACTTGTAGACCGTATTAATCCAGTAGAGGGGGCATTTTTGCTCAGCCATTGTAAATCAATGGGATTTTTTACATTTTTGATCGTCATTTATATAAAAAGCTTAAGTCGCATCAGGTAAAAAAAGACATACCAGCAAACTTCAGAATAGTCCCCAGGTCTATGGCAAGTTGCTTGCTTATAGCATTAAAGCTCTTGGAGGTACGGTTGTTGAAATTTTAGTCTCAGAAAAATACAAAAATTGTGATAATAATAATAATAAATGTATGTAAGCTTTCTCAAGCCAACATTGTTATGTCATCTTGAAGCATGTTAGGTTTGAAAAACCATCAGTCAAAATTACATTTGGTTTATTGACACTAATATATTGAGGCAATGTGGTCATTTACATAAACACACACCTTTCAGCCATTTTGTATTGTATTAATTTTTGCTAAGTAACAAATTGAAAGACATCAATTCTACACATGGGTACCAAATGTCAAGTCAATTGGATCTACGGTTCAAGAGAAGAAGAGTTTTGAATGTTTCCCCAAATTTTCACTGTACAGGACAATCCATCATGCAGAACCTTAGGCTTTTTTTGTTCCCAATGAGAAATGAGGCAAGTATACCAAGTTTTAGAATAATTGGAAAATTGGGGTGAAAATGCCATCATTTTGAAAATGTGACATTTGGGCATGGCCTGTAGCGAACCGCTAAGGGCGAATGTCGGCAATTCTTTGCACAGTACTTCAAAGGGATGTTATCTTGAAGCATGTCAGGTTTTAAAATCCCTCAGTCAAAATTACATTTGATTTATTGACATATATATTGATTAAATGTGGACATTTACATAAACACGCCCCTTTCAGCCATTTTATATCGTATTCATTTTTGCTAAGTAAAGTTTTCAAAGACATCAATTCTACACATGCGTACCAAATTTCAAGTCAATTGGAGCTACGGTTCAGGAGAAGAAGAGTTTTGTAGGTTTTGGCAAATTTTCACTGTACAGGAAAATCCATTATGGCAGAAGTTATGGGTCCTTGAGGCTTTTTTGTTTCCCATGAGAAATGAGGCATGTACACCAGGTTTGAGAATAATTGGACAAATGGCTTGGAAATGCCATGACTTTGAAAATATTTTTTGGGGCGTGGCCTGTAGTGCCAGCTATGGGCGAATGTGGGCCATTCTTGGTTTGGGGGTACCCGTTGGCATGGATTATCAATGTGGCAATTTAGAAAATTTTTGACCAGTGACTTTTTGAGATATTGGGGCTCAAGGAGAATAATAATAATAATAATAATAAATATAGCTGCAAGCAGCAATGCGATTCCTCCTCAAAATGGCAAATAATTTAAAATTGATCAGTAGAGGGTTGGGGTTAAACCCTCCCAATGAAGGAATCCAAAAAACATGTCTTTCTGTCTGAATCTTAAATTAAAAATTTTCAGTGTACAGCAAAATCAATCATGCCAGACCTTATGGATCCTGGAGGGTTTTTTGTTTACAATGAGAAATGAGGTATGGTCACCAGGTTTCAGAAGAACTAAATAAATGGGGTGGAAATACAATCACTTTGAAAAATTGACATTTGGGCATAGCCTGTAGCGCCCCCTAATGGCGAATATGGGCAATTCTTGGTTTGTAGGTTCCTGTTGGCCTGTAGTATCAATGTACCAAATTAGAAAGTTTTTGACAAAAAAATGTGCAATTTGGGCATGGCCTGTAGTGCCCCCTAAAGGAGAATGTGAGCCATTCTTGGTTTGTGGATTCCTGTTGGCCTGTAGTATCAATATACCAAATTAGAACATTTTTGACCAGAAAATGGGAATTTTGGGCATGGCCTGTAGCGCCCCCTAAGGGAGAATGTGGGATATTCTTTACGCAATACTTCAGAGTGAAGTCATCTTGAAGCATGTTAGGTTTGAAAACCCATTAGTCAAAATTGATAAAATGTGGAGATTTACATAAACATGCCATTTTGTATCGTATTCATTTTTCCTAAGTAACGTTTTCAAAGACATCAGACACGTGTACCAAATTTCAAGTCAATTGGAGCTACGGTTCAGGAGAAGAAGAGTTTTGTAGGTTTTCATAAATTTTCACAATATTTTCAAAATTTTCAAAAATCCATCATGGCGGAAGTTATGGGTCCTTGAGGCTTTTTTGTTCCCCATGAGAAATGAGGCATGTACACCGAGTTTCAGTATAATTGAACAAATGGCGTAGAAATGCCATTAATTGAATATATTTTTTTTGGGCGTGGCCTGTAGCGCCACCTATGGGCGAATGTGGTCCATTCTTGGTTTGGGGGAAACCGTTGGCATGGAGTATCAATGTGCCAATTTAGAAAATTTTTGACCAGTGACTTTTTGAGATATTGGGGCTCAAGACACCTATAATATCACTTCAGAAGGCATGGATTAAACCACTGGAGTGGTATGGATTACTTTTATGCTGCATTTATGTGATTTTTGTAGCTTCTGAGTTCTGATCACCATTCAAGTGCATTGAAAGGTCCAACAGCGTTGAGATATTCTTCTAAAAAGCTTAATTTGTGTTTAACCCCCCTCTTATCGCATGACATTACATTCAAAGCACGATCTGTGCAGTTTGTTTCATTGAGTTTAATCTTTTGAGAACTGTGAAGTCTCATTATTTTCGTACTGTTACATCTGTATTCATTTCAGAGATGAATTGATTGAGATTGTGCGACTGCAGTCAGTATTAAACTTGTAATGATGTCGAGCTTGAAGCACATTCAGCTATTAGTATAGTTGATCTGTTCTCGATGGATCTTCCATGATCCTTCCAACGCTGTCAAGTGAAGCTGAGCAACATCAGTTTCGTCTCTCACACCCTCATTTGTTTGTGTGTGTGAGATGATAAAATACAGACTGCGTGAATGGTGTAAAATCACATGAATGTTCAAATACATTCAAGCAAACACATACAACCGACAAACCTCCGTGAAGATGCGAGTAAAAATGAGATCGCCTCGCGAATAGCGTTGTCAGAGGCAACGCTGATAATCATTCTCGGAAGTGTTACTAGATTTAGATTCCCGAATTCTTCATCAACTGTTTATGTTCACTTGAGACAAAACAGACTCCACAATATATCATGTAGTTTGACGCTTTGTTGTATGAAATTGTCCCTTCAAACGCAAAAAGAAGCGAAAGCAATTTCGCATCAGGGTGCGTGCGTTAGACGCGACTCGCTGTTTCAAACAAACTGCGCAAAAACATTTATTTGAGTTGTTTTGCCATTTGTTGAGTTAAATAGTGTAAAATCGCTTGAATATTCAAACTGGAAAGTGTTAAAACACATACAACAGACAAACCTCCGTGAGGATGCGAGTAAAAATGAGATCGCCTCACTATCGCGTGCTGTCAGACACAACGCAGATGAAACATCATTCTCGGAAGTATTGATTCTTTAGGATCGATACGTCCATCCCTTCTTTGTTTAGACATATGTTTCATGTTTGTGTGATAAGTGTTCGCGGAGTTTCACTTGATTTTTCTGACGTGTATAAGACAGATGATCGATAAGACATTGACGGCGCCCTGTTTATTTTCGTTATTTTACAAAAGCTCAAGGTTTTGTTGTTATTGTAAGTGTACACAAATAAAAGTAAACCTTTTATAGTTTGTAATGATCTCTTCCATGTATCTGAATTGGCAAAAATGACGCAGTATTTTGTTTAAGTTTTTTCCGCTGTTTAGAACAATGCATCTAAAAGGACATCATAGCGCCAGTGTTGACCCCCGTAATAATGCCAGAATTCAATAATGATTCCCGATTTCAAACTGCTCGAAAAGATTTATTTGAGTTGTTTTGCCATTTGTTGAGTTGAATAGTGTAAAATCGCTTGAATATTCAAACTGGGAAGCAGTAAAACACATCTCACTGACCTTTGTGCTGTAACTCTCATCAGGGCTCGTGCGTTAGACGCGACATGTCTCGCTGTTTCACGTAAACTGCTCGAAAACATTTATTTGAGTTGTTTTGACATTTGTTGAGATGAATAGTATAAAATCGCGTGAATGTTCCAAATGTCAAGCATTAAACACACAATTGACACCTTTGTGCAGACACAGGCTAAATCCATCTGGCTTGGAGCTCCACCCACTAGTAGACAGAATTGCTCCATTAGAGAGATTTCTCCAGTAAAAGTGCATTTGGTAGACAGAGTTACACCAACAGAGGGAGCATCTTTGCTCAGCCAATGTAAGTGAATGGGATTTTACTTGTAGACCGTATTAATCCAGTAGAGGGGGCATTTTTGCTCAGCCATTGTAAATCAATCGGATTTTTTACATTTTTGATCGTCATTTATATAAAAAGCTTAAGTCGCATCAGGTAAAAAAAGACATACCAGCAAACTTCAGAATAGTCCCCAGGTCTATGGCAAGTTGCTTGCTTATAGCATTAAAGCTCTTGGAGGTACGGTTGTTGAAATTTTAGTCTCAGAAAAATACAAAAATTGTAATAATAATAATAATAAATGTATGTAAGCTTTCTCAAGCCAACATAGTTATGTCATCTTGAAGCATGTTAGGTTTGAAAAACCATCAGTCAAAATTACATTTGGTTTATTGACACTAATATATTGAGGCAATGTGGTCATTTACATAAACACACACCTTTCAGCCATTTTGTATTGTATTAATTTTTGCTAAGTAACAAATTGAAAGACATCAATTCTACACATGGGTACCAAATGTCAAGTCAATTGGATCTACGGTTCAAGAGAAGAGTTTTGAATGTTTCCCCAAATTTTCACTGTACAGGACAATCCATCATGCAGAACCTTAGGCTTTTTTTGTTCCCAATGAGAAATGAGGCAAGTATACCAAGTTTTAGAGTAATTGGAAAATTGGGGTGAAAATGCCATCATTTTGAAAATGTGACATTTGGGCATGGCCTGTAGCAAACCGCTAAGGGCGAATGTCGGCAATTCTTTGCACAGTTCTTCAAAGGGATGTTATCTTGAAGCATGTCAGGGTTTAAAATCCCTCAGTCAAAATTACATTTGATTTATTGACATATATATTGATTAAATGTGGACATTTACATAAACACGCCCCTTTCAGCCATTTTTAATCGTACCTTATGGGTCCTTGAGGCTTTTTTGTTCCCAATAAGAAATGAGGCAAGTATACCAAGTTTTAGAATATTTAGAAAATTGTGGTGAAAATGCCATCATTTTGAAAATGTGACATTTGGGTGTGGCCTGTAGAGAACCGCTAAGGGCGAATGTGGGCAATTCTTTGCACAGTACTTCAAAGGGATGTTATCTTGAAGAATGTTAGGTTTGAGAAACCCTCAGTCAAAATTACATTTGATTTATTGACATATATATTGATTAAATGTGGACATTTACATAAACACGCCCCTTTCAGCCATTTTATATCGTATTCATTTTTGCTAAGTAAAGTTTTCAAAGACATCAATTCTACACATGCGTACCAAATTTCAAGTCAATTGGAGCTACGGTTCAGGAGAAGAAGAGTTTTGTAGGTTTTGGCAAATTTTCACTGTACAGGAAAATCCATTATGGCAGAAGTTATGGGTCCTTGAGGCTTTTTTGTTTCCCATGAGAAATGAGGCATGAACACCAGGTTTGAGAATAATTGGACAAATGGCTTGGAAATGCCATGACTTTGAATATATTTTTTGGGGCGTGGCCTGTAGTGCCACCTATGGGCGAATGTGGGCCATTCTTGGTTTGGGGGTACCCGTTGGCATGGATTATCAATGTGGCAATTTAGAAAATTTTTGACCAGTGACTTTTTGAGATATTGGGGCTCAAGGAGAATAATAATAATAATAATAATAAATATAGCTGCAAGCAGCAATGCGATTCCTCCTCAAAATGGCAAATAATTTAAAATTGATCAGTAGAGGGTTGGGGTTAAACCCTCCCAATGAAGGAATCCAAAAAACATGTCTTTCTGTCTGAATCTTAAACTAAACATTTTCAGTGTACAGGAAAATCCATCATGCCAGACCTTATGGATCCTGGAGGGTTTTTTGTTTACAATGAGAAATGAGGTATGGTCACCAGGTTTCAGAAGAACTTAATAAATGGGGTGGAAATACAATCACTTTGAAAAATTGACATTTGGGCATAGCCTGTAGCGCCCCCTAATGGCGAATATGGGCAATTCTTGGTTTGTAGGTTCCTGTTGGCCTGTAGTATCAATGTGCCAATTTAGAAAATTTTTGACCAAGTGACTTTTTGAGATATTGGGGCTCAAGACACCTATAATATCACTTCAGAAGGCATGGATTAAACCACTGGAGTGGTATGGATTACTTTTATGCTGCATTTATGTGATTTTTGTAGCTTCTGAGTTCTGATCACCATTCAAGTGCATTGAAAGGTCCAACAGCGTTGAGATATTCTTCTAAAAAGCTTAATTTGTGTTTAACCCCCCTCTTATCGCATGACATTACATTCAAAGCACGATCTGTGCAGTTTGTTTCATTGAGTTTAATCTTTTGAGAACTGTGAAATCTCATTATTTTCGTACTGTTACATCTGTATTCATTTCAGAGATGAATTGATTGAGATTGTGCGACTGCAGTCAGTATTAAACTTGTAATGATGTCGAGCTTGAAGCACATTCAGCTATTAGTATAGTTGATCTGTTCTCGATGGATCTTCCATGATCCTTCCAACGCTGTCAAGTGAAGCTGAGCAACATCAGTTTCGTCTCTCACACCCTCATTTGTTTGTGTGTGTGAGATGATAAAATACAGACTGCGTGAATGGTGTAAAATCGCGTGAATGTTCAAATACATTCAAGCAAACACATACAACCGACAAACCTCCGTGAAGATGCGAGTAAAAATGAGATCGCCTCACGAATAGCGTTGTCAGAGGCAACGCTGATAATCATTCTCGGAAGTGTTACTAGATTTAGATTCCCGAATTCTTCATCAACTGTTTATGTTCACTTGAGACAAAACAGACTCCACAATATATCATGTAGTTTGACGCTTTGTTGTATGAAATTGTCCGTTCAAACGCAAAAAGAAGTCAAAAGCAATTTCGCATCAGGGTGCGTGCGTTAGACGCGACTCGCTGTTTCAAACAAACTGCGCAAAATCATTTATTTGAGTTGTTTTGCCATTTGTTGAGTTAAATAGTGTAAAATCGCTTGAATATTCAAACTGGAAAGTCTTAAAACACATACAACAGACAAACCTCCGTGAGGATGCGAGTAAAAATGAGATCGCCTCACTATCGCGTGCTGTCAGACACAACGCAGATGAAACATCATTCTTGGAAGTATTGATTCTTTAGGATCGATACGTCCATCCCTTCTTTCTTTAGACATATGTTTCATGTTTGTGTGATAAGTGTTCGCGGAGTTTCACTTGATTTTTCTGACGTGTATCAGACAAATGATCGATAAGACATTGACGGCGCCCTGTTTATTTTCGTTATTTTACAAAAGCTCAAGGTTTTGTTGTTATTATAAGTGTACACAAATAAAAGTAAACCTTTTATAGTTTGTAATGATCTCTTCCATGTATCTGAATTGGCAAAAATGACGCAGTATTTTGTTTAAGTTTTTTCCGCTGTTTAGAACAATGCATCTAAAAGGACATCATAGCGCCAGTGTTGACCCCCGTAATAATGCCAGAATTCAATAATGATTCCCGATTTCAAACTGCTCGAAAAGATTTATTTGAGTTGTTTTGCCATTTGTTGAGTTGAATAGTGAAAAATCGCTTGAATATTCAAACTGGGAAGCAGTAAAACACATCTCACTGACCTTTGTGCAGTAACTCTCATCAGGGCTCGTGCGTTAGACGCGACATGTCTCGCTGTTTCACGTAAACTGCTCGAAAACATTTATTTGAGTTGTTTTGACATTTGTTGAGATGAATAGTATAAAATCGCGTGAATGTTCCAAATGTCAAGCATTAAACACACAATTGACACCTTTGTGCAGACACAGGCTAAATCCATCTGGCTTGGAGCTCCACCCACTAGTAGACAGAATTGCTCCATTAGAGAGATTTCTCCAGTAAAAGTGCATTTGGTAGACAGAGTTACACCAACAGAGGGAGCATCTTTGCTCAGCCAATGTAAGTGAATGGGATTTTACTTGTAGACCGTATTAATCCAGTAGAGGGGGCATTTTTGCTCAGCCATTGTAAATCAATGGGATTTTTTACATTTTTGATCGTCATTTATATAAAAAGCTTAAGTCGCATCAGGTAAAAAAAGACATACCAGCAAACTTCAGAATAGTCCCCAGGTCTATGGCAAGTTGCTTGCTTATAGCATTAAAGCTCTTGGAGGTACGGTTGTTGAAATTTTAGTCTCAGAAAAATACAAACATTGTGATAATAATAATAATAAATGTATGTAAGCTTTCTCAAGCCAACATAGTTATGTCATCTTGAAGCATGTTAGGTTTGAAAAACCATCAGTCAAAATTACATTTGGTTTATTGACACTAATATATTGAGGCAATGTGGTCATTTACATAAACACACACCTTTCAGCCATTTTGTATTGTATTAATTTTTGCTAAGTAACAAATTGAAAGACATCAATTCTACACATGGGTACCAAATGTCAAGTCAATTGGATCTACGGTTCAAGAGAAGAGTTTTGAATGTTTCCCCAAATTTTCACTGTACAGGACAATCCATCATGCAGAACCTTAGGCTTTTTTTGTTCCCAATGAGAAATGAGGCAAGTATACCAAGTTTTAGAATAATTGGAAAATTGGGGTGAAAATGCCATCATTTTGAAAATGTGACATTTGGGCATGGCCTGTAGCAAACCGCTAAGGGCGAATGTCGGCAATTCTTTGCACAGTTCTTCAAAGGGATGTTATCTTGAAGCATGTCAGGGTTTAAAATCCCTCAGTCAAAATTACATTTGATTTATTGACATATATATTGATTAAATGTGGACATTTACATAAACACGCCCCTTTCAGCCATTTTTAATCGTACCTTATGGGTCCTTGAGGCTTTTTTGTTCCCAATAAGAAATGAGGCAAGTATACCAAGTTTTAGAATATTTAGAAAATTGTGGTGAAAATGCCATCATTTTGAAAATGTGACATTTGGGTGTGGCCTGTAGAGAACCGCTAAGGGCGAATGTGGGCAATTCTTTGCACAGTACTTCAAAGGGATGTTATCTTGAAGAATGTTAGGTTTGAGAAACCCTCAGTCAAAATTACATTTGATTTATTGACATATATATTGATTAAATGTGGACATTTACATAAACACGCCCCTTTCAGCCATTTTATATCGTATTCATTTTTGCTAAGTAAAGTTTTCAAAGACATCAATTCTACACATGCGTACCAAATTTCAAGTCAATTGGAGCTACGGTTCAGGAGAAGAAGAGTTTTGTAGGTTTTGGCAAATTTTCACTGTACAGGAAAATCCATTATGGCAGAAGTTATGGGTCCTTGAGGCTTTTTTGTTTCCCATGAGAAATGAGGCATGTACACCAGGTTTGAGAATAATTGGACAAATGGCTTGGAAATGCCATGACTTTGAAAATATTTTTTGGGGCGTGGCCTGTAGTGCCACCTATGGGCGAATGTGGGCCATCCTTGGTTTGGGGGTACCCGTTGGCATGGATTATCAATGTGGCAATTTAGAAAATTTTTGACCAGTGACTTTTTGAGATATTGGGGCTCAAGGAGAATAATAATAATAATAATAAATATAGCTGCAAGCAGCAATGCGATTCCTCCTCAAAATGGCAAATAATTTAAAATTGATCAGTAGAGGGTTGGGGTTAAACCCTCCCAATGAAGGAATCCAAAAAACATGTCTTTCTGTCTGAATCTTAAACTAAACATTTTCAGTGTACAGCAAAATCAATCATGCCAGACCTTATGGATCCTGGAGGGTTTTTTGTTTACAATGAGAAATGAGGTATGGTCACCAGGTTTCAGAAGAACTAAATAAATGGGGTGGAAATACAATCACTTTGAAAAATTGACATTTGGGCATAGCCTGTAGCGCCCCCTAATGGTGAATATGGGCAATTCTTGGTTTGTAGGTTCCTGTTGGCCTGTAGTATCAATGTACCAAATTAGAAAGTTTTTGACAAAAAAATGTGCAATTTGGGCATGGCCTGTAGAGCCCCCTAAGGGAGAATGTGAGCCATTCTTGGTTTGTGGATTCCTGTTGGCCTGTAGTATCAATATACCAAATTAGAACATTTTTGACCAGAAAATGGGAATTTTGGGCATGGCCTGTAGCGCCCCCTAAGGGAGAATGTGGGATATTCTTGACGCAATACTTCCGAGTGAAGTCATCTTGAAGCATGTTAGGTTTGAAAACCCATTAGTCAAAATTGATAAAATGTGGAGATTTACATAAACACGCCATTTTGTATCGTATTCATTTTTCCTAAGTAACGTTTTCAAAGACATCAGTTCTACACATGTGTACCAAATTTCAAGTCAATTGGAGCTACGGTTCAGGAGAAGAAGAGTTTTGTAGGTTTTCATAAATTTTCACAATATTTTCAAAATTTTCAAAAATCCATCATGGCGGAAGTTATGGGTCCTTGAGGCTTTTTTGTTCCCCATGAGAAATGAGGCATGTACACCGAGTTTCAGTATAATTGAACAAATGGCGTAGAAATGCCATTAATTGAATATATTTTTTTTGGGCGTGGCCTGTAGCGCCACCTATGGGCGAATGTGGTCCATTCTTGGTTTGGGGGAAACCGTTGGCATGGAGTATCAATGTGCCAATTTAGAAAATTTTTGACCAGTGACTTTTTGAGATATTGGGGCTCAAGACACCTATAATATCACTTCAGAAGGCATGGATTAAACCACTGGAGTGGTATGGATTACTTTTATGCTGCATTTATGTGATTTTTGTAGCTTCTGAGTTCTGATCACCATTCAAGTGCATTGAAAGGTCCAACAGCGTTGAGATATTCTTCTAAAAAGCTTAATTTGTGTTTAACCCCCCTCTTATCGCATGACATTACATTCAAAGCACGATCTGTGCAGTTTGTTTCATTGAGTTTAATCTTTTGAGAACTGTGAAGTCTCATTATTTTCGTACTGTTACATCTGTATTCATTTCAGAGATGAATTGATTGAGATTGTGCAACTGCAGTCAGTATTAAACTTGTAATGATGTCGAGCTTGAAGCACATTCAGCTATTAGTATAGTTGATCTGTTCTCGATGGATCTTCCATGATCCTTCCAACGCTGTCAAGTGAAGCTGAGCAACATCAGTTTCGTCTCTCACACCCTCATTTGTTTGTGTGTGTGAGATGATAAAATACAGACTGCGTGAATGGTGTAAAATCACATGAATGTTCAAATACATTCAAGCAAACACATACAACCGACAAACCTCCGTGAAGATGCGAGTAAAAATGAGATCGCCTCGCGAATAGCGTTGTCAGAGGCAACGCTGATAATCATTCTCGGAAGAGTTACTAGATTTAGATTCCCGAATTCTTCATCAACTGTTTATGTTCACTTGAGACAAAACAGACTCCACAATATATCATGTAGTTTGACGCTTTGTTGTATGAAATTGTCCGTTCAAACGCAAAAAGAAGCGAAAGCAATTTCGCATCAGGGTGCGTGCGTTAGACGCGACTCGCTGTTTCAAACAAACTGCGCAAAAACATTTATTTGAGTTGTTTTGCCATTTGTTGAGTTAAATAGTGTAAAATCGCTTGAATATTCAAACTGGAAAGTGTTAAAACACATACAACAGACAAACCTCCGTGAGGATGCGAGTAAAAATGAGATCGCCTCACTATCGCGTGCTGTCAGACACAACGCAGATGAAACATCATTCTTGGAAGTATTGATTCTTTAGGATCGATACGTCCATCCCTTCTTTCTTTAGACATATGTTTCATGTTTGTGTGATAAGTGTTCGCGGAGTTTCACTTGATTTTTCTGACGTGTATCAGACAGATGATCGATAAGACATTGACGGCGCCCTGTTTATTTTCGTTATTTTACAAAAGCTCAAGGTTTTGTTGTTATTGTAAGTGTACACAAATAAAAGTAAACCTTTTATAGTTTGTAATGATCTCTTCCATGTATCTGAATTGGCAAAAATGACGCAGTATTTTGTTTAAGTTTTTTCCGCTGTTTAGAACAATGCATCTAAAAGGACATCATAGCGCCAGTGTTGACCCCCGTAATAATGCCAGAATTCAATAATGATTCCCGATTTCAAACTGCTCGAAAAGATTTATTTGAGTTGTTTTGCCATTTGTTGAGTTGAATAGTGTAAAATCGCTTGAATATTCAAACTGGGAAGCAGTAAAACACATCTCACTGACCTTTGTGCAGTAACTCTCATCAGGGCTCGTGCGTTAGACGCGACATGTCTCGCTGTTTCACGTAAACTGCTCGAAAACATTTATTTGAGTTGTTTTGACATTTGTTGAGATGAATAGTATAAAATCGCGTGAATGTTCCAAATGTAAAGCATTAAACACACAATTGACACCTTTGTGCAGACACAGGCTAAATCCATCTGGCTTGGAGCTCCACCCACTAGTAGACAGAATTGCTCCATTAGAGAGATTTCTCCAGTAAAAGTGCATTTGGTAGACAGAGTTACACCAACAGAGGGAGCCTCTTTGCTCAGCCAATGTAAGTGAATGGGATTTTACTTGTAGACCGTATTAATCCAGTAGAGGGGGCATTTTTGCTCAGCCATTGTAAATCAATCGGATTTTTTACATTTTTGATCGTCATTTATATAAAAAGCTTAAGTCGCATCAGGTAAAAAAAGACATACCAGCAAACTTCAGAATAGTCCCCAGGTCAAGCAGGCAAGTTGCTTGCTTATAGCATTAAAGCTCTTGGAGGTACGGTTGTTGAAATTTTAGTCTCAGAAAAATACAAAAATTGTAATAATAATAATAATAAATGTATGTAACATAACAATATGTTAGCTTTCTCAAGCCAACATAGTTATGTCATCTTGAAGCATGTTAGGTTTGAAAAACCATCAGTCAAAATTACATTTGGTTTATTGACACTAATATATTGAGGCAATGTGGTCATTTACATAAACACACACCTTTCAGCCATTTTGTATTGTATTAATTTTTGCTAAGTAACAAATTGAAAGACATCAATTCTACACATGGGTACCAAATGTCAAGTCAATTGGATCTACGGTTCAAGAGAAGAGTTTTGAATGTTTCCCCAAATTTTCACTGTACAGGACAATCCATCATGCAGAACCTTAGGCTTTTTTTGTTCCCAATGAGAAATGAGGCAAGTATACCAAGTTTTAGAGTAATTGGAAAATTGGGGTGAAAATGCCATCATTTTGAAAATGTGACATTTGTGCATGGCCTGTAGCAAACCGCTAAGGGCGAATGTCGGCAATTCTTTGCACAGTTCTTCAAAGGGATGTTATCTTGAAGCATGTCAGGGTTTAAAATCCCTCAGTCAAAATTACATTTGATTTATTGACATATATATTGATTAAATGTGGACATTTACATAAACACGCCCCTTTCAGCCATTTTTAATCGTACCTTATGGGTCCTTGAGGCTTTTTTGTTCCCAATAAGAAATGAGGCAAGTATACCAAGTTTTAGAATATTTAGAAAATTGTGGTGAAAATGCCATCATTTTGAAAATGTGACATTTGGGTGTGGCCTGTAGAGAACCGCTAAGGGCGAATGTGGGCAATTCTTTGCACAGTACTTCAAAGGGATGTTATCTTGAAGAATGTTAGGTTTGAGAAACCCTCAGTCAAAATTACATTTGATTTATTGACATATATATTGATTAAATGTGGACATTTACATAAACACGCCCCTTTCAGCCATTTTATATCGTATTCATTTTTGCTAAGTAAAGTTTTCAAAGACATCAATTCTACACATGCGTACCAAATTTCAAGTCAATTGGAGCTACGGTTCAGGAGAAGAAGAGTTTTGTAGGTTTTGGCAAATTTTCACTGTACAGGAAAATACATTATGGCAGAAGTTATGGGTCCTTGAGGCTTTTTTGTTTCCCATGAGAAATGAGGCATGTACACCAGGTTTGAGAATAATTGGACAAATGGCTTGGAAATGCCATGACTTTGAAAATATTTTTTGGGGCGTGGCCTGTAGTGCCACCTATGGGCGAATGTGGGCCATCCTTGGTTTGGGGGTACCCGTTGGCATGGATTATCAATGTGGCAATTTAGAATATTTTTGACCAGTGACTTTTTGAGATATTGGGGCTCAAGGAGAATAATAATAATAATAATAAATATAGCTGCAAGCAGCAATGCGATTCCTCCTCAAAATGGCAAATAATTTAAAATTGATCAGTAGAGGGTTGGGGTTAAACCCTCCCAATGAAGGAATCCAAAAAACATGTCTTTCTGTCTGAATCTTAAACTAAACATTTTCAGTGTACAGCAAAATCAATCATGCCAGACCTTATGGATCCTGGAGGGTTTTTTGTTTACAATGAGAAATGAGGTATGGTCACCAGGTTTCAGAAGAACTAAATAAATGGGGTGGAAATACAATCACTTTGAAAAATTGACATTTGGGCATAGCCTGTAGCGCCCCCTAATGGTGAATATGGGCAATTCTTGGTTTGTAGGTTCCTGTTGGCCTGTAGTATCAATGTACCAAATTAGAAAGTTTTTGACAAAAAAATGTGCAATTTGGGCATGGCCTGTAGAGCCCCCTAAGGGAGAATGTGAGCCATTCTTGGTTTGTGGATTCCTGTTGGCCTGTAGTATCAATATACCAAATTAGAACATTTTTGACCAGAAAATGGGAATTTTGGGCATGGCCTGTAGCGCCCCCTAAGGGTGAATGTGGGATATTCTTGACGCAATACTTCCGAGTGAAGTCATCTTGAAGCATGTTAGGTTTGAAAACCCATTAGTCAAAATTGATAAAATGTGGAGATTTACATAAACACGCTATTTTGTATCGTATTCATTTTTCCTAAGTAACGTTTTCAAAGACATCAGTTCTACACATGTGTACCAAATTTCAAGTCAATTGGAGCTACGGTTCAGGAGAAGAAGAGTTTTGTAGGTTTTCATAAATTTTCACAATATTTTCAAAATTTTCAAAAATCCATCATGGCGGAAGTTATGGGTCCTTGAGGCTTTTTTGCTCCCCATGAGAAATGAGGCATGTACACCGAGTTTCAGTATAATTGAACAAATGGCGTAGAAATGCCATTAATTGAATATATTTTTTTTGGGCGTGGCCTGTAGCGCCACCTATGGGCGAATGTGGTCCATTCTTGGTTTGGGGGAAACCGTTGGCATGGAGTATCAATGTGCCAATTTAGAAAATTTTTGACCAGTGACTTTTTGAGATATTGGGGCTCAAGACACCTATAATATCACTTCAGAAGGCATGGATTAAACCACTGGAGTGGTATGGATTACTTTTATGCTGCATTTATGTGATTTTTGTAGCTTCTGAGTTCTGATCACCATTCAAGTGCATTGAAAGCTCCAACAGCGTTGAGATATTCTTCTAAAAAGCTTAATTTGTGTTTAACCCCCCTCTTATCGCATGACATTACATTCAAAGCACGATCTGTGCAGTTTGTTTCATTGAGTTTAATCTTTTGAGAACTGTGAAGTCTCATTATTTTCGTACTGTTACATCTGTATTCATTTCAGAGATGAATTGATTGAGATTGTGCAACTGCAGTCAGTATTAAACTTGTAATGATGTCGAGCTTGAAGCACATTCAGCTATTAGTATAGTTGATCTGTTCTCGATGGATCTTCCATGATCCTTCCAACGCTGTCAAGTGAAGCTGAGCAACATCAGTTTCGTCTCTCACACCCTCATTTGTTTGTGTGTGTGTGAGATGATAAAATACAGACTGCGTGAATGGTGTAAAATCACATGAATGTTCAAATAAATTCAAGCAAACACATACAACCGACAAACCTCCGTGAAGATGCGAGTAAAAATGAGATCGCCTCGCGAATAGCGTTGTCAGAGGCAACGCTGATAATCATTCTCGGAAGTGTTACTAGATTTAGATTCCCGAATTCTTCATCAACTGTTTATGTTCACTTGAGACAAAACAGACTCCACAATATATCATGTAGTTTGACGCTTTGTTGTATGAAATTGTCCGTTCAAACGCAAAAAGAAGCGAAAGCAATTTCGCATCAGGGTGCGTGCGTTAGACGCGACTCGCTGTTTCAAACAAACTGCGCAAAAACATTTATTTGAGTTGTTTTGCCATTTGTTGAGTTAAATAGTGTAAAATCGCTTGAATATTCAAACTGGAAAGTGTTAAAACACATACAACAGACAAACCTCCGTGAGGATGCGAGTAAAAATGAGATCGCCTCACTATCGCGTGCTGTCAGACACAACGCAGATGAAACATCATTCTTGGAAGTATTGATTCTTTAGGATCGATACGTCCATCCCTTCTTTCTTTAGACATATGTTTCATGTTTGTGTGATAAGTGTTCGCGGAGTTTCACTTGATTTTTCTGACGTGTATCAGACAGATGATCGATAAGACATTGACGGCGCCCTGTTTATTTTCGTTATTTTACAAAAGCTCAAGGTTTTGTTGTTATTGTAAGTGTACACAAATAAAAGTAAACCTTTTATAGTTTGTAATGATCTCTTCCATGTATCTGAATTGGCAAAAATGACGCAGTATTTTGTTTAAGTTTTTTCCGCTGTTTAGAACAATGCATCTAAAAGGACATCATAGCGCCAGTGTTGACCCCCGTAATAATGCCAGAATTCAATAATGATTCCCGATTTCAAACTGCTCGAAAAGATTTATTTGAGTTGTTTTGCCATTTGTTGAGTTGAATAGTGTAAAATCGCTTGAATATTCAAACTGGGAAGCAGTAAAACACATCTCACTGACCTTTGTGCAGTAACTCTCATCAGGGCTCGTGCGTTAGACGCGACATGTCTCGCTGTTTCACGTAAACTGCTCGAAAACATTTATTTGAGTTGTTTTGACATTTGTTGAGATGAATAGTATAAAATCGCGTGAATGTTCCAAATGTCAAGCATTAAACACACAATTGACACCTTTGTGCAGACACAGGCTAAATCCATCTGGCTTGGAGCTCCACCCACTAGTAGACAGAATTGCTCCATTAGAGAGATTTCTCCAGTAAAAGTGCATTTGGTAGACAGAGTTACACCAACAGAGGGAGCCTCTTTGCTCAGCCAATGTAAGTGAATGGGATTTTACTTGTAGACCGTATTAATCCAGTAGAGGGGGCATTTTTGCTCAGCCATTGTAAATCAATCGGATTTTTTACATTTTTGATCGTCATTTATATAAAAAGCTTAAGTCGCATCAGGTAAAAAAAGACATACAGCAAACTTCAGAATAGTCCCCAGGTCTATGGCAAGATGCTTGCTTATAGCATTAAAGCTCTTGGAGGTACGGTTGTTGAAATTTTAGTCTCAGAAAAATACAAAAATTGTAATAATAATAATAATAAATGTATGTAACATAACAATATGTTAGCTTTCTCAAGCCAACATAGTTATGTCATCTTGAAGCATGTTAGGTTTGAAAAACCATCAGTCAAAATTACATTTGGTTTATTGACACTAATATATTGAGGCAATGTGGTCATTTACATAAACACACACCTTTCAGCCATTTTGTATTGTATTAATTTTTGCTAAGTAACAAATTGAAAGACATCAATTCTACACATGGGTACCAAATGTCAAGTCAATTGGATCTACGGTTCAAGAGAAGAAGAGTTTTGAATGTTTCCCCAAATTTTCACTGTACAGGACAATCCATCACGCAGAACCTTATCCCTTGAGGCTTTTTTTGTTCCCAATGAGAAATGAGGCAAGTATACCAAGTTTTAGAACAATTGGAAAATTGGGGTGAAAATGCCATCATTTTGAAAATGTGACATTTGGGCATGGCCTGTAGCGAACCGCTAAGGGCGAATGTGGGCAATTCTTTGCACAGTACTTCAAAGGGATGTTATCTTGAAGAATGTTAGGTTTGAGAAACCCTCAGTCAAAATTACATTTGATTTATTGACATATATATTGATTAAATGTGGACATTTACATAAACACGCCCCTTTCAGCCATTTTATATCGTATTCATTTTTGCTAAGTAACGTTTTCAAAGACATCAATTCTACACATGCGTACCAAATTTCAAGTCAATTGGAGCTACAGTTCAGGAGAAGAGTTTTGTAGGTTTTGGCAAATTTTCACTGTACAGGAAAATCCATTATGGCAGAAGTTATGGGTCCTTGAGGCTTTTTTGTTTCCCATGAGAAATGAGGCATGTACACCAGGTTTGAGAATAATTGGACAAATGGCTTGGAAATGCCATGACTTTGAATATATTTTTTTGGGGCGTGGCCTGTAGCGCCACCTATGGGCGAATGTGGGCCATTCTTGGTTTGGAGGTACCCGTTGGCATGGATTATCAATGTGGCAATTTAGAATATTTTTGACCAGTGACTTTTTGAGATATTGGGGCTCAAGGAGAATAATAATAATAATAATAAATATAGCTGCAAGCAGCAATGCGATTCCTCCTCAAAATGGCAAATAATTTAAAATTGATCAGTAGAGGGTTGGGGTTAAACCCTCCCAATGAAGGAATCCAAAAAACATGTCTTTCTGTCTGAATCTTAAACTAAACATTTTCAGTGTACAGCAAAATCAATCATGCCAGACCTTATGGATCCTGGAGGGTTTTTTGTTTACAATGAGAAATGAGGTATGGTCACCAGGTTTCAGAAGAACTAAATAAATGGGGTGGAAATACAATCACTTTGAAAAATTGACATTTGGGCATAGCCTGTAGCGCCCCCTAATGGTGAATATGGGCAATTCTTGGTTTGTAGGTTCCTGTTGGCCTGTAGTATCAATGTACCAAATTAGAAAGTTTTTGACAAAAAAATGTGCAATTTGGGCATGGCCTGTAGAGCCCCCTAAGGGAGAATGTGAGCCATTCTTGGTTTGTGGATTCCTGTTGGCCTGTAGTATCAATATACCAAATTAGAACATTTTTGACCAGAAAATGGGAATTTTGGGCATGGCCTGTAGCGCCCCCTAAGGGAGAATGTGGGATATTCTTGACGCAATACTTCCGAGTGAAGTCATCTTGAAGCATGTTAGGTTTGAAAACCCATTAGTCAAAATTGATAAAATGTGGAGATTTACATAAACACGCCATTTTGTATCGTATTCATTTTTCCTAAGTAACGTTTTCAAAGACATCAGTTATACACATGTGTACCAAATTTCAAGTCAATTGGAGCTACGGTTCAGGAGAAGAAGAGTTTTGTAGGTTTTCATAAATTTTCACAATATTTTCAAAATTTTCAAAAATCCATCATGGCGGAAGTTATGGGTCCTTGAGGCTTTTTTGTTCCCCATGAGAAATGAGGCATGTACACCGAGTTTCAGTATAATTGAACAAATGGCGTAGAAATGCCATTAATTGAATATATTTTTTTTGGGCGTGGCCTGTAGCGCCACCTATGGGCGAATGTGGTCCATTCTTGGTTTGGGGGAAACCGTTGGCATGGAGTATCAATGTGCCAATTTAGAAAATTTTTGACCAGTGACTTTTTGAGATATTGGGGCTCAAGACACCTATAATATCACTTCAGAAGGCATGGATTAAACCACTGGAGTGGTATGGATTACTTTTATGCTGCATTTATGTGATTTTTGTAGCTTCTGAGTTCTGATCACCATTCAAGTGCATTGAAAGGTCCAACAGCGTTGAGATATTCTTCTAAAAAGCTTAATTTGTGTTTAACCCCCCTCTTATCGCATGACATTACATTCAAAGCACGATCTGTGCAGTTTGTTTCATTGAGTTTAATCTTTTGAGAACTGTGAAGTCTCATTATTTTCGTACTGTTACATCTGTATTCATTTCAGAGATGAATTGATTGAGATTGTGCAACTGCAGTCAGTATTAAACTTGTAATGATGTCGAGCTTGAAGCACATTCAGCTATTAGTATAGTTGATCTGTTCTCGATGGATCTTCCATGATCCTTCCAACGCTGTCAAGTGAAGCTGAGCAACATCAGTTTCGTCTCTCACACCCTCATTTGTTTGTGTGTGTGAGATGATAAAATACAGACTGCGTGAATGGTGTAAAATCACATGAATGTTCAAATACATTCAAGCAAACACATACAACCGACAAACCTCCGTGAAGATGCGAGTAAAAATGAGATCGCCTCGCGAATAGCGTTGTCAGAGGCAACGCTGATAATCATTCTCGGAAGAGTTACTAGATTTAGATTCCCGAATTCTTCATCAACTGTTTATGTTCACTTGAGACAAAACAGACTCCACAATATATCATGTAGTTTGACGCTTTGTTGTATGAAATTGTCCGTTCAAACGCAAAAAGAAGCGAAAGCAATTTCGCATCAGGGTGCGTGCGTTAGACGCGACTCGCTGTTTCAAACAAACTGCGCAAAAACATTTATTTGAGTTGTTTTGCCATTTGTTGAGTTAAATAGTGTAAAATCGCTTGAATATTCAAACTGGAAAGTGTTAAAACACATACAACAGACAAACCTCCGTGAGGATGCGAGTAAAAATGAGATCGCCTCACTATCGCGTGCTGTCAGACACAACGCAGATGAAACATCATTCTTGGAAGTATTGATTCTTTAGGATCGATACGTCCATCCCTTCTTTCTTTAGACATATGTTTCATGTTTGTGTGATAAGTGTTCGCGGAGTTTCACTTGATTTTTCTGACGTGTATCAGACAGATGATCGATAAGACATTGACGGCGCCCTGTTTATTTTCGTTATTTTACAAAAGCTCAAGGTTTTGTTGTTATTGTAAGTGTACACAAATAAAAGTAAACCTTTTATAGTTTGTAATGATCTCTTCCATGTATCTGAATTGGCAAAAATGACGCAGTATTTTGTTTAAGTTTTTTCCGCTGTTTAGAACAATGCATCTAAAAGGACATCATAGCGCCAGTGTTGACCCCCGTAATAATGCCAGAATTCAATAATGATTCCCGATTTCAAACTGCTCGAAAAGATTTATTTGAGTTGTTTTGCCATTTGTTGAGTTGAATAGTGTAAAATCGCTTGAATATTCAAACTGGGAAGCAGTAAAACACATCTCACTGACCTTTGTGCAGTAACTCTCATCAGGGCTCGTGCGTTAGACGCGACATGTCTCGCTGTTTCACGTAAACTGCTCGAAAACATTTATTTGAGTTGTTTTGACATTTGTTGAGATGAATAGTATAAAATCGCGTGAATGTTCCAAATGTCAAGCATTAAACACACAATTGACACCTTTGTGCAGACACAGGCTAAATCCATCTGGCTTGGAGCTCCACCCACTAGTAGACAGAATTGCTCCATTAGAGAGATTTCTCCAGTAAAAGTGCATTTGGTAGACAGAGTTACACCAACAGAGGGAGCCTCTTTGCTCAGCCAATGTAAGTGAATGGGATTTTACTTGTAGACCGTATTAATCCAGTAGAGGGGGCATTTTTGCTCAGCCATTGTAAATCAATCGGATTTTTTACATTTTTGATCGTCATTTATATAAAAAGCTTAAGTCGCATCAGGTAAAAAAAGACATACCAGCAAACTTCAGAATAGTCCCCAGGTCAAGCAGGCAAGTTGCTTGCTTATAGCATTAAAGCTCTTGGAGGTACGGTTGTTGAAATTTTAGTCTCAGAAAAATACAAAAATTGTAATAATAATAATAATAAATGTACGTAACATAACAATATGTTAGCTTTCTCAAGCCAACATAGTTATGTCATCTTGAAGCATGTTAGGTTTGAAAAACCATCAGTCAAAATTACATTTGGTTTATTGACACTAATATATTGAGGCAATGTGGTCATTTACATAAACACACACCTTTCAGCCATTTTGTATTGTATTAATTTTTGCTAAGTAACAAATTGAAAGACATCAATTCTACACATGGGTACCAAATGTCAAGTCAATTAGATCTACGGTTCAAGAGAAGAGTTTTGAATGTTTCCCCAAATTTTCACTGTACAGGACAATCCATCATGCAGAACCTTAGGCTTTTTTTGTTCCCAATGAGAAATGAGGCAAGTATACCAAGTTTTAGAATAATTGGAAAATTGGGGTGAAAATGCCATCATTTTGAAAATGTGACATTTGGGCATGGCCTGTAGCAAACCGCTAAGGGCGAATGTCGGCAATTCTTTGCACAGTACTTCAAAGGGATGTTATCTTGAAGCATGTCAGGTTTTAAAATCCCTCAGTCAAAATTACATTTGATTTATTGACATATATATTGATTAAATGTGGACATTTACATAAACACGCCCCTTTCAGCCATTTTTAATCGTACCTTATGGGTCCTTGAGGCTTTTTTGTTCCCAATAAGAAATGAGGCAAGTATACCAAGTTTTAGAATATTTAGAAAATTGTGGTGAAAATGCCATCATTTTGAAAATGTGACATTTGGGTGTGGCCTGTAGCGAACCGCTAAGGGCGAATGTGGGCAATTCTTTGCACAGTACTTCAAAGGGATGTTATCTTGAAGAATGTTAGGTTTGAGAATCCCTCAGTCAAAATTACATTTGATTTATTGACATATATATTGATTAAATGTGGACATTTACATAAACACGCCCCTTTCAGCCATTTTATATCGTATTCATTTTTGCTAAGTAAAGTTTTCAAAGACATCAATTCTACACATTCGTACCAAATTTCAAGTCAATTGGAGCTACGGTTCAGGAGAAGAAGAGTTTTGTAGGTTTTGGCAAATTTTCACTGTACAGGAAAATCCATTATGGCAGAAGTTATGGGTCCTTGAGGCTTTTTTGTTTCCCATGAGAAATGAGGCATGTACACCAGGTTTGAGAATAATTGGACAAATGGCTTGGAAATGCCATGACTTTGAATATATTTTTTGGGGCGTGGCCTGTAGTGCCACCTATGGGCGAATGTGGGCCATTCTTGGTTTGGGGGTACCCGTTGGCATGGATTATCAATGTGGCAATTTAGAAAATTTTTGACCAGTGACTTTTTGAGATATTGGGGCTCAAGGAGAATAATAATAATAATAATAATAAATATAGCTGCAAGCAGCAATGCGATTCCTCCTCAAAATGGCAAATAATTTAAAATTGATCAGTAGAGGGTTGGGGTTAAACCCTCCCAATGAAGGAATCCAAAAAACATGTCTTTCTGTCTGAATCTTAAACTAAACATTTTCAGTGTACAGCAAAATCAATTATGCCAGACCTTATGGATCCTGGAGGGTTTTTTGTTTACAATGAGAAATGAGGTATGGTCACCAGGTTTCAGAAGAACTAAATAAATGGGGTGGAAATACAATCACTTTGAAAAATTGACATTTGGGCATAGCCTGTAGCGCCCCCTAATGGCGAATATGGGCAATTCTTGGTTTGTAGGTTCCTGTTGGCCTGTAGTATCAATGTACCAAATTAGAAAGTTTTTGACAAAAAAATGTGCAATTTGGGCATGGCCTGTAGAGCCCCCTAAGGGAGAATGTGAGCCATTCTTGGTTTGTGGATTCCTGTTGGCCTGTAGTATCAATATACCAAATTAGAACATTTTTGACCAGAAAATGGGAATTTTGGGCATGGCCTGTAGCGCCCCCTAAGGGAGAATGTGGGATATTCTTGACGCAATACTTCCGAGTGAAGTCATCTTGAAGCATGTTAGGTTTGAAAACCCATTAGTCAAAATTGATAAAATGTGGAGATTTACATAAACACGCCATTTTGTATCGTATTCATTTTTCCTAAGTAATGTTTTCAAAGACATCAGTTCTACACATGTGTACCAAATTTCAAGTCAATTGGAGCTACGGTTCAGGAGAAGAAGAGTTTTGTAGGTTTTCATAAATTTTCACAATATTTTCAAAATTTTCAAAAATCCATCATGGCGGAAGTTATGGGTCCTTGAGGCTTTTTTGTTCCCCATGAGAAATGAGGCATGTACACCGAGTTTCAGTATAATTGAACAAATGGCGTAGAAATGCCATTAATTGAATATATTTTTTTTGGGCGTGGCCTGTAGCGCCACCTATGGGCGAATGTGGTCCATTCTTGGTTTGGGGGAAACCGTTGGCATGGAGTATCAATGTGCCAATTTAGAAAATTTTTGACCAGTGACTTTTTGAGATATTGGGGCTCAAGACACCTATAATATCACTTCAGAAGGCATGGATTAAACCACTGGAGTGGTATGGATTACTTTTATGCTGCATTTATGTGATTTTTGTAGCTTCTGAGTTCTGATCACCATTCAAGTGCATTGAAAGGTCCAACAGCGTTGAGATATTCTTCTAAAAAGCTTAATTTGTGTTTAACCCCCCTCTTATCGCATGACATTACATTCAAAGCACGATCTGTGCAGTTTGTTTCATTGAGTTTAATCTTTTGAGAACTGTGAAGTCTCATTATTTTCGTACTGTTACATCTGTATTCATTTCAGAGATGAATTGATTGAGATTGTGCAACTGCAGTCAGTATTAAACTTGTAATGATGTCGAGCTTGAAGCACATTCAGCTATTAGTATAGTTGATCTGTTCTCGATGGATCTTCCATGATCCTTCCAACGCTGTCAAGTGAAGCTGAGCAACATCAGTTTCGTCTCTCACACCCTCATTTGTTTGTGTGTGTGAGATGATAAAATACAGACTGCGTGAATGGTGTAAAATCACATGAATGTTCAAATACATTCAAGCAAACACATACAACCGACAAACCTCCGTGAAGATGCGAGTAAAAATGAGATCGCCTCGCGAATAGCGTTGTCAGAGGCAACGCTGATAATCATTCTCGGAAGAGTTACTAGATTTAGATTCCCGAATTCTTCATCAACTGTTTATGTTCACTTGAGACAAAACAGACTCCACAATATATCATGTAGTTTGACGCTTTGTTGTATGAAATTGTCCGTTCAAACGCAAAAAGAAGCGAAAGCAATTTCGCATCAGGGTGCGTGCGTTAGACGCGACTCGCTGTTTCAAACAAACTGCGCAAAAACATTTATTTGAGTTGTTTTGCCATTTGTTGAGTTAAATAGTGTAAAATCGCTTGAATATTCAAACTGGAAAGTGTTAAAACACATACAACAGACAAACCTCCGTGAGGATGCGAGTAAAAATGAGATCGCCTCACTATCGCGTGCTGTCAGACACAACGCAGATGAAACATCATTCTTGGAAGTATTGATTCTTTAGGATCGATACGTCCATCCCTTCTTTCTTTAGACATATGTTTCATGTTTGTGTGATAAGTGTTCGCGGAGTTTCACTTGATTTTTCTGACGTGTATCAGACAGATGATCGATAAGACATTGACGGCGCCCTGTTTATTTTCGTTATTTTACAAAAGCTCAAGGTTTTGTTGTTATTGTAAGTGTACACAAATAAAAGTAAACCTTTTATAGTTTGTAATGATCTCTTCCATGTATCTGAATTGGCAAAAATGACGCAGTATTTTGTTTAAGTTTTTTCCGCTGTTTAGAACAATGCATCTAAAAGGACATCATAGCGCCAGTGTTGACCCCCGTAATAATGCCAGAATTCAATAATGATTCCCGATTTCAAACTGCTCGAAAAGATTTATTTGAGTTGTTTTGCCATTTGTTGAGTTGAATAGTGTAAAATCGCTTGAATATTCAAACTGGGAAGCAGTTAAACACATCTCACTGACCTTTGTGCAGTAACTCTCATCAGGGCTCGTGCGTTAGACGCGACATGTCTCGCTGTTTCACGTAAACTGCTCGAAAACATTTATTTGAGTTGTTTTGACATTTGTTGAGATGAATAGTATAAAATCGCGTGAATGTTCCAAATGTCAAGCATTAAACACACAATTGACACCTTTGTGCAGACACAGGCTAAATCCATCTGGCTTGGAGCTCCACCCACTAGTAGACAGAATTGCTCCATTAGAGAGATTTCTCCAGTAAAAGTGCATTTGGTAGACAGAGTTACACCAACAGAGGGAGCCTCTTTGCTCAGCCAATGTAAGTGAATGGGATTTTACTTGTAGACCGTATTAATCCAGTAGAGGGGGCATTTTTGCTCAGCCATTGTAAATCAATCGGATTTTTTACATTTTTGATCGTCATTTATATAAATAGCTTAAGTCGCATCAGGTAAAAAAAGACATACCAGCAAACTTCAGAATAGTCCCCAGGTCTATGGCAAGTTGCTTGCTTATAGCATTAAAGCTCTTGGAGGTACGGTTGTTGAAATTTTAGTCTCAGAAAAATACAAAAATTGTAATAATAATAATAATAAATGTATGTAACATAACAATATGTTAGCTTTCTCAAGCCAACATAGTTATGTCATCTTGAAGCATGTTAGGTTTGAAAAACCATCAGTCAAAATTACATTTGGTTTATTGACACTAATATATTGAGGCAATGTGGTCATTTACATAAACACACACCTTTCAGCCATTTTGTATTGTATTAATTTTTGCTAAGTAACAAATTGAAAGACATCAATTCTACACATGGGTACCAAATGTCAAGTCAATTGGATCTACGGTTCAAGAGAAGAGTTTTGAATGTTTCCCCAAATTTTCACTGTACAGGACAATCCATCATGCAGAACCTTAGGCTTTTTTTGTTCCCAATGAGAAATGAGGCAAGTATACCAAGTTTTAGAATAATTGGAAAATTGGGGTGAAAATGCCATCATTTTGAAAATGTGACATTTGGGCATGGCCTGTAGCAAACCGCTAAGGGCGAATGTCAGCAATTCTTTGCACAGTACTTCAAAGGGATGTTATCTTGAAGCATGTCAGGGTTTAAAATCCCTCAGTCAAAATTACATTTGATTTATTGACATATATATTGATTAAATGTGGACATTTACATAAACACGCCCCTTTCAGCCATTTTTAATCGTACCTTATGGGTCCTTGAGGCTTTTTTGTTCCCAATAAGAAATGAGGCAAGTATACCAAGTTTTAGAATATTTAGAAAATTGTGGTGAAAATGCCATCATTTTGAAAATGTGACATTTGGGTGTGGCCTGTAGAGAACCGCTAAGGGCGAATGTGGGCAATTCTTTGCACAGTACTTCAAAGGGATGTTATCTTGAAGAATGTTAGGTTTGAGAAACCCTCAGTCAAAATTACATTTGATTTATTGACATATATATTGATTAAATGTGGACATTTACATAAACACGCCCCTTTCAGCCATTTTATATCGTATTCATTTTTGCTAAGTAAAGTTTTCAAAGACATCAATTCTACACATGCGTACCAAATTTCAAGTCAATTGGAGCTACGGTTCAGAAGAAGAGTTTTGTAGGTTTTGGCAAATTTTCACTGTACAGGAAAATCCATTATGGCAGAAGTTATGGGTCCTTGAGGCTTTTTTGTTTCCCATGAGAAATGAGGCATGTACACCAGGTTTGAGAATAATTGGACAAATGGCTTGGAAATGCCATGACTTTGAATATATTTTTTGGGGCGTGGCCTGTAGTGCCACCTATGGGCGAATGTGGGCCATTCTTGGTTTGGGGGTACCCGTTGGCATGGATTATCAATGTGGCAATTTAGAAAATTTTTGACCAGTGACTTTTTGAGATATTGGGGCTCAAGGAGAATAATAATAATAATAATAATAAATATAGCTGCAAGCAGCAATGCGATTCCTCCTCAAAATGGCAAATAATTTAAAATTGATCAGTAGAGGGTTGGGGTTAAACCCTCCCAATGAAGGAATCCAAAAAACATGTCTTTCTGTCTGAATCTTAAACTAAACATTTTCAGTGTACAGCAAAATCAATTATGCCAGACCTTATGGATCCTGGAGGGTTTTTTGTTTACAATGAGAAATGAGGTATGGTCACCAGGTTTCAGAAGAACTAAATAAATGGGGTGGAAATACAATCACTTTGAAAAATTGACATTTGGGCATAGCCTGTAGCGCCCCCTAATGGCGAATATGGGCAATTCTTGGTTTGTAGGTTCCTGTTGGCCTGTAGTATCAATGTACCAAATTAGAAAGTTTTTGACAAAAAAATGTGCAATTTGGGCATGGCCTGTAGAGCCCCCTAAGGGAGAATGTGAGCCATTCTTGGTTTGTGGATTCCTGTTGGCCTGTAGTATCAATATACCAAATTAGAACATTTTTGACCAGAAAATGGGAATTTTGGGCATGGCCTGTAGCGCCCCCTAAGGGAGAATGTGGGATATTCTTGACGCAATACTTCCGAGTGAAGTCATCTTGAAGCATGTTAGGTTTGAAAACCCATTAGTCAAAATTGATAAAATGTGGAGATTTACATAAACACGCCATTTTGTATCGTATTCATTTTTCCTAAGTAATGTTTTCAAAGACATCAGTTCTACACATGTGTACCAAATTTCAAGTCAATTGGAGCTACGGTTCAGGAGAAGAAGAGTTTTGTAGGTTTTCATAAATTTTCACAATATTTTCAAAATTTTCAAAAATCCATCATGGCGGAAGTTATGGGTCCTTGAGGCTTTTTTGTTCCCCATGAGAAATGAGGCATGTACACCGAGTTTCAGTATAATTGAACAAATGGCGTAGAAATGCCATTAATTGAATATATTTTTTTTGGGCGTGGCCTGTAGCGCCACCTATGGGCGAATGTGGTCCATTCTTGGTTTGGGGGAAACCGTTGGCATGGAGTATCAATGTGCCAATTTAGAAAATTTTTGACCAGTGACTTTTTGAGATATTGGGGCTCAAGACACCTATAATATCACTTCAGAAGGCATGGATTAAACCACTGGAGTGGTATGGATTACTTTTATGCTGCATTTATGTGATTTTTGTAGCTTCTGAGTTCTGATCACCATTCAAGTGCATTGAAAGGTCCAACAGCGTTGAGATATTCTTCTAAAAAGCTTAATTTGTGTTTAACCCCCCTCTTATCGCATGACATTACATTCAAAGCACGATCTGTGCAGTTTGTTTCATTGAGTTTAATCTTTTGAGAACTGTGAAGTCTCATTATTTTCGTACTGTTACATCTGTATTCATTTCAGAGATGAATTGATTGAGATTGTGCAACTGCAGTCAGTATTAAACTTGTAATGATGTCGAGCTTGAAGCACATTCAGCTATTAGTATAGTTGATCTGTTCTCGATGGATCTTCCATGATCCTTCCAACGCTGTCAAGTGAAGCTGAGCAACATCAGTTTCGTCTCTCACACCCTCATTTGTTTGTGTGTGTGAGATGATAAAATACAGACTGCGTGAATGGTGTAAAATCACATGAATGTTCAAATACATTCAAGCAAACACATACAACCGACAAACCTCCGTGAAGATGCGAGTAAAAATGAGATCGCCTCGCGAATAGCGTTGTCAGAGGCAACGCTGATAATCATTCTCGGAAGAGTTACTAGATTTAGATTCCCGAATTCTTCATCAACTGTTTATGTTCACTTGACACAAAACAGACTCCACAATATATCATGTAGTTTGACGCTTTGTTGTATGAAATTGTCCGTTCAAACGCAAAAAGAAGCGAAAGCAATTTCGCATCAGGGTGCGTGCGTTAGACGCGACTCGCTGTTTCAAACAAACTGCGCAAAAACATTTATTTGAGTTGTTTTGCCATTTGTTGAGTTAAATAGTGTAAAATCGCTTGAATATTCAAACTGGAAAGTGTTAAAACACATACAACAGACAAACCTCCGTGAGGATGCGAGTAAAAATGAGATCGCCTCACTATCGCGTGCTGTCAGACACAACGCAGATGAA
Organism: Moxostoma hubbsi; assembly: GCA_032164185.1. Taxonomy (NCBI): domain Eukaryota; kingdom Metazoa; phylum Chordata; class Actinopteri; order Cypriniformes; family Catostomidae; genus Moxostoma; species Moxostoma hubbsi. The sequence goes on along the minus strand of JAVLUX010000196.1, from coordinate 1,377,498 downwards.
ACATCATTCTTGGAAGTATTGATTCTTTAGGATCGATACGTCCATCCCTTCTTTCTTTAGACATATGTTTCATGTTTGTGTGATAAGTGTTCGCGGAGTTTCACTTGATTTTTCTGACGTGTATCAGACAGATGATCGATAAGACATTGATGGCGCCCTGTTTATTTTCGTTATTTTACAAAAGCTCAAGGTTTTGTTGTTATTGTAAGTGTACACAAATAAAAGTAAACCTTTTATAGTTTGTAATGATCTCTTCCATGTATCTGAATTGGCAAAAATGACGCAGTATTTTGTTTAAGTTTTTTCCGCTGTTTAGAACAATGCATCTAAAAGGACATCATAGCGCCAGTGTTGACCCCCGTAATAATGCCAGAATTCAATAATGATTCCCGATTTCAAACTGCTCGAAAAGATTTATTTGAGTTGTTTTGCCATTTGTTGAGTTGAATAGTGTAAAATCGCTTGAATATTCAAACTGGGAAGCAGTTAAACACATCTCACTGACCTTTGTGCAGTAACTCTCATCAGGGCTCGTGCGTTAGACGCGACATGTCTCGCTGTTTCACGTAAACTGCTCGAAAACATTTATTTGAGTTGTTTTGACATTTGTTGAGATGAATAGTATAAAATCGCGTGAATGTTCCAAATGTCAAGCATTAAACACACAATTGACACCTTTGTGCAGACACAGGCTAAATCCATCTGGCTTGGAGCTCCACCCACTAGTAGACAGAATTGCTCCATTAGAGAGATTTCTCCAGTAAAAGTGCATTTGGTAGACAGAGTTACACCAACAGAGGGAGCCTCTTTGCTCAGCCAATGTAAGTGAATGGGATTTTACTTGTAGACCGTATTAATCCAGTAGAGGGGGCATTTTTGCTCAGCCATTGTAAATCAATCGGATTTTTTACATTTTTGATCGTCATTTATATAAATAGCTTAAGTCGCATCAGGTAAAAAAAGACATACCAGCAAACTTCAGAATAGTCCCCAGGTCTATGGCAAGTTGCTTGCTTATAGCATTAAAGCTCTTGGAGGTACGGTTGTTGAAATTTTAGTCTCAGAAAAATACAAAAATTGTAATAATAATAATAATAAATGTATGTAACATAACAATATGTTAGCTTTCTCAAGCCAACATAGTTATGTCATCTTGAAGCATGTTAGGTTTGAAAAACCATCAGTCAAAATTACATTTGGTTTATTGACACTAATATATTGAGGCAATGTGGTCATTTACATAAACACACACCTTTCAGCCATTTTGTATTGTATTAATTTTTGCTAAGTAACAAATTGAAAGACATCAATTCTACACATGGGTACCAAATGTCAAGTCAATTGGATCTACGGTTCAAGAGAAGAGTTTTGAATGTTTCCCCAAATTTTCACTGTACAGGACAATCCATCATGCAGAACCTTAGGCTTTTTTTGTTCCCAATGAGAAATGAGGCAAGTATACCAAGTTTTAGAATAATTGGAAAATTGGGGTGAAAATGCCATCATTTTGAAAATGTGACATTTGTGCATGGCCTGTAGCAAACCGCTAAGGGCGAATGTCAGCAATTCTTTGCACAGTACTTCAAAGGGATGTTATCTTGAAGCATGTCAGGGTTTAAAATCCCTCAGTCAAAATTACATTTGATTTATTGACATATATATTGATTAAATGTGGACATTTACATAAACACGCCCCTTTCAGCCATTTTTAATCGTACCTTATGGGTCCTTGAGGCTTTTTTGTTCCCAATAAGAAATGAGGCAAGTATACCAAGTTTTAGAATATTTAGAAAATTGTGGTGAAAATGCCATCATTTTGAAAATGTGACATTTGGGTGTGGCCTGTAGAGAACCGCTAAGGGCGAATGTGGGCAATTCTTTGCACAGTACTTCAAAGGGATGTTATCTTGAAGAATGTTAGGTTTGAGAAACCCTCAGTCAAAATTACATTTGATTTATTGACATATATATTGATTAAATGTGGACATTTACATAAACACGCCCCTTTCAGCCATTTTATATCGTATTCATTTTTGCTAAGTAAAGTTTTCAAAGACATCAATTCTACACATGCGTACCAAATTTCAAGTCAATTGGAGCTACGGTTCAGGAGAAGAAGAGTTTTGTAGGTTTTGGCAAATTTTCACTGTACAGGAAAATCCATTATGGCAGAAGTTATGGGTCCTTGAGGCTTTTTTGTTTCCCATGAGAAATGAGGCATGTACACCAGGTTTGAGAATAATTGGACAAATGGCTTGGAAATGCCATGACTTTGAAAATATTTTTTGGGGCGTGGCCTGTAGTGCCACCTATGGGCGAATGTGGGCCATCCTTGGTTTGGTGGTACCCGTTGGCATGGATTATCAATGTGGCAATTTAGAATATTTTTGACCAGTGACTTTTTGAGATATTGGGGCTCAAGGAGAATAATAATAATAATAATAAATATAGCTGCAAGCAGCAATGCGATTCCTCCTCAAAATGGCAAATAATTTAAAATTGATCAGTAGAGGGTTGGGGTTAAACCCTCCCAATGAAGGAATCCAAAAAACATGTCTTTCTGTCTGAATCTTAAACTAAACATTTTCAGTGTACAGCAAAATCAATCATGCCAGACCTTATGGATCCTGGAGGGTTTTTTGTTTACAATGAGAAATGAGGTATGGTCACCAGGTTTCAGAAGAACTAAATAAATGGGGTGGAAATACAATCACTTTGAAAAATTGACATTTGGGCATAGCCTGTAGCGCCCCCTAATGGCGAATATGGGCAATTCTTGGTTTGTAGGTTCCTGTTGGCCTGTAGTATCAATGTACCAAATTAGAAAGTTTTTGACAAAAAAATGTGCAATTTGGGCATGGCCTGTAGAGCCCCCTAAGGGAGAATGTGAGCCATTCTTGGTTTGTGGATTCCTGTTGGCCTGTAGTATCAATATACCATATTAGAACATTTTTGACCAGAAAATGGGAATTTTGGGCATGGCCTGTAGCGCCCCCTAAGGGAGAATGTGGGATATTCTTGATGCAATACTTCCGAGTGAAGTCATCTTGAAGCATGTTAGGTTTGAAAACCCATTAGTCAAAATTGATAAAATGTGGAGATTTACATAAACACGCCATTTTGTATCGTATTCATTTTTCCTAAGTAACGTTTTCAAAGACATCAGTTCTACACATGTGTACCAAATTTCAAGTCAATTGGAGCTACGGTTCAGGAGAAGAAGAGTTTTGTAGGTTTTCATAAATTTTCACAATATTTTCAAAATTTTCAAAAATCCATCATGGCGGAAGTTATGGGTCCTTGAGGCTTTTTTGTTCCCCATGAGAAATGAGGCATGTACACCGAGTTTCAGTATAATTGAACAAATGGCGTAGAAATGCCATTAATTGAATATATTTTTTTTGGGCGTGGCCTGTAGCGCCACCTATGGGCGAATGTGGTCCATTCTTGGTTTGGGGGAAACCGTTGGCATGGAGTATCAATGTGCCAATTTAGAAAATTTTTGACCAGTGACTTTTTGAGATATTGGGGCTCAAGACACCTATAATATCACTTCAGAAGGCATGGATTAAACCACTGGAGTGGTATGGATTACTTTTATGCTGCATTTATGTGATTTTTGTAGCTTCTGAGTTCTGATCACCATTCAAGTGCATTGAAAGGTCCAACAGCGTTGAGATATTCTTCTAAAAAGCTTAATTTGTGTTTAACCCCCCTCTTATCGCATGACATTACATTCAAAGCACGATCTGTGCAGTTTGTTTCATTGAGTTTAATCTTTTGAGAACTGTGAAGTCTCATTATTTTCGTACTGTTACATCTGTATTCATTTCAGAGATGAATTGATTGAGATTGTGCAACTGCAGTCAGTATTAAACTTGTAATGATGTCGAGCTTGAAGCACATTCAGCTATTAGTATAGTTGATCTGTTCTCGATGGATCTTCCATGATCCTTCCAACGCTGTCAAGTGAAGCTGAGCAACATCAGTTTCGTCTCTCACACCCTCATTTGTTTGTGTGTGTGAGATGATAAAATACAGACTGCGTGAATGGTGTAAAATCACATGAATGTTCAAATACATTCAAGCAAACACATACAACCGACAAACCTCCGTGAAGATGCGAGTAAAAATGAGATCGCCTCGCGAATAGCGTTGTCAGAGGCAACGCTGATAATCATTCTCGGAAGTGTTACTAGATTTAGATTCCCGAATTCTTCATCAACTGTTTATGTTCACTTGAGACAAAACAGACTCCACAATATATCATGTAGTTTGACGCTTTGTTGTATGAAATTGTCCGTTCAAACGCAAAAAGAAGCGAAAGCAATTTCGCATCAGGGTGCGTGCGTTAGACGCGACTCGCTGTTTCAAACAAACTGCGCAAAAACATTTATTTGAGTTGTTTTGCCATTTGTTGAGTTAAATAGTGTAAAATCGCTTGAATATTCAAACTGGAAAGTGTTAAAACACATACAACAGACAAACCTCCGTGAGGATGCGAGTAAAAATGAGATCGCCTCACTATCGCGTGCTGTCAGACACAACGCAGATGAAACATCATTCTTGGAAGTATTGATTCTTTAGGATCGATACGTCCATCCCTTCTTTCTTTAGACATATGTTTCATGTTTGTGTGATAAGTGTTCGCGGAGTTTCACTTGATTTTTCTGACGTGTATCAGACAGATGATCGATAAGACATTGACGGCGCCCTGTTTATTTTCGTTATTTTACAAAAGCTCAAGGTTTTGTTGTTATTGTAAGTGTACACAAATAAAAGTAAACCTTTTATAGTTTGTAATGATCTCTTCCATGTATCTGAATTGGCAAAAATGACGCAGTATTTTGTTTAAGTTTTTTCCGCTGTTTAGAACAATGCATCTAAAAGGACATCATAGCGCCAGTGTTGACCCCCGTAATAATGCCAGAATTCAATAATGATTCCCGATTTCAAACTGCTCGAAAAGATTTATTTGAGTTGTTTTGCCATTTGTTGAGTTGAATAGTGTAAAATCGCTTGAATATTCAAACTGGGAAGCAGTAAAACACATCTCACTGACCTTTGTGCAGTAACTCTCATCAGGGCTCGTGCGTTAGACGCGACATGTCTCGCTGTTTCACGTAAACTGCTCGAAAACATTTATTTGAGTTGTTTTGACATTTGTTGAGATGAATAGTATAAAATCGCGTGAATGTTCCAAATGTCAAGCATTAAACACACAATTGACACCTTTGTGCAGACACAGGCTAAATCCATCTGGCTTGGAGCTCCACCCACTAGTAGACAGAATTGCTCCATTAGAGAGATTTCTCCAGTAAAAGTGCATTTGGTAGACAGAGTTACACCAACAGAGGGAGCCTCTTTGCTCAGCCAATGTAAGTGAATGGGATTTTACTTGTAGACCGTATTAATCCAGTAGAGGGGGCATTTTTGCTCAGCCATTGTAAATCAATCGGATTTTTTACATTTTTGATCGTCATTTATATAAATAGCTTAAGTCGCATCAGGTAAAAAAAGACATACCAGCAAACTTCAGAATAGTCCCCAGGTCAAGCAGGCAAGTTGCTTGCTTATAGCATTAAAGCTCTTGGAGGTACGGTTGTTGAAATTTTAGTCTCAGAAAAATACAAAAATTGTAATAATAATAATAATAAATGTATGTAACATAACAATATGTTAGCTTTCTCAAGCCAACATAGTTATGTCATCTTGAAGCATGTTAGGTTTGAAAAACCATCAGTCAAAATTACATTTGGTTTATTGACACTAATATATTGAGGCAATGTGGTCATTTACATAAACACACACCTTTCAGCCATTTTGTATTGTATTAATTTTTGCTAAGTAACAAATTGAAAGACATCAATTCTACACATGGGTACCAAATGTCAAGTCAATTGGATCTACGGTTCAAGAGAAGAGTTTTGAATGTTTCCCCAAATTTTCACTGTACAGGACAATCCATCATGCAGAACCTTAGGCTTTTTTTGTTCCCAATGAGAAATGAGGCAAGTATACCAAGTTTTAGAATAATTGGAAAATTGGGGTGAAAATGCCATCATTTTGAAAATGTGACATTTGGGCATGGCCTGTAGCAAACCGCTAAGGGCGAATGTCGGCAATTCTTTGCACAGTACTTCAAAGGGATGTTATCTTGAAGCATGTCAGGTTTTAAAATCCCTCAGTCAAAATTACATTTGATTTATTGACATATATATTGATTAAATGTGGACATTTACATAAACACGCCCCTTTCAGCCATTTTTAATCGTACCTTATGGGTCCTTGAGGCTTTTTTGTTCCCAATAAGAAATGAGGCAAGTATACCAAGTTTTAGAATATTTAGAAAATTGTGGTGAAAATGCCATCATTTTGAAAATGTGACATTTGGGTGTGGCCTGTAGCGAACCGCTAAGGGCGAATGTGGGCAATTCTTTGCACAGTACTTCAAAGGGATGTTATCTTGAAGAATGTTAGGTTTGAGAAACCCTCAGTCAAAATTACATTTGATTTATTGACATATATATTGATTAAATGTGGACATTTACATAAACACGCCCCTTTCAGCCATTTTATATCGTATTCATTTTTGCTAAGTAAAGTTTTCAAAGACATCAATTCTACACATTCGTACCAAATTTCAAGTCAATTGGAGCTACGGTTCAGGAGAAGAAGAGTTTTGTAGGTTTTGGCAAATTTTCACTGTACAGGAAAATCCATTATGGCAGAAGTTATGGGTCCTTGAGGCTTTTTTGTTTCCCATGAGAAATGAGGCATGTACACCAGGTTTGAGAATAATTGGACAAATGGCTTGGAAATGCCATGACTTTGAAAATATTTTTTGGGGCGTGGCCTGTAGTGCCACCTATGGGCGAATGTGGGCCATTCTTGGTTTGGGGGTACCCGTTGGCATGGATTATCAATGTGGCAATTTAGAAAATTTTTGACCAGTGACTTTTTGAGATATTGGGGCTCAAGGAGAATAATAATAATAATAATAAATATAGCTGCAAGCAGCAATGCGATTCCTCCTCAAAATGGCAAATAATTTAAAATTGATCAGTAGAGGGTTGGGGTTAAACCCTCCCAATGAAGGAATCCAAAAAACATGTCTTTCTGTCTGAATCTTAAACTAAACATTTTCAGTGTACAGCAAAATCAATTATGCCAGACCTTATGGATCCTGGAGGGTTTTTTGTTTACAATGAGAAATGAGGTATGGTCACCAGGTTTCAGAAGAACTAAATAAATGGGGTGGAAATACAATCACTTTGAAAAATTGACATTTGGGCATAGCCTGTAGCGCCCCCTAAGGGAGAATGTGAGCCAATCTTGGTTTGTAGGTTCCTGTTGGCCTGTAGTATCAATGTACCAAATTAGAAAGTTTTTGACAAAAAAATGTGCAATTTGGGCATGGCCTGTAGAGCCCCCTAAGGGAGAATGTGAGCCATTCTTGGTTTGTGGATTCCTGTTGGCCTGTAGTATCAATATACCATATTAGAACATTTTTGACCAGAAAATGGGAATTTTGGGCATGGCCTGTAGCGCCCCCTAAGGGAGAATGTGGGATATTCTTGACGCAATACTTCCGAGTGAAGTCATCTTGAAGCATGTTAGGTTTGAAAACCCATTAGTCAAAATTGATAAAATGTGGAGATTTACATAAACACGCCATTTTGTATCGTATTCATTTTTCCTAAGTAACGTTTTCAAAGACATCAGTTCTACACATGTGTACCAAATTTCAAGTCAATTGGAGCTACGGTTCAGGAGAAGAAGAGTTTTGTAGGTTTTCATAAATTTTCACAATATTTTCAAAATTTTCAAAAATCCATCATGGCGGAAGTTATGGGTCCTTGAGGCTTTTTTGTTCCCCATGAGAAATGAGGCATGTACACCGAGTTTCAGTATAATTGAACAAATGGCGTAGAAATGCCATTAATTGAATATATTTTTTTTGGGCGTGGCCTGTAGCGCCACCTATGGGCGAATGTGGTCCATTCTTGGTTTGGGGGAAACCGTTGGCATGGAGTATCAATGTGCCAATTTAGAAAATTTTTGACCAGTGACTTTTTGAGATATTGGGGCTCAAGACACCTATAATATCACTTCAGAAGGCATGGATTAAACCACTGGAGTGGTATGGATTACTTTTATGCTGCATTTATGTGATTTTTGTAGCTTCTGAGTTCTGATCACCATTCAAGTGCATTGAAAGGTCCAACAGCGTTGAGATATTCTTCTAAAAAGCTTAATTTGTGTTTAACCCCCCTCTTATCGCATGACATTACATTCAAAGCACGATCTGTGCAGTTTGTTTCATTGAGTTTAATCTTTTGAGAACTGTGAAGTCTCATTATTTTCGTACTGTTACATCTGTATTCATTTCAGAGATGAATTGATTGAGATTGTGCAACTGCAGTCAGTATTAAACTTGTAATGATGTCGAGCTTGAAGCACATTCAGCTATTAGTATAGTTGATCTGTTCTCGATGGATCTTCCATGATCCTTCCAACGCTGTCAAGTGAAGCTGAGCAACATCAGTTTCGTCTCTCACACCCTCATTTGTTTGTGTGTGTGAGATGATAAAATACAGACTGCGTGAATGGTGTAAAATCACATGAATGTTCAAATACATTCAAGCAAACACATACAACCGACAAACCTCCGTGAAGATGCGAGTAAAAATGAGATCGCCTCGCGAATAGCGTTGTCAGAGGCAACGCTGATAATCATTCTCGGAAGTGTTACTAGATTTAGATTCCCGAATTCTTCATCAACTGTTTATGTTCACTTGAGACAAAACAGACTCCACAATATATCATGTAGTTTGACGCTTTGTTGTATGAAATTGTCCGTTCAAACGCAAAAAGAAGCGAAAGCAATTTCGCATCAGGGTGCGTGCGTTAGACGCGACTCGCTGTTTCAAACAAACTGCGCAAAAACATTTATTTGAGTTGTTTTGCCATTTGTTGAGTTAAATAGTGTAAAATCGCTTGAATATTCAAACTGGAAAGTGTTAAAACACATACAACAGACAAACCTCCGTGAGGATGCGAGTAAAAATGAGATCGCCTCACTATCGCGTGCTGTCAGACACAACGCAGATGAAACATCATTCTTGGAAGTATTGATTCTTTAGGATCGATACGTCCATCCCTTCTTTCTTTAGACATATGTTTCATGTTTGTGTGATAAGTGTTCGCGGAGTTTCACTTGATTTTTCTGACGTGTATCAGACAGATGATCGATAAGACATTGACGGCGCCCTGTTTATTTTCGTTATTTTACAAAAGCTCAAGGTTTTGTTGTTATTGTAAGTGTACACAAATAAAAGTAAACCTTTTATAGTTTGTAATGATCTCTTCCATGTATCTGAATTGGCAAAAATGACGCAGTATTTTGTTTAAGTTTTTTCCGCTGTTTAGAACAATGCATCTAAAAGGACATCATAGCGCCAGTGTTGACCCCCGTAATAATGCCAGAATTCAATAATGATTCCCGATTTCAAACTGCTCGAAAAGATTTATTTGAGTTGTTTTGCCATTTGTTGAGTTGAATAGTGTAAAATCGCTTGAATATTCAAACTGGGAAGCAGTAAAACACATCTCACTGACCTTTGTGCAGTAACTCTCATCAGGGCTCGTGCGTTAGACGCGACATGTCTCGCTGTTTCACGTAAACTGCTCGAAAACATTTATTTGAGTTGTTTTGACATTTGTTGAGATGAATAGTATAAAATCGCGTGAATGTTCCAAATGTCAAGCATTAAACACACAATTGACACCTTTGTGCAGACACAGGCTAAATCCATCTGGCTTGGAGCTCCACCCACTAGTAGACAGAATTGCTCCATTAGAGAGATTTCTCCAGTAAAAGTGCATTTGGTAGACAGAGTTACACCAACAGAGGGAGCCTCTTTGCTCAGCCAATGTAAGTGAATGGGATTTTACTTGTAGACCGTATTAATCCAGTAGAGGGGGCATTTTTGCTCAGCCATTGTAAATCAATCGGATTTTTTACATTTTTGATCGTCATTTATATAAATAGCTTAAGTCGCATCAGGTAAAAAAAGACATACCAGCAAACTTCAGAATAGTCCCCAGGTCAAGCAGGCAAGTTGCTTGCTTATAGCATTAAAGCTCTTGGAGGTACGGTTGTTGAAATTTTAGTCTCAGAAAAATACAAAAATTGTAATAATAATAATAATAAATGTATGTAACATAACAATATGTTAGCTTTCTCAAGCCAACATAGTTATGTCATCTTGAAGCATGTTAGGTTTGAAAAACCATCAGTCAAAATTACATTTGGTTTATTGACACTAATATATTGAGGCAATGTGGTCATTTACATAAACACACACCTTTCAGCCATTTTGTATTGTATTAATTTTTGCTAAGTAACAAATTGAAAGACATCAATTCTACACATGGGTACCAAATGTCAAGTCAATTGGATCTACGGTTCAAGAGAAGAGTTTTGAATGTTTCCCCAAATTTTCACTGTACAGGACAATCCATCATGCAGAACCTTAGGCTTTTTTTGTTCCCAATGAGAAATGAGGCAAGTATACCAAGTTTTAGAATAATTGGAAAATTGGGGTGAAAATGCCATCATTTTGAAAATGTGACATTTGGGCATGGCCTGTAGCAAACCGCTAAGGGCGAATGTCGGCAATTCTTTGCACAGTACTTCAAAGGGATGTTATCTTGAAGCATGTCAGGTTTTAAAATCCCTCAGTCAAAATTACATTTGATTTATTGACATATATATTGATTAAATGTGGACATTTACATAAACACGCCCCTTTCAGCCATTTTTAATCGTACCTTATGGGTCCTTGAGGCTTTTTTGTTCCCAATAAGAAATGAGGCAAGTATACCAAGTTTTAGAATATTTAGAAAATTGTGGTGAAAATGCCATCATTTTGAAAATGTGACATTTGGGTGTGGCCTGTAGCGAACCGCTAAGGGCGAATGTGGGCAATTCTTTGCACAGTACTTCAAAGGGATGTTATCTTGAAGAATGTTAGGTTTGAGAAACCCTCAGTCAAAATTACATTTGATTTATTGACATATATATTGATTAAATGTGGACATTTACATAAACACGCCCCTTTCAGCCATTTTATATCGTATTCATTTTTGCTAAGTAAAGTTTTCAAAGACATCAATTCTACACATTCGTACCAAATTTCAAGTCAATTGGAGCTACGGTTCAGGAGAAGAAGAGTTTTGTAGGTTTTGGCAAATTTTCACTGTACAGGAAAATCCATTATGGCAGAAGTTATGGGTCCTTGAGGCTTTTTTGTTTCCCATGAGAAATGAGGCATGTACACCAGGTTTGAGAATAATTGGACAAATGGCTTGGAAATGCCATGACTTTGAAAATATTTTTTGGGGCGTGGCCTGTAGTGCCACCTATGGGCGAATGTGGGCCATTCTTGGTTTGGGGGTACCCGTTGGCATGGATTATCAATGTGGCAATTTAGAAAATTTTTGACCAGTGACTTTTTGAGATATTGGGGCTCAAGGAGAATAATAATAATAATAATAAATATAGCTGCAAGCAGCAATGCGATTCCTCCTCAAAATGGCAAATAATTTAAAATTGATCAGTAGAGGGTTGGGGTTAAACCCTCCCAATGAAGGAATCCAAAAAACATGTCTTTCTGTCTGAATCTTAAACTAAACATTTTCAGTGTACAGCAAAATCAATTATGCCAGACCTTATGGATCCTGGAGGGTTTTTTGTTTACAATGAGAAATGAGGTATGGTCACCAGGTTTCAGAAGAACTAAATAAATGGGGTGGAAATACAATCACTTTGAAAAATTGACATTTGGGCATAGCCTGTAGCGCCCCCTAAGGGAGAATGTGAGCCAATCTTGGTTTGTAGGTTCCTGTTGGCCTGTAGTATCAATGTACCAAATTAGAAAGTTTTTGACAAAAAAATGTGCAATTTGGGCATGGCCTGTAGAGCCCCCTAAGGGAGAATGTGAGCCATTCTTGGTTTGTGGATTCCTGTTGGCCTGTAGTATCAATATACCATATTAGAACATTTTTGACCAGAAAATGGGAATTTTGGGCATGGCCTGTAGCGCCCCCTAAGGGAGAATGTGGGATATTCTTGACGCAATACTTCCGAGTGAAGTCATCTTGAAGCATGTTAGGTTTGAAAACCCATTAGTCAAAATTGATAAAATGTGGAGATTTACATAAACACGCCATTTTGTATCGTATTCATTTTTCCTAAGTAACGTTTTCAAAGACATCAGTTCTACACATGTGTACCAAATTTCAAGTCAATTGGAGCTACGGTTCAGGAGAAGAAGAGTTTTGTAGGTTTTCATAAATTTTCACAATATTTTCAAAATTTTCAAAAATCCATCATGGCGGAAGTTATGGGTCCTTGAGGCTTTTTTGTTCCCCATGAGAAATGAGGCATGTACACCGAGTTTCAGTATAATTGAACAAATGGCGTAGAAATGCCATTAATTGAATATATTTTTTTTGGGCGTGGCCTGTAGCGCCACCTATGGGCGAATGTGGTCCATTCTTGGTTTGGGGGAAACCGTTGGCATGGAGTATCAATGTGCCAATTTAGAAAATTTTTGACCAGTGACTTTTTGAGATATTGGGGCTCAAGACACCTATAATATCACTTCAGAAGGCATGGATTAAACCACTGGAGTGGTATGGATTACTTTTATGCTGCATTTATGTGATTTTTGTAGCTTCTGAGTTCTGATCACCATTCAAGTGCATTGAAAGGTCCAACAGCGTTGAGATATTCTTCTAAAAAGCTTAATTTGTGTTTAACCCCCCTCTTATCGCATGACATTACATTCAAAGCACGATCTGTGCAGTTTGTTTCATTGAGTTTAATCTTTTGAGAACTGTGAAGTCTCATTATTTTCGTACTGTTACATCTGTATTCATTTCAGAGATGAATTGATTGAGATTGTGCAACTGCAGTCAGTATTAAACTTGTAATGATGTCGAGCTTGAAGCACATTCAGCTATTAGTATAGTTGATCTGTTCTCGATGGATCTTCCATGATCCTTCCAACGCTGTCAAGTGAAGCTGAGCAACATCAGTTTCGTCTCTCACACCCTCATTTGTTTGTGTGTGTGAGATGATTAAAATACAGACTGCGTGAATGGTGTAAAATCACATGAATGTTCAAATACATTCAAGCAAACACATACAACCGACAAACCTCCGTGAAGATGCGAGTAAAAATGAGATCGCCTCGCGAATAGCGTTGTCAGAGGCAACGCTGATAATCATTCTCGGAAGAGTTACTAGATTTAGATTCCCGAATTCTTCATCAACTGTTTATGTTCACTTGAGACAAAACAGACTCCACAATATATCATGTAGTTTGACGCTTTGTTGTATGAAATTGTCCGTTCAAACGCAAAAAGAAGCGAAAGCAATTTCGCATCAGGGTGCGTGCGTTAGACGCGACTCGCTGTTTCAAACAAACTGCGCAAAAACATTTATTTGAGTTGTTTTGCCATTTGTTGAGTTAAATAGTGTAAAATCGCTTGAATATTCAAACTGGAAAGTGTTAAAACACATACAACAGACAAACCTCCGTGAGGATGCGAGTAAAAATGAGATCGCCTCACTATCGCGTGCTGTCAGACACAACGCAGATGAAACATCATTCTTGGAAGTATTGATTCTTTAGGATCGATACGTCCATCCCTTCTTTCTTTAGACATATGTTTCATGTTTGTGTGATAAGTGTTCGCGGAGTTTCACTTGATTTTTCTGACGTGTATCAGACAGATGATCGATAAGACATTGACGGCGCCCTGTTTATTTTCGTTATTTTACAAAAGCTCAAGGTTTTGTTGTTATTGTAAGTGTACACAAATAAAAGTAAACCTTTTATAGTTTGTAATGATCTCTTCCATGTATCTGAATTGGCAAAAATGACGCAGTATTTTGTTTAAGTTTTTTCCGCTGTTTAGAACAATGCATCTAAAAGGACATCATAGCGCCAGTGTTGACCCCCGTAATAATGCCAGAATTCAATAATGATTCCCGATTTCAAACTGCTCGAAAAGATTTATTTGAGTTGTTTTGCCATTTGTTGAGTTGAATAGTGTAAAATCGCTTGAATATTCAAACTGGGAAGCAGTAAAACACATCTCACTGACCTTTGTGCAGTAACTCTCACCAGGGCTCGTGCGTTAGACGCGACACGTCTCGCTGTTTCACGTAAACCGCTCGAAAACATTTATTTGAGTTGTTTTGCCATTTGTTGAGATGAATAGTATAAAATCGCGTGAATGTTCCAAATGTCAAGCATTAAACACACAATTGACACCTTTGTGCAGACACAGGCTAAATCCATCTGGCTTGGAGCTCCACCCACTAGTAGACAGAATTGCTCCATTAGAGAGATTTCTCCAGTAAAAGTGCATTTGGTAGACAGAGTTACACCAACAGAGGGAGCCTCTTTGCTCAGCCAATGTAAGTGAATGGGATTTTACTTGTAGACCGTATTAATCCAGTAGAGGGGGCATTTTTGCTCAGCCATTGTAAATCAATCGGATTTTTTACATTTTTGATCGTCATTTATATAAAAAGCTTAAGTCGCATCAGGTAAAAAAAGACATACCAGCAAACTTCAGAATAGTCCCCAGGTCAAGCAGGCAAGTTGCTTGCTTATAGCATTAAAGCTCTTGGAGGTACGGTTGTTGAAATTTTAGTCTCAGAAAAATACAAAAATTGTAATAATAATAATAATAAATGTATGTAACATAACAATATGTTAGCTTTCTCAAGCCAACATAGTTATGTCATCTTGAAGCATGTTAGGTTTGAAAAACCATCAGTCAAAATTACATTTGGTTTATTGACACTAATATATTGAGGCAATGTGGTCATTTACATAAACACACACCTTTCAGCCATTTTGTATTGTATTAATTTTTGCTAAGTAACAAATTGAAAGACATCAATTCTACACATGGGTACCAAATGTCAAGTCAATTGGATCTACGGTTCAAGAGAAGAGTTTTGAATGTTTCCCCAAATTTTCACTGTACAGGACAATCCATCATGCAGAACCTTAGGCTTTTTTTGTTCCCAATGAGAAATGAGGCAAGTATACCAAGTTTTAGAATAATTGGAAAATTGGGGTGAAAATGCCATCATTTTGAAAATGTGACATTTGGGCATGGCCTGTAGCAAACCGCTAAGGGCGAATGTCGGCAATTCTTTGCACAGTACTTCAAAGGGATGTTATCTTGAAGCATGTCAGGTTTTAAAATCCCTCAGTCAAAATTACATTTGATTTATTGACATATATATTGATTAAATGTGGACATTTACATAAACACGCCCCTTTCAGCCATTTTTAATCGTACCTTATGGGTCCTTGAGGCTTTTTTGTTCCCAATAAGAAATGAGGCAAGTATACCAAGTTTTAGAATATTTAGAAAATTGTGGTGAAAATGCCATCATTTTGAAAATGTGACATTTGGGTGTGGCCTGTAGCGAACCGCTAAGGGCGAATGTGGGCAATTCTTTGCACAGTACTTCAAAGGGATGTTATCTTGAAGAATGTTAGGTTTGAGAAACCCTCAGTCAAAATTACATTTGATTTATTGACATATATATTGATTAAATGTGGACATTTACATAAACACGCCCCTTTCAGCCATTTTATATCGTATTCATTTTTGCTAAGTAAAGTTTTCAAAGACATCAATTCTACACATTCGTACCAAATTTCAAGTCAATTGGAGCTACGGTTCAGGAGAAGAAGAG
Source organism: Moxostoma hubbsi (assembly GCA_032164185.1). Taxonomy (NCBI): domain Eukaryota; kingdom Metazoa; phylum Chordata; class Actinopteri; order Cypriniformes; family Catostomidae; genus Moxostoma; species Moxostoma hubbsi. Next base: position 1,361,699 of record JAVLUX010000196.1, on the reverse strand, counting down.
TTTTGTAGGTTTTGGCAAATTTTCACTGTACAGGAAAATCCATTATGGCAGAAGTTATGGGTCCTTGAGGCTTTTTTGTTTCCCATGAGAAATGAGGCATGTACACCAGGTTTGAGAATAATTGGACAAATGGCTTGGAAATGCCATGACTTTGAAAATATTTTTTGGGGCGTGGCCTGTAGTGCCACCTATGGGCGAATGTGGGCCATTCTTGGTTTGGGGGTACCCGTTGGCATGGATTATCAATGTGGCAATTTAGAAAATTTTTGACCAGTGACTTTTTGAGATATTGGGGCTCAAGGAGAATAATAATAATAATAATAATAAATATAGCTGCAAGCAGCAATGCGATTCCTCCTCAAAATGGCAAATAATTTAAAATTGATCAGTAGAGGGTTGGGGTTAAACCCTCCCAATGAAGGAATCCAAAAAACATGTCTTTCTGTCTGAATCTTAAACTAAACATTTTCAGTGTACAGCAAAATCAATTATGCCAGACCTTATGGATCCTGGAGGGTTTTTTGTTTACAATGAGAAATGAGGTATGGTCACCAGGTTTCAGAAGAACTAAATAAATGGGGTGGAAATACAATCACTTTGAAAAATTGACATTTGGGCATAGCCTGTAGCGCCCCCTAATGGCGAATATGGGCAATTCTTGGTTTGTAGGTTCCTGTTGGCCTGTAGTATCAATGTACCAAATTAGAAAGTTTTTGACAAAAAAATGTGCAATTTGGGCATGGCCTGTAGAGCCCCCTAAGGGAGAATGTGAGCCATTCTTGGTTTGTGGATTCCTGTTGGCCTGTAGTATCAATATACCAAATTAGAACATTTTTGACCAGAAAATGGGAATTTTGGGCATGGCCTGTAGCGCCCCCTAAGGGAGAATGTGGGATATTCTTGACGCAATACTTCCGAGTGAAGTCATCTTGAAGCATGTTAGGTTTGAAAACCCATTAGTCAAAATTGATAAAATGTGGAGATTTACATAAACACGCCATTTTGTATCGTATTCATTTTTCCTAAGTAACGTTTTCAAAGACATCAGTTCTACACATGTGTACCAAATTTCAAGTCAATTGGAGCTACGGTTCAGGAGAAGAAGAGTTTTGTAGGTTTTCATAAATTTTCACAATATTTTCAAAATTTTCAAAAATCCATCATGGCGGAAGTTATGGGTCCTTGAGGCTTTTTTGTTCCCCATGAGAAATGAGGCATGTACACCGAGTTTCAGTATAATTGAACAAATGGCGTAGAAATGCCATTAATTGAATATATTTTTTTTGGGCGTGGCCTGTAGCGCCACCTATGGGCGAATGTGGTCCATTCTTGGTTTGGGGGAAACCGTTGGCATGGAGTATCAATGTGCCAATTTAGAAAATTTTTGACCAGTGACTTTTTGAGATATTGGGGCTCAAGACACCTATAATATCACTTCAGAAGGCATGGATTAAACCACTGGAGTGGTATGGATTACTTTTATGCTGCATTTATGTGATTTTTGTAGCTTCTGAGTTCTGATCACCATTCAAGTGCATTGAAAGGTCCAACAGCGTTGAGATATTCTTCTAAAAAGCTTAATTTGTGTTTAACCCCCCTCTTATCGCATGACATTACATTCAAAGCACGATCTGTGCAGTTTGTTTCATTGAGTTTAATCTTTTGAGAACTGTGAAGTCTCATTATTTTCGTACTGTTACATCTGTATTCATTTCAGAGATGAATTGATTGAGATTGTGCAACTGCAGTCAGTATTAAACTTGTAATGATGTCGAGCTTGAAGCACATTCAGCTATTAGTATAGTTGATCTGTTCTCGATGGATCTTCCATGATCCTTCCAACGCTGTCAAGTGAAGCTGAGCAACATCAGTTTCGTCTCTCACACCCTCATTTGTTTGTGTGTGAGATGATAAAATACAGACTGCGTGAATGGTGTAAAATCACATGAATGTTCAAATACATTCAAGCAAACACATACAACCGACAAACCTCCGTGAAGATGCGAGTAAAAATGAGATCGCCTCGCGAATAGCGTTGTCAGAGGCAACGCTGATAATCATTCTCGGAAGTGTTACTAGATTTAGATTCCCGAATTCTTCATCAACTGTTTATGTTCACTTGAGACAAAACAGACTCCACAATATATCATGTAGTTTGACGCTTTGTTGTATGAAATTGTCCGTTCAAACGCAAAAAGAAGCGAAAGCAATTTCGCATCAGGGTGCGTGCGTTAGACGCGACTCGCTGTTTCAAACAAACTGCGCAAAAACATTTATTTGAGTTGTTTTGCCATTTGTTGAGTTAAATAGTGTAAAATCGCTTGAATATTCAAACTGGAAAGTGTTAAAACACATACAACAGACAAACCTCCGTGAGGATGCGAGTAAAAATGAGATCGCCTCACTATCGCGTGCTGTCAGACACAACGCAGATGAAACATCATTCTTGGAAGTATTGATTCTTTAGGATCGATACGTCCATCCCTTCTTTCTTTAGACATATGTTTCATGTTTGTGTGATAAGTGTTCGCGGAGTTTCACTTGATTTTTCTGACGTGTATCAGACAGATGATCGATAAGACATTGACGGCGCCCTGTTTATTTTCGTTATTTTACAAAAGCTCAAGGTTTTGTTGTTATTGTAAGTGTACACAAATAAAAGTAAACCTTTTATAGTTTGTAATGATCTCTTCCATGTATCTGAATTGGCAAAAATGACGCAGTATTTTGTTTAAGTTTTTTCCGCTGTTTAGAACAATGCATCTAAAAGGACATCATAGCGCCAGTGTTGACCCCCGTAATAATGCCAGAATTCAATAATGATTCCCGATTTCAAACTGCTCGAAAAGATTTATTTGAGTTGTTTTGCCATTTGTTGAGTTGAATAGTGTAAAATCGCTTGAATATTCAAACTGGGAAGCAGTAAAACACATCTCACTGACCTTTGTGCAGTAACTCTCATCAGGGCTCGTGCGTTAGACGCGACATGTCTCGCTGTTTCACGTAAACTGCTCGAAAACATTTATTTGAGTTGTTTTGACATTTGTTGAGATGAATAGTATAAAATCGCGTGAATGTTCCAAATGTCAAGCATTAAACACACAATTGACACCTTTGTGCAGACACAGGCTAAATCCATCTGGCTTGGAGCTCCACCCACTAGTAGACAGAATTGCTCCATTAGAGAGATTTCTCCAGTAAAAGTGCATTTGGTAGACAGAGTTACACCAACAGAGGGAGCCTCTTTGCTCAGCCAATGTAAGTGAATGGGATTTTACTTGTAGACCGTATTAATCCAGTAGAGGGGGCATTTTTGATCAGCCATTGTAAATCAATCGGATTTTTTACATTTTTGATCGTCATTTATATAAAAAGCTTAAGTCGCATCAGGTAAAAAAAGACATACCAGCAAACTTCAGAATAGTCCCCAGGTCTATGGCAAGTTGCTTGCTTATACCATTAAAGCTCTTGGAGGAACAGTTGTTGAAATTTTAGTCTCAGAAAAATACAAAAATTGTAATAATAATAATAATAAATGTATGTAACATAACAATATGTTAGCTTTCTCAAGCCAACATAGTTATGTCATCTTGAAGCATGTTAGGTTTGAAAAACCATCAGTCAAAATTACATTTGGTTTATTGACACTAATATATTGAGGCAATGTGGTCATTTACATAAACACACACCTTTCAGCCATTTTGTATTGTATTAATTTTTGCTAAGTAACAAATTGAAAGACATCAATTCTACACATGGGTACCAAATGTCAAGTCAATTGGATCTACGGTTCAAGAGAAGAGTTTTGAATGTTTCCCCAAATTTTCACTGTACAGGACAATCCATCATGCAGAACCTTAGGCTTTTTTTGTTCCCAATGAGAAATGAGGCAAGTATACCAAGTTTTAGAATAATTGGAAAATTGGGGTGAAAATGCCATCATTTTGAAAATGTGACATTTGGGCATGGCCTGTAGCAAACCGCTAAGGGCGAATGTCGGCAATTCTTTGCACAGTACTTCAAAGGGATGTTATCTTGAAGCATGTCAGGTTTTAAAATCCCTCAGTCAAAATTACATTTGATTTATTGACATATATATTGATTAAATGTGGACATTTACATAAACACGCCCCTTTCAGCCATTTTTAATCGTACCTTATGGGTCCTTGAGGCTTTTTTGTTCCCAATAAGAAATGAGGCAAGTATACCAAGTTTTAGATTATTTAGAAAATTGTGGTGAAAATGCCATCATTTTGAAAATGTGACATTTGGGTGTGGCCTGTAGCGAACCGCTAAGGGCGAATGTGGGCAATTCTTTGCACAGTACTTCAAAGGGATGTTATCTTGAAGAATGTTAGGTTTGAGAAACCCTCAGTCAAAATTACATTTGATTTATTGACATATATATTGATTAAATGTGGACATTTACATAAACACGCCCCTTTCAGCCATTTTATATCGTATTCATTTTTGCTAAGTAAAGTTTTCAAAGACATCAATTCTACACATGCGTACCAAATTTCAAGTCAATTGGAGCTACGGTTCAGGAGAAGAAGAGTTTTGTAGGTTTTGGCAAATTTTCACTGTACAGGAAAATACATTATGGCAGAAGTTATGGGTCCTTGAGGCTTTTTTGTTTCCCATGAGAAATGAGGCATGTACACCAGGTTTGAGAATAATTGGACAAATGGCTTGGAAATGCCATGACTTTGAAAATATTTTTTGGGGCGTGGCCTGTAGTGCCACCTATGGGCGAATGTGGGCCATTCTTGGTTTGGGGGTACCCGTTGGCATGGATTATCAATGTGGCAATTTAGAAAATTTTTGACCAGTGACTTTTTGAGATATTGGGGCTCAAGGAGAATAATAATAATAATAATAAATATAGCTGCAAGCAGCAATGCGATTCCTCCTCAAAATGGCAAATAATTTAAAATTGATCAGTAGAGGGTTGGGGTTAAACCCTCCCAATGAAGGAATCCAAAAAACATGTCTTTCTGTCTGAATCTTAAATTAAACATTTTCAGTGTACAGCAAAATCAATCATGCCAGACCTTATGGATCCTGGAGGGTTTTTTGTTTACAATGAGAAATGAGGTATGGTCACCAGGTTTCAGAAGAACTAAATAAATGGGGTGGAAATACAATCACTTTGAAAAATTGACATTTGGGCATAGCCTGTAGCGCCCCCTAATGGCGAATATGGGCAATTCTTGGTTTGTAGGTTCCTGTTGGCCTGTAGTATCAATGTACCAAATTAGAAAGTTTTTGACAAAAAAATGTGCAATTTGGGCATGGCCTGTAGTGCCCCCTAAGGGAGAATGTGAGCCATTCTTGGTTTGTGGATTCCTGTTGGCCTGTAGTATCAATATACCAAATTAGAACATTTTTGACCAGAAAATGGGAATTTTGGGCATGGCCTGTAGCGCCCCCTAAGGGAGAATGTGGGATATTCTTTACGCAATACTTCAGAGTGAAGTCATCTTGAAGCATGTTAGGTTTGAAAACCCATTAGTCAAAATTGATAAAATGTGGAGATTTACATAAACATGCCATTTTGTATCGTATTCATTTTTCCTAAGTAACGTTTTCAAAGACATCAGTTCTACACGTGTACCAAATTTCAAGTCAATTGGAGCTACGGTTCAGGAAAAGAAGAGTTTTGTAGGTTTTCATAAATTTTCACAATATTTTCAAAATTTTCAAAAATCCATCATGGCGGAAGTTATGAGTCCTTGAGGCTTTTTTGTTCCCCATGAGAAATGAGGCATGTACACCGAGTTTCAGTATAATTGAACAAATGGCGTAGAAATGCCATTAATTGAATATATTTTTTTTGGGCGTGGCCTGTAGCGCCACCTATGGGCGAATGTGGTCCATTCTTGGTTTGGGGGAAACCGTTGGCATGGAGTATCAATGTGCCAATTTAGAAAATTTTTGACCAGTGACTTTTTGAGATATTGGGGCTCAAGACACCTATAATATCACTTCAGAAGGCATGGATTAAACCACTGGAGTGGTATGGATTACTTTTATGCTGCATTTATGTGATTTTTGTAGCTTCTGAGTTCTGATCACCATTCAAGTGCATTGAAAGGTCCAACAGCGTTGAGATATTCTTCTAAAAAGCTTAATTTGTGTTTAACCCCCCTCTTATCGCATGACATTACATTCAAAGCACGATCTGTGCAGTTTGTTTCATTGAGTTTAATCTTTTGAGAACTGTGAAGTCTCATTATTTTCGTACTGTTACATCTGTATTCATTTCAGAGATGAATTGATTGAGATTGTGCAACTGCAGTCAGTATTAAACTTGTAATGATGTCGAGCTTGAAGCACATTCAGCTATTAGTATAGTTGATCTGTTCTCGATGGATCTTCCATGATCCTTCCAACGCTGTCAAGTGAAGCTGAGCAACATCAGTTTCGTCTCTCACACCCTCATTTGTTTGTGTGTGTGAGATGATAAAATACAGACTGCGTGAATGGTGTAAAATCACATGAATGTTCAAATACATTCAAGCAAACACATACAACCGACAAACCTCCGTGAAGATGCGAGTAAAAATGAGATCGCCTCGCGAATAGCGTTGTCAGAGGCAACGCTGATAATCATTCTCGGAAGTGTTACTAGATTTAGATTCCCGAATTCTTCATCAACTGTTTATGTTCACTTGAGACAAAACAGACTCCACAATATATCATGTAGTTTGACGCTTTGTTGTATGAAATTGTCCGTTCAAACGCAAAAAGAAGCGAAAGCAATTTCGCATCAGGGTGCGTGCGTTAGACGCGACTCGCTGTTTCAAACAAACTGCGCAAAAACATTTATTTGAGTTGTTTTGCCATTTGTTGAGTTAAATAGTGTAAAATCGCTTGAATATTCAAACTGGAAAGTGTTAAAACACATACAACAGACAAACCTCCGTGAGGATGCGAGTAAAAATGAGATCGCCTCACTATCGCGTGCTGTCAGACACAACGCAGATGAAACATCATTCTTGGAAGTATTGATTCTTTAGGATCGATACGTCCATCCCTTCTTTCTTTAGACATATGTTTCATGTTTGTGTGATAAGTGTTCGCGGAGTTTCACTTGATTTTTCTGACGTGTATCAGACAGATGATCGATAAGACATTGACGGCGCCCTGTTTATTTTCGTTATTTTACAAAAGCTCAAGGTTTTGTTGTTATTGTAAGTGTACACAAATAAAAGTAAACCTTTTATAGTTTGTAATGATCTCTTCCATGTATCTGAATTGGCAAAAATGACGCAGTATTTTGTTTAAGTTTTTTCCGCTGTTTAGAACAATGCATCTAAAAGGACATCATAGCGCCAGTGTTGACCCCCGTAATAATGCCAGAATTCAATAATGATTCCCGATTTCAAACTGCTCGAAAAGATTTATTTGAGTTGTTTTGCCATTTGTTGAGTTGAATAGTGTAAAATCGCTTGAATATTCAAACTGGGAAGCAGTAAAACACATCTCACTGACCTTTGTGCAGTAACTCTCATCAGGGCTCGTGCGTTAGACGCGACATGTCTCGCTGTTTCACGTAAACTGCTCGAAAACATTTATTTGAGTTGTTTTGACATTTGTTGAGATGAATAGTATAAAATCGCGTGAATGTTCCAAATGTCAAGCATTAAACACACAATTGACACCTTTGTGCAGACACAGGCTAAATCCATCTGGCTTGGAGCTCCACCCACTAGTAGACAGAATTGCTCCATTAGAGAGATTTCTCCAGTAAAAGTGCATTTGGTAGACAGAGTTACACCAACAGAGGGAGCCTCTTTGCTCAGCCAATGTAAGTGAATGGGATTTTACTTGTAGACCGTATTAATCCAGTAGAGGGGGCATTTTTGATCAGCCATTGTAAATCAATCGGATTTTTTACATTTTTGATCGTCATTTATATAAAAAGCTTAAGTCGCATCAGGTAAAAAAAGACATACCAGCAAACTTCAGAATAGTCCCCAGGTCTATGGCAAGTTGCTTGCTTATACCATTAAAGCTCTTGGAGGAACAGTTGTTGAAATTTTAGTCTCAGAAAAATACAAAAATTGTAATAATAATAATAATAAATGTATGTAACATAACAATATGTTAGCTTTCTCAAGCCAACATAGTTATGTCATCTTGAAGCATGTTAGGTTTGAAAAACCATCAGTCAAAATTACATTTGGTTTATTGACACTAATATATTGAGGCAATGTGGTCATTTACATAAACACACACCTTTCAGCCATTTTGTATTGTATTAATTTTTGCTAAGTAACAAATTGAAAGACATCAATTCTACACATGGGTACCAAATGTCAAGTCAATTGGATCTACGGTTCAAGAGAAGAGTTTTGAATGTTTCCCCAAATTTTCACTGTACAGGACAATCCATCATGCAGAACCTTAGGCTTTTTTTGTTCCCAATGAGAAATGAGGCAAGTATACCAAGTTTTAGAATAATTGGAAAATTGGGGTGAAAATGCCATCATTTTGAAAATGTGACATTTGGGCATGGCCTGTAGCAAACCGCTAAGGGCGAATGTCGGCAATTCTTTGCACAGTACTTCAAAGGGATGTTATCTTGAAGCATGTCAGGTTTTAAAATCCCTCAGTCAAAATTACATTTGATTTATTGACATATATATTGATTAAATGTGGACATTTACATAAACACGCCCCTTTCAGCCATTTTTAATCGTACCTTATGGGTCCTTGAGGCTTTTTTGTTCCCAATAAGAAATGAGGCAAGTATACCAAGTTTTAGATTATTTAGAAAATTGTGGTGAAAATGCCATCATTTTGAAAATGTGACATTTGGGTGTGGCCTGTAGCGAACCGCTAAGGGCGAATGTGGGCAATTCTTTGCACAGTACTTCAAAGGGATGTTATCTTGAAGAATGTTAGGTTTGAGAAACCCTCAGTCAAAATTACATTTGATTTATTGACATATATATTGATTAAATGTGGACATTTACATAAACACGCCCCTTTCAGCCATTTTATATCGTATTCATTTTTGCTAAGTAAAGTTTTCAAAGACATCAATTCTACACATGCGTACCAAATTTCAAGTCAATTGGAGCTACGGTTCAGGAGAAGAAGAGTTTTGTAGGTTTTGGCAAATTTTCACTGTACAGGAAAATACATTATGGCAGAAGTTATGGGTCCTTGAGGCTTTTTTGTTTCCCATGAGAAATGAGGCATGTACACCAGGTTTGAGAATAATTGGACAAATGGCTTGGAAATGCCATGACTTTGAAAATATTTTTTGGGGCGTGGCCTGTAGTGCCACCTATGGGCGAATGTGGGCCATTCTTGGTTTGGGGGTACCCGTTGGCATGGATTATCAATGTGGCAATTTAGAAAATTTTTGACCAGTGACTTTTTGAGATATTGGGGCTCAAGGAGAATAATAATAATAATAATAAATATAGCTGCAAGCAGCAATGCGATTCCTCCTCAAAATGGCAAATAATTTAAAATTGATCAGTAGAGGGTTGGGGTTAAACCCTCCCAATGAAGGAATCCAAAAAACATGTCTTTCTGTCTGAATCTTAAATTAAACATTTTCAGTGTACAGCAAAATCAATCATGCCAGACCTTATGGATCCTGGAGGGTTTTTTGTTTACAATGAGAAATGAGGTATGGTCACCAGGTTTCAGAAGAACTAAATAAATGGGGTGGAAATACAATCACTTTGAAAAATTGACATTTGGGCATAGCCTGTAGCGCCCCCTAATGGCGAATATGGGCAATTCTTGGTTTGTAGGTTCCTGTTGGCCTGTAGTATCAATGTACCAAATTAGAAAGTTTTTGACAAAAAAATGTGCAATTTGGGCATGGCCTGTAGTGCCCCCTAAGGGAGAATGTGAGCCATTCTTGGTTTGTGGATTCCTGTTGGCCTGTAGTATCAATATACCAAATTAGAACATTTTTGACCAGAAAATGGGAATTTTGGGCATGGCCTGTAGCGCCCCCTAAGGGAGAATGTGGGATATTCTTTACGCAATACTTCAGAGTGAAGTCATCTTGAAGCATGTTAGGTTTGAAAACCCATTAGTCAAAATTGATAAAATGTGGAGATTTACATAAACATGCCATTTTGTATCGTATTCATTTTTCCTAAGTAACGTTTTCAAAGACATCAGTTCTACACGTGTACCAAATTTCAAGTCAATTGGAGCTACGGTTCAGGAAAAGAAGAGTTTTGTAGGTTTTCATAAATTTTCACAATATTTTCAAAATTTTCAAAAATCCATCATGGCGGAAGTTATGGGTCCTTGAGGCTTTTTTGTTCCCCATGAGAAATGAGGCATGTACACCGAGTTTCAGTATAATTGAACAAATGGCGTAGAAATGCCATTAATTGAATATATTTTTTTTGGGCGTGGCCTGTAGCGCCACCTATGGGCGAATGTGGTCCATTCTTGGTTTGGGGGAAACCGTTGGCATGGAGTATCAATGTGCCAATTTAGAAAATTTTTGACCAGTGACTTTTTGAGATATTGGGGCTCAAGACACCTATAATATCACTTCAGAAGGCATGGATTAAACCACTGGAGTGGTATGGATTACTTTTATGCTGCATTTATGTGATTTTTGTAGCTTCTGAGTTCTGATCACCATTCAAGTGCATTGAAAGGTCCAACAGCGTTGAGATATTCTTCTAAAAAGCTTAATTTGTGTTTAACCCCCCTCTTATCGCATGACATTACATTCAAAGCACGATCTGTGCAGTTTGTTTCATTGAGTTTAATCTTTTGAGAACTGTGAAGTCTCAGTATTTTCGTACTGTTACATCTGTATTCATTTCAGAGATGAATTGATTGAGATTGTGCAACTGCAGTCAGTATTAAACTTGTAATGATGTCGAGCTTGAAGCACATTCAGCTATTAGTATAGTTGATCTGTTCTCGATGGATCTTCCATGATCCTTCCAACGCTGTCAAGTGAAGCTGAGCAACATCAGTTTCGTCTCTCACACCCTCATTTGTTTGTGTGTGTGAGATGATAAAATACAGACTGCGTGAATGGTGTAAAATCACATGAATGTTCAAATACATTCAAGCAAACACATACAACCGACAAACCTCCGTGAAGATGCGAGTAAAAATGAGATCGCCTCGCGAATAGCGTTGTCAGAGGCAACGCTGATAATCATTCTCGGAAGTGTTACTAGATTTAGATTCCCGAATTCTTCATCAACTGTTTATGTTCACTTGAGACAAAACAGACTCCACAATATATCATGTAGTTTGACGCTTTGTTGTATGAAATTGTCCGTTCAAACGCAAAAAGAAGCGAAAGCAATTTCGCATAAGGGTGCGTGCGTTAGACGCGACTCGCTGTTTCAAACAAACTGCGCAAAAACATTTATTTGAGTTGTTTTGCCATTTGTTGAGTTAAATAGTGTAAAATCGCTTGAATATTCAAACTGGAAAGTGTTAAAACACATACAACAGACAAACCTCCGTGAGGATGCGAGTAAAAATGAGATCGCCTCACTATCGCGTGCTGTCAGACACAACGCAGATGAAACATCATTCTTGGAAGTATTGATTCTTTAGGATCGATACGTCCATCCCTTCTTTCTTTAGACATATGTTTCATGTTTGTGTGATAAGTGTTCGCGGAGTTTCACTTGATTTTTCTGACGTGTATCAGACAGATGATCGATAAGACATTGACGGCGCCCTGTTTATTTTCGTTATTTTACAAAAGCTCAAGGTTTTGTTGTTATTGTAAGTGTACACAAATAAAAGTAAACCTTTTATAGTTTGTAATGATCTCTTCCATGTATCTGAATTGGCAAAAATGACGCAGTATTTTGTTTAAGTTTTTTCCGCTGTTTAGAACAATGCATCTAAAAGGACATCATAGCGCCAGTGTTGACCCCCGTAATAATGCCAGAATTCAATAATGATTCCCGATTTCAAACTGCTCGAAAAGATTTATTTGAGTTGTTTTGCCATTTGTTGAGTTGAATAGTGTAAAATCGCTTGAATATTCAAACTGGGAAGCAGTAAAACACATCTCACTGACCTTTGTGCAGTAACTCTCACCAGGGCTCGTGCGTTAGACGCGACACGTCTCGCTGTTTCACGTAAACCGCTCGAAAACATTTATTTGAGTTGTTTTGCCATTTGTTGAGATGAATAGTATAAAATCGCGTGAATGTTCCAAATGTCAAGCATTAAACACACAATTGACACCTTTGTGCAGACACAGGCTAAATCCATCTGGCTTGGAGCTCCACCCACTAGTAGACAGAATTGCTCCATTAGAGAGATTTCTCCAGTAAAAGTGCATTTGGTAGACAGAGTTACACCAACAGAGGGAGCCTCTTTGCGCAGCCAATGTAAGTGAATGGGATTTTACTTGTAGACCGTATTAATCCAGTAGAGGGGGCATTTTTGCTCATTTTTGCTGGTTTGTAGGTTCCTGTTGGCCTGTAGTATCAATGTACCAAATTAGAAAGTTTTTGACAAAAAAATGTGCAATTTGGGCATGGCCTGTAGTGCCCCCTAAGGGAGAATGTGAGCCATTCTTGGTTTGTGGATTCCTGTTGGCCTGTAGTATCAATATACCAAATTAGAACATTTTTGACCAGAAAATGGGAATTTTGGGCATGGCCTGTAGCGCCCCCTAAGGGAGAATGTGGGATATTCTTTACGCAATACTTCAGAGTGAAGTCATCTTGAAGCATGTTAGGTTTGAAAACCCATTAGTCAAAATTGATAAAATGTGGAGATTTACATAAACATGCCATTTTGTATCGTATTCATTTTTCCTAAGTAACGTTTTCAAAGACATCAGTTCTACACGTGTACCAAATTTCAAGTCAATTGGAGCTACGGTTCAGGAAAAGAAGAGTTTTGTAGGTTTTCATAAATTTTCACAATATTTTCAAAATTTTCAAAAATCCATCATGGCGGAAGTTATGGGTCCTTGAGGCTTTTTTGTTCCCCATGAGAAATGAGGCATGTACACCGAGTTTCAGTATAATTGAACAAATGGCGTAGAAATGCCATTAATTGAATATATTTTTTTTGGGCGTGGCCTGTAGCGCCACCTATGGGCGAATGTGGTCCATTCTTGGTTTGGGGGAAACCGTTGGCATGGAGTATCAATGTGCCAATTTAGAAAATTTTTGACCAGTGACTTTTTGAGATATTGGGGCTCAAGACACCTATAATATCACTTCAGAAGGCATGGATTAAACCACTGGAGTGGTATGGATTACTTTTATGCTGCATTTATGTGATTTTTGTAGCTTCTGAGTTCTGATCACCATTCAAGTGCATTGAAAGGTCCAACAGCGTTGAGATATTCTTCTAAAAAGCTTAATTTGTGTTTAACCCCCCTCATATCGCATGACATTACATTCAAAGCACGATCTGTGCAGTTTGTTTCATTGAGTTTAATCTTTTGAGAACTGTGAAGTCTCATTATTTTCGTACTGTTACATCTGTATTCATTTCAGAGATGAATTGATTGAGATTGTGCAACTGCAGTCAGTATTAAACTTGTAATGATGTCGAGCTTGAAGCACATTCAGCTATTAGTATAGTTGATCTGTTCTCGATGGATCTTCCATGATCCTTCCAACGCTGTCAAGTGAAGCTGAGCAACATCAGTTTCGTCTCTCACACCCTCATTTGTTTGTGTGTGTGAGATGATAAAATACAGACTGCGTGAATGGTGTAAAATCACATGAATGTTCAAATACATTCAAGCAAACACATACAACCGACAAACCTCCGTGAAGATGCGAGTAAAAATGAGATCGCCTCGCGAATAGCGTTGTCAGAGGCAACGCTGATAATCATTCTCGGAAGTGTTACTAGATTTAGATTCCCGAATTCTTCATCAACTGTTTATGTTCACTTGAGACAAAACAGACTCCACAATATATCATGTAGTTTGACGCTTTGTTGTATGAAATTGTCCGTTCAAACGCAAAAAGAAGCGAAAGCAATTTCGCATCAGGGTGCGTGCGTTAGACGCGACTCGCTGTTTCAAACAAACTGCGCAAAAACATTTATTTGAGTTGTTTTGCCATTTGTTGAGTTAAATAGTGTAAAATCGCTTGAATATTCAAACTGGAAAGTGTTAAAACACATACAACAGACAAACCTCCGTGAGGATGCGAGTAAAAATGAGATCGCCTCACTATCGCGTGCTGTCAGACACAACGCAGATGAAACATCATTCTTGGAAGTATTGATTCTTTAGGATCGATACGTCCATCCCTTCTTTCTTTAGACATATGTTTCATGTTTGTGTGATAAGTGTTCGCGGAGTTTCACTTGATTTTTCTGACGTGTATCAGACAGATGATCGATAAGACATTGACGGCGCCCTGTTTATTTTCGTTATTTTACAAAAGCTCAAGGTTTTGTTGTTATTGTAAGTGTACACAAATAAAAGTAAACCTTTTATAGTTTGTAATGATCTCTTCCATGTATCTGAATTGGCAAAAATGACGCAGTATTTTGTTTAAGTTTTTTCCGCTGTTTAGAACAATGCATCTAAAAGGACATCTTAGCGCCAGTGTTGACCCCCGTAATAATGCCAGAATTCAATAATGATTCCCGATTTCAAACTGCTCGAAAAGATTTATTTGAGTTGTTTTGCCATTTGTTGAGTTGAATAGTGTAAAATCGCTTGAATATTCAAACTGGGAAGCAGTAAAACACATCTCACTGACCTTTGTGCAGTAACTCTCACCAGGGCTCGTGCGTTAGACGCGACACGTCTCGCTGTTTCACGTAAACCGCTCGAAAACATTTATTTGAGTTGTTTTGCCATTTGTTGAGATGAATAGTATAAAATCGCGTGAATGTTCCAAATGTCAAGCATTAAACACACAATTGACACCTTTGTGCAGACACAGGCTAAATCCATCTGGCTTGGAGCTCCACCCACTAGTAGACAGAATTGCTCCATTAGAGAGATTTCTCCAGTAAAAGTGCATTTGGTAGACAGAGTTACACCAACAGAGGGAGCCTCTTTGCGCAGCCAATGTAAGTGAATGGGATTTTACTTGTAGACCGTATTAATCCAGTAGAGGGGGCATTTTTGCTCATTTTTGCTGGTTTGTAGGTTCCTGTTGGCCTGTAGTATCAATGTACCAAATTAGAAAGTTTTTGACAAAAAAATGTGCAATTTGGGCATGGCCTGTAGTGCCCCCTAAGGGAGAATGTGAGCCATTCTTGGTTTGTGGATTCCTGTTGGCCTGTAGTATCAATATACCAAATTAGAACATTTTTGACCAGAAAATGGGAATTTTGGGCATGGCCTGTAGCGCCCCCTAAGGGAGAATGTGGGATATTCTTTACGCAATACTTCAGAGTGAAGTCATCTTGAAGCATGTTAGGTTTGAAAACCCATTAGTCAAAATTGATAAAATGTGGAGATTTACATAAACATGCCATTTTGTATCGTATTCATTTTTCCTAAGTAACGTTTTCAAAGACATCAGTTCTACACGTGTACCAAATTTCAAGTCAATTGGAGCTACGGTTCAGGAAAAGAAGAGTTTTGTAGGTTTTCATAAATTTTCACAATATTTTCAAAATTTTCAAAAATCCATCATGGCGGAAGTTATGGGTCCTTGAGGCTTTTTTGTTCCCCATGAGAAATGAGGCATGTACACCGAGTTTCAGTATAATTGAACAAATGGCGTAGAAATGCCATTAATTGAATATATTTTTTTTGGGCGTGGCCTGTAGCGCCACCTATGGGCGAATGTGGTCCATTCTTGGTTTGGGGGAAACCGTTGGCATGGAGTATCAATGTGCCAATTTAGAAAATTTTTGACCAGTGACTTTTTGAGATATTGGGGCTCAAGACACCTATAATATCACTTCAGAAGGCATGGATTAAACCACTGGAGTGGTATGGATTACTTTTATGCTGCATTTATGTGATTTTTGTAGCTTCTGAGTTCTGATCACCATTCAAGTGCATTGAAAGGTCCAACAGCGTTGAGATATTCTTCTAAAAAGCTTAATTTGTGTTTAACCCCCCTCATATCGCATGACATTACATTCAAAGCACGATCTGTGCAGTTTGTTTCATTGAGTTTAATCTTTTGAGAACTGTGAAGTCTCATTATTTTCGTACTGTTACATCTGTATTCATTTCAGAGATGAATTGATTGAGATTGTGCAACTGCAGTCAGTATTAAACTTGTAATGATGTCGAGCTTGAAGCACATTCAGCTATTAGTATAGTTGATCTGTTCTCGATGGATCTTCCATGATCCTTCCAACGCTGTCAAGTGAAGCTGAGCAACATCAGTTTCGTCTCTCACACCCTCATTTGTTTGTGTGTGTGAGATGATAAAATACAGACTGCGTGAATGGTGTAAAATCACATGAATGTTCAAATACATTCAAGCAAACACATACAACCGACAAACCTCCGTGAAGATGCGAGTAAAAATGAGATCGCCTCGCGAATAGCGTTGTCAGAGGCAACGCTGATAATCATTCTCGGAAGTGTTACTAGATTTAGATTCCCGAATTCTTCATCAACTGTTTATGTTCACTTGAGACAAAACAGACTCCACAATATATCATGTAGTTTGACGCTTTGTTGTATGAAATTGTCCGTTCAAACGCAAAAAGAAGCGAAAGCAATTTCGCATCAGGGTGCGTGCGTTAGACGCGACTCGCTGTTTCAAACAAACTGCGCAAAAACATTTATTTGAGTTGTTTTGCCATTTGTTGAGTTAAATAGTGTAAAATCGCTTGAATATTCAAACTGGAAAGTGTTAAAACACATACAACAGACAAACCTCCGTGAGGATGCGAGTAAAAATGAGATCGCCTCACTATCGCGTGCTGTCAGACACAACGCAGATGAAACATCATTCTTGGAAGTATTGATTCTTTAGGATCGATACGTCCATCCCTTCTTTCTTTAGACATATGTTTCATGTTTGTGTGATAAGTGTTCGCGGAGTTTCACTTGATTTTTCTGACGTGTATCAGACAGATGATCGATAAGACATTGACGGCGCCCTGTTTATTTTCGTTATTTTACAAAAGCTCAAGGTTTTGTTGTTATTGTAAGTGTACACAAATAAAAGTAAACCTTTTATAGTTTGTAATGATCTCTTCCATGTATCTGAATTGGCAAAAATGACGCAGTATTTTGTTTAAGTTTTTTCCGCTGTTTAGAACAATGCATCTAAAAGGACATCATAGCGCCAGTGTTGACCCCCGTAATAATGCCAGAATTCAATAATGATTCCCGATTTCAAACTGCTCGAAAAGATTTATTTGAGTTGTTTTGCCATTTGTTGAGTTGAATAGTGTAAAATCGCTTGAATATTCAAACTGGGAAGCAGTAAAACACATCTCACTGACCTTTGTGCAGTAACTCTCACCAGGGCTCGTGCGTTAGACGCGACACGTCTCGCTGTTTCACGTAAACCGCTCGAAAACATTTATTTGAGTTGTTTTGCCATTTGTTGAGATGAATAGTATAAAATCGCGTGAATGTTCCAAATGTCAAGCATTAAACACACAATTGACACCTT
The DNA here is from genome assembly GCA_032164185.1 of Moxostoma hubbsi. Classification (NCBI taxonomy): domain Eukaryota; kingdom Metazoa; phylum Chordata; class Actinopteri; order Cypriniformes; family Catostomidae; genus Moxostoma; species Moxostoma hubbsi. Next base: position 1,344,138 of record JAVLUX010000196.1, on the reverse strand, counting down.
TGTGCAGACACAGGCTAAATCCATCTGGCTTGGAGCTCCACCCACTAGTAGACAGAATTGCTCCATTAGAGAGATTTCTCCAGTAAAAGTGCATTTGGTAGACAGAGTTACACCAACAGAGGGAGCCTCTTTGCGCAGCCAATGTAAGTGAATGGGATTTTACTTGTAGACCGTATTAATCCAGTAGAGGGGGCATTTTTGCTCATTTTTGCTGGTTTGTAGGTTCCTGTTGGCCTGTAGTATCAATGTACCAAATTAGAAAGTTTTTGACAAAAAAATGTGCAATTTGGGCATGGCCTGTAGTGCCCCCTAAGGGAGAATGTGAGCCATTCTTGGTTTGTGGATTCCTGTTGGCCTGTAGTATCAATATACCAAATTAGAACATTTTTGACCAGAAAATGGGAATTTTGGGCATGGCCTGTAGCGCCCCCTAAGGGAGAATGTGGGATATTCTTTACGCAATACTTCAGAGTGAAGTCATCTTGAAGCATGTTAGGTTTGAAAACCCATTAGTCAAAATTGATAAAATGTGGAGATTTACATAAACATGCCATTTTGTATCGTATTCATTTTTCCTAAGTAACGTTTTCAAAGACATCAGTTCTACACGTGTACCAAATTTCAAGTCAATTGGAGCTACGGTTCAGGAGAAGAAGAGTTTTGTAGGTTTTCATAAATTTTCACAATATTTTCAAAATTTTCAAAAATCCATCATGGCGGAAGTTATGGGTCCTTGAGGCTTTTTTGTTCCCCATGAGAAATGAGGCATGTACACCGAGTTTCAGTATAATTGAACAAATGGCGTAGAAATGCCATTAATTGAATATATTTTTTTTGGGCGTGGCCTGTAGCGCCACCTATGGGCGAATGTGGTCCATTCTTGGTTTGGGGGAAACCGTTGGCATGGAGTATCAATGTGCCAATTTAGAAAATTTTTGACCAGTGACTTTTTGAGATATTGGGGCTCAAGACACCTATAATATCACTTCAGAAGGCATGGATTAAATCACTGGAGTGGTATGGATTACTTTTATGCTGCATTTATGTGATTTTTGTAGCTTCTGAGTTCTGATCACCATTCAAGTGCATTGAAAGGTCCAACAGCGTTGAGATATTCTTCTAAAAAGCTTAATTTGTGTTTAACCCCCCTCTTATCGCATGACATTACATTCAAAGCACGATCTGTGCAGTTTGTTTCATTGAGTTTAATCTTTTGAGAACTGTGAAGTCTCATTATTTTCGTACTGTTACATCTGTATTCATTTCAGAGATGAATTGATTGAGATTGTGCAACTGCAGTCAGTATTAAACTTGTAATGATGTCGAGCTTGAAGCACATTCAGCTATTAGTATAGTTGATCTGTTCTCGATGGATCTTCCATGATCCTTCCAACGCTGTCAAGTGAAGCTGAGCAACATCAGTTTCGTCTCTCACACCCTCATTTGTTTGTGTGTGTGAGATGATAAAATACAGACTGCGTGAATGGTGTAAAATCACATGAATGTTCAAATACATTCAAGCAAACACATACAACCGACAAACCTCCGTGAAGATGCGAGTAAAAATGAGATCGCCTCGCGAATAGCGTTGTCAGAGGCAACGCTGATAATCATTCTCGGAAGTGTTACTAGATTTAGATTCCCGAATTCTTCATCAACTGTTTATGTTCACTTGAGACAAAACAGACTCCACAATATATCATGTAGTTTGACGCTTTGTTGTATGAAATTGTCCGTTCAAACGCAAAAAGAAGCGAAAGCAATTTCGCATCAGGGTGCGTGCGTTAGACGCGACTCGCTGTTTCAAACAAACTGCGCAAAAACATTTATTTGAGTTGTTTTGCCATTTGTTGAGTTAAATAGTGTAAAATCGCTTGAATATTCAAACTGGAAAGTGTTAAAACACATACAACAGACAAACCTCCGTGAGGATGCGAGTAAAAATGAGATCGCCTCACTATCGCGTGCTGTCAGACACAACGCAGATGAAACATCATTCTTGGAAGTATTGATTCTTTAGGATCGATATGTCCATCCCTTCTTTCTTTAGACATATGTTTCATGTTTGTGTGATAAGTGTTCGCGGAGTTTCACTTGATTTTTCTGACGTGTATCAGACAGATGATCGATAAGACATTGACGGCGCCCTGTTTATTTTCGTTATTTTACAAAAGCTCAAGGTTTTGTTGTTATTGTAAGTGTACACAAATAAAAGTAAACCTTTTATAGTTTGTAATGATCTCTTCCATGTATCTGAATTGGCAAAAATGACGCAGTATTTTGTTTAAGTTTTTTCCGCTGTTTAGAACAATGCATCTAAAAGGACATCATAGCGCCAGTGTTGACCCCCGTAATAATGCCAGAATTCAATAATGATTCCCGATTTCAAACTGCTCGAAAAGATTTATTTGAGTTGTTTTGCCATTTGTTGAGTTGAATAGTGTAAAATCGCTTGAATATTCAAACTGGGAAGCAGTAAAACACATCTCACTGACCTTTGTGCAGTAACTCTCACCAGGGCTCGTGCGTTAGACGCGACACGTCTCGCTGTTTCACGTAAACCGCTCGAAAACATTTATTTGAGTTGTTTTGCCATTTGTTGAGATGAATAGTATAAAATCGCGTGAATGTTCCAAATGTCAAGCATTAAACACACAATTGACACCTTTGTGCAGACACAGGCTAAATCCATCTGGCTTGGAGCTCCACCCACTAGTAGACAGAATTGCTCCATTAGAGAGATTTCTCCAGTAAAAGTGCATTTGGTAGACAGAGTTACACCAACAGAGGGAGCCTCTTTGCGCAGCCAATGTAAGTGAATGGGATTTTACTTGTAGACCGTATTAATCCAGTAGAGGGGGCATTTTTGCTCATTTTTGCTGGTTTGTAGGTTCCTGTTGGCCTGTAGTATCAATGTACCAAATTAGAAAGTTTTTGACAAAAAAATGTGCAATTTGGGCATGGCCTGTAGTGCCCCCTAAGGGAGAATGTGAGCCATTCTTGGTTTGTGGATTCCTGTTGGCCTGTAGTGTCAATATACCAAATTAGAACATTTTTGACCAGAAAATGGGAATTTTGGGCATGGCCTGTAGCGCCCCCTAAGGGAGAATGTGGGATATTCTTTACGCAATACTTCAGAGTGAAGTCATCTTGAAGCATGTTAGGTTTGAAAACCCATTAGTCAAAATTGATAAAATGTGGAGATTTACATAAACATGCCATTTTGTATCGTATTCATTTTTCCTAAGTAACGTTTTCAAAGACATCAGTTCTACACGTGTACCAAATTTCAAGTCAATTGGAGCTACGGTTCAGGAGAAGAAGAGTTTTGTAGGTTTTCATAAATTTTCACAATATTTTCAAAATTTTCAAAAATCCATCATGGCGGAAGTTATGGGTCCTTGAGGCTTTTTTGTTCCCCATGAGAAATGAGGCATGTACACCGAGTTTCAGTATAATTGAACAAATGGCGTAGAAATGCCATTAATTGAATATATTTTTTTTGGGCGTGGCCTGTAGCGCCACCTATGGGCGAATGTGGTCCATTCTTGGTTTGGGGGAAACCGTTGGCATGGAGTATCAATGTGCCAATTTAGAAAATTTTTGACCAGTGACTTTTTGAGATATTGGGGCTCAAGACACCTATAATATCACTTCAGAAGGCATGGATTAAATCACTGGAGTGGTATGGATTACTTTTATGCTGCATTTATGTGATTTTTGTAGCTTCTGAGTTCTGATCACCATTCAAGTGCATTGAAAGGTCCAACAGCGTTGAGATATTCTTCTAAAAAGCTTAATTTGTGTTTAACCCCCCTCTTATCGCATGACATTACATTCAAAGCACGATCTGTGCAGTTTGTTTCATTGAGTTTAATCTTTTGAGAACTGTGAAGTCTCATTATTTTCGTACTGTTACATCTGTATTCATTTCAGAGATGAATTGATTGAGATTGTGCAACTGCAGTCAGTATTAAACTTGTAATGATGTCGAGCTTGAAGCACATTCAGCTATTAGTATAGTTGATCTGTTCTCGATGGATCTTCCATGATCCTTCCAACGCTGTCAAGTGAAGCTGAGCAACATCAGTTTCGTCTCTCACACCCTCATTTGTTTGTGTGTGTGAGATGATAAAATACAGACTGCGTGAATGGTGTAAAATCACGTGAATGTTCAAATACATTCAAGCAAACACATACAACCGACAAACCTCCGTGAAGATGCGAGTAAAAATGAGATCGCCTCGCGAATAGTGTTGTCAGAGGCAACGCTGATAATCATTCTCGGAAGTGTTACTAGATTTAGATTCCCGAATTCTTCATCAACTGTTTATGTTCACTTGAGACAAAACAGACTCCACAATATATCATGTAGTTTGACGCTTTGTTGTATGAAATTGTCCGTTCAAACGCAAAAAGAAGCGAAAGCAATTTCGCATCAGGGTGCGTGCGTTAGACGCGACTCGCTGTTTCAAACAAACTGCGCAAAAACATTTATTTGAGTTGTTTTGCCATTTGTTGAGTTAAATAGTGTAAAATCGCTTGAATATTCAAACTGGAAAGTGTTAAAACACATACAACAGACAAACCTCCGTGAGGATGCGAGTAAAAATGAGATCGCCTCACTATCGCGTGCTGTCAGACACAACGCAGATGAAACATCATTCTTGGAAGTATTGATTCTTTAGGATCGATACGTCCATCCCTTCTTTCTTTAGACATATGTTTCATGTTTGTGTGATAAGTGTTCGCGGAGTTTCACTTGATTTTTCTGACGTGTATCAGACAGATGATCGATAAGACATTGACGGCGCCCTGTTTATTTTCGTTATTTTACAAAAGCTCAAGGTTTTGTTGTTATTGTAAGTGTACACAAATAAAAGTAAACCTTTTATAGTTTGTAATGATCTCTTCCATGTATCTGAATTGGCAAAAATGACGCAGTATTTTGTTTAAGTTTTTTCCGCTGTTTAGAACAATGCATCTAAAAGGACATCATAGCGCCAGTGTTGACCCCCGTAATAATGCCAGAATTCAATAATGATTCCCGATTTCAAACTGCTCGAAAAGATTTATTTGAGTTGTTTTGCCATTTGTTGAGTTGAATAGTGTAAAATCGCTTGAATATTCAAACTGGGAAGCAGTAAAACACATCTCACTGACCTTTGTGCAGTAACTCTCATCGGGGCTCGTGCGTTAGACGCGACACGTCTCGCTGTTTCACGTAAACCGCTCGAAAACATTTATTTGAGTTGTTTTGCCATTTGTTGAGATGAATAGTATAAAATCGCGTGAATGTTCCAAATGTCAAGCATTAAACACACAATTGACACCTTTGTGCAGACACAGGCTAAATCCATCTGGCTTGGAGCTCCACCCACTAGTAGACAGAATTGCTCCATTAGAGAGATTTCTCCAGTAAAAGTGCATTTGGTAGACAGAGTTACACCAACAGAGGGAGCCTCTTTGCTCAGCCAATGTAAGTGAATGGGATTTTACTTGTAGACCGTATTAATCCAGTAGAGGGGGCATTTTTGCTCAGCCATTGTAAATCAATCGGATTTTTTACATTTTTGATCGTCATTTATATAAAAAGCTTAAGTCGCATCAGGTAAAAAAAGACATACCAGCAAACTTCAGAATAGTCCCCAGGTCTATGGCAAGTTGCTTGCTTATAGCATTAAAGCTCTTGGAGGTACGGTTGTTGAAATTTTAGTCTCAGAAAAATACAAAAATTGTAATAATAATAATAATAAATGTATGTAACATAACAATATGTTAGCTTTCTCAAGCCAACATAGTTATGTCATCTTGAAGCATGTTAGGTTTGAAAAACCATCAGTCAAAATTACATTTGGTTTATTGACACTAATATATTGAGGCAATGTGGTCATTTACATAAACACACACCTTTCAGCCATTTTGTATTGTATTAATTTTTGCTAAGTAACAAATTGAAAGACATCAATTCTACACATGGGTACCAAATGTCAAGTCAATTGGATCTACGGTTCAAAAGAAGAAGAGTTTTGAATGTTTCCCCAAATTTTCACTGTACAGGACAATCCATCATGCAGAACCTTATCCCTTTAGGCTTTTTTTGTTCCCAATGAGAAATGAGGCAAGTATACCAAGTTTTAGAATAATTGGAAAATTGGGGTGAAAATGCCATCATTTTGAAAATGTGACATTTGGGCATGGCCTGTAGCGAACCGCTAAGGGCGAATGTCGGCAATTCTTTGCACAGTACTTCAAAGGGATGTTATCTTGAAGCATGTCAGGTTTTAAAATCCCTCAGTCAAAATTACATTTGATTTATTGACATATATATTGATTAAATGTGGACATTTACATAAACACGCCCCTTTCAGCCATTTTTAATCGTACCTTATGGGTCCTAGAGGCTTTTTTGTTCCCAATAAGAAATGAGGCAAGTATACCAAGTTTTAGAATATTTAGAAAATTGTGGTGAAAATGCCATCATTTTGAAAATGTGACATTTGGGTGTGGCCTGTAGCGAACCGCTAAGGGCGAATGTGGGCAATTCTTTGCACAGTACTTCAAAGGGAAGTTATCTTGAAGAATGTTAGGTTTGAGAAACCCTCAGTCAAAATTACATTTGATTTATTGACATATATATATTGATTAAATGTGGACATTTACATAAACACGCCCCTTTCAGCCATTTTATATCGTATTCATTTTTGCTAAGTAAAGTTTTCAAAGACATCAATTCTACACATGCGTACCAAATTTCAAGTCAATTGGAGCTACGGTTCAGGAGAAGAAGAGTTTTGTAGGTTTTGGCAAATTTTCACTGTACAGGAAAATCCATTATGGCAGAAGTTATGGGTCCTTGAGGCTTTTTTGTTTCCCATGAGAAATGAGGCAAGTACACCAGGTTTGAGAATAATTGGACAAATGGCTTGGAAATGCCATGACTTTGAAAATATTTTTTGGGGCGTGGCCTGTAGCGCCACCTATGGGCGAATGTGGGCCATTCTTGGTTTGGGGGTACCCGTTGGCATGGATTATCAATGTGGCAATTTAGAAAATTTTTGACCAGTGACTTTTTGAGATATTGGGGCTCAAGGAGAATAATAATAATAATAATAAATATAGCTGCAAGCAGCAATGCGATTCCTCCTCAAAATGGCAAATAATTAAAAATTGATCAGTAGAGGGTTGGGGTTAAACCCTCCCAATGAAGGAATCCAAAAAACATGTCTTTTTGTCTGAATCTTAAACTAAACATTTTCAGTGTTTTGCAAAATCAATCATGCCAGACCTTATGGATCCTGGAGGGTTTTTTGTTTACAATGAGAAATGAGGTATGGTCACCAGGTTTCAGAAGAACTAAATAAATGGGGTGGAAATACAATCACTTTGAAAAATTGACATTTGGGCATAGCCTGTAGCGCCCCCTAATGGCGAATATGGGCAATTCTTGGTTTGTAGGTTCCTGTTGGCCTGTAGTATCAATGTACCAAATTAGAAAGTTTTTGACAAAAAAATGTGCAATTTGGGCATGGCCTGTAGCGCCCCCTAAGGGAGAATGTGATCCATTCTTGGTTTGTGGATTCCTGTTGGCCTGTAGTATCAATATACCAAATTAGAACATTTTTCACCAGAAAATGGGAATTTTGGGCATGGCCTGTAGCGCCCCCTAAGGGAGAATATGGGATATTCTTTACGCAATACTTCAGAGTGATGTCATCTTGAAGCATGTTAGGTTTGAAAACCCATTAGTCAAAATTGATAAAATGTGGAGATTTACATAAACACGCCATTTTGTATCGTATTCATTTTTCCTAAGTAACGTTTTCAAAGACATCAGTTCTACACATGTGTACCAAATTTCAAGTCAATTGGAGCTACGGTTCAGGAGAAGAAGAGTTTTGTAGGTTTTCATAAATTTTCACAATACATGAAAATCCATCATGGCGGAAGTTATGGGTCCATGAGGCTTTTTTGTTCCCCATGAGAAATGAGGCATGTACACCGAGTTTCAGTATAATTGAACAAATGGCGTAGAAATGCCATTAATTGAATATATTTTTTTTGGGCGTGGCCTGTAGCGCCACCTATGGGCGAATGTGGTCCATTCTTGGTTTGGGGGAAACCGTTGGCATGGAGTATCAATGTGCCAATTTAGAAAATTTTTGACCAGTGACTTTTTGAGATATTGGGGCTCAAGACACCTATAATATCACTTCAGAAGGCATGGATTAAACCACTGGAGTGGTATGGATTACTTTTATGCTGCATTTATGTGATTTTTGTAGCTTCTGAGTTCTGATCACCATTCAAGTGCATTGAAAGGTCCAACAGCGTTGAGATATTCTTCTAAAAAGCTTAATTTGTGTTTAACCCCCCTCTTATCGCATGACATTACATTCAAAGCACGATCTGTGCAGTTTGTTTCATTGAGTTTAATCTTTTGAGAACTGTGAAGTCTCATTATTTTCGTACTGTTACATCTGTATTCATTTCAGAGATGAATTGATTGAGATTGTGCAACTGCAGTCAGTATTAAACTTGTAATGATGTCGAGCTTGAAGCACATTCAGCTATTAGTATAGTTGATCTGTTCTCGATGGATCTTCCATGATCCTTCCAACGCTGTCAAGTGAAGCTGAGCAACATCAGTTTCGTCTCTCACACCCTCATTTGTTTGTGTGTGTGAGATGATAAAATACAGACTGCGTGAATGGTGTAAAATCACATGAATGTTCAAATACATTCAAGCAAACACATACAACCGACAAACCTCCGTGAAGATGCGAGTAAAAATGAGATCGCCTCGCGAATAGCGTTGTCAGAGGCAACGCTGATAATCATTCTCGGAAGTGTTACTAGATTTAGATTCCCGAATTCTTCATCAACTGTTTATGTTCACTTGAGACAAAACAGACTCCACAATATATCATGTAGTTTGACGCTTTGTTGTATGAAATTGTCCGTTCAAACGCAAAAAGAAGCGAAAGCAATTTCGCATCAGGGTGCGTGCGTTAGACGCGACTCGCTGTTTCAAACAAACTGCGCAAAAACATTTATTTGAGTTGTTTTGCCATTTGTTGAGTTAAATAGTGTAAAATCGCTTGAATATTCAAACTGGAAAGTGTTAAAACACATACAACAGACAAACCTCCGTGAGGATGCGAGTAAAAATGAGATTGCCTCACTATCGCGTGCTGTCAGACACAACGCAGATGAAACATCATTCTTGGAAGTATTGATTCTTTAGGATCGATACGTCCATCCCTTCTTTCTTTAGACATATGTTTCATGTTTGTGTGATAAGTGTTCGCGGAGTTTCACTTGATTTTTCTGACGTGTATCAGACAGATGATCGATAAGACATTGACGGCGCCCTGTTTATTTTCGTTATTTTACAAAAGCTCAAGGTTTTGTTGTTATTGTAAGTGTACACAAATAAAAGTAAACCTTTTATAGTTTGTAATGATCTCTTCCATGTATCTGAATTGGCAAAAATGACGCAGTATTTTGTTTAAGTTTTTTCCGCTGTTTAGAACAATGCATCTAAAAGGACATCATAGCGCCAGTGTTGACCCCCGTAATAATGCCAGAATTCAATAATGATTCCCGATTTCAAACTGCTCGAAAAGATTTATTTGAGTTGTTTTGCCATTTGTTGAGTTGAATAGTGTAAAATCGCTTGAATATTCAAACTGGGAAGCAGTAAAACACATCTCACTGACCTTTGTGCAGTAACTCTCATCGGGGCTCGTGCGTTAGACGCGACACGTCTCGCTGTTTCACGTAAACCGCTCGAAAACATTTATTTGAGTTGTTTTGCCATTTGTTGAGATGAATAGTATAAAATCGCGTGAATGTTCCAAATGTCAAGCATTAAACACACAATTGACACCTTTGTGCAGACACAGGCTAAATCCATCTGGCTTGGAGCTCCACCCACTAGTAGACAGAATTGCTCCATTAGAGAGATTTCTCCAGTAAAAGTGCATTTGGTAGACAGAGTTACACCAACAGAGGGAGCCTCTATGCTCAGCCAATGTAAGTGAATGGGATTTTACTTGTAGACCGTATTAATCCAGTAGAGGGGGCATTTTTGCTCAGCCATTGTAAATCAATCGGATTTTTTACATTTTTGATCGTCATTTATATAAAAAGCTTAAGTCGCATCAGGTAAAAAAAGACATACCAGCAAACTTCAGAATAGTCCCCAGGTCTATGGCAAGTTGCTTGCTTATAGCATTAAAGCTCTTGGAGGTACGGTTGTTGAAATTTTAGGCTCAGAAAAATACAAAAATAGTAATAATAATAATAATAAATGTATGTAACATAACAATATGTTAGCTTTCTCAAGCCAACATAGTTATGTCATCTTGAAGCATGTTAGGTTTGAAAAACCATCAGTCAAAATTACATTTGGTTTATTGACACTAATATATTGAGGCAATGTGGTCATTTACATAAACACACACCTTTCAGCAATTTTGTATTGTATTAATTTTTGCTAAGTAACAAATTGAAAGACATCAATTCTACACATGGGTACCAAATGTCAAGTCAATTGGATCTACGGTTCAAGAGAAGAAGAGTTTTGAATGTTTCCCCAAATTTTCACTGTACAGGACAATCCATCACGCAGAACCTTATCCCTTGAGGCTTTTTTTGTTCCCAATGAGAATTGAGGCAAGTATACCAAGTTTTAGAACAATTGGAAAATTGGGGTGAAAATGCCATCATTTTGAAAATGTGACATTTGGGCATGGCCTGTAGCGAACCGCTAAGGGCGAATGTGGGCAATTCTTTGCACAGTACTTCAAAGGGATAATATCTTGAAGAATGTTAGGTTTGAGAAACCCTCAGTCAAAATTACATTTGATTTATTGACATATATATTGATTAAATGTGGACATTTACATAAACACGCCCCTTTCAGCCATTTTATATCGTATTCATTTTTGCTAAGTAACGTTTTCAAAGACATCAATTCTACACATGCGTACCAAATTTCAAGTCAATTGGAGCTACAGTTCAGGAGAAGAAGAGTTTTGTAGGTTTTGGCAAATTTTCACTGTACAGGAAAATCCATTATGGCAGAAGTTATGGGTCCTTGAGGCTTTTTTGTTTCCCATGAGAAATGAGGCATGTACACCAGGTTTGAGAATAATTGGACAAATGGCTTGGAAATGCCATGACTTTGAATATATTTTTTTGGGGCGAATGTGGGCCATTCTTGGTTTGGAGGTACCCGTTGGCATGGATTATCAATGTGGCAATTTAGAATATTTTTGACCAGTGACTTTTTGAGATATTGGGGCTCAAGGAGAATAATAATAATAATAATAAATATAGCTGCAAGCAGCAATGCGATTCCTCCTCAAAATGGCAAATAATTTAAAATTGATCAGTAGAGGGTTGGGGTTAAACCCTCCCAATGAAGGAATCCAAAAAACATGTCTTTCTGTCTGAATCTTAAACTAAACATTTTCAGTGTTTTGCAAAATCAATCATGCCAGACCTTATGGATCCTGGAGGGTTTTTTGTTTACAATGAGAAATGAGGTATGGTCACCAGGTTTCAGAAGAACTAAATAAATGGGGTGGAAATACAATCACTTTGAAAAATTGACATTTGGGCATAGCCTGTAGCGCCCCCTAATGGCGAATATGGGCAATTCTTGGTTTGTAGGTTCCTGTTGGCCTGTAGTATCAATGTACCAAATTAGAAAGTTTTTGACAAACAAATGTGCAATTTGGGCATGGCCTGTAGTGCCCCCTAAGGGAGAATGTGAGCCATTCTTGGTTTGTGGATTCCTGTTGGCCTGTAGTATCAATATACCAAATTAGAACATTTTTGACCAGAAAATGGGAATTTTGGGCATGGCCTGTAGCGCCCCCTAAGGGAGAATGTGGGATATTCTTGACGCAATACTTCCGAGTGAAGTCATCTTGAAGCATGTTAGGTTTGAAAACCCATTAGTCAAAATTGATAAAATGTGGAGATTTACATAAACACGCCATTTTGTATCGTATTCATTTTTCCTAAGTAACATTTTCAAAGACATCAGTTCTACACATGTGTACCAAATTTCAAGTCAATTGGAGCTACGGTTCAGGAGAAGAAGAGTTTTGTAGGTTTTCATAAATTTTCACAATATTTTCAAAATTTTCAAAAATCCATCATGGCGGAAGTTATGGGTCCTTGAGGCTTTTTTGTTCCCCATGAGAAATGAGGCATGTACAACGAGTTTCAGTATAATTGAACAAATGGCGTAGAAATGCCATTAATTGAATATATTTTTTTTGGGCGTGGCCTGTAGCGCCACCTATGGGCGAATGTGGTCCATTCTTGGTTTGGGGGAAACCGTTGGCATGGAGTATCAATGTGCCAATTTAGAAAATTTTTGACCAGTGACTTTTTGAGATATTGGGGCTCAAGACACCTATAATATCACTTCAGAAGGCATGGATTAAACCACTGGAGTGGTATGGATTACTTTTATGCTGCATTTATGTGATTTTTGTAGCTTCTGAGTTCTGATCACCATTCAAGTGCATTGAAAGGTCCAACAGCGTTGAGATATTCTTCTAAAAAGCTTAATTTGTGTTTAACCCCCCTCTTATCGCATGACATTACATTCAAAGCACGATCTGTGCAGTTTGTTTCATTGAGTTTAATCTTTTGAGAACTGTGAAGTCTCATTATTTTCGTACTGTTACATCTGTATTCATTTCAGAGATGAATTGATTGAGATTGTGCAACTGCAGTCAGTATTAAACTTGTAATGATGTCGAGCTTGAAGCACATTCAGCTATTAGTATAGTTGATCTGTTCTCGATGGATCTTCCATGATCCTTCCAACGCTGTCAAGTGAAGCTGAGCAACATCAGTTTCGTCTCTCACACCCTCATTTGTTTGTGTGTGTGAGATGATAAAATACAGACTGCGTGAATGGTGTAAAATCACGTGAATGTTCAAATACATTCAAGCAAACACATACAACCGACAAACCTCGTGAAGATGCGAGTAAAAATGAGATCGCCTCGCGAATAGCATTATCAGAGGCAACGCTGATAATCATTCTCGGAAGTGTTACTAGATTTAGATTCCCGAATTCTTCATCAACTGTTTATGTTCACTTGAGACAAAACAGACTCCACAATATATCATGTAGTTTGACGCTTTGTTGTATGAAATTGTCCGTTCAAACGCAAAAAGAAGCGAAAGCAATTTCGCATCAGGGTGCGTGCGTTAGACGCGACTCGCTGTTTCAAACAAACTGCGCAAAAACATTTATTTGAGTTGTTTTGCCATTTGTTGAGTTAAATAGTGTAAAATCGCTTGAATATTCAAACTGGAAAGTGTTAAAACACATACAACAGACAAACCTCCGTGAGGATGCGAGTAAAAATGAGATCGCCTCACTATCGCGTGCTGTCAGACACAACACAGATGAAACATCATTCTCGGAAGTATTGATTCTTTAGGATCGATACGTCCATCCCTTCTTTCTTTAGACATATGTTTCATGTTTGTGTGATAAGTGTTCGCGGAGTTTCACTTGATTTTTCTGACGTGTATCAGACAGATGATCGATAAGACATTGACGGCGCCCTGTTTATTTTCGTTATTTTACAAAAGCTCAAGGTTTTGTTGTTATTGTAAGTTTACACAAATAAAAGTAAACCTTTTATAGTTTGTAATGATCTCTTCCATGTATCTGAATTGGCAAAAATGACGCAGTATTTTGTTTAAGTTTTTTCCGCTGTTTAGAACAATGCATCTAAAAGGACATCATAGCGCCAGTGTTGACCCCCGTAATAATGCCAGAATTCAATAATGATTCCCGATTTCAAACTGCTCGAAAAGATTTATTTGAGTTGTTTTGCCATTTGTTGAGTTGAATAGTGTAAAATCGCTTGAATATTCAAACTGGGAAGCAGTAAAACACATCTCACTGACCTTTGTGCAGTAACTCTCATCAGGGCTCGTGCGTTAGACGCGACACGTCTCGCTGTTTCACGTAAACTGCTCGAAAACATTTATTTGAGTTGTTTTGCCATTTGTTGAGATGAATAGTATAAAATCGCGTGAATGTTCCAAATGTCAAGCATTAAACACACAATTGACACCTTTGTGCAGACACAGGCTAAATCCATCTGGCTTGGAGCTCCACCCACTAGTAGACAGAATTGCTCCATTAGAGAGATTTCTCCAGTAAAAGTGCATTTGGTAGACAGAGTTACACCAACAGAGGGAGCCTCTTTGCTCAGCCAATGAAAGTGAATGGGATTTTACTTGTAGACCGTATTAATCCAGTAGAGGGGGCATTTTTGCTCAGCCATTGTAAATCAATCGGATTTTTTACATTTTTGATCGTCATTTATATAAAAAGCTTAAGTCGCATCAGGTAAAAAAAGACATACCAGCAAACTTCAGAATAGTCCCCAGGTCTATGGCAAGTTGCTTGCTTATAGCATTAAAGCTCTTGGAGGTACGGTTGTTGAAATTTTAGTCTCAGAAAAATACAAAAATTGTAATAATAATAATAATAATAAATGTATGTAACATAACAATATGTTAGCTTTCTCAAGCCAACATAGTTATGTCATCTTGAAGCATGTTAGGTTTGAAAAACCATCAGTCAAAATTACATTTGGTTTATTGACACTAATATATTGAGGCAATGTGGTCATTTACATAAACACACACCTTTCAGCCATTTTGTATTGTATTAATTTTTGCTAAGTAACAAATTGATAGACATCAATTCTACACATGGGTACCAAATGTCAAGTCAATTGGATCTACGGTTCAAGAGAAGAGTTTTGAATGTTTCCCCAAATTTTCACTGTACAGGACAATCCATCATGCAGAACCTTATCCCTTTAGGCTTTTTTTGTTCCCAATGAGAAATGAGGCAAGTATACCAAGTTTTAGAATAATTGGAAAATTGGGGTGAAAATGCCATCATTTTGAAAATGTGACATTTGGGCATGGCCTGTAGCGAACCGCTAAGGGCGAATGTCGGCAATTCTTTGCACAGTACTTCAAAGGGATGTTATCTTGAAGCATGTCAGGTTTTAAAATCCCTCAGTCAAAATTACATTTGATTTATTGACATATATATTGATTAAATGTGGACATTTACATAAACACGCCCCTTTCAGCCATTTTTAATCGTACCTTATGGGTCCTAGAGGCTTTTTTGTTCCCAATAAGAAATGAGGCAAGTATACCAAGTTTTAGAATATTTAGAAAATTGTGGTGAAAATGCCATCATTTTGAAAATGTGACATTTGGGTGTGGCCTGTAGCGAACCGCTAAGGGCGAATGTGGGCAATTCTTTGCACAGTACTTCAAAGGGATGTTATCTTGAAGAATGTTAGGTTTGAGAAACCCTCAGTCAAAATTACATTTGATTTATTGACATATATATATTGATTAAATGTGGACATTTACATAAACACGCCCCTTTCAGCCATTTTATATCGTATTCATTTTTGCTAAGTAAAGTTTTCAAAGACATCAATTCTACACATGCGTACCAAATTTCAAGTCAATTGGAGCTACGGTTCAGGAGAAGAAGAGTTTTGTAGGTTTTGGCAAATTTTCACTGTACAGGAAAATCCATTATGGCAGAAGTTATGGGTCCTTGAGGCTTTTTTGTTTCCCATGAGAAATGAGGCAAGTACACCAGGTTTGAGAATAATTGGACAAATGGCTTGGAAATGCCATGACTTTGAAAATATTTTTTGGGGCGTGGCCTGTAGCGCCACCTATGGGCGAATGTGGGCCATTCTTGGTTTGGGGGTACCCGTTGGCATGGATTATCAATGTGGCAATTTAGAAAATTTTTGACCAGTGACTTTTTGAGATATTGGGGCTCAAGGAGAATAATAATAATAATAATAAATATAGCTGCAAGCAGCAATGCGATTCCTCCTCAAAATGGCAAATTATTAAAAATTGATCAGTAGAGGGTTGGGGTTAAACCCTCCCAATGAAGGAATCCAAAAAACATGTCTTTTTGTCTGAATCTTAAACTAAACATTTTCAGTGTTTTGCAAAATCAATCATGCCAGACCTTATGGATCCTGGAGGGTTTTTTGTTTACAATGAGAAATGAGGTATGGTCACCAGGTTTCAGAAGAACTAAATAAATGGGGTGGAAATACAATCACTTTGAAAAATTGACATTTGGGCATAGCCTGTAGCGCCCCCTAATGGCGAATATGGGCAATTCTTGGTTTGTAGGTTCCTGTTGGCCTGTAGTATCAATGTACCAAATTAGAAAGTTTTTGACAAAAAAATGTGCAATTTGGGCATGGCCTGTAGCGCCCCCTAAGGGAGAATGTGATCCATTCTTGGTTTGTGGATTCCTGTTGGCCTGTAGTATCAATATACCAAATTAGAACATTTTTCACCAGAAAATGGGAATTTTGGGCATGGCCTGTAGCGCCCCCTAAGGGAGAATATGGGATATTCTTTACGCAATACTTCAGAGTGATGTCATCTTGAAGCATGTTAGGTTTGAAAACCCATTAGTCAAAATTGATAAAATGTGGAGATTTACATAAACACGCCATTTTGTATCGTATTCATTTTTCCTAAGTAATGTTTTCAAAGACATCAGTTCTACACATGTGTACCAAATTTCAAGTCAATTGGAGCTACGGTTCAGGAGAAGAAGAGTTTTGTAGGTTTTCATAAATTTTCACAATACATGAAAATCCATCATGGCGGAAGTTATGGGTCCTTGAGGCTTTTTTGTTCCCCATGAGAAATGAGGCATGTACACCGAGTTTCAGTATAATTGAACAAATGGCGTAGAAATGCCATTAATTGAATATATTTTTTTTGGGCGTGGCCTGTAGCGCCACCTATGGGCGAATGTGGTCCATTCTTGGTTTGGGGGAAACCGTTGGCATGGAGTATCAATGTGCCAATTTAGAAAATTTTTGACCAGTGACTTTTTGAGATATTGGGGCTCAAGACACCTATAATATCACTTCAGAAGGCATGGATTAAACCACTGGAGTGGTATGGATTACTTTTATGCTGCATTTATGTGATTTTTGTAGCTTCTGAGTTCTGATCACCATTCAAGTGCATTGAAAGGTCCAACAGCGTTGAGATATTCTTCTAAAAAGCTTAATTTGTGTTTAACCCCCCTCTTATCGCATGACATTACATTCAAAGCACGATCTGTGCAGTTTGTTTCATTGAGTTTAATCTTTTGAGAACTGTGAAGTCTCATTATTTTCGTACTGTTACATCTGTATTCATTTCAGAGATGAATTGATTGAGATTGTGCAACTGCAGTCAGTATTAAACTTGTAATGATGTCGAGCTTGAAGCACATTCAGCTATTAGTATAGTTGATCTGTTCTCGATGGATCTTCCATGATCCTTCCAACGCTGTCAAGTGAAGCTGAGCAACATCAGTTTCGTCTCTCACACCCTCATTTGTTTGTGTGTGTGAGATGATAAAATACAGACTGCGTGAATGGTGTAAAATCACGTGAATGTTCAAATACATTCAAGCAAACACATACAACCGACAAACCTCCGTGAAGATGCGAGTAAAAATGAGATCGCCTCGCGAATAGCGTTGTCAGAGGCAACGCTGATAATCATTCTCGGAAGTGTTACTAGATTTAGATTCCCGAATTCTTCATCAACTGTTTATGTTCACTTGAGACAAAACAGACTCCACAATATATCATGTAGTTTGACGCTTTGTTGTATGAAATTGTCCGTTCAAACGCAAAAAGAAGCGAAAGCAATTTCGCATCAGGGTGCGTGCATTAGACGCGACTCGCTGTTTCAAACAAACTGCGCAAAAACATTTATTTGAGTTGTTTTGCCATTTGTTGAGTTAAATAGTGTAAAATCGCTTGAATATTCAAACTGGAAAGTGTTAAAACACATACAACAGACAAACCTCCGTGAGGATGCGAGTAAAAATGAGATCGCCTCACTATCGCGTGCTGTCAGACACAACACAGATGAAACATCATTCTCGGAAGTATTGATTCTTTAGGATCGATACGTCCATCCCTTCTTTCTTTAGACATATGTTTCATGTTTGTGTGATAAGTGTTCGCGGAGTTTCACTTGATTTTTCTGACGTGTATCAGACAGATGATCGATAAGACATTGACGGCGCCCTGTTTATTTTCGTTATTTTACAAAAGCTCAAGGTTTTGTTGTTATTGTAAGTGTACACAAATAAAAGTAAACCTTTTATAGTTTGTAATGATCTCTTCCATGTATCTGAATTGGCAAAAATGACGCAGTATTTTGTTTAAGTTTTTTCCGCTGTTTAGAACAATGCATCTAAAAGGACATCATAGCGCCAGTGTTGACCCCCGTAATAATGCCAGAATTCAATAATGATTCCCGATTTCAAACTGCTCGAAAAGATTTATTTGAGTTGTTTTGCCATTTGTTGAGTTGAATAGTGTAAAATCGCTTGAATATTCAAACTGGGAAGCAGTAAAACACATCTCACTGACCTTTGTGCAGTAACTCTCATCAGGGCTCGTGCGTTAGACGCGACACGTCTCGCTGTTTCACGTAAACTGCTCGAAAACATTTATTTGAGTTGTTTTGCCATTTGTTGAGATGAATAGTATAAAATCGCGTGAATGTTCCAAATGTCAAGCATTAAACACACAATTGACACCTTTGTGCAGACACAGGCTAAATCCATCTGGCTTGGAGCTCCACCCACTAGTAGACAGAATTGCTCCATTAGAGAGATTTCTCCAGTAAAAGTGCATTTGGTAGACAGAGTTACACCAACAGAGGGAGCCTCTTTGCTCAGCCAATGAAAGTGAATGGGATTTTACTTGTAGACCGTATTAATCCAGTAGAGGGGGCATTTTTGCTCAGCCATTGTAAATCAATCGGATTTTTTACATTTTTGATCGTCATTTATATAAAAAGCTTAAGTCGCATCAGGTAAAAAAAGACATACCAGCAAACTTCAGAATAGTCCCCAGGTCTATGGCAAGTTGCTTGCTTATAGCATTAAAGCTCTTGGAGGTACGGTTGTTGAAATTTTAGTCTCAGAAAAATACAAAAATTGTAATAATAATAATAATAATAAATGTATGTAACATAACAATATGTTAGCTTTCTCAAGCCAACATAGTTATGTCATCTTGAAGCATGTTAGGTTTGAAAAACCATCAGTCAAAATTACATTTGGTTTATTGACACTAATATATTGAGGCAATGTGGTCATTTACATAAACACACACCTTTCAGCCATTTTGTATTGTATTAATTTTTGCTAAGTAACAAATTGAAAGACATCAATTCTACACATGGGTACCAAATGTCAAGTCAATTGGATCTACGGTTCAAGAGAAGAGTTTTGAATGTTTCCCCAAATTTTCACTGTACAGGACAATCCATCATGCAGAACCTTATCCCTTTAGGCTTTTTTTGTTCCCAATGAGAAATGAGGCAAGTATACCAAGTTTTAGAATAATTGGAAAATTGGGGTGAAAATGCCATCATTTTGAAAATGTGACATTTGGGCATGGCCTGTAGCGAACCGCTAAGGGCGAATGTCGGCAATTCTTTGCACAGTACTTCAAAGGGATGTTATCTTGAAGCATGTCAGGTTTTAAAATCCCTCAGTCAAAATTACATTTGATTTATTGACATATATATTGATTAAATGTGGACATTTACATAAACACGCCCCTTTCAGCCATTTTTAATCGTACCTTATGGGTCCTTGAGGCTTTTTTGTTCCCAATAAGAAATGAGGCAAGTATACCAAGTTTTAGAATATTTAGAAAATTGTGGTGAAAATGCCATCATTTTGAAAATGTGACATTTGGGTGTGGCCTGTAGCGAACCGCTAAGGGCGAATGTGGGCAATTCTTTGCACAGTACTTCAAAGGGATGTTATCTTGAAGAATGTTAGGTTTGAGAAACCCTCAGTCAAAATTACATTTGATTTATTGACATATATATATTGATTAAATGTGGACATTTACATAAACACGCCCCTTTCAGCCATTTTATATCGTATTCATTTTTGCTAAGTAAAGTTTTCAAAGACATCAATTCTACACATGCGTACCAAATTTCAAGTCAATTGGAGCTACGGTTCAGGAGAAGAAGAGTTTTGTAGGTTTTGGCAAATTTTCACTGTACAGGAAAATCCATTATGGCAGAAGTTATGGGTCCTTGAGGCTTTTTTGTTTCCCATGAGAAATGAGGCAAGTACACCAGGTTTGAGAATAATTGGACAAATGGCTTGGAAATGCCATGACTTTGAAAATATTTTTTGGGGCGTGGCCTGTAGCGCCACCTATGGGCGAATGTGGGCCATTCTTGGTTTGGGGGTACCCGTTGGCATGGATTATCAATGTGGCAATTTAGAAAATTTTTGACCAGTGACTTTTTGAGATATTGGGGCTCAAGAATAATAATAATAATAATAATAAATATAGCTGCAAGCAGCAATGCGATTCCTCCTCAAAATGGCAAATAATTAAAAATTGATCAGTAGAGGGTTGGGGTTAAACCCTCCCAATGAAGGAATCCAAAAAACATGTCTTTTTGTCTGAATCTTAAACTAAACATTTTCAGTGTTTTGCAAAATCAATCATGCCAGACCTTATGGATCCTGGAGGGTTTTTTGTTTACAATGAGAAATGAGGTATGGTCACCAGGTTTCAGAAGAACTAAATAAATGGGGTGGAAATACAATCACTTTGAAAAATTGACATTTGGGCATAGCCTGTAGCGCCCCCTAATGGCGAATATGGGCAATTCTTGGTTTGTAGGTTCCTGTTGGCCTGTAGTATCAATGTACCAAATTAGAAAGTTTTTGACAAAAAAATATGCAATTTGGGCATGGCCTGTAGCGCCCCCTAAGGGAGAATGTGATCCATTCTTGGTTTGTGGATTCCTGTTGGCCTGTAGTATCAATATACCAAATTAGAACATTTTTCACCAGAAAATGGGAATTTTGGGCATGGCCTGTAGCGCCCCCTAAGGGAGAATATGGGATATTCTTTACGCAATACTTCAGAGTGATGTCATCTTGAAGCATGTTAGGTTTGAAAACCCATTAGTCAAAATTGATAAAATGTGGAGATTTACATAAACACGCCATTTTGTATCGTATTCATTTTTCATAAGTAATGTTTTCAAAGACATCAGTTCTACACATGTGTACCAAATTTCAAGTCAATTGGAGCTACGGTTCAGGAGAAGAAGAGTTTTGTAGGTTTTCATAAATTTTCACAATACATGAAAATCCATCATGGCGGAAGTTATGGGTCCTTGAGGCTTTTTTGTTCCCCATGAGAAATGAGGCATGTACACCGAGTTTCAGTATAATTGAACAAATGGCGTAGAAATGCTATTAATTGAATATATTTTTTTTGGGCGTGGCCTGTAGCGCCACCTATGGGCGAATGTGGTCCATTCTTGGTTTGGGGGAAACCGTTGGCATGGAGTATCAATGTGCCAATTTAGAAAATTTTTGACCAGTGACTTTTTGAGATATTGGGGCTCAAGACACCTATAATATCACTTCAGAAGGCATGGATTAAACCACTGGAGTGGTATGGATTACTTTTATGCTGCATTTATGTGATTTTTGTAGCTTCTGAGTTCTGATCACCATTCAAGTGCATTGAAAGGTCCAACAGCGTTGAGATATTCTTCTAAAAAGCTTAATTTGTGTTTAACCCCCCTCTTATCGCATGACATTACATTCAAAGCACGATCTGTGCAGTTTGTTTCATTGAGTTTAATCTTTTGAGAACTGTGAAGTCTCATTATTTTCGTACTGTTACATCTGTATTCATTTCAGAGATGAATTGATTGAGATTGTGCAACTGCAGTCAGTATTAAACTTGTAATGATGTCGAGCTTGAAGCACATTCAGCTATTAGTATAGTTGATCTGTTCTCGATGGATCTTCCATGATCCTTCCAACGCTGTCAAGTGAAGCTGAGCAACATCAGTTTCGTCTCTCACACCCTCATTTGTTTGTGTGTGTGAGATGATAAAATACAGACTGCGTGAATGGTGTAAAATCACGTGAATGTTCAAATACATTCAAGCAAACACATACAACCGACAAACCTCTGTGAAGATGCGAGTAAAAATGAGATCGCCTCTCGAATAGCGTTGTCAGAGGCAACGCTGATAATCATTCTCGGAAGTGTTACTAGATTTAGATTCCCGATTTCTTCATCAACATTTTATGTTCACTTGAGACAAAACAGACTCCACAATATATCATATAGTCTGACGCTTTGTTGTATGAAATTGTCCGTTCAAATGCAAAAAGAAGCGAAAGCAATTTCGCATCAGGGTGCGTGAGTTAGACGCGACTCGCTGTTTCAAACAAACTGCGCAAAAACATGTATTTGAGTTGTTTTGCCATTTGTTGAGTTGAATAGTGTAAAATCGCTTGAATATTCAAACTGGAAAGTGTTAAAACACATACAACAGACAAACCTCCGTGAGGATGCGAGTAAAAATGAGATCGCCTCACTATCGCGTGCTGTCAGACACAACGCAGATGAAACATCATTCTCGGAAGTATTGATTCTTTAGGATCGATACGTCCATCCCTTCTTTCTTTAGACATATGTTTCATGTTTGTGTGATAAGTGTTCGCGGAGTTTCACTTGATTTTTCTGACGTGTATCAGACAGATGATCGATAAGACATTGACGGCGCCCTGTTTATTTTCGTTATTTTACAAACGCTCAAGGTTTTATTGTTATTGTAAGTGTACACTAATAAAAGTAAACCTTTTATAGTTTGTAATGATCTCTTCCATGTATCTGAATTGGCAAAAATGACGCAGTATTTTGTTTAAGTTTTTTCCGCTGTTTAGAACAATGCTTCTAAAAGGACATCATAGCGCCAGTGTTGACCCCCGTAATAATGCCAGAATTCAATAATGATTCCCGATTTCAAACTGCTCGAAAAGATTTATTTGAGTTGTTTTGCCATTTGTTGAGTTGAATAGTGTAAAATCGCTTGAATATTCAAACTGGGAAGCAGTAAAACACATCTCACTGACCTTTGTGCAGTAACTCTCATAGGGGCTCGTGCGTTAGACGTGACACGTCTCGCTGTTTCACGTAAACTGCTCGAAAACATTTATTTGAGTTGTTTTGCCATTTGTTGAGATGAATAGTATAAAATCGCGTGAATGTTCCAAATGTCAAGCATTAAACACACAATTGACACCTTTGTGCAGACACAGGCTAAATCCATCTGGCTTGGAGCTCCACCCACTAGTAGACAGAATTGCTCCATTAGAGAGATTTCTCCAGTAAAAGTGCATTTGGTAGACAGAGTTACACCAACAGAGGGAGCCTCTTTGCTCAGCCAATGTAAGTGAATGGGATTTTACTTGTAGACCGTATTAATCCAGTAGAGGGGGCATTTTTGCTCAGCCATTGTAAATCAATCGGATTTTTTACATTTTTGATCGTCATTTATATAAAAAGCTTAAGTCGCATCAGGTAAAAAAAGACATACCAGCAAACTTCAGAATAGTCCCCAGGTCTATGGCAAGTTGCTTGCTTATACCATTAAAGCTCTTGGAGGAACAGTTGTTGAAATTTTAGTCTCAGAAAAATACAAAAATAGTAATAATAATAATAATAAATGTATGTAACATAACAATATGTTAGCTTTCTCAAGCCAACATAGTTATGTCATCTTGAAGCATGTTAGGTTTGAAAAACCATCAGTCAAAATTACATTTGGTTTATTGACACTAATATATTGAGGCAATGTGGTCATTTACATAAACACACACCTTTCAGCCATTTTGTATTGTATTAAGTTTTGCTAAGTAACAAATTGAAAGACATCAATTCTACACATGGGTACCAAATGTCAAGTCAATTGGATCTACGGTTCAAGAGAAGAAGAGTTTTGAATGTTTCCCCAAATTTTCACTGTACAGGACAATCCATCACGCAGAACCTTATCCCTTGAGGCTTTTTTTGTTCCCAATGAGAAATGAGGCAAGTATACCAAGTTTTAGAATAATTGGAAAATTGGGGTGAAAATGCCATCATTTTGAAAATGTGACATTTGGGCATGGCCTGTAGCGAACCGCTAAGGGCGAATGTCGGCAATTCTTTGCACAGTACTTCAAAGGGATGTTATCTTGAAGCATGTCAGGTTTTAAAATCCCTCAGTCAAAATTACATTTGATTTATTGACATATATATTGATTAAATGTGGACATTTACATAAACACGCCCCTTTCAGCCATTTTTAATCGTACCTTATGGGTCCTTGAGGCTTTTTTGTTCCCAATAAGAAATGAGGCAAATATACCAAGTTTTAGAATATTTAGAAAATTGTGGTGAAAATGCCATCATTTTGAAAATGTGACATTTGGGTGTGGCCTGTAGCGAACCGCTAAGGGCGAATGTGGGCAATTCTTTGCACAGTACTTCAAAGGGATGTTATCTTGAAGAATGTTAGGTTTGAGAAACCCTCAGTCAAAATTACATTTGATTTATTGACATATATATTGATTAAATGTGGACATTTACATAAACACACCCATTTCAGCCATTTTATATCGTATTCATTTTTGCTAAGTAACGTTTTCAAAGACATCAATTCTACACATGCGTGCCAAGTTTCAAGTCAATTGGAGCTACGGTTCAGGAGAAGAAGAGTTTTGTAGGTTTTGGCAAATTTTCACTGTACAGGAAAATCCATTATGGCAGAAGTTATGGGTCCTTGAGGCTTTTTTGTTTCCCATGAGAAATGAGGCATGTACACCAGGTTTGAGAATAATTGGACAAATGGCTTGGTATTGCCATGACTTTGAAAATATTTTTTGGGGCGTGGCCTGTAGCGCCACCTATGGGCGAATGTGGGCCATTCTTGGTTTGGCGGTACCCGTTGGCATGGATTATCAATGTGGCAATTTAGAAAATTTTTGACCAGTGACTTTTTGAGATATTGGGGCTCAAGGAGATTAATAATAATAATAATAATAATAATAATAAATATAGCTGCAAGCAGCAATGCGATTCCTCCTCAAAATGGCAAATAATTTAAAATTGATCAGTAGAGGGTTGGGATAAACCCTCCCAATGAAGGAATCCAAAAAACATGTCTTTCTGTCTGAATCTTAAACTAAACATTTTCAGTGTACAGGAAAATCCATCATGCCGGACCTTATGGATCCTGGAGGGTTTTTTGTTTACAATGAGAAATGAGGTATGGTCACCAGGTTTCAGAAGAACTAAATAAATGGGGTGGAAATACAATCACTTTGAAAAATTGACATTTGGGCATAGCCTGTAGCGCCCCCTAATGGCGAATATGGGCAATTCTTGGTTTGTAGGTTCCTGTTGGCCTGTAGTATCAATGTACCAAATTAGAAAGTTTTTGACAAAAAAATGTGCAATTTGGGCATGGCCTGTAGCGCCCCCTAAGGGAGAATGTGAGCCATTCTTGGTTTGTGGATTCCTGTTGGCCTGTAGTATCAATATACCAAATTAGAACATTTTTGACCAGAAAATGGGAATTTTGGGCATGGCCTGTAGCGCCCCCTAAGGGAGAATGTGGGATATTCTTTACGCAATACTTCAGAGTGATGTCATCTTGAAGCATGTTAGGTTTGAAAACCCATTAGTCAAAATTGATAAAATGTGGAGATTTACATAAACACGCCATTTTGTATCGTATTCATTTTTCCTAAGTAACGTTTTCAAAGACATCATTTCTACACATGTGTACCAAATTTCAAGTCAATTGGAGCTACGGTTCAGGAGAAGGAGAGTTTTGTAGGTTTTCATAAATTTTCACAATACATGAAAATCCATCATGGCGGAAGTTATGGGTCCTTGAGGCTTTTTTGTTCCCCATGAGAAATGAGGCATGTACACCGAGTTTCAGTATAATTTAACAAATGGCGTAGAAATGCCATTAATTGAATATATATTTTTTTGGGCGTGGCCTGTAGCGCCACCTATTGGCGAATGTGGTCCATTCTTGGTTTGGGGGAAACCGTTGGCATGGAGTATCAATGTGCCAATTTAGAAAATTTTTGACCAAGTGACTTTTTGAGATATTGGGGCTCAAGACACCTATAATATCACTTCAGAAGGCATGGATTAAACCACTGGAGTGGTATGGATTACTTTTATGCTGCATTTATGTGATTTCTGTAGCTTCTGAGTTCTGATCACCATTCAAGTGCATTGAAAGGTCCAACAGTGTTGAGATATTCTTCTAAAAAGCTTAATTTGTGTTTAACCCCCCTCTTATCGCATGACATTACATTCAAAGCACGATCTGTGCAGTTTGTTTCATTGAGTTTAATCTTTTGAGAACTGTGAAGTCTCATTATTTTCGTACTGTTACATCTGTATTCATTTCAGAGATGAATTGATTGAGATTGTGCGACTGCAGTCAGTATTAAACTTGTAATGATGTCGAGCTTGAAGCACATTCAGCTATTAGTATAGTTGATCTGTTCTCGATGGATCTTCCATGATCCTTCCAACGCTGTCAAGTGAAGCTGAGCAACATCAGTTTCGTCTCTCACACCCTCATTTGTTTGTGTGTGTGAGATGATAAAATACAGACTGCATGAATGGTGTAAAATCACATGAATGTTCAAATACATTCAAGCAAACACATACAACCGACAAACCTCCGTGAAGATGCGAGTAAAAATGAGATCGCCTCGCGAATAGCGTTGTCAGAGGCAACGCTGATAATCATTCTCGGAAGTGTTACTAGATTTAGATTCCCGATTTCTTCATCAACTGTTTATGTTCACTTGAGACAAAACAGACTCCACAATATATCATGTAGTTTGACGCTTTGTTGTATGAAATTGTCCGTTCAAACGCAAAAAGAAGCGAAAGCAATTTCGCATCAGGGTGCGTCCGTTAGACGCGACTCGCTGTTTCAAACAAACTGCGCAAAAACATTTATTTGAGTTGTTTTGCCATTTGTTGAGTTGAATAGTGTAAAATCGCTTGAATATTCAAACTGGAAAGTGTTAAAACACATACAACAGACAAACCTCCGTGAGGATGCGAGTAAAAATGAGATCGCCTCACTATCGCGTGCTGTCAGACACAACGCAGATGAAACATCATTCTCGGAAGTATTGATTCTTTAGGATCGATACGTCCATCCCTTCTTTCTTTAGACATATGTTTCATGTTTGTGTGATAAGTTTTCGCGGAGTTTCACTTGATTTTTCTGACGTGTATCAGACAGATGATCAATAAGACATTGACGGCGCCCTGTTTATTTTTGTTATTTTACAAAAGCTCAAGGTTTTGTTGTTATTGTAAGTGTACACAAATAAAAGTAAACCTTTTATAGTTTGTAATGATCTCTTCCATGTATCTGAATTGGCAAAAATGATGCAGTATTTTGTTTAAGTTTTTTCCGCTGTTTAGAACAATGCATCTAAAAGGACATCACAGCGGCAGTGTTGACCCCCATAATAATGCCAGAATTCAATAATGATTCCCGATTTCAAACTGCTCGAAAAGATTTATTTGAGTTGTTTTGCCATTTGTTGAGTTGAATAGTGTAAAATTTCTTGAATATTCAAACTGGGAAGCAGTAAAACACATCTCACTGACCTTTGTGCAGTAACTCTCATCAGGGCTCGTGCGTTAGACGCGACACGTCTCGCTGTTTCACGTAAACTGCTCGAAAACATTTATTTGAGTTGTTTTGCCATTTGTTGAGATGAATAGTATAAAATCGCGTGAATGTTCCAAATGTCAAGCATTAAACACACAATTGACACCTTTGTGCAGACACAGGCTAAATCCATCTGGCTTGGAGCTCCACCCACTAGTAGACAGAATTGCTCCATTAGAGAGATTTCTCCAGTAAAAGTGCATTTGGTAGACAGAGTTACACCAACAGAGGGAGCCTCTTTGCTCAGCCAATGTAAGTGAATGGGATTTTACTTGTAGACCGTATTAATCCAGTAAGAGGGGGCATTTTTGCTCAGCCATTGTAAATCAATGGGATTTTTTACATTTTTGATCGTCATTTATATAAAAAGCTTAAGTCGCATCATGTAAAAAAAGACATACCAGCAAACTTCAGAATAGTCCCCAGGTCTATGGCAAGTTGCTTGCTTATAGCATTAAAGCTCTTGGAGGTACGGTTGTTGAAATTTTAGTCTCAGAAAAATACAAAAATAGTATTAATAATAATAATAATAATAATAATAATAATAATAAATGTATCATAACTATATGTTAGCTTTCTCAAGCCAACATAGTTATGTCATCTTGAAGCATGTTAAGTTTGAAAAACCATCAGTCAAAATTACATTTGGTTTATTGACACTAATATATTGAGGCAATGTGGTCATTTACATAAACACACACCTTTCAGCCATTTTGTATTGTATTAATTTTTGCTAAGTAACAAATTGAAAGACATCAATTCTACATATGGGTACCAAATGTCAAGTCAATTGGATCTACGGTTCAAGAGAAGAAGAATTTTGAATGTTTCCCCAAATTTTCACTGTACAGGACAATCCATCACGCAGAACCTTATGGGTCCTTGAGGCTTTTTTGTTCCCAATGAGAAATGAGGCAAGTATACCAAGTTTTAGAATAATTGGAAAATTGGGGTGAAAATCCCATGATTTTGAAAATGTGACATTTGGGCATGGCCTGTAGTGAACCGCTAAGGGCGAATGTCGGCAATTCTTTGCACAGTACTTCAAAGGGATGTTATCTTGAAGCATGTCAGGTTTTAAAATCCCTCAGTCAAAATTACATTTGATTTATTGGCATATATATTGATTAAATGTGGACATTTACATAAACACGCCCCTTTCAGCCATTTTTAATCGTACCTTATGGGTCCTTGAGGCCTTTTTGTTCCCAATAAGAAATGAGGCAAGTATACCAAGTTTTAGAATATTTAGAAAATTGTGGTGAAAATGCCATCATTTTGAAAATGTGACATTTGGGTGTGGCCTGTAGCGAACCGCTAAGGGCGAATGTGGGCAATTCTTTGCACAGTACTTCAAAGGGATGTTATCTTGAAGAATGTTAGGTTTGAGAAACCCTCAGTCAAAATTAAATTTGATTTATTGACATATATATTGATTAAATGTGGACATTTACATAAACACGTCCCTTTCAGCCATTTTATATCGTATTCATTTTTGCTAAGTAACGTTTTCTAAGACCAATTCTACACATGCGTACCAAATTTCAAGTCAATTGGAGCTACGGTTCAGGAGAAGAAGAGTTTTGTAGGTTTTGGCAAATTTTCACTGTACAGGAAAATACATTATGGCAGAAGTTATGGGTCCTTGAGGCTTTTTTGTTTCCCATGAGAAATGAGGCATGTACACCAGGTTTGAGAATAATTGGACAAATGGCTTGGAATGCCATGACTTTGAAAATATTTTTTGGGGCGTGGCCTGTAGCGCCACCTATGGGCGAATGTGGGCCATTCTTGGTTTGGGGGTACCTGTTGGCATGGAGTATCAATGTGGCAATTTAGAAAATTTTTGACCAGTGACTTTTTGAGATATTGGGGCTCAAGGATAATAATAATAATAATAATAAGAAGAATAAATATAGCTGCAAGCAGCAATGCGATTCCTCCTCAAAATGGCAAATAATTTAAAATTGATCAGTAGAGGGTTGGGGTTAAAACCTCCCAATGAAGGAATCCAAAAAACATGTCTTTCTGTCTGAATCTTAAACTAAACATTTTCAGTGTACAGGAAAATCCATCATGCCAGACCTTTTTTGTTTACAATGAGAAATGAGGTATGGTCACCAGGTTTCAGAAGAACTAAATAAATGGGGTGGAAATACAATCACTTTGAAAAATTGACATTTGGGCATAGCCTGTAGTGCCCCTTAATGGCGAATATGGGCAATTCTTGGTTTGTAGGTTCCTGTTGGCCTGTAGTATCAATGTACCAAATTAGAAAGTTTTTGACAAAAAAATGTGCAATTTGGGCATGGCCTGTAGCGCCCCCTAAGGGAGAATGTGAGCCATTCTTGGTTTGTGGATTCCTGTTGGCCTGTAGTATCAATATACCAAATTAGAACATTTTTGACCAGCAAATGGGAATTTAGGGCATGGCCTGTAGCGCCCCCTAAGGGAGAATGCGGGATATTCTTTACGCAGTACTTCAGAGTCATGTCGTCTTGAAGTGTGTTAGGTTTGAAAAACCATTAGTCAAAATTACATTTGATTTTTTTGACACATGTACACAGCAAAAATATGTTGAGAGATTTGACACCATGGGTGTTAAAATTATCACTTTCCGGGTGAACATACAGGTCCATCTTTGCTAGTGTTAAAACAACACTGATGAAAGTGTTTATTATTCAAACACTGTGTTAGTGTTTGATTTTAATCACTCAAGGTGTTGAGAAATTATTACTCGTTAAGTATATACACTTAACACTTTATGGTGATTAATCACACAACCCCAGTGTATTTTTTATGTTGATTTAATGTAAATACTTATTTTAAAATTGTAATGCAGATGAAATTTAAAAAATAAACCTGTATGTATTTTTCCAAAAACCAAGTGACTATGAATTTATTAGAACATTTATTAAAAAAAAATTATATGTCAAACATACAATTGAATAAAACAGCTCATCTCCAATGCAATAGCATCTTAACACTGGTATGAAAATACACATTATGACAAATATTTCTTAAATATACATTTCTACTAAATTTCAAACAAATTCATTTTTTTTGTAAAAAAATTGAAAAATGACTCAGCACCATAGGACATCTGTACATGTTGATATTTGTCAAATAATCTGCATGGACATTTCCATTAGAAATTGACTCAGACACTTTAACAATTAAACCTACACTGCAATAACATCTTTAAATTGAAAAATACAACAACAATTTAACATCATCTTTAACTCATTAATGTTGAACAATGACTGGTTAGAAAAATACACATTCATTCTGATAAAATACTATTCCTATATAGGCTAAATAATCACATAAATCTCTACTGAGTGTTTCAAACAAGTTCATTTTTTGCAACTATGTAGAAAAATGAGTCAGCACCATAGGACAACTGTGCATCAAACAAAGAAATATTCCTTAAGTTGTCTTTGTTCACTATCCATACATGCTGAGATGCTTTGTCAAATAATCTGTAGGCATGGACCTGTTCAATAAACGTAGACTCATAGTCTTTTAACAACAAGAAAACTTGTTCTCTGAGCAATAATATATTTAGTATTTTGCTGAAAACAGGCATTTCGTCAACAATATCAGAACACACGAAAAGGCCAACTCTGTACTCTGCTCCAGAGCATTTTACCCACTTTGTATGTCGAATTTCAGTTTGACAATCAATGCAAAGATGTTCAGAAATCTCTTCAAAATGATCCAAACTCAGAAGTTTATGTACCTTCACTGGTCCTGATTCCAGAGAATTGTAATTCATACATTCCCAGTGATAGGCCACAGCAAATTGGTGTTTTTTTTGCCAAAGACAGTCAAATTCTTAAAGTTCTTTATGCAGTTCTTAAAGAACTTATGTTTGGCCTTGAACCTCATTGACCAAACATGCAACAATGGACCAATTCTCCGAATACAGCGAGGATAATACAACATGAAATAATGTTTAGGAATCAAGTTTTTGGATGGGTAGAGCTCCTTAAACAACTGATGATGGTCTTTAATGAGGTGTTTTAAAAACACAGTCATACCTTCTGTGACTGAGGGTGAGAACACAATGTTGATGACCTGCAAAAGCAACAGTAACAATTACCAATGCAGGTTTCCCTGAGGAATAACATCACCAAAAATCAATGGTATGTTTGTTATTAAACAAAGAGTCTGTGCAGCATTTAATCCGATGCTATTACCTTCACAGTCCAAGTTTATTTTAGTTGGCCGATTTGATCTTTCCCTGTGGCCAAAGTTAAAGAAATAGACTCTGTTGAGCAGGCTTTCTTTTGAAATAATTTTGTTCTTAACTATATAATCAAAGAGAAGTTTCATCTCATACTGACCCACACCCTCTAAAATATCATGCATTATATCAAAAGCAAAGTTTTCAGATACATTGAAGTATGAGTGTGTATTGAGTATGCTGTTGCGCTTAATTCCATGTGAAGATGTAAGAGTTGGTTCCTCTGAAAGATCAGCATAGTGTTCCTCATTAAGAATCTTTGTTCTCAATATCAGCCGTGGATCATCCTCTGAAAAAACTTCTTGAGACAAAACTTTGTCAATCAAGCATAAGCGGCAGAAATAGTTTGCACTGAACGACTCCATAAAACCGAGAATTGAGTGAATGCCCAAGTTATCACCGGTGATTTGTGCAAGCGTACCCCTTACAGGCATCTCGCAGAAAGGGACCTTTATTCCTTCAGTCTCTAAAATTTTTATATCGTCCACAAAAGGCTTCAATATTGAATCTATTCCATACTTTTTGGCATCTTGTGAATGGAACAATGACACCAGATGAATGTTCATTAGAGTTGAATTTACTTTTGGTGGAAGGTTTCGGAGAATGAAATATAGACAACCAAGTTTATGAATGACTTTTTTTGATCCTAGGGGGTTAGCGGCTTCAAAATTGTCGTAATAGAGTTGAATTTGTAGAGCAAATCTGTGACTTGAAAACAAGGGGTGATTTTTAAAATAAGTTCCATCACAGAAATCTTCAAAAATGTCACTTTGAGTGCAGTTCTGCATGAAAACACACACATCAGAGTTCTTAAAAATAAATTCTAATGTTTTTAGTATTGGTATATAAATAAATTTATCATTAACCGGGAGTTGCTCATATGCTCCTGTTTGTCTATTTCTCTTGGTGTCATACCTAATGCCTAAAGGCACCTCAACTGGCTGCACTATACCCCACTTGCTATAGAAATACCTTTTCAATTTGTTGTCTGTATTTAGAGCACTGAATGGATTATCAAAACTTTCAAAAACATTCTCTAGACTTTCTCTGCTTAAATTATTTTGTGAAACGACGCTTAGTACTTTTTCCCTGAGGTTACACTTTAAATCATCGATGAAGTCTTCTAGGCTTTCTATTGTTGAAGAAACAACAGTATTTGGTACATTACTAGCCATCAATTTTGAAATAATTGATGCACACATATCCAGGCTTTGAAACGAGGTTGTAGGTTGCTGTGGGCTATTATCAGGTGTCTCACATATATGGTCAACATTTGTCTCTTCAATAGAATATAACTCTGTAGCCTGTGTATGATGGCTGGGAGCTGCATTATCCTCATCTTCACAATGGATATAATGTAAATGCTTCCGAAAACCAGAATAGGTGGTAAACTGTAAGTTGCATCCCTCTTGTGCACAAATCAGTCTCAGTTTCTTTCCTGGGTACATGCCATGAGCTAACTTCAGGTGTCGAAACAATTTAATGCTTGTATCCAGCAAAGACTTGCAAATGAAACATCTTCTCATGTACTTTCCATTAAACTGTTTAACAATTTTGCTCTTAACTCTCAAGAGCGCGATGATTGGCTGGACGTGCTAGGATGGATTCTGTAGACTGTTGTCTGGATAAACGTGAACATGTTGCTGAGAGATGAGTCATATTGTGCACCAAAGACAAAATAAGCTTTAAAAAGCTCATCAAAAGCTCCAAGTGAAGTACTTGCTTGACAGGGTATGAGATTCTTGTCGACCACAATGTAGAACTTGAGCACATCTGCTTTGGTTTGTCCAGTGGCCAGAAGATAGGGCTGTCTGTCCTCCACCTCTGAGAGATGGTCCTCCAAACTTCTGCAGGACTGATTAATAACAATATAAAAAAATACTTAAATGCCATAAATTCTAGCATACATTTAAAATCAGTACATAGTAAATTTACCACAAATTTAGACTCTTAATAGAAAATTACATCTTTTAAACAAAGAAAAACCCTACATGCTTTTGTTATAAGTTCACTATTCTTATGGTTTGGTTTACAGTTAGGATATTTGCTATGCTCAAGAAAAGATCCAAAACATAAGCTAACCTTTTCAAATTTCAGGAGGCGATCAACAGCATCTCTCACACTGATCTTGACTGCTCTCTTCCTTCCAGAAGGTTGGGGTGCAAGGAGGTGTAACAGCAAAAGCAGGGAGGCTATGTCACTATCCCATTCTATAATAAAAGGACACAGAGAGCACATTTTGTTAGCTTTCATAAATACAAATTTAATATGTAGCTTTTTCTAGAGAACTGTCAAGTAGGCTACTTTAACCTTCATTACTGTTGTCTCCGTTGTTTTTTTCAGCAGATTTCAGTAGCTGTAGCAGGAATGCAGATGGATTTAGAGTTTTTGCCTCCTTAATCACATTTTCCTTGAAGGAGGTATTCCACTTCTCTAAAAATCTGGATGCTGTTTCCATGCCAAACATCAAAGCAAAGTCTTGATGGATCTGAAGAAAAAACAGTGTGCTTACAGTACCAAATAATGACATCAGAAATTAGCACTGGCAACATTTGAGCACAAAAAGTGTAGAGTCAGAAAATCAGCACAAATCAGATGTTCATAAATCATGTACTGATCTACACTGATATGGCACTTAAAGATATGCCCCATTACTATAACTGAACAATGAGTCAATGCTCACTGTAGTTGTGTTAAATATGGCAGTTTAAAGTTGCAGTGAAGAAGTCAACAGATTTTTTTCCAGAGAAGTCCTGATAAAGGGAAGCCAATCGTCAAACATGGGCTCGTATTTAGGCTATATTGAAGATTAGAGCTGTACAATACATTGACATTTTCAGAAATGTGCATATTGCACAGGTTTGCAGTGATTTTAACACTTAAAGTTGTGGTTAGAAGGATTTAGGTGGATGCAAATATACATGTGCTGGGCGATGTCCTCTTTACTTCCTATTAGACATATAATTTCTCTGCTGCCGCCTTTCTTGCCAAAGGTGGTGTATTGTAAGTGAGCGGAAGTTTATAAATGCTCCATTGGTGCATGTTTAGTTGATTTTTTTAAAACTCAAGGTCACTTGCAAATGTATTAATCGACAATTAATCGATCGTCGATTAATCGTTAACATCCATAATTCTAAGCAAGGGATAGTCCACATTAGGTGAAGGTTGCAGCAGAGAAGCTAAAATCTAATACTTTGGATTAAGTCAGCTAGCATGAATACTCACCAGACCTTTGGTGTCCAGAAATCGAGGAAAAATGTGAAAGATGGATGTGGACTTCTTTGGGTCCTTTACAATCTCCTGACGGTACTGAAAAGTTTCTTTCATCTTCCAGAAGATGATATCACGATCATTGCTGTGTTTAAGCAGTGAGATCGCTTCCAGGCAATCATCGCCAGTTAGCTGATCTGTAAGGCAGATATTTTCCTCCATTCTAGGACCACAAGTTTTCTCATTTGATCGAGAGGGCATTTTACAACTAGTGTTTCTCTGAACCATCTTTAGGCGATTCATAATAAAACCTGTGCCTCTCTGTGCATCATAGTATTGTTCCTGTTAAAGAGACAAATTTGGGTAAAACGAACACATAAAATAAAAAAGCTAAGATTTTAAGTTTCAAACATCTTGAACAACAAGCAGAGATACTTACATAGCCTGTCTTCCCTTCAGGATCTTTTAGGTTTGGAAAGAGAGTAATAATGCCAAGGGCATGCATCTCTCTTGTGGCCTTAAGTGGTATCCTTCTGCAATGATAAACAATAAATGAAACCAAAATCTAGTCTATTCTGCTCTGTTTACTTGGGGTAAAAACAGCATCTATAAAAACTGTTCTTTGTACACTTGGCGTAACAAGGGGTGACAAAGCAATATTAATGTTACAAATATTTAAAATATTCTGTCTGTTTCTCAGCCCAAACTGATTGGATCACTTTAGAAAACATGGGTTAAGCATTTAGATAATGTATCTATTTAATATTAACTTCATCTGTGTTTCACAGGCAGGGTCACATCTGAATAAGTTGGAAGTACAGTGATATGAACACATTAAATGAATAAAGCTTACCCTTCTTGTTCAGTCATGTGTGCAACCAATATATTAATCATATCCTTCCTTTTGGATGTTGACATATTACCAGTGTCTTTATAGTGCTGTATCACTTCTACACCCCCAGGTTTGCACTTTAGGATGTCTTCAACGATCTAAACAGACAACACCAAAATGTACAAATTGTCTATAGAACAGCATTTTTTGATAAACTGGAGAACATTTAAGCTGGGTTAGATCCCTTGTCTTACCAACCTCTTTTGCAAGCTTGGAATCATCCAACCTGGGTCTTTTGGAAGGGAATGCAGAAGTTGTGTTGCCTTCATAGCATTCAGTAAAGGTTGAAGACTTGCTGACAGAGTTCCCATCAGTCAGATGGGGGGACAACTCATGTGCAGAAGTGGAATCTGTATACAGTATAGAAAAAATATTACTTGCAAAAATGTAAACATCACCACAATTTTAACATAAGACAAGACCCAAAAAAGTATAAACATAATTACCATCATTAGTATGTAAACTAAAGCACATGCCCCTTTCAGCAACAAGTTCAGGAAATACATCCACGTCCACTTCTGTAGAGGTGTCATCCGTAACCTTAACAGGTGTCTGTTCTCGAATGGCAAATGCTTTTTTTGCTGTAAAACAATAACTTCATTACTACGCAAAAATATTTATTAATCTTTAAGACATTAAAGTATTTCGTAAATTAAGCTATATTATACAGTAAATGCACAGACTTACCTTCCGTGACAAACTCCAAAAAACATGGCTCTTTGAGTTTCACATATTTTCTAGTGTCCATGTATTGTGTTCTTGCCTTTACTGTCCAACCTGTAAAAGGTAAGCAAACTTGAATGACATTTTATACAAACAAATATGACACATACAAAATAAAAATACATAAGATACAAATTCAAACCAATTTTGTTTGCCAGTGGGTGCTTATCCTCATAGGAAAAAGCAAACTAACAGACTCAATATAATCAGGTCACTTTGTGTTTTGCTACAGATTCTGTTTAATACTCACAGTGCCCACACACATATTACAGCAAGAACCACCACTTGCCTAAGCCAATTGTCAAAACAATTAAAACTTTATTCACACATAAGCACTAAATACTGTTACAGATTTACAACTATAAAGCTAGAACTAAGTTGTACAGAATAATCTCTCACTTCCCTAATGCACTCCTGCTCAACTAAGTTAATACCAATACAAAATAAGACAAAAAAATGCCTCAGCGGGAGAAACACAACCCTTTTTACCCTCTTGAGTTGCTATCTGTCGGCTGATGCAGCGCTTCACTCTCGTACTTATTGCTCGAGCACGTTTTTGCGTGTCTTCCAAAGAGACGTTTTAGCACTGTACATACGCGTAGCTCTGTTATCAAAGTACCACGAGAACGATGCTAGAACACACAGAGCGTTCCGCTATCGAGATGTCATAGGCCTCACAGTAACATTAGGCCTATATGCGCAGAGCCGCCATTTCCGTCGGTGCTTGGCCAAATCCGTTAACTTAGTGCTCGAGCCCCGGCGCGCCACACAAGAAAATATTATTTCAAGAGCAATCAATTTGATTAACGTCTGCTTTCTCGTTTGCATGACTGAATTAAAGATATAAACGGTCTTATAAAGGTTGGGAACCCAATTAAAGATACTTCGCCAAATGACAAAAAATAAACAAGTTTAACTGTCCAAATCCTGTCAGTTCCAAAATAACGCATAATGTCGGTATCACACAGAAAATGCTAAAATTGCACCATTATTTAACAAAACGATTAAAATTTGCACAAATAAAATGAAGTCACTTAAGTCTATCTCCATCGTCCTCCATTAACGAATTTAGTAGTCTCACCGCTTCACTTTCAGTCATGGTGCTGAGGGGAGGGGAAAAATGACAGCATCTTATCATTTACTATACGTTAAAACATACGTTAAAATAGAGCTACAATTTTTTACATCTTAGTTTAGGCCTAATGTTACCCGTGAAATGGTAACGTTAAACTCAAGATGAAGGGCGGATCAAAAAGTGCGCAAAATTAAACTGAGGCAAAAAATGCTGACAGAGTTAAGTCAACCACATATGTTAATAATTATCAATATTATGATATTTCAATACTTATTTTAATACTTAATTAAAGAAGATTACGCAGTGTTGACTGTATTAATCTTGTGATAAATTAGAAATAGGCCTTAATCATAGGCCTAACGTTACTTTGACAGTGTCAATGTTAGGGTAAAATTTTCAAAAAAAAAGTTATTTTTCACACAAACAGCATAATATAAAATTAATTCAGTTTGCTTTAAACTGATGATCCAAGTTCATAAATAAACCACAAGTTGATAAGTTAATAATACTATAACGTTACCTTGCTTGGAACCGCTGTTTGCTGGCAAATCCTTAAAGACGATGGAGTCATGGAGACCGAAGATCATGATGGGCGGGGCGATTGATTGATTGAAAATGCACTGCACATGCACAGATGTTGATTATGCGTGAACACCCAAAGGAAACACTGTGCATTATCACTAAACAAGTGATAAAGCATATATTATTTGTAAATTAACACCAGATTTTATCACTAGCTGCCCAACACTAGGTTTTTTATTACTTAGAAATTTGCTGTGTATATTGATAAAATGTGGACATTTACATAAACACGCCCCTTTAAGCCATTTTGTATCGTATTCATTTTTCCTAAGTAACGTTTTCAAAGAC
This sequence comes from Moxostoma hubbsi, assembly GCA_032164185.1. Classification (NCBI taxonomy): domain Eukaryota; kingdom Metazoa; phylum Chordata; class Actinopteri; order Cypriniformes; family Catostomidae; genus Moxostoma; species Moxostoma hubbsi. Next base: position 1,305,411 of record JAVLUX010000196.1, on the reverse strand, counting down.
ATCAATTCTACACATGTGTACCAAATTTCAAGTCAATTGGAGCTACGGTTCAGGAGAAGAAGAGTTTTGTAGGTTTTCACAAATTTTCACGTTACAGGAAAATCCATCATGGTGGAAGTTATGGGTCATTGAGGCTTTTTTGTTCCCCATGAGAAATGAGGCATGTACACCAAGGTTCAGTATAATTGGACAAATGGCGTAGAAATGCCATCACTTTGAAAAAAATTTTTTTGGGCGTGTCCTGTAGCGCCACCTATGGGCAAATATGGTCCATTCTTGGTTTGGGGGTACTCGTTGGCATGGAGAATCAATGTGCCAATTTAGAAAATTTTTGACCAGTGACTTTTTGAGATATTGGGGCTCAAGGAGAATAATAATAATAATAATAATAATAATAATAAAACTGTCAACAATAGATTCCCTCCTACCGGAGGAATCTAATAATAATAATAATAATAATAATAATAATAATAATAATAATACTGTCAATTACAATAGATTCCTTCCTATCGGAGGAATCTAATAATACTGTCAATTACAATAGATTCCCTCCTATCGGAGGAATCTAATAATAATAATAATAATAAATATAGCTGCAAGCAGCAATGCGATTCCTCCTCAAAATGGCAAATCATTTAAAATTCATCAGTAGAGGGTTGGGGTTAAACCCTCCCAATGAAAAAATCCAAAAAACATGTCTTTCTGTCTGAATGCTAAACTAAACATTTTCAGAGTACAGGAAAATCCATCATGCCAGACCTTATGGATCCTGGAGGGTTTTTTGTTTACAATGAGAAATGAGGTATGTTCACCAGGTTTCAGAAGAACTAAATAAATGGGGTGGAAATACAATATCTTTGAAAAAATGACATTTGGGCATGGCCTGTAGCGCCCCCTAAGGGTGAATGTGAGCCATTCTTGGTCTGTAGGATCCTGTTGGCCTATAGTATCAATGTACCAAATTAGAAAGTTTTTGACAAAAAAAATGTGCAATTTGGGCATGGCCTTTAGCGCCCCCTAAGGGCGAACGTGAGCCATTCTTGGTTTGTGGATTTCTGTTGGCCTGTAGTGTCAATATACCAAATTAGAAAATTTTTGACCATAAAATGGGAATTTTGAGCATAGCCTGTAGCGCCCCCTAATGGCGAATATGGGCAATTCTTGGTTTGTGGGTTCCTGTTGGCCTGTAGTATCAATGTACCAAATTAGAACATTTTTGACCAGCAAATGGGAATTTAGCGCGTGGCTTGTAGCGCCCCCTAAGGGCGAATGTGGGCCATTCTTGGTTTGTGGATTCCTGTTGGCCTGTAGTATCAATATACCAAATTAGAACATTTTTGAACAGAAAATGGGAATTTTGGGCATGGCCTGTAGCGCCCCCTAAGAGAGAATGTGGGATATTCTTTACGCAGTACTTCAGAGTGATGTCATCTTGAAGTATATATATATAGGTCTGTTTCTAACCCACACCTATAATATCACTTCTGAAGGCATGGATTAAACCACTGGAGTGGTATGGATTACTTTTATGCTGCATTTATGTGATTTTTGTAGCTTCTGAGTTCTGATCATTCATTTCATTGAAAGGTCCAACAGGGTTGAGATAATCTTCTAAAAAGCTTAATTTGTGTTCACCAGAAGAAAGAAAATAATACACATCTGGGATGGAATGAGGGTGAGTATACCATGAGAGAAATTTATTTTTGGGGTAAAAACCATTTGTAGGCCTACTTTTTATTTACTTGGAAAATTGTTACTGTCTCTTTAAGAGGATTTTAAACGCATTTCATTCAAGGCACAGGTCTGTGCGGCTTGTTTCATTGAGTTCAATCTTTTGAGAACTGTGAAGTCTCATTATTTTTGTGCTGTTACATCTGTATTCATTTCAGAGATTAATTGATTGAGATTGTGAAACTTGTAATCATGAAGAACCTGAAGGACTAATTCTGCTGTTAATAGTTCATCTGTTCTCGATGGATCTTCCGTGATCATTCCAACGCTGTCAAGTGAAGCTGAGCAACATCAGTTTCGTCTCTCACACCCTCATTTGTTTGGGTGTGAGATGATAAAATACAGACTGCGTGAATGGTGTAAAATCGCGTGAAATACATTCAAGCAAACACATACAACCGACAAACCTCCGTGAAGATGCGAGTAAAAATGAGATCGCCTCGCGCTGTCAGACACAACGCTGATAATCATTCTCGGAAGTGTTGATACTAGATTTAGATTCACGATTTCTTCATCAACTGTTTATGTTCACTTGAGACAAAACAGACAATATATCATGTATTTTGACATTTTGTTGTATGAAATTGTCCGTTCAAACGCAAGAAGAAGCGAATGCGATCTCTCATCGGGGCTCGTGAGTTAGACGAGACGCTGCTCGCTGTTTTACACAAATATTTATTTGAGTTGTTTTGCCATTTGTTGAGTTGAATGGTGTAAAATCGCTTGAAAGTTCAAACAGGAAAGTGTTAAAAACACATACAACAGACAAACATTGCTCGCATTGAAGATGCCAGTAAAAATGAGATCGCGTCAATATCGCGTGCTGTCAGAGAACACGCAGATGAAACATCATTCTCGGAAATATTGATACTTTAGGATCGATCTGTCCATCCCTTCTTTCTTTAGACACATGTTTCATGTTTGTGTGATAAGTGTTCGCGGAGTTTCACTTGATTTTTCTGACGTGTATCAGACAGATGATCGCTAAGACAGATTCGGCGCACCCTGTTTATTTTCGTTATTTTACAAAAGCTCAAGGTTTTGTTGTTATTGTAAGTGTACACAAATAAAAGTAGACCTTTTATAGTTTGTAATGATCTCTTCCATGTATCTGAATGGGCAAAAAGACGCAGTATTTTGTTTAAGTTTTTTCCGCTGTTTAGAACAATGCATCTGAAAGGACATCACAGCGCCATTGTTGACCCCCGTAATAATGCCAGAATTCAATAATGATTCCCGATTTCAAACACCTCGCAAAGATTTATTTGAGTTGTATGCCATTTGTTGAGTTGAATAGTGTAAAATCGCTTGAATATTCAAACTGGGAAGCAGTAAAACACATCTCACTGACCTTGTGCAGTAACTCTCATCGGGGCTAGTGCGTTAGACGCGACGCTTATCGCTGTTTCACACAAACTGCTCCAAAACATTTATATGAGTTGTTTTACCATTTGTTGAGATGAATAGTATAAAATCGCGTGAATGTTCCAAATGTCAAGCATTAAACACACACAATTGACATACCTTTGTGCAAACGCAGGCAAAATTCTTCTGGCTTAGAAAGTCGGGAGCTCCACCCACTAGTAGACAGAATTGCTCCATTAGAGAGATTTCTCCAGTAAAAGTGCATTTGGTAGACAGAGTTACACCAGCAGAGGGAGCCTCTTTGCTCAGCCAATGTAAGTGAATGGGATTTTACTTGTAGACCGTATTGATCCAGTAGAGGGGGCATTTTTGCTCAGCCATTGTAAATCAATGGGATTTTTTACATTTTTGATCGTCATTTATATAAAAAGCTTTAGTCGCATCAGGTAAAAAAAGACATGCCAGCAAACTTCAGAACAGTCCCCAGGTCTGTGGCAAGTTGGGTACTTATAGCATTAAAGCTCTTGGAGGTAAGGTTGTTGAAATTTTAGTAAGTAAAATAGTATTAATAATAATAATATTAATAAATGTATGTAACATAACAATATGTTGGCTTTCTCAAGCACACATAGTTATGTCATCTTGAAGCATGTTAGGTTTGAAAAACCATCAATCAAAATTACATTTGGTTTATTGACACTAATATATTGAGGCAATGTGGTCATTTACATAAACACGCACCTTTCAGCCATTTTGTATTGTATTCATTTTTTCTAAGTAACAAATTGAAAGACATCAATTCTACACATGGGTACCAAATGTCAAGTCAATTGGATCTACGGTTCAAGAGAAGAAGAGTTTTGAATGTTTCCCCAAATTTTCACAGTACAGGACAATCCATCACGCAGAACCTTATGGGTCCTTGAGGCTTTTTTGTTCCCAATGAGAAATGAGGCAAGTATACCAAGTTTTAGAATATTTAGAAAATTGAGGTGAAAATGCCATCATTTTGACAATGTGACATTTGGGCGTGGCCTGTAGCGAACCGCTAAGGGCGAATGTCGGCAATTCTTTGCACAGTACTTCAAAGGGATGTTATCTTGAAGCATGTCAGGTTTTAAAATCCCTCAGTCAAAATTACATTTGATTTATTGACATATATATTGATTAAATGTGGACATTTACATAAACACGCCCCTTTCAGCCATTTTTAATCGTACCTTATGGGTCCTTGAGGCTTTTTTTTTCCCCATGAGAAATGAGGCATGTATACCAGGTTTGAGAATAATTGGACAAATGGCTTGGAAAGGCCTTGACTTTGAAAATATTTTATTGGGGCGTGGCCTGTAGCGCCACCTATTGGCGAATGTGGGCCATTCTTGGTTTGGGGGTACCCGTTGGCATGGAGTATCAATGTGCCAATTTAGAAAATTTTTGACCAGTGACTTTGAGATATTGGGGCTCAAGGAGAATAATAATAATAATAATAATAATAATAAATATAGCTGCAAGCAGCAATGCGATTCCTCCTCAAAATGGCAAATCATTTAAAATTGGTCAGTAGAGGGTTGGGGTTAAACCCTCCCAATGAAGAAATCCAAAAAACATGTCTTTCTGTCTGAATCCTAAACTAAACATTTTCAATGTACAGGAAAATCCATGATGCCGGACCTTATGGATCCTGGAGGCTTTTTTGTTTACAATGAGAAATGAGGTATGTACATTAAGTTTCAGAAGAACTGAATAAATTGGGTGGAAATGCCATCACATTGAATGTGGGACATTTGGGCATAGCCTGTAGCACCCCCTAATGGTGAATATGGGCCATTCTTGGTTTGTGGATTCCTGTTAGCCTGTAGTATCAACATACCAAATTAGAACATTTTTGACCAGAAAATGGGAATTTTGGACATGGCCTATAGCGCCCCCTAATGACAAATATAGGCCATTCTTTGTTTGTGGGTTCCTGTTGGCCTGTAGTATCAATGTACCAAATCAGAACATTTTTGACCAGAAAATGGGAATTTTGGGCATGGCCTGTAGCGCCCCCTAAGGGAGAATGTGGGATATTCTTTACGCAGTACTTCAGACTGATGTCATCTTGAAGCGTGTTAGGTTTGAAAAACCATTAATCAAAATTACATTATATTTTTTACACATGTATATTGCTAAAATGTGTACATTTACATAAACATGCCCTTTTCAGCCAATTTGTATCGTATTCATTTTTCCTAAGTAACGTTTTCAAAGACATCAATTCTACACATGTGTACCAAATTTCAAGTCAATTGGAGCTACGGTTCAGGAGAAGAAGAGTTTTGTAGGTTTTCGCAAATTTTCACGTTACAGGAAAATCCATCATGGCGGAAGTTATGGGTTCTTGAGGCTTTTTTGTTCCCCATGAGAAATGAGGCATGTACACCAAGTTTCAGTATAATTGGACAAATGGCGTAGAAATGCCATCACTTTTAAAATTTTTTTTTGGGCATGGCCTGTAGCGCCACCTAAGGGCGAATGTGGTCCATTCTTGGTTTGGGGGTACCCGTTGGCATGGAGTATCAATTTGCCAATTTAGAAAATTTTTGAACAGTGACTTTTTGAGATATTGGGGCTCAAGGAGAATAATAATAATAATAATAAATATAGCTGCAAGCAGCAATGCGATTCCTCCTCAAAATGGCAAATCATTTAAAATTGATCAGTAGAGGGTTGGGGTTAAACCCTCCCAATGAAGGAATCCACAAAACGTGTCTTTCTGTCTGAATCCTAAACTAAACATTTTCAGTGTACAGGAAAATACATGATGCCGGACCTTATGGATCCTGGAGGGTTTTTTGTTTACAATGAGAAATGAGGTATGTTCACCTGGTTTCAGAAGAACTAAATAAATGGGGTGGAAATACAATCACTTTGAAAAAATGATATTTGGGCATGGCCTGTAGCGCCCCCTAAGGGCAAATGTGAGCCATTCTTGGTTTGTAGGTTCCTGTTGGCCTGTAGTATCAATGTACCAAATTAGAAAGTTTTTGATGAAAAAATGTGCAATTTGGGCATGTCCTGTAGCGCCCCCAAAGGGCAAATGTGAGCCATTCTTGGTTTGTGGATTTCTGTTGGCCTGTAGTGTCAATATACCAAATTAGAACATTTTTGACCAGCAAATGGGAATTTAGGGCGTGGCCTGTAGCGCCCCCTAAGGGCGAATGTGGGCCATTCTTGGTTTGTCAATTCCTGTTGGCCTGTAGTGTCAATATACCAAATTAGAACATTTTTGACCAGAAAATGGGAGTTTTGGGCATGGCCTGTAGCGCCCCCTAAGAGAGAATGTGGGATATTCTTGGTTTGTGGGTTCTTGTTGGCCTGTAGTATCAATGTGCCAATTTAGAAAAATTTTGACCAGTGACTTTTTTGAGATATTGGGGCTCAAGACACCTATAATATCACTTCTGAAGGCATGGATTAAACCACTGGAGTGGCATGGATTACTTTTATGCTGCATTTATGTGATTTTTGTAGCTTCTGAGTTCTGATCACCATTCAAGTGCATTGAAAGGTCCAACAGTGTTGAGATATTCTTCTAAAAAGCTTAATTTGTGTTCACCAGAAGAAAGAAAATAATACACATCTGGGATGGAATGAGGGTAAGTAAATGATGAGAAATTTATTTTGGGGGTAAATACCATTTGTACTTTTTATTTACTTGGAATGTCAATGTTCAGGACGAAAGCTCAATTGTTACTGTCTCTTTAAGGCACTGTGCTGTGCATTCAAGGCACAGTTTGTGCAGTTTGTTTCATTGAGTTTAATCTTTTGAGAACTGTGAAGCAGGGGTGCCGCCAGGAATTTTGGGCCCCATGACAAAAAAATCTAATTGGGCCCCTTCTGCGCAGCTACTGTCACAACATCTCTAGGGCCTAACTTTGCCATCAAAAGCTTTTCATAACTCTAATCAAAGGCTTGCAACTGTCTTGTTTCTTGTAGTTCAATACTAGTACTAGCACAATATTTACTGCTGGTGATTTGTAAATGCAAGTCTGCATACAGTATACACTTCCTCCTTCTACCTGAGAGGGCCCTGGCTCTGTAGGATGCACACAATCCATATGGATATACATATATACTGTGATATATACAGTATATATATTAACATATGCCATATACCAATAAATTACACTAACACTACAGAACATTGACCCAAATTACCTATAGTTCTGTATTACCACAACTTGATTACATACATTAGATATGATAGATTTTTGTGTGCGTGTGAGTGTGTGTGTGTGTGTGTGTGCGCGTGCAAGCTTCTCAAATAAACTGCCCTTCATGATGGGAATAATAAAGTCTGTATCTATAGATGTCATTTAACGGCCAAAATTCAGTCTAAATTTACGCATCAAACTGGATTATTTTAATATTGTCTGTAACTTACATGCAGGTTGAGGTAAGCTACTCATTGTTTCTAACTGCATCCAGTACAGACAGGAGGTTGTTTTTTTTATTTATGTCATAATGGTCATTATGTGAGAAAATAATGTGTGTTTGATTTCTGTCATTAATAAATATTTCATTTTCTTTTTTGTTATGGTAAAAAGAGCAAGAGAGACAGAGAACCCCACACAGACTCCCTGGAATGATGCTAAGTCATTTACACGATGCTCACCTTCTTCACAGGGACAGGGAGGGGTGCAGTTATAGGGAGACTGGGGTGCTGCTGACTCATCTGTTAAGTCTGCTAAATGGGGCATGGACAATGATTTAATATGAATATCTTGCTAAAAGTTTCCCTGCACTGATTAAATGTTGATGAAATGTAGGCTAACACCTGCAGCTAGCTAACTTTTTTTTTTTTTTTTTTTTTTTAGGTAGCTATCTTATTTCACTACAGAGACTGAGCGCAACGCGTCATAATCTGAAGACCACGCCACCGGGAGGGAAGACAATCCAACCGTCTCCATTGACTTTGCATTGCGAGAGGCTGCCTCCTTGTCATTTATGACATGTAACAAAAGACAGAAAATGCCTAACTAAACCCAGAAATACATTTTTGTAAGCTTCAGAACTGTAAAAGCCAGCCTTTAAGGAGACAAGAGTAGATACAGGCAATAAAACGTGAAGCATCAGAAGGAAGAATGGGTAAATTGAAAATATCTCCTCCTCTCAGGTTCACATAGGGTGGTGAAATAAGCAAACGACATGGTTAAAATTATGAATGATTTTTTTCTTTTTTCAATATCATGTCGCGTTCCAGTGGGCGTAGTTCTCAGAGTAGTTCGGGAACTAGTTGCGCTCTGTCTCCTTTTATGTCCTGAAACAAACCGTTTTTTGGTGTCGACAGCTTATAAAAAATTATTTCTGGGTTATTTAGCTTGTTTGCTGTATACCTTGTCACACAGCAGCTTTTAGACATTGTTTTTTTTTTTGTTATAAGTCATAAATGACAAGGAGGCAGTCTCTCGCAATGCAAAGTCAATGGAGACGGTTGGATTGTTCCGTGGCCTAAATACGCTCTGTCTCTATGGACAACAGGTTAATACCACTCACAGACTAAAGGCTACCCACCTTTCTTGGTGAAAAACTGGGTTACAGATTGACACCCTTTCCTTTGTCTTTCCACTCTCTCTTTTCTCTCTTTCCTTTTTTGAAAACCAGATTTTCTTATACTATTCAACATTGTAATCTGTGTTTCTGGCGCATCGACTAACTGTCTGCAACTAAACACCGTCATTCACTCACTGATGAGCGCGCTAAGGCAGGACCAAACCATTTCATGCAGATACAGGGGGGTGGTCGGTCAATATGGATGTTTACTTTTTGGTCAATGGGGATATTTAACTTTTATTGCCAAAATAAGTAAAATCAAAGACATAATTAATTTTATTATTATTTGAAATATACTCAGTGATGATGGTTTAAATAGTGTATAATATAATAAAAAAAAAAATAATTAATTAAATTAGTTTTTACCTATTTGTTGGGGCCCCCTGTCATTCAGGGGCCCTTGGAATGGTCCTAACTTTTCCACCCTATACGGCGCCCCTGCTGTGAAGTCTCATTATTTATTGCGTGAATGTTCAAACAGGAAAGTGTTAAAAACACATTCAACAGACAAACCTTCGTGAAGATGCGAGTAAAAATGAGATCGCCTCACGGAGCGCGTGCTGTACGTCAGACACAACGCAGATGAAACATCATTCTCGGAAGTGTTGATACTAGATTTAGATTCCCGATTTCTTCATCAGCTGTTTACGCTCACTTGAGACAAAACATACTCCACAATATATCATAAAGTTTGACGTTTTGTATGAAATTGTCCGTTCAAACGCAAAAAGAAGCGAAAGCGATCTCGCATCGGGGTGCGTGCGTTAGACGCGACTCACTGTTTAACACAAACTGCGCAAAAACATTTATTTGAGTTGTTTTGCCATTTGTTGAGTTGAATAGTGTAAAATCGCTTGAATATTCAAACTGGAAAGTGTTAAAACACATACAACAGACAAACCTCCGTGAGGATGCGAGTAAAAATGAGATCGCCTCACTATCGCGTGCTGTCAGACACAACGCAGATGAAACATCATTCTCGGAAGTATTGATTCTTTAGGATCGATCCGCCCCCATCCCTTCTTTCTTTAGATATATGTTTCATGTTTGTGTGATAAGTATTCGCGGAGTTTCACTTGATTTTTCTGACGTGTATCAGACAGATGATCGCTAAGACAGATTCGGCGCACCCGGTTTATATTCGTTATTTTACAAGAGCTCAAGGTTTTGTTGTTATTGTAAGTGTACACAAATAAAATTAGACCTTTTATAGTTTGTAATGATCTCTTCTATGTATCTGAATTGGGAAAAATGACGCAGTATTTTGTTTAAGTTTTTTCCGCTGTTTCGAAAAATGCATCTAATAGGACATCACAGCGCCATTGTTGACCCCCGTAATAATGCCAGAATTCAATATTCCCGATTTCAAACTGCTCGAAAATATTTATTTGAGTTGTTTTGTCATTTGTTGAGTTGAATAGTGTAAAATCGCTTGAATATTCAAACTGGGAAGCAGTAAAACACATCTCACTGACCTTTGTGCAGTAACTCTCATCGGGGCTCGTGCGTTAGACGCGACGCATCTCGCCGTTTCACACAAAACTGCTCACAAACATATTTGAGTTGTTTTGCCATTTGTTGATATGAATAGTATAAAATCGCGTGAATCTTCCAAATGTCAAGCATTAAACACACAATTGACACCTTTGTGCAGACACAGGCTAAAGCCATCTGGCTTGGAGCTCCACCCACTAGTAGACAGAATTGCTCCATTAGAGAGATTTCTCCAGTAAAAGTGCATTTGGTAGACAGAGTTAAACCAGCAGAGGGAGCCTCTTTGCTCAGCCAATGTAAGTGAATGGGATTTTACTTGTAGACCGTATTGATCCAGTAGAGGGGGCATTTTTGCTCAGCCATTGTAAATCAATGGGATTTTTTACATTTTTGATCGTCATTTATATAAAAAGCTTAAGTCATCAGGTAAAAAAAAAGACATACCAGCAAACTTCAGAACAGTCCCCAGGTCTGTGGCAAGTTGGGTACTTATAGCATTAAAGCTCTTGGAGGTAAGGTTGTTGAAATTTTAGTAAGTAAAATAGTAAAATGTGTACATTTACATAAACATGCCCTTTTCAGCCATTTTGTATCGTATTCATTTTTCCTAAGTAAAGTTTTCAAAGACATCAATTCTACACATGTGTACCAAATGTCAAGTCAATTGGATCTACGGTTCAAGAGAAGAAGAGTTTTGAATGTTTCCCCAAATTTTCACTGTACAGGACAATCCATCACGCAGAAACTTATGGGTCCTTGAGGTTTTTTGTTCCCAATGAGAAATGAGGCAAGTATACCAAGTTTTAGAATATTTAGAAAATTGTGGTGAAAATGCCATCATTTTGAAAATGTGACATTTGGGCGTGGCCTGTAGCGAACCGCTAAGGGCGAATGTCGGCAATTCTTTGCACAGTACTTCAAAGGGATGTTATCTTGAAGAATGTTAGGTTTGAAAAACCCAGGGTCAAAATTACATTTGATATATTGACATATATATTGATTAAATGTGGACATTTACATAAACATGCCCCTTTCAGCCATTTTATATCGTATTCATTTTTGCTAAGTAACGTTTTCAAAGACATCAATTCTACACATGCGTACCAAATTTCAAGTATATTGGAGCTACGGTTCAGGAGAAGAAGAGTTTTGTAGGTTTTGGCAAATTTTCACTGTACAGGAAAATCCATTAGGGCAGAAGTTATGGGTCCTTGAGGCTTTTTTGTTCCCCATGAGAAATGAGGCATGTACACCAGGTTTGAGAATAATTGGACAAATGGCTTGGAAATGCCATGACTTTGAAAATATTTTTTTGGGGCGTGGCCTGTAGCGCCACCTATGGGCGAATGTGGGCCATTCTTGGTTTGGGGGTACCCGTTGGCATGGAGTATCAATGTGCCAATTTAGAAAATTTTTGACCAGTGACTTTTTGAGATATTGGGGCTCAAGGAGAATAATAATAATAATAATAATAATAAATATAGCTGCAAGTAGCAATGCGATTCCTCCTCAAAATGGCAAATCATTTAAAATTGTTCAGTAGAGGGTTGGGGTTAAACTCTCCCAATGAAGAAATTCAAAAAACGTGTCTTTCTGTCTGAATCCTAAACTAAACATTTTCCGTGTACAGGAAAATCCATGATGCCGGGATCTTATGGATCCTGGAGGATTTTTTGTTTACAATGAGAAATGAGTTATGTACATTAAGTTTCAGAAGAACTGAAAAAATGGGGTGGAAATGCCATCACTTTCAATGTGGGACATTGGGGCATAGCCTGTAGCGCCCCCTAATGGTGAATACGGGCAATTCTTGGTTTGTGAGTTCCTGTTGGCCTGTAGTATCAATGTACCAAATTAGAACATTATTGACCAGAAAATGGGAATTTTGGACATGGCCTATATCGCCCCCTAAGGGTGAATGTCGGCCATTCTTGGTTTGTGGGTTCCCGTTGGCCTGTAGTATCAATGTACCAAATTTGAAAATGTTTGACCAAAAAATAGGACTTTAAGGCATAGCCTGTAGCGCCCCCTAATGATGAATATGGGCAATTCTTGGTTTGTGGGTTCCTGTTGGCGTGCAGTATCAATGTACCACATTAGAACATTTTTGACCAGAAAATGGGAATTTTTGACATGGCCTATAGCGCCCCCTAAGGGTGAATGTGGGCCAATCTTGGTTTGTGAGTTCCTGTTGGCCTGTAGTATCAATGTACCAAATTTGAAAGTTTTTGACAAAAAAAAATTGCAATTTGGGAATGGCCTTTAGCGCCCCCTAAGGGCGAATGTGAGACATTCTTGGTTTGTGGATTTCTGTTGGCCTGTAGTGTCAATATACCAAATTAGAACATTTTTGACCAGCAAATGGGAATTTAGGGCGTGGCCTGTAGCGCCCCCTAAGGGCGAATGTGGGCCATTCTTGGTTTGTGGATTCCTGTTGGTCTGTAGTATCAATATACAAAATTAGAACATTTTTGACCAGAAAATGGGAATTTTGGGCTTGGCCTGTAGAGCCCCCTAAGGGAGAATGTGGGATATTCTTTACGCAGTACTTCAGAGTGATGTCATCTTGAAGTATATATATATATATATATAGGTCTGTTTCTAACCCACACCTATAATATCACTTCTGAAGGCATGGATTAAACCACTGGAGTGGTATGGATTACTTTTATGCTGCATTTATGTGATTTTTGTAGCTTCTGAGTTCTGATCACCATTCAAGTCATTGAAAGGTCCAACAGGGTTGAGATAATCTTCTAAAAAGCTTCATTTGTGTTCACCAGAAGAAAGGAAATAATACACATCTGGGATGGAATGAGGGTGAGTATACGATGAGAGAAATTTATTTTTGGGGTAAAAACCATTTGTAGGCCTACTTTTTATTTACTTGGAAAATTGTTACTGTCTCTTTAAGAGGATTTTAAACGCATTTCATTCAAGGCACAGTCTGTGCGGCTTGTTTCATTGAGTTTAATCTTTTGAGAACTGTGAAGTCTCATTATTTTCGTGCTGTTACATCTGTATTCATTTCAGAGATTAATTGATTGAGATTGTGAAACTACATACAACCGACAAACCTCCATGAAGATGCGAGTAAAAATGAGATCGCCTCGCGCTGTCAGACACAACGCTGATAATCATTCTCGGAAGTGTTGATACTAGATTTAGATTCGCGATTTCTTCATCAACTGTTTATGTTCACTTGAGACAAAACAGACAATATATCATGTATGGTTGTATGAAAGTGTCCGTTCAAACGCAAGAAGCGAATGCGATCTCTCATCGGGGCTCGTGAGTTAGACGTGACGCTGCTCCCTGTTTCACACAAATATTCATTTGAGTTGTTTTGCCATTTGTTGAGTTGAATGGTGTAAAATCGCTTGAAAGTTCAAACAGGAAAGTGTTAAAAACACATACAACAGACAAACATTGCTCGCATTGAAGACGCGAGTAAAAATTAGATCGCCTCACTATCGCGTGCTGTCAGAGAACACGCAGATGAAACATCATTCTCGGAAGTATTGATACTTTAGGATCGATCCGTCCATCCCTTCTTTCTTTAGACATATGTTTCATGTTTGTGTGATAAGTGTTCGCGGAGTTTCACTTGATTTTTCTGACGTGTATCAGACAGATTATCGCAAAGACAGATTCGATTTACCCTGTTTATTTTCGTTATTTTACAAAAGCTCAAGGTTTTGTTGTATTGTAAGTGTACACAAATAAAAGTAGACCTTTTATAGTTTGTAATGATCTCTTCCATGTATCTGAATGGGCAAAAATGACGCAGTATTTTGTTTAAGTTTTTTCCGCTGTTTAGAACAATGCATCTGAAAGGACATTACAGCGCCATTGTTGACCCCCGTAATAATGCCAGAAGTCAATAATGATTCCCGATTTATTTGAGTTGTATGCCATTTGTTGAGTTGAATAGTGTAAAATCGCTTGAATATTCAAACTGGGAAGTAGTAAAACACATCTCACTGACCTTATTTGTGCAGTAACTCTCATCGGGGCTCGTGCGTTAGACGCGACGCATCTCGCGGTTTCACACAAAACTGCTCACAAACATTTATTTGAGTTGTTTTGCCATTTGTTGAGTTGAATAGTGTAAAATCGCTTGAATATTCAAACTGGGAAGCAGTAAAATACATCTCACTGACCTTGTGCAGTAACTCTCATCGGGGCTCGTGCGTTAGACGCGACGATTATCGCTGTTTCACACAAACTGCTCGAAAACATTTATATGAGTTGTTTTACCATTTGTTGAGATGAATAGTATAAAATCGCGTGAATGTTCCAAATGTCAAGCATTAAACACACACAATTGACATACCTTTGTGCAAACGCAGGCAAAATTCTTCTGGCTGAGAAAGTCGGGAGCTCCACCCACTAGTAGCCAGAATTGCTCCATTAGAGAGATTTCTCCAGTAAAAGTGCATTTGGTAGACAGAGTTACACCAGCAGAGGGAGCCTCTTTGCTCAGCCAATGTAAGTGAATGGGATTTTACTTGTAGACCGTATTGATCCAGTAGAGGGGGCATTTTTGCTCAGCCATTGTAAATCAATGGGATTTTTTACATTTTTGATCGTCATTTATATAAAAAGCTTAAGTCGCATCAGGTAAAAAAAGACATAGCAGCAAACTTCAGAACAGTCCCCAGGTCTGTGGCAAGTTGGGTACTTATAGCATTAAAGCTCTTAGAGGTGAGGTTGTTGAAATTTTAGTAAGTAAAATAGTATTATTAATAATAATAATAATAAATGTACACTACCGTTCAAAAGTTTGGGGTCGCTTGTCTGAAATGTTTCTCATGATCTTAAAAATCTTTTGATCTGAAGGTGTATGCTTAAAAGTTTGAAATTAACTTTGTAGACAAAATATTATTCTGCCAAAACATATACATTTATTTAATTACAAATCTAAAATTTCCTAAAAAAAAAAAAAGTTTTTGAAATGGATGACTTGGATCAAAATATGAAGAAAAGAAGCCAATAAGTGCCCAACATAGATGGGAACTCCTTCAATACTGTTTAAAAAGCATCCCGGGGTGATTCCTCAAGAAGTTGGTTGAGAAAATGTCACGAGTACATGTCTGCAAAATCTAGGCAAAGGGTGACTACTTTGAAGATGCTAAAATATTACATAGTTTTGGATTTATTTTGGATTTTTTGGTCACAAAATAATTCCCATATTTCCATTTCTATTATTCCATAGTTTTGCTGACTACTATTATTCTAAAATGTGAAATAAATAAATAAATAAAGAATGAGTAAGTGACCCCAAACTTTTGAACGGTAGTGTATGTAACATAACAATATGTTGGCTTTCTCAAGCCAACATAGTTATGTCATCTTGAAGCATGTTAGGTTTGAAAAACCATCAATCAAATTTACATTTGGTTTATTGACACTAATATATTGAGGCAATGTGGTCATTTACATAAACACGCACCTTTCAGCCATTTTGTATTGTATTCATTTTTGCTAAGTAACAAATTGAAAGACATCAATTCTACACATGGGTACCAAATGTCAAGTCAATTGGATCTACGGTTCAAGAGAAGAAGACTTTTGTAGGTTTTGGCAAATTTTCACTGTACAGGACAATCCATTAGGGCAGAAGTTATGGGTCCTTGAGGCTTTTTTGTTCCCAATGAGAAATGAGGCAAGTATACCAAGTTTTAGAATATTTGGAAAATTGGGGTGAAAGTGCCATCATTTTGAAAATGTGACATTTGGGCGTGGCCTGTAGCGAACCGCTAAGGGCGAATGTCGGCAATTCTTTGCACAGTACTTCAAAGGGATGTTATCTTGAAGCATGTCAGGTTTAAAATCCCTCATTTGATTACATTTGATTTATTGACTTATATATTGATTAAATGTGGACATTTACATAAATACGCCCCTTTCAGCCATTTTTAATCGTACCTTATGGGTCCTTGAGGCTTTTTTGTTCCCAATGAAAAATGAGGCAAGTATACCAAGTTTTAGAATATTTCGAAAATTGTGGTGAAAATGCCATCATTTTGAAAATGTGACATTTGGGTGTGGCCTGTAGCGAACCGCTAAGGGCGAATGTGGGCAATTCTATATATTGACATATTTATTGATTAAATGTGGACATTTACATAAACACGCCCCTTTCAGCCATTTTATATCGTATTCATTTTTGCTAAGTAACGTTTCAAAGGCATCAATTCTACACATGCGTACCAAATTTCAAGTATATTGGAGCTACGGTTCAGGAGAAGAAGAGTTTTGTAGGTTTTGGCAAATTTTCACTGTACAGGAAAATCCATTAGGGCAGAAGTTATGGGTCCTTGAGGCTTTTTTGTTCCCCATGAGAAATGAGGCATGTACACCAGGTTTGAGAATAATTGGACAAATGGCTTGGAAATGCCATGACTTTGAAAATATTTTTTGGGGCGTGGCCTGTAGTGCCACCTATGGGCGAATGTGGGCCATTCTTGGTTTGGGGGTACCCGTTGGCATGGAGTATCAATGTGCCAATTTAGAAAATTTTTGACCAGTGACTTTTTGAGATATTGGGGCTCAAGGAGAATAATAATAATAATAATAATAATAATAATAATAATAATAATAAAACTGTCAATAACAATAGATTCCCTCCTATCGGAGGAATCTAATAATAATAATAATAATAATAATAATAATAATAAAACTGTCAATAACAATAGATTCCCTCCTATCGGAGGAATCTAATAATAATAATAATAATAATAATAATAATAATAATAAAACTGTCAATAACAATAGATTCCCTCCTATCGGAGGAATCTAATAATAATAATAATAATAATAATAAAACTGTCAATAACAATAGATTCCCTCCTATCGGAGGAATCTAATAATAATAATAATAATAATAATAATAATAAATATTGCTGCAAGCAGCAATGCGATTCCTCCTCAAAATGGCAAATCATTTAAAATTGATCAATAGAGGGTTGGGGTTAAACCCTCCCAATAAAAAAATCCAAAAAACATGTCTTTCTGTCTGAATCCTAAACTAAACATTTTCAGTGTACAGGAAAATCCATCATGCCGGACCTTATGGATCCTGTAGGGTTTTTTGTTTACAATGAGAAATGAGGTATGTTCACCAGGTTTCAGAAAAACTAAATAAATGGGGTGGAAATACAATCACTTTGAAAAAATGACATTTGGGCATGGCCTGTAGCGCCCCCTAAGGGCGAATGTGAGCCATTCTTGGTTTGTAGGTTCCTGTTGGCCTGTAGTATTAATGTACCAAATTAGAAAGTTTTTGACAAAAAAAGTTGCAATTTGGGAATGGCCTTTAGCGCCCCCTAAGGGCGAATGTGAGACATTCTTGGTTTGTGGATTTCTGTTGGCCTGTAGTGTCAATATACCAAATTAGAACATTTTTGACCATAAAATGGGAATTTTGGGCATAGCCTGTAGTGCCCCTAATGGCGAATATGGGAAATTCTTTGTTTGTGGGTTCCTGTTGGCCTGTAGTATCAATGTACCAAATTAGAACATTTTTGACCAGCAAATGGGAATTTAGGGCGTGGCCTGTAGCGCCCCCTAAGGGCGAATGTGGGCCATTCTTGGTTTGTGGATTCCTGTTGGCCTGTAGTATCAATATACAAAATTAGAACATTTTTGACCAGAAAATGGGAATTTTGGGCATGGCCTGTAGCGCCCCCTAAGGGAGAATGTGGGATATTCTTTACGCAGTACTTCAGAGTGATGTCATCTTGAAGTATATATATATATATATATATATATATAGGTCTGTTTCTAACCCACACCTATAATATCACTTCTGAAGGCATGGATTAAACCACTGGAGTGGTATGGATTACTTTTATGCTGCATTTATGTGATTTTTGTAGCTTCTGAGTTCTGATCACCATTCAAGTCATTGAAAGGTCCAACAGGGTTGAGATAATCTTCTAAAAAGCTTCATTTGTGTTCACCAGAAGAAAGAAAAAATACACATCTGGGATGGAATGAGGGTGAGTATACGATGAGAGAAATTTATTTTGGGGGTAAAAACCATTTGTAGGCCTACTTTTTATTTACTTGGAAAATTGTTACTGTCTCTTTAAGAGGATTTTAAACGCATTTCATTCAATGCACAGTCTGAGCGGCTTGTTTCATTGAGTTTAATCTTTAGAGAACTGTGAAGTCTCTTTATTTTCGTGCTGTTACATCTGTATTCATTTCAGAGATTAATTGATTGAGATTGTGAAACTACATACAACCGACAAACCTCCATGAAGATGCGAGTAAAAATGAGATCGCCTCGCGCTGTCAGACACAACGCTGATAATCATTCTCGGAAGTGTTGATACTAGATTTAGATTCGCGATTTCTTCATCAACTGTTTATGTTCACTTGAGACAAAACAGACTCCACACTATATCATGTAATTTGACATTTTGTTGTAAGAAATTGTCCGTTCAAACGCAAGAAGAAGCGAATGCGATCTCTCATCGGGGCTCGTGAGTTAGACGTGACGCTGCTCGCTGTTTCACACATATATTTATTTGAGTTGTTTTGCCATTTGTTGAGTTGAATGGTGTAAAATCGCTTGAAAGTTCAAACAGGAAAGTGTTAAAAACACATACAACAGACAAACATTGCTCGCATTGAAGACGCGAGTAAAAATTAGATCGCGTCACTATCGCGTGCTGTCAGAGAACACGCAGATGAAACATCATTCTCGGAAGTATTGATACTTTAGGATCGATCCGTCCATCCCGTCTTTCTTTAGACATATGTTTCATGTTTGTGTGATAAGTGTTCGCGGAGTTTCACTTGATTTTTCTGACGTGTATCAGACAGATTATCGCAAAGACAGATTCGGTTTACCCTGTTTATTTTTGTTATTTTACAAAAGCTCAAGGTTTTGTTGTATTGTAAGTGTACACAAATAAAAGTAGACCTTTTATAGTTTGTAATGATCTCTTCCATGTATCTGAATGGGCAAAAATGACGCAGTATTTTGTTTAAGTTTTTTCCGCTGTTTAGAACAATGCATCTGAAAGGACATTACAGCGCCATTGTTGACCCCCGTAATAATGCCAGAATTCAATAATGATTCCCGATTTATTTGAGTTGTATGCCATTTGTTGAGTTGAATAGTGTAAAATCGCTTGAATATTCAAACTGGGAAGCAGTAAAACAAATCTCACTGACCTTATTTGTGCAGTAACTCTCATCGGGGCTCGTGCGTTAGACGCGACGATTATCGCTGTTTCACACAAACTGCTCGAAAACATTTATATGAGTTGTTTTACCATTTGTTGAGATGAATAGTATAAAATCGCGTGAATGTTCCAAATGTCAAGCATTAAACACACACAATTGACATACCTTTGTGCAAACGCAGGCAAAATTCTTCTGGCTGAGAAAGTCGGGAGCTCCACCCACTAGTAGCCAGAATTGCTCCATTAGAGAGATTTCTCCAGTAAAAGTGCATTTGGTAGACAGAGTTACACCAGCAGAGGGAGCCTCTTTGCTCAGCCAGTGTAAATGAATGGGATTTTACTTGTAGACCGTATTGATCCAGTAGAGGGGGCATTTTTGCTCAGCCATTGTAAATCAATGGGTTTTTTTACATTTTTGATCGTCATTTATATAAAAAGCTTAAGTCGCATCAGGTAAAAAAAGACATAGCAGCAAACTTCAGAACAGTCCCCAGGTCTGTGGCAAGTTGGGTACTTATAGCATTAAAGCTCTTAGATGTGAGGAAATTTTTTAAATTTTAGTAAGTAAATTAGTATTAATAATAATAATAAATGTATGTAACATAACAATATGTTGGCTTTCTCAAGCCAACATAGTTATGTCATCTTGAAGCATGTTAGGTTTGAAAAACCATCAATCAAATTTACATTTGGTTTATTGACACTAATATATTGAGGCAATGTGGTCATTTACATAAACACGCACCTTTCAGCCATTTTGTATTGTATTCATTTTTGCTAAGTAACAAATTGAAAGACATCAATTCTACACATGGGTACCAAATGTCAAGTCAATTGGATCTACGGTTCAAGAGAAGAAGACTTTTGTAGGTTTTGGCAAATTTTCACTGTACAGGACAATCCATTAGGGCAGAAGTTATGGGTCCTTGAGGCTTTTTTGTTCCCAATGAGAAATGAGGCAAGTATACCAAGTTTTAGAATATTTGGAAAATTGGGGTGAAAGTGCCATCATTTTGAAAATGTGACATTTGGGCGTGGCCTGTAGCGAACCGCTAAGGGCGAATGTCGGCAATTCTTTGCACAGTACTTCAAAGGGATGTTATCTTGAAGCATGTCAGGTTTAAAATCCCTCAGTCAAAATTACATTTGATTTATTGACTTATATATTGATTAAATGTGGACATTTACATAAACACGCCCCTTTCAGCCATTTTTAATCGTACCTTATGGGTCCTTGAGGCTTTTTTGTTCCCAATGAAAAATGAGGCAAGTATACCAAGTTTTAGAATATTTCGAAAATTGTGGTGAAAATGCCATCATTTTGAAAATGTGACATTTGGGCGTGGCCTGTAGCGAACCGCTAAGGGCGAATGTGGGCAATTCTTTGCACAGTACTTCAAAGGGATGTTATCTTGAAGAATGTTAGGTTTGAAAAACCCTCAGTCAAAATTACATTTGATATATTGACATATATATTGATTAAATGTGGACATTTACATAAACACGCCCCTTTCAGCCATTTTATATCGTATTCATTTTTGCTAAGTAACGTTTTCAAAGGCATCAATTCTACACATGCGTACCAAATTTCAAGTATATTGGAGCTACGGTTCAGGAGAAGAAGAGTTTTGTAGGTTTTGGCAAATTTTCACTGTACAGGAAAATCCATTAGGGCAGAAGTTATGGGTCCTTGAGGCTTTTTTGTTCCCCATGAGAAATGAGGCATGTACACCAGGTTTGAGAATAATTGGACAAATGGCTTGGAAATGCCATGACTTTGAAAATATTTTATTGGGGCGTGGCCTGTAGCGCCACCTATGGGCGAATGTGGGCCATTCTTGGTTTGGGGGTACCCGTTGGCATGGAGTATCAATGTGCCAATTTAGAAAATTTTTGACCAGTGACTTTTTGAGATATTGGGGCTCAAGGAGAATAATAATAATGATAATAATAATAATAATAATAATAATAATACTGTCAATAACAATAGATTCCCTCCTATCGGAGGAATCTAATAATAATAATAATAAAACTGTCAATAACAATAGATTCCCTCCTATCGGAGGAATCTAATAATAATAATAATAATAATAATAATAATAATAAAACTGTCAATAACAATAGATTCCCTCCTATCGGAGGAATCTAATAATAATAATAATAAAACTGTCAATAACAATAGATTCCCTCCTATCGGAGGAATCTAATAATAACAATAATAATAATAATAATAAATATAGCTGCAAGCAGCAATGCGATTCCTCCTTAAAATGGCAAATCATTTAAAATTGATCAATAGAGGGTTGGGGTTAAACCCTCCCAATGAAAAAATCCAAAAAACATGTCTTTCTGTCTGAATCCTAAACTAAACATTTTCAGTGTACAGGAAAATCCATCATGCCGGACCTTATGGATCCTGTAGGGTTTTTTGTTTACAATGAGAAATGAGGTATGTTCACCAGGTTTCAGAAAAACTAAATAAATGGGGTGGAAATACAATCACTTTGAAAAAATGACATTTGGGCATGGCCTGTAGCGCCCCCTAAGGGCGAATGTGAGCCATTCTTGGTTTGTAGGTTCCTGTTGGCCTGTAGTATCAATGTACCAAATTAGAAAGTTTTTGACAAAAAAATGTGCAATTTGGGAATGGCCTTTAGCGCCCCCTAAGGGCGAATGTGAGACATTCTTGGTTTGTGGATTTCTGTTGGCCTGTAGTGTCAATATACCAAATTAGAACATTTTTGACCATAAAATGGGAATTTTGGGCATAGCCTGTAGCGCCCCCTAATGGCGAATGTGGGCCATTCTTTGTTTGTGGATTCCTGTTGGCCTGTAGTATCAATATACAAAATTAGAACATTTTTGACCAGAAAATGGGAATTTTGGGCATGGCCTTTAGCGCCCCCTAAGGGAGAATGTGGGATATTCTTTACGCAGTACTTCAGAGTGATGTCATCTTGAAGTATATATATATAGGTCTGTTTCTAACCCACACCTATAATATCACTTCTGAAGGCATGGATTAAACCACTGGAGTGGTATGGATTACTTTTATGCTGCATTTATGTGATTTTTGTAGCTCCTGAGTTCTGATCACCATTCAAGTCATTGAAAGGTCCAACAGGGTTGAGATAATCTTCTAAAAAGCTTCATTTGTGTTCACCAGAAGAAAGAAAATAATACACATCTGGGATGGAATGAGGGTGAGTATACGATGAGAGAAATGTATTTTGGGGGTAAAAACCATTTGTAGGCCTACTTTTTATTTACTTGGAAAATTGTTACTGTCTCTAAGAGAATTTTAAACGCATTTCATTCAAGGCACAGTCTGTGCGGCTTGTTTCATTGAGTTTAATCTTTTGAGAACTGTGAAGTCTCATTATTTTCGTACTGTTACATCTGTATTCATTTATCTGAGATTAATTGATTGAGATTGTGAAACTACATACAACCGACAAACCTCCATGAAGATGCGAGTAAAAATGAGATGCCTCGTGCTGTCAGACACAACGCTGATAATCCTTCTCGGAAGTGTTGATACTAGATTTAGATTCGCGATTTCTTCATCAACTGTTTATGTTCACTTGAGACAAAACAGACTCCACAATATATCATGTAATTTGACATTTTGTTGTATGAAAATGTCCGTTCAAACGCAAGAAGAAGCGAATGCGATCTCTCATCGGGGCTCGTGAGTTAGACGTGACGCTGCTCGCTGTTTCACACAAATATTTATTTGAGTTGTTTTGCCATTTGTTGAGTTGAATGGTGTAAAATCGCTTGAAAGTTCAAACAGGAAAGTGTTAAAAACACATACATCAGACAAACATTGCTCGCATTGAAGACGCGAGTAAAAATGAGATCGCGTCACTATCGCGTGCTGTCAGAGAACACGCAGATGAAACATCATTCTCGGAAGTATTGATACTTTAGGATCGATCCGTCCATCCCTTCTTTCTTTAGACATATGTTTCATGTTTGTGTGATAAGTGTTCGCGGAGTTTCACTTGATTTTTCTGACGTGTATCAGACAGATATGATCGCTAAGACAGATTCGGCGTACCCTGTTTATTTTCGTTATTTTACAAAAGCTCAAGGTTTTGTTGTTATTGTAAGTGTACACAAATAAAAGTAGACCTTGTATAGTTTGTAATGATCTCTTCCATGTATCTGAATGGGCAAAAATGACGCAGTATTTTGTTTAAGTTTTTTCCGCTGTTTAGAACAATGCATCTGAAAGGACATTACAGCGCCATTGTTGACCCCCGTAATAATGCCAGAATTCAATAATGATTCCCGATTTCAAACTCCTCGCAAAGATTTATTTGAGTTGTTTTGCCATTTGTTGAGTTGAATAGTGTAAAATCGCTTGAATATTCAAACTGGGAAGCAGTAAAATACATCTCACTGACTTGTGCAGTAACTCTCATCAGGGCTCGTACGTTAGACGCGACGATTATCGCTGTTTCACACAAACTGCTTGAAAACATTTATATGAGTTGTTTTACCATTTGTTGAGATGAATAGTATAAAATCGCGTTAATGTTCCAAATGTCAAGCATTAAACACACACAATTGACATACCTTTGTGCAAACGCAGGCAAAATTCTTCTGGCTCAGAAAGTCGGGAGCTCCACCCACTAGTAGACAGAATTGCTCCATTAGAGAGATTTCTCCAGTAAAAGTGCTTTTGGTAGACAGAGTTACACCAGCAGAGGGAGCCTCTTTGCTCAGCCAATGTAAGTGAATGGGATTTTACTTGTAGACCGTATTAATCCTGTAGAGGGGGCAATTTTGCTCAGCCATTGTAAATCAATGGGATTTTTTTACATTTTTGATCGTCATTTATATAAAAAGCTTAAGTCGCATCAGGTAAAAAAAGACATTCCAACAAACTTCAGAACAGTCCCCAGGTCTGTGGCAAGTTGGGTACTTATAGCATTAAAGCTCTTGGAGGTAAGGTTGTTGAAATTTTAGTAAATAAAATAGTATTAATAATAGTAATATTAATAAATGTATGTAACATAACAATATGTTGGCTTTCTCAAGCACACATAGTTATGTCATCTTGAAGCATGTTAGGTTTGAAAAACCATCAATCAAAATTACATTTGGTTTATTGACACTAATATATTGAGGCAATGTGGTCATTTACATAAACACGCACCTTTCAGCCATTTTGTATTGTATTCATTTTTGCTAAGTAACAAATTGAAAGACATCAATTCTACACATGGGTACCAAATGGCAAGTCAATTGGATCTACGGTTCAAGAGAAGAAGACTTTTGTAGGTTTTGGCAAATTTTCACAGTACAGGACAATCCATTAGGGCAGAAGTTATGGGTCCTTGAGGCTTTTTTGTTCCCAATGAGAAATGAGGCAAGTATACCAAGTTTTAGAATATTTGGAAAATTGGGGTGAAAATGCCATCATTTTGAAAATGTGACATTTGGGCGTGGCCTGTAGCGAACCGCTAAGGGCGAATGTGGGCAATTCTTTGCACAGTACTTCAAAGGGATGTTATCTTGAAGAATGTTAGGTTTGAAAAACCCTCAGTCAAAATTACATTTGATATATTGACATATATATTGATTAAATGTGGACATTTACATAAACACGCCCCTTTCAGCCATTTTATATCATATTCATTTTTGCTAAGTAACGTTTTCAAAGACATCAATTCTACACATGCGTACCAAATTTCAAGTATATTGGAGCTACGGTTCAGGAGAAGAAGAGTTTTGTAGGTTTTGGCAAATTTTCACTGTACAGGAAAATCCATTAGGGCAGAAGTTATGGGTCCTTGAGGCTTTTTTGTTCCCCATGAGAAATGAGGCATGTACACCAGGTTTGAGAATAATTGGACAAATGGCTTGGAAATGCCATGACTTTGAAAATATTTTTTGGGGCGTGGCCTGTAGCGCCACCTATGGGCGAATGTGGGCCATTCTTGGTTTGGGGGTACCCGTTGGCATGGAGTATCAATGTGCCAATTTAGAAAATTTTTGACCAGTGACTTTTTGAGATATTGGGGCTCAAGGAGAATAATAATAATAATAATAATAATAATAAATATAGCTGCAAGCAGCAATGCGATTCCTCCTCAAAATGGCAAATCATTTAAAATTGTTCAGTAGAGGGTTGGGGTTAAACTCTCCCAATGAAGAAATTAAAAAAAACGTGTCTTTCTGTCTGAATCCTAAACTAAATATTTTCAGTGTACAGGAAAATCCATGATCCTGGGATCTTATGGATCCTGGAGGCTTTTTTGTTTACAATGAGAAATGAGTTATGTACATTAAGTTTCAGAAGAACTGAAAAAATGGGGTGGAAATGCCATCACTTTGAATGTGGGACATTGGGGCATAGCCTGTAGCGCCCCCTAATGGTGAATACGGGCAATTATTGGTTTGTGAGTTCCTGTTGGCCTGTAGTATCAATGTACCAAATTAGAACATTTTTGACCAAAAAATAGGACTTTAAGGCATAGCCTGTAGCGCCCCCTAAGGGTGAATGTGGGCCAATCTTGGTTTGTGAGTTCCTGTTGGCCTGTAGTATCAATGTACCAAATTTGAAAGTTTTTGACAAAAAAAAAATTGCAATTTGGGAATGGCCTTTAGCGCCCCCTAAGGGCGAATGTGAGACATTCTTGGTTTGTGGATTTCTGTTGGCCTGTAGTGTCAATATACCAAATTAGAACATTTTTGACCATAAAATGGGAATTTTGGGCATAGCCTGTAGCGCCCCCTAATGGCGAATGTGGGCCATTCTTGGTTTGTGGATTCCTGTTGGTCTGTAGTATCAATATACAAAATTAGAACATTTTTGACCAGAAAATGGGAATTTTGGGCTTGGCCTGTAGCGCCCCCTAAGGGAGAATGTGGGATATTCTTTACGCAGTACTTCAGAGTGATGTCATCTTGAAGTATATATATATATATATATATATATATATATATATATATATATATAGGTCTGTTTCTAACCCACACCTATAATATCACTTCTGAAGGCATGGATTAAACCACTGGAGTGGTATGGATTACTTTTATGCTGCATTTATGTGATTTTTGTAGCTTAAATTCTGAGTTCTGATCACCATTCAAGTCATTGAAATGTCCAACAGGGTTGAGATAATCTTCTAAAAAGCTTCATTTGTGTTCACCAGAAGAAAGGAAATAATACACATCTGGGATGGAATGAGGGTGAGTATACGATGAGAGAAATTTATTTTTGGGGTAAAAACCATTTGTAGGCCTACTTTTTATTTACTTGGAAAATTGTTACTGTCTCTTTAAGAGGATTTTAAACGCATTTCATTCAAGGCACAGTCTGTGCTGCTTGTTTCATTGAGTTTAATCTTTTGAGAACTGTGAAGTCTCATTATTTTCGTGCTGTTACATCTGTATTCATTTCAGAGATTAATTGATTGAGATTGTGAAACTACATACAACCGACAAACCTCCATGAAGATGCGAGTAAAAATGAGATCTTCTCGCGCTGTCAGACACGCTGATAATCATTCTCGGAAGTGTTGATACTAGATTTAGATTCGCGATTTCATCATCAACTGTTTAAGTTCACTTGAGACAAAACAGACAATATATCATGTATGGTTGTATGAAAGTGTCCGTTCAAACGCAAGAAGCGAATGCGTTCTCTCATCGGGGCTCGTGAGTTAGACGTGACGCTGCTCCCTGTTTCACACAAATATTTATTTGAGTTGTTTTGCCATTTGTTGAGTTGAATGGTGTAAAATCGCTTGAAAGTTCAAAGAGGAAAGTGTTAAAAACACATACAACAGACAAACATTGCTCGCATTGAAGACGCGAGTAAAAATGAGATCGCGTCACTATCGCGTGCTGTCAGAGAACACGCAGATGAAACATCATTCTCGGAAGTATTGATACTTTAGGATCGATCCGTCCATCCCTTCTTTCTTTAGACATATGTTTCATGTTTGTGTGATAAGTGTTCGCGGAGTTTCACTTGATTTTTCTGACGTGTATCAGACAGATTATCGCAAAGACAGATTCGGTTTACCCTGTTTATTTTCGTTATTTTACAAAAGCTCAAGGTTTTGTTGTTATTGTAAGTGTACACAAATAAAAGTAGACCTTTTACAGTTTGTAATGATCTCTTCCATGTATCTGAATGGGCAAAAATGACGCAGTATTTTGTTTAAGTTTTTCCGCTGTTTAGAACAATGCATCTGAAAGGACATTACAGCGCCATTGTTGACCCCCGTAATAATGCCAGAATTCAACAATGATTCCCGATTTCAAACTCCTCGCAAAGATTTATTTGAGTTGTATGCCATTTGTTGAGTTGAATAGTGTAAAATCGCTTGAATATTCAAACTGGGAAGTAGTAAAACACATCTCACTGACCTTATTTGTGCAGTAACTCTCATCGGGGCTCGTGCGTTAGACGCGACGCATCTCGCGGTTTCACACAAAACTGCTCACAAACATTTATTTGAGTTGTTTTGCCATTTGTTGAGTTGAATAGTGTAAAATCGCTTGAATATTCAAACTGGGAAGCAGTAAAATACATCTCACTGACCTTGTGCAGTAACTCTCATCGGGGCTCGTGCGTTAGACGCGACGATTATCGCTGTTTCACACAAACTGCTCGAAAACATTTATATGAGTTGTTTTACCATTTGTTGAGATGAATAGTATAAAATCGCGTGAATGTTCCAAATGTCAAGCATTAAACACACACAATTGACATACCTTTGTGCAAACGCAGGCAAAATTCTTCTGGCTGAGAAAGTCGGGAGCTCCACCCACTAGTAGACAGAATTGCTCCATTAGAGAGATTTCTCCAGTAAAAGTGCATTTGGTAGACAGAGTTACACCAGCAGAGGGAGCCTCTTTGCTCAGCCAATGTAAGTGAATGGGATTTTACTTGTAGACCGTATTGATCCAGTAGAGGGGGCATTTTTGCTCAGCCATTGTAAATCAATGGGATTTTTTACATTTTTGATCGTCGTTTATATAAAAAGCTTAAGTCGCATCAGGTAAAAAAAGACATAGCAGCAAACTTCAGAACAGTCCCCAGGTCTGTGGCAAGTTGGGTACTTATAGCATTAAAGCACTTAGAGGTGAGGTTGTTGAAATTTTAGTAAGTATATTAGTATTAATAATAATAATAATAATAAATGTATGTAACATAACAATATGTTGGCTTTCTCAAGCCAACATAGTTATGTCATCTTGAAGCATGTTAGGTTTGAAAAACCATCAATCAAATTTACATTTGGTTTATTGACACTAATATATTGAAGCAATGTGGTCATTTACATAAACACGCACCTTTCAGCCATTTTGTATTGTATTCATTTTTGCTAAGTAACAAATTGAAAGACATCAATTCTACACATGGGTACCAAATGTCAAGTCAATTGGATCTACGGTTCAAGAGAAGAAGACTTTTGTAGGTTTTGGCAAATTTTCACTGTGCAGGACAATCCATTAGGGCAGAAGTTATGGGTCCTTGAGGCTTTTTTGTTCCCAATGAGAAATGAGGCAAGTATACCAAGTTTTAGAATATTTTGAAAATTGTGGTGAAAATGCCATCTTTTTGAAAATGTGACAGTTTGGCGTGGCCTGTAGCAAACCGCTAAGGGCGAATGTGGGCAATTCTTTGCACAGTACTTCAAAGGGATGTTATCTTGATGAATGTTAGGTTTGAAAAACCCTCGGTCAAAATTACATTTGATATATTGACATATATATTGATAAAATTTGGACATTTACATAAACACGCCCCTTTCAGCCATTTTATATCGTATTCATTTTTGCTAAGTAACGTTTTCAAAGACATCAATTCTACACATGCGTACCAAATTTCAAGTCAATTGGAGCTACGGTTCAGGAGAAGAAGAGTTTTGTAGGTTTTCGCAAATTTTCACTGTACAGGAAAATCCAATATGGCGGAAGTTATGGGTCCTTGAGGCTTTTTTGTTCCCCATGAGAAATGAGGCATGTACACCAGGTTTGAGAATAATTGGACAAATGGCTTGGAAATGCCATGACTTTGAAAATGTTTTTTTGGGGCGTGGCCTGTAGCGCCACCTATGGGCGAATGTGGGCCATTCTTGGTTTGGGGGTACCCGTTGGCATGGAGTATCAATGTGCCAATTTAGAAAATTTTTGACCAGTGACTTTTTGAGATATTGGGGTTCAAGGAGAATAATAATAATAATAATAATAATAATAATAAAACTGTCAATAACAATAGATTCCCTCCTATCGGAGGAATCTAATAATAATAATAAAACTGTCAATAACAATAGATTCCCTCCTATCGGAGGAATCTAATAATAATAATAATAATAAAACTGTCAATTACAATAGATTCCCTCCTATCGGAGGAATCTAATAATAAAACTGTCAATTACAATAGATTCCCTCCTATCGGAGGAATCTAATAATAAAACTGTCAATAACAATAGATTCCCTCCTATCGGAGGAATCTAATAATAATAATAAAACTGTCAATTACAATAGATTCCCTCCTATCGGAGGAATCTAATAATAATACTGTCAATTACAATAGATTCCCTCCTATCGGAGGAATCTAATAATAATACTGTCAATAACAATAGATTCCCTCCTATCGGAGGAATCTAATAATAATACTGTCAATAACAATAGATTCCCTCCTATCGGAGGAATCTAATAATAATAATACTACTGTCAATTACAATAGATTCCCTCCTATCGGAGGAATCTAATAATAATAATAATAAAACTGTCAATAACAATAGATTCCCTCCTACCGGAGGAATCTAACTAAAGAAATAACATTCAGCATTAATGCAACATTATATAGGGTCAGTAACAGGGGTAGGGGATTGGGGTCAGGGGTCATCAATGCATCATGTATTGTTATTGATTTGAGTTCTGCTTATCCCTCAGGTTTCTACAGGATACTTACTACACATCTTGCAGCTATATTTGCACATTCTTCTATTTCACCCAGAATAAAACACATTTTTTGTGTTGGGGTACATTCATTGAAATCTGGACATATGTTGTTAATTTTGTGGTAATATTTGTTTCTAATTGGTTGGTATTTTGGGCATTCTGTGAGGAAGTGCAGTTCTGTCTCAATCACTCTCAGGATGCATTGGGAGCACAGTCTGTCCTCGCGGGGCAGCCACGTCTGTCTGCGGTGGCCCGTCTCTACGGCCAGACCATGCTCGCTGAGTCTGTACATCGTCAGTGCTTTTCTTAATTTTCTGTCAGTCACTGTGGTCAGATAGTTTGCCACCGTGTACTCTTGTTTTAGTGCCAAATAACATTCCAGTTTGTGTTGAGTTTTAATGGTGTTTGTCCAATGCGTGAGGTATTTTTCCTTTTCTTTGTGTATAATTTGGTTAGGCCGAATGTTTGTGAGTGTGCCGTTATCCTGAGACTGGCCGATCTCCTCAGGTGTGACTTCAGTCTCAGGACAAGCTGGCATAGGGGACTCTTCACTAAGCTCAGCTCTTGGTATTTTAGGGCTTTATAATGGTATGTGTTGGGGTCACTTTTCTTTATGTGCTTCCAGAATTTGATGGCTCTTTTCTGAATGTTCAAAAAGAGAGGGTATTGGCCTAATTCTGCCCTGCATCCGTTATTTGGGGCTTTTCTTTGGACATAAATTATTCTTTTACAAAATTCCAGATGCAGAGTTTTAATGGGATGTTTTTCCCAATTTAAATAGTTGGATTTTACAGGTGGACCCTACACTTCACTGCCATATGCAATTGGTTCGATGACTGATTTGAATATTTTGATCCAGATCCTAATCGGAATATCAATTTTAATTGATTTTTTTAATGGCATAAAATGCCCTTTGTGCTCGCTCTCTCTCTCTCATTTAGCAGCTGACGGTTGATTTTAGCGTGAGCGCGTGCAGGGAAGCGCATTTTACTGAATTTATGATGTTGTATAAAACCAGTTAATCAGAAACGCAAAAGCCATTATTTTTCGTCTCTTGCTCCTGCTTGTAATCGACAACGCTGTCAAATTGGACAATTTGCAAGCGTGCAAGTTTGGATCGGTCTTTTCACGTTTTAATCATTTGCAGTATTCAGCATCTTCGTTCAAAGCGAGCGATGCAATATATGAGTCATTCCACGAAACCGGTACGATTTGGACTTACACATTTTTAGATTTTATATATATATATATATATATATATTACTTTTCTGAACACCCCACAAAATTAATGACATATTTAACTTCCAGAAAAACATATTTTCCCACCTCAGGCATCAAATCCCTATTATTATTGGTTATTATTTTAAGATATGGGCACTATTAGTCTTCAACCCCGTTATGGACAATATATGAGCTCTTTGAATATGATTATAAAATGTATTTGTAATGAAATCAACATTTTCCTATTAATCAGATGTCCCTCACACTAATTTAGTAATTGCAAATATAAAAGTTACATAAAATCTCACACTTTTGCTATACTAAAGCCTGAAATTGGCACTTTTTGTGACAGCAACCTCATCATTTTTTTAATCAAAGATGTGCCTAACTTCAGAATTTGAACTAAAATCAGTATTCTTATGATTGCTCTTTACATTCTAGACTAAGTTCAACAAACGTTAAATTACTTTTTCATAAACATAAAAAAATAATTAATAAAAAAGTACGTGTGACAGGGTTGAGACTAGGGTAACGGGGCTGAAGATGGTAACAGGGTTGAAGAGACAAATACAGCTTAACATAAATAGTTGTTTTTTACTCAAATTGACTAAGATTTTCTATAAACACTGTATTTCATTATGTAACAAAGACAGACAACAAATATAAATTGCAATTGAACTGAGTTTTATTAACCCGACTGTAGGAAAACAATAACATAGTATACATTAGAACTGACTGAATAGGTCCTCAAAATAAAACATAACTTTTGCTTTTTTGATGTCTGTGTGAGCGTGTGTTTGTGCGTGTACGCGTGGCATTCAAAATCTGGCCCACACCTCTTTCAAGATCTCCACATGGCGCTTTGTCACAGGCTTTGGGGGTGGAATGATTTCAAGGACGTCATCAAACAGGTACCAGAGGATATCATCCCGAGCCGGCCAGAAGAATCGGTTTGGCCCAACACGATGCATACATTTCACTTGGACATGCGTTTCATCTGTGCTAAGGATGATGCCTGGATACAGCTCTTGATCATATCTGAGCATGCGCCACTGCCCAAGCAGCTCTGGACTTCCCCACTGGATTTCCTTTTCTGGCTGTGGCTCTGGATTCCCTTCACTGGCTGGCTGTGGCACAGGCACAGCAGTTGGTACCTTCTGGCCAAAACTGAAACACTGTGTGTTGAAGCACTTGCAGTTAAACTGCTTCTGTGTTGTGCACATGCAGCTGACATCACGGTGTATCAGTTCTCCTGGAGCCAGAGTAATCACCTGGTGGATTCTCATTGTTCCCGGGACTGCTGGTATTTGCTTTGGCATTTTCTCCATTGCACTCTCAACATCCTCACTCTTCACAAAGAACAGTTTCACTGTTGTGTTCGTCTCGGTCAAGGCCTTGAACAGCTCGTGTGCATCCGGGATATCACGTCCCTTTGCCACCATCATGTCAGCGGTTCTTTTTAAGGCTCTCCCGACGAAGTTGCCTCGTTGCTTATACGGAGTACAGGGGCCATCACTAAAAAAGTGCAGCACAGACACTTGTGGATGTGTGGCCTGAAGGTAATCCATCACTGGATTGAGGTGTTGCCAAATTGCTGGAGGGCCTTTATGCCTGCAGGGGGAGATGGAGCTGAAGCACACATGCTCTGGTTTTCCACCAACATACAACACCCCGGTATGCAGAGTGGCCTGCTGGTGTGAAGCCCCAAAGTGGACTGCTTGGATCTGGGAGCTGTATTTGCAGCTGTAATTTTCTGAAAAGTCAATATGTATCAAGGCCTCTTCCCCTGACATGTTCCTCTTCAGTTCGCGGGAGAAGGCATACAGCTGCTTGATATTGAAGTGATGCTGTTTGAACCGCTGTATGTAGGTGTGGAACAGCTCAGTGAGGTTCTCCTGTGTCCCCTCCACAGATTTCTTGATGGTGACCTTGACAGTTGACCTCTCTTCTCCCTCTTTCTTTTTATCCATCTCTTTATCTTCTGTTACCCACTGTGTGAAAGACACTTTGTTCATACTGTTATATGTACTGGAAATTGGGACACTCTTGTCTTTGCAGTGTACACACTCTCCGTACATACAGCTCTTGTTGGAAGAGTTGCAGCACACCTTCTCTACCAAGTTTTCAAGATTGTTAGTCTCAATAAGTTTTAGCTGATTGAGCTTCTCAGCCACAAAGCTCAGATTTTCATGCAACTTACACATGCATGTGTCTCGTTCTGAGATTGTTGGATTAACAACCCAAAAAGGTCGAAGGTGGCAAAACAGAGAATATGAGATCTTTTCATCAGAGTTCTCTGATAAAAATCTTCTGTGAAGATTATTTTGTGTATCCACCAGGAACCTTTTCTGCATCTTAACTTTGTTCCTTGTGAGTGTTTGTTTGGTCCCTGTTGTGATCCTACTGACTTCATCTCTTACATAGAACATCTTCACTCTGTTCTTGAATTCATCAGTGAACCTGTTGGTCTTCTTCCTTTCAAAGTTAAGACTCTCCTTATGCTGCCAACGCTTACTCGAAAAGCCAAGGGAATCCTCAGCAAATCTCTGTAACCTGTATTTTTTGACAATTCTCCCTGTTGTCACTTTTGCAATTAGTTGTCTTTCCCTTTCTTTGGTGGTCTGCTGATATTTGTTACTGATGTCTTTAATTAGTGATTGGTGATACAGCAACGTCTTCCTGATTCTGGGGTTTACGGGGCAATTTGGAGTTAGCTCATTAACCTTTGACTGTGGTGAATCGGAATGCTTCTTTAAACGTTGGCACCTCTTTTTGTATTTTTCTTTCTGTTTTCTTTGTTTGTCCAGTCTTTCCTGAAGTTGTTCTATTTTCTTCTTCAGCCTGTTTCTTTCTTTTCTTACATTTTTCTTCCCCTCCACATGTTGCCTACAAACACAATCAATAAATTAGTCAATTAATGATGAGAAAAGTATATGATGTGATAACAGGGGAAAGAACACGATGAAAAGGATGAAAGAAATCAGGGCTCTGTAGAAGGGTAAAAATTAATCCGGTTGATGGCTGCCAAAACAGCGAGCAGCCATCAACCGGATGTTTTTTAGTCAGTAAACCTATCACATGCAACCTAAACAACTAATAGTAGGCTACTTTTATTAACTACACTTTGAATTTTCTAACACTTTCTAACACAGCCTAGTCATTTTCTAAAACTCTTAACTGCTCACTGTTGCTCTACCTTGAAGATCCTGGCCGTGGATGGGGCATGATCTGGGGGATGATCTCTGGGGCATGATCTGGACTTTGTGGAGGAGTGGTTATGTTTCTCAGTGCCTCTCTTCTCTCCTTGCTTCTTTTGTAAGCTGCTCTCCACTTTCTACGCTTCAGCCGCTGTTGTCTTTCACTTAACTCATTGATACCTTTCTTTTTTCCTGTCTCTACATTTTTTCTCCATCTCTGGCGTTCATTTTGCAGATATTTCTTCCTTTTTTCAGGATCAGCTTTTAGCCGTGCACGATACTGCCTCTGCCTTTCTGCCGCTGTTGTCGGTGCCATCACAGACTCATAGATGTCTGTACATGTTTAATTTGATATTATTAAATCAAACATTCTTTCAGAGCAATTTACTTAACACTGAGATATGAAAATATAGGCAGTTATATAATAATTCATTTAAATTATTGGATAACTTCAGAACCAAAGTGTTAAAAACACAACCCCATCACAATCTCACAACCCCGTTATGATCAAAGAAGTAACGGGGTTGAGTGTGACGGGGTTGTGATTTTTTTGCTCAAAATGGCCACTGCTCTACATGTAGTGAATAACAGGAGAGCACATGGCATGCATGATATTAAGGAATTGTGTATATTGTTGAAATAACAAAGATAAATTTCACAAGTAATAGTTTTCTATCTTTATTTGATGTAACGGGGTTGAGTCGTTGAGCTTGACAACCACAATATCACAATATATAAATAAGTTATAAGTATAAAAGAAGGGGGTAACTTGCCTGTGTCTGCATTGAATGTTGTTCAGAAGACTTCTATGATGTCACTTCCTGTTATTGATGCCACATAAGGATCAGTCCATTATGTTTATGGGGGGAGAATGATGTGCGTAACGGGGTTGAGGGGTTACTGAGGTACGGGACTAAATAGTGTGATTTTAATGAATAATCATGAACTTACTTTAAAAAAAAACATTAACAGCAAAAAAGCACAGATAGATATTTATGGGAATGGCAATATGTATGGACTTTTTTCTAATTTTATTGTTCATATCCCAAGTACACTTTCATAGAAGGCCATGAGGGACAAGACAAAATAGGTGGTGTCAACTGAAAAAAAGAAGATAATTTCTAATATAAAGATAAAATGTATGTCATGGTTTCAAGCTTTATTAAAGGATACAAATTGATTTCAATTGATACAAAAAACTTTTTAAAATACATTTTGGTGACCCAATAGATAAAATACACTTAAAAAGGTCAGAGGGACTCAAATCATACCGGTTTCGTGGAATGACTCATATGCAATGAATCCAAAATAATTACAAAGTGCTTTTCGCTCTTGTTCTACAGCTTATTTTCGAGTGTCAGGTTTCTTCAGTATTAATTTTCCTGTGCTACCACGAACAGAGTGGGATCATAAAGCAATCATCCGGGCATTTAGACGGTTTAAAAAAAAAAGGTCTGAACACCGTCTGCTCTCTGCCTCGCATTACTTCAGGTGGATTTTTCACAAGAAACGACATTGGCAAACAAAAGTGCTAACTAATA
Organism: Moxostoma hubbsi; assembly: GCA_032164185.1. Taxonomy (NCBI): domain Eukaryota; kingdom Metazoa; phylum Chordata; class Actinopteri; order Cypriniformes; family Catostomidae; genus Moxostoma; species Moxostoma hubbsi. The sequence continues at coordinate 1,269,126 of JAVLUX010000196.1, read as the reverse complement.
TTTATTTAGCAGGTTTCGCCGAAATTAGCTTAAAAATAGAGGCTAGCTGCCTGCCCGATGAACAAATACATGTCATTTTTTCCAGAAATAACTAGCACTACAAATAAATGCTTCGTAACTAAAACGTTTTGACTTTCAATAGAAAATATTGACAACACATGTTAAATAACGTTCTTACCTTGCAAAAATCGTCTGTTTTTTAATTTGAAGCAGCAAGTCCCACACCGGAGAACAATCTCCCGTGATTTCCCCTCTGTCTCCTCCAAGGAAAAATGAAGGATGACAGTGATGACGATACATTTATTATTCTTGCCCAGCAACCCCTTAACCAATCACATTACCCTTTATCTTATATTATCATGAGTATCTGGGCAGATTTCAGAAATAAAATCGATGATTGGACGGCGAAGACACCGAGACAGGAACCATAGGAATAATTGTTCCCAAATTTGAACGCTCTGGCTTGAAAGGGTTAAAGGTTCTTTTTTTGCATTGTTTGCAATTTTTATGGGATACGACAGCAAAAGACCTCTTTTTTTATTTTATTAAATATGACTGCAAAAGACCTCAACCAACTCATGAACTCAGTCCCCGCCATTCTCAGTCCCCGCCCTGGACTCAGACCTGATGGAAATCATTCAACAATGGAACTATTGGGCCCTCTATTGGACATTTCTGGTAATTGCCACTCAGAGAATGAATAGACAGTGGTTTAGAACCTGCGTGAAGTTGGCCCCCCACCCAACGCAAAACGTCGGCAAAATAGTCTGAATCGTTTGTGCTGCTTCGGTTTTTTAGATATTAAAAGAATATTTATAGGTCAATCTGAGGTCAGTCAGCCCCCCACATGCTCCAAATTCACCCCAAATAGTCTCAATCGTTTGTGCTTCGTTCGTGCTGGTTTGTGCCGGTAAAAGTTTCGTTTGTGCGGCTTCAGATTTTTTAATATTAGACATTGAATTATTGGCGATGACGTCACGCAGCCCCCCCCCACATGCTCCAAATTCATCCAAAATAGTCTCAATCGTTTGTGCTGCTGGTTTGAGCTGTAAAAATTTTTGTTTGTTCTGCTTCGGTTTTTTTAGATATTAAAATAATATTTATAGGTCATTCTGAGGTCACTCAGCCTCCCCACATGCTCCAAATTCTCCCCAAATAGTCTCGTTTGTTTGTGCTTCGTTTGTGCCGGTAAACGTTTTGTTTGTGCTGCTTCAGATTATTACCCCCAATTTCCACCAACTGCGGAACAGCCGCGGATCGGCTCCGGAACGGCGGCGGAGTCAATAGGTTTCCATTAAAGTCAATGTGTGTATTTTCACTGACTGCGGAACATCTGCATTCCGACTCCGCCCCAGCTCCGGCGACCGCAGCCCTCCGGAGCAGATGCGCATAGTTTCTATTTTTGCCGGATGCCGGAGAGCGCCGCAGGAAGTCGAGCACAGAAACAAAATAAAATATCCGGTAATTTTCAAAATAAAATACCCAGTGCTCACGGCGTATCGTATTTCCCTGCACTACACCTTGAAAACGTCATAATGGGCGGAGACAGGCATGAAGTCAAAAGGTCAGATTTTTTTCAGACAACAGACACCATGGATGAGGAGATGCTGATTCTGGAAGTACAAAATCACCAAATCATTTATGACCCGTCGCATCCTTTTTATAAGGACAACCTTAAAAAGGAAATGGTGTGGAAAACAGTAGCAGGAGTAATGGGTGTGGGTGGTAAAGTCACTAATTTTGTCCAATAACTGCAGATAGAAAGCAAATAGTTTATCCATGTACTTGTAAAGGCATTCTCTAGCTATACATGTTAAACCCATTAAAAACTTTGAATTAAGCAGACATTGCAGGGTTGTTTGATTTGCATGAATAACTTTATTTACAGGTATTAGGTTATGTAATGAAGTAAGTTGAATTTCAGTTAAACTATAAATATATATATATAAAACCATTTATTTAATATTGGGTTTGACGTGAAAAAAATATTGTACTTACCCATGGTTGAATCACAATAATCTCCGCAAAAAAGGGAGATTAGCAGGTCAGCACAGAGTTGTTTCCCCTCCACTCCTCTGGATGGAAACAAACTGTTGCTGGTTTTGTGGTTCTTTTTAAAAACTACATCCTGTTATATCGCGCGATCATGCGTAAATTCGCAAGATATCGTGTGTCCACGTGACTTCAGCTGTCAGTCATAGCCGCAGCCGTTCCGCAACAAATCCGGATCTGGTAGGTATTGAAGGACGGCGGAGCACGGATCCGACACGCAGCGGAGCCGATCCGCGGCTGTTCCGCAGTTGGTGGAAATTGGGGGTTAAATATTATAGGTGATGACGTCACCAGCCCCACACATGCTCCAAATTCACCCCAAATAGTCTCAATCGTTTGTGCTTTGTTCGTGCTGGTTTGTGCCGGTAAAAGTTTTGTTTGTGCTGCTTCAGATTTTTTAATATTAGACATTGAATTATTGGCGATGACGTCACCAGCTCCAAGGTAAGTGTTTTAACTTGTTACTCTATGTAGTTATGTGAATAACAATAGTAATATTAACATTGTCATAAATATATGCACCTTAATCTGTTTGCTGTAGCTCTGTGTTTATACACACATTGGCTGTGCGTGTGTGCAGTACAGGTCAGAAGTTTGGAAACATTAAGATTTTTAAATGTTTTTGAAAGAAGTCTCGTAATCTCACTGTGGCAGCGGGGGCGTGGTCAAGCGTCCGTCCGGGGAGAGAAAGCGGTAAGGGCGCTTGCACCTGAGCCAAATTATGTCTAACACCTGTCTCTAATTTCAGTAAGCATGGGGAGAGCGGCATAAGAGCGGCCACAGAACCTCCAGAGGGAGAGAGAGAAAGAGAGCTCTGCGCGTGCACGGCAGCCCAGTGTTGTCGTGATCTGTTTTCAGTTAATAGTTGTGTGTCCTAAGTTATTTCCATTGCGAAAGAAGCGCTGTACCAGACTGTGGTCATTAAAAAGTTTGAGTTATCAAAACCCACGTCTACGTCACTCCTTTACACCAGCTACAGTACACCCCATGGAGCCCTCCCAGTTGGCCGAGATCCTCCAGTCCCTCGCCAGCATGCATCAGACGCACCAACAGTCCCTGATTGAGCTACGCCAAGACCAGGACCAGCGTTTTTTTGAGATCCTGCGGGCTCAATCAGAGGACCGACACGCGATCCGGAGCCTCCTTGCCCAGGAGAGTGCCCCGACCGTGTCCTCCGACACCCGCTCCCAGCTGCCCCCCCCCCCCAACGCTTCTGAAGATGGGGGTGGATGATGACGCAGAAGACTTCATCGATCTTTTCGAGAGGACGGTGGAGATCTGGGGCTGGCCGCGTGACCAATGGGCGGCGAGACTCCTACCACTGCTGTCTGGCGAAGCGCAACTTGTGGCCCAACAATTGCTGGCGGCGAATCTTCTGGTATACACGGAACTAAGGAAAGCGGTCCTGCAGCGGGTGGGTCGCAGTCCAGAACAGTATCGCCAGCTGTTCCGGTCTTTGAAGCTGGGGAAAGATGATCGCCCCTTTACTTTCTCGCAGCGGCTCCGGGACACGTGTCGGAAATGGCTGCTGGCGGGGAGTCCTGACTTCGAGGGTGTGATCAATCAGGTGGTACTGGAGCAATTGGTCCATGCACTGCCGAAGGGGACTGCGGAATGGGTCCAGTGCCACAACCCGTCGTCGCTGGAGGAGGCTGTCCAGCTTGCGGAGGACCACTTGGCGGCGTACCCGAGGGCGGAAGAGCCCTGTTCTCCCTCTCTCTCTCTCCCCTCCCCTTGTGTGTTCCCCCTCTTCCCCTCACTCTGCTCTCTCCCCAGGGCCCGTTCCTGCCCCGCGGAGGTGAGGAGCCCCGCCAACGCGACCAGTTCCCCGTGCCAGGCAGTGGACGACCCCCACCCCTGTAGTTTATCGCCGTTCTCCCCCTCAGGTGGAGGCACCCGCCGACACAGGTGCGGGCGTGACTTCTGGGCCGGCCTGCTGGCGCTGCGGGGATCTGGGGCATTTTCAGGATCAGTGCCCGGTGATGGAGACGGCGATGGTGGTCCGGATCCCCGAGGCTGCCCCCAATCGAGCCGGAGCATACCGGATTCCGGTAAGAATCAAGGGGGGTACTTACCAAGCATTGGTGGACACCGGTTGTAATCAAACCACTATCCACCAACGCTTGGTTCAACACGGGGCATGGGATACGCACAAAAGGGTGGGGGTGAAGTGTGTGCATGGCGATATTCACAAATATCCTGTGGTGACTCTGACAATTCATTTTTGTGGTTCAAAACATAGAGTGGAGGCCGCGGTTAGTTCCCGCCTCACCCATCCGCTGATTTTGGGAACTAATTGGCTCGGATTCAGTAAAATATTAAGGGGAATATGTGCGGATGGGTCCTGCATGAAGGCAAAGGGACGTGTTATGTGCGATTCTCTCGCGGGGGAGGCGGAGCCGGGGCCGTCTACGTCTGCTCCATCTCGGGATGATACGAGTGAGGGGGAGGCGGCAGCCCCTCCCCTCCTCAGAGCATTTCCCGAAGGGGATTTCCCTCTGGAGCAGTCACGAGACGATACCCTCAAGCACGCCTTTGACCAAGTGAGAGTAATAGATGGTCGACAACTCCGCCTGGGTGTCGCACTTTCATATCCCTACTTTGCAATTATAAATGAGCGGTTGTATAGAGTGACGCAGGACGCTCATACAAAAGAGGAAGCAGCCCAGCTCTTGATTCCACGGAGCCGCCGGGAAATGCTTTTCCAGGCGGCTCACTATAATCCCATGGCAGGTCACTTAGGGGAAAGAAAGACACGACTCCGTCTAATAGCCCATTTTTATTGGCCGGGCATTGGCGGCGACGTACGCAGGTGGTGTGCGGCGTGCCGTGAATGTCAGCTGGTAAACCCACCGGCCACCCCAAAAGCGCCATTGCGCCCCCTTCCACTAATCGAGGTCCCATTTGAGAGGATTGGAATGGACCTCATCGGGCCATTAGATCAGACAGCACGCGGACATCGCTTTGTATTAGTCCTGGTGGATTATGCAACACGATATCCGGAAGCAGTGCCTCTGAGCAACATCTCAGCACGTAGTGTTGCAGGGGCACTCTTCAAAGTAATCTCCCGGGTGGGGATTCCGAAAGAAATCCTCACCGATCAGGGCACAACATTTATGTCATGAACACTACACGAGCTTTACGAATTGCTGGGTATTAAATCGATTCGCACTAGCGTGTACCATCCGTAGACAGATGGGCTGGTGGAGCGATTTAATAAAACCCTGAAGAATATGATTCGTAAATTCGTGCACGAGGATGCTAGAAACTGGGATAAGTGGCTCGACCCCCTGTTATTTGCAGTTCGAGAGGTCCCGAAAGCCTCCACTGGCTTCTCTCCTTTTGAGCTGCTATATGGGCGGCGCCCACGCAGTGTACTAGATGTGATACGCGAAGCCTAGGAGGAGGGACCTTCAAACAGTAAGAACGAAATTCAATACGTCCTTGATCTCCGAGCAAAACTCCACACTCTGGGGAAACTAACACAGGAGAATGTGCTCCGAGCTCAAGAACGACAAAGCTGGCTGTATGACAGGGGTACTCAGCTCAGGGAATTTGCACCGGGAGATAAAGTGCTTGTATTACTCCCAACATCGGGTTCTAAATTACTCGCCAAGTGGCAAGGACCCTTTGTGGTCACACGACAAGTGGGAGATCTCGATTATGAGGTGAAACGAACCGATAGAGGGGGCGTGCGTCAAATATATCACCTCAACCTCCTAAAATTGTGGAGGGAGGCGGTCCCTGTGACGTTGGCCACGGTAGTTCTGGAGAGGGCGGAGCTCGGACCGGAGGTAAACAAAAGCTGTGATCATAACACCCCGGTCATTTGCGGAGACCACCTCTCACCGTACCAACTTGCAGAGGTTGCTGAGTTGCAAAAAGAATTTGCAGATGTGTTTTCCCCTCTACCGGGACGTACGAATCTCATCCAACACCATATCGAGACCGAACCGGGAGTGGTGGTACGTAGCCGGCCCTATCGCCTACCCGAACACAAAAAGAAAATAGTTCGGGAGGAATTGAATGCAATACTCGATATGGGGGTAATAGAGGAATCCCACAGTGATTGGTCCAGCCCGGTCGTGCTTGTTCCCAAGAGTGACGGGTCGGTATGTTTCTGTGTGGATTATAGAAAAGTCAACGCGGTGTCTAAATTCGACGCGTACCCGATGCCCCGTGTTGATGAACTGCTCGATCGGTTAGGTACGGCTCGCTTTTATTCGACATTGGATTTAACAAAGGGTTATTGGCAGATCCCCTTGACACAAATTTCCTGTGAAAAAACAGCCTTCACCACGCCGTTCGGATTGCACCAATTTGTGACACTTCTGTTCGGGTTGTTTGGAGCCCCGGCTACGTTCCAGCGACTTATGGACCGTATCCTCCGGCCGCATTCGGCTTACGCCGCTGCCTATTTGGATGACATTATCATCTACAGTAACGATTGGCAGCGGCACAAACAACATCTGAGGGCGGTCCTGAGGTCTCTGCGGCGGGCGGGGCTCACGGCAAACACCAAGAAGTGCGCGATTGGGCGTGTGGAGGTACGGTATCTGGGGTTCCACTTGGGTCATGGCCAGGTGCGTCCCCAAATTGACAAAACCGCAGCGATTGATGTTTTCAAACTTTTGACTACTTATATATGTGTGTGTGTGTGTGTGTGTGTGTGTGTGTGTGTATGTGGAAACTCGTGACTCAATGAATTATGTAGCCAAAATGATTTTACTTTTGAAATTGAATTACTGTCACTCCACTTCTCAGGTTGTCATACATCTCCCAGACACATGGAGACCTCCTGCAGTAGGCCACATATTGTCCAAGAGCATCCTGAGTTAAGGCTCTTTTGAAAGCAATGATTGTCCTTAAAGCAAATCTCCAGGTCAGTGTCAATCCGCAGAAGTTCTCTCAGACTGTAACTGAGCACTTTTCCTGAGGTATCTGTCTTGAATGCAGAGGGACACTATGACAGACTTTGTATTGACCTGAGGTAGGGGGACTCCAGAAGGGTAAAGCCTTCTTCCACTGCGGCCTGAAGATGAGCCATGCCAGAAGCCTGCAGTACAGCAACAGAAGTACAAACAAATGGAACTTCCTGCGTGACTTGTGTGCTGGGACCACAATACTGTGAGGAGCACTGTTTTGTGAAGGAAACACATGCATGTTTTTCAACAGGTCCACTTTCAGTCTTTTCCCCCTCACAGATGGATCTGCATGGAGCCATTCAGGACAAGGAGAGAGGTATGAATTCCTCTTCCTCTTATGGGTGGAACCGCTAGGTCTCTCCAGTTTTCAACAGCACCTTCATATGTCCCAGAACAGGAAGCATCCATTTATGGTTTTCCATCTACACTGCAAGTTGTGGTGGTAGTGGATTGGCTCCTGTGATGATCACTGTTGCAACAGCTGCATCCTCTTCATTTTTTTCCTCACCTTTTTGTTTTGCAGAACAAATTGGCATGTTGCAATGAATCTATCCACCAGAATGGGCAAGTTTTCATGCTTGGAAAAGGCCACGTTTGATGTTTTTGAACTCTGCTTCAACATTGGCTGAAATTGCGGTGATGTTGGTGCTTCGAAAGTGAGGGATCATTACCCCTGTCCAGAGTGGTATGTAATTTACAAGCCAGATTATATTGGGAATAATCTCAGGGAGGAAGTGCATATTATCATGATCCCCATTACCTACGGTAAGTGACTCTCCTCACATATGTCTGTTACCCACTGTCCTAGGTCTGTCTGTGTTTGGTCACATGGATCCACTTCCAGGTCCTCATCCTCTACATCTGGAATGATGACACTCTCTTCTGCAATTCTGGCTTTCAGGTATTTCTTGCACCTTTCTGATATGAAGGGGAGGGGGGGGGGGGGTTCCAGAACTGTCATTGCCCTTTTCTTCAAGCAGTCTCACTGGCAGATCAAACAAGGTGGTACTTTTGCTGACTGTTTACCGAGTAAGAGGAGTGAGGTGGATGAGGAGTAAAAGCCTTGACCAGAGCTCCGAGCAAAGCCAGAGTAAAGTCACTCACAAACTCTTTTGGAGTTGGTGCACCTGCATATATTCATTCTGTCAGCCAATGTGTTATTGCATTAACATTGTGTCTCTCTGACAGCATTTGCACCTCTGGGACACTTGAGCACTCATCCCCTGCCAGAATGCCCTGATATTAGAATATATGGCCAGACTTGGCATTTGGTCTCTGTAGTTTCCTCACTACTGAGCCAGTTGCATCAAAACTCACAGTGGGGTTAGTAGATGTCTTTGAGTATGACTTGTACATATACATTTGTGTTTGACTCCAATAGTGACAGAAAAACTTGTCCAGTCCAATGTCTTTAATGCAACCACTGTGCGGTGCACTGTATTTTAACATCTGCAGTGAAACATTCTAAATCATTTCTCTCTTGCTTTGCTTTGTGCAGGGTGCCCAAACTAGGCAGATGACTTGGCTCAGGATCTCCAAAATCCATCAGCTTTGTTGCCTCTGAAGCCCTCCATACATGGAGATCCATTCTACCCTCACACAGTTCTTTGGCTATCTGCACACGCAAGTTACCAGACATCGCACGCTTGGAACAGCCAGTGTGCAGTGAGTCATCAGTGTTTTTAATTAAACACTTGAGCACTGTTGGGCTGTTCATTTCAGGCACTTTGTCAAATTTTTGTGAATGTGGCCACGACATTCCTTACAGTTGTCTCTGATTTCTATGTATTTCTCTGTGGCTGATGGATAGACCTTGGCTCTTTTAAAGGCAAATATGCAGAGGCATTTCACTTCTTGCAATATCTGGTTATTTATCACATGTGTCCAGATGCCAGGCTTCAAAATTGTGTATTCCCTTTTTGATGTTTTAGAGAACTTGCAGTATTTAACCGTTTCAGGCATGAATTCAATCCATTCCTGAAATGGAACTTCAAGATCAAAAGTCCAGCAATCTTTTGGTCTGGGTGAAAGGGACCCAGGCTCAAAATCAGTGTCATCAGTACTGCCATTTGTTTCATGAGTAAACCCTAAAGCAGTCCAGATGTTGTGTCTATTTAATTTAACAAAATTGTATAGAGCCTTTGCAGTGATCTTGATTTCTAGCTGCTTACTAAACTCTGTCCAGATGCTCTGATTAAGAATAGTTAGGATTTTGATTAGGATTTTGGACTTATTTTTTGATGAACACCAAAATGGTGTTCTGTGAAAATGGAAACTCTGTTAACTGCTGGTTTCTTGGACATCGGGTATAAGCTAAACATAATTACCCACTTAAATAATCCTGACTCAAAAATGTCATGTTCAGTATAAACTTGTTTTCATTACTGTAATGGTCTGACTATAAGTATAATATAGTAATAATATATAAGGATAATGTATCTTATATTAGGACCAATATGGTAATGTTAAACCCAAGATGCACAATGTATTCAAAAAAATAACATGGGTCACATGTAAAACTTTAGCATGTATTTGTATTAGCAATGAGTATTCTGTTCAAAAAACATTGACAATCTTAGCTCTCTTGAATGTGTACAATTGTTCTTGAAGTTAATAAATACTATTGTAACTGGCAGTGTTAAAACATTGTACAGAAATTTAATTTAGTAACTACTTTTTCCCTAGTAACTCTACACTAATTTCCACAAGAGCATCTTGAACAGAAGTGTCACTTGACATAGTGGTGGCAGTGAAGTGTAGCAGATGATACTCCATGTAAATAAATAAAAAGTTAAATCAGGAAACACCAGTGAATGAAGTAAAGATAATTGTTTATTTAACAAATTATGTGATTAGTCTTGACAGAAATTCTTCGACAATTCAACTCTAAAAGTGTGTTCACATCGAGGAGATTTGCGCTTTTGTTCTCGTGTCCAGAGCTGAGCGAAAGTGAGTGACAGAAAAAGAGTCCGACAGACACCAGATGAATATTAAGCTGCTGCTGTCTGAACACCAATACGTTTTTAATAAACACCATAGCGACTACAAAAACATTGATAAGGAGTTGTTGTTGTATTAAAACATCTTCATCCACCATTTTGGCAAGAGATTTAAATGACAAACCCCCCCAAAAAATGCTCACTGCTCATAAATCGTACTGTCTACACACAAAACAAGATAGATCTATTTTAGAAATATATAATATATTAGTCTAATATATAGTAATCAGAATGACCGAGACTGCTACTAAACTATATTTGATTTTTGTGACCATTAAGTGATCTATTTCATTATGCCAGTATTGTATTCAATAAATAAAAGCATTTATAATTCGCCTGTAATTCAGTGTCTAATATTTTAAAAACCAAAGCAGCACAAACGAAACCTTTACCGGCACAAACCAGCACAAACGAAGCACAAACAATTGAGACTATTTGGGGTGAATTTGGAGCATGTGGGGGGCTGGTGACGTCATCGCCTATAATTTAATTTCTAATATTTAAAAATCTGAAGCAGCACAAACGAAAATTTTACCGGCACAAACCAGCACAAACGAGGCACAAACAAACGAGACTATTTGGGGAGAATTTGGAGCATGTGGGGGACTGACTGACCTCAGATTGACCTATAAATATTCTTTTAATATCTAAAAAACCGAAGCATCACAAACGAAAATTTTTACAGCACAAACCAGCACAAACGAAGCACAAAGGATTGAGACTATTTTAGATGAATTTGGAGCATGTAGGGGGGCTGGTGACGTCATCACCAATAATTCAATGTCTAATATTAAAAAATCTGACGCAGCACAAACAAAACTTTTACCAGCACAAATGAAGCACAAACAAACAAGACTATTTTGGGTAAATTTGGAGCATGTGGGGGGGCTGACTGACCTCAGATTGACCTATAAATATTCTTTTAATATCTAAAAAACTGAAGCAGCACAAACGAAAATGTTTACAGCACAAACCAGCACAAACGAAGCACAACCGATTGAGACTATTTTGCCGACGTTTTGCGTTGGGTGGGGGGACAACTTCATGCAGGTCATTTTGACCCCTGATCTCTCCTTTTTTAACAAAATAGATCAACAACATTAGACTTAATGCAAAGGGTGGGATTTGAAGCTTTGCAATGACTTGAAATATTTATATTGTTGTCTACATTTGGCTGATTTTTTGGACATTTAATTCCACCTCTTTTGCACAGCTTACATTGGGCTCTGGGCAATGAAATTGACCTCAAGTTGACCCCTAATTGCTCCTTTTCTGAAAAAATACAGCAGAAACATTAGACTCAATGCAAATGAGAGATTCAAAGCTTTACAATGATATGAAATATTTGTATATTGGTCCAGGTTTGGCAGAATTGTAGGACAATTTAAACTACCACTTTTGCAGGCTTAGCTCAGGCACTGAAAATGACCTCAATTGGACCCCTGATCTCTCAATTTTTAACAAGATAGATCAACAACATTAGACTCAATGTAAAGAGGGGATTTTTACTTTTACAATGATATGAAATATGAGTATACTGTTCCAGGTTGAATTGTAGGGCAATTTAAACTACCACTTTTACAGGCCTTGCTAAGTTACTGAAAATGACCTCAATTTGACCCCTGATCTCTCCTTGTCTTAGTAAGATAGATCAACAAAATTAGACTCAATGCAAAAGGTGAGATTCAAAGCTTTACAATTATATGAAATATTAGTATATTGGTCCAGGTTTGGCTGAATTGTAGGGCAATTTAAACAAGTACTTTTACAGGCCTTGCTCAGGCAATGCAATTGACCTCAATTTGACCCCTGATCTCTCCATCTTTAACAAGATAGATCAACAATATTAGACTCAATTCAAATGGGGGATTCGAAGCTTTACAATTATATTAAATATTTGTATATTGGTCCAGGTTTGGCTGAATTGAAGGGCAAAATTAAACTACCACATTTACAGGCCTTGCTCAGTCACTGAAAATGACCTCAATTTGACCCCTGATATCTCCTTTTTCAACAAGATAGATCAACAACATTAGACTCTATGCAAAGGGGAGATTCAAAGCTTTACAATGATATGAAATATCTGTATATTGGTCCAGGTTTGGCTGAATTTTAGGGCAATTTAAACTACCACTCTTTCAGGCCTTGCTCAGGCAATGCAATTGACCTCAATTTGACTCCTGATCTCTCCTTGTCTGAATAAGATATATCAACAACATTAGACTCTATGCAAAGGGGAGATTCAAAGCTTTACAATGATATGAAATATCTGTATATTGGTCCAGGTTTGGCGAATTTTAGGGCAATTTAAACTACCACTTTTTTAGGCCTTGCTCGGGCAATGAAATTGACCTCAATTTGACCCCTGATCTCTCCTTTTCTGAATAAGATAGATCAACAACATTAGACTCAATGCAAAGGGTGGGATTCGAAGCTTTTCAATTATATGAAATATGAGTATATTGGTCCAGGTTAGGCTGAATTGTAGGGCAATTTAAACAAGCACTTTTACAGGCCTTGCTCGGTTACTGAAAAGGACCTCATTTTTACCCCTGATCTCTCCTTTTTTTAACAAAATTGATCAACAACATTAGACTCAATGCAAAGGGTGGGATTCGAAGTTTTACAATGATATGAAATATGAATATACTGGTCCAGGTTGAATTGTAGGGCAATTTAAACAAGCACTTTTACAGGCCTTGCTAAGTTACTGAAAATTACCTCAATTTGACCCCTGATCTCTCCTTTTCTGAATAAGATACAGTGAAAACATTAAACTCAATGCAAAGGGGGGATTCGAAGCTTTACAATTATATGAAATGTTAGTATATTTGTCCAGGTTTGGCTGAATTGTAGGGCAATTTAAACAAGCACTTTTACAGGCCTTGCTCAGGCACTGAAAATGACCTCAATTTGACCCCTGATTGCTCCACTGTTTAACAATGTAGATCAGCAACATTTGACTCAATGCAAAGGGTGGGATTCGAAGAATTACAATGATATGAAATATGTGTATATTGGTCCAGGTTTGCTGAATTGTAGGGTAAAATTAAACTACCACATTTACATGCCTAGCTCAGGCACTGAAAATGACCTCAATTGGACCCCTGATCTCTCCATTTCTGAATATGATAAGGCAAAAAATTAGACTCAATTCAAAGGGGATTCGAAGCTTTACAATGATATGAAATATGAGTATACTGGTCCAGGTTGAATTCTAAGGCAATTTAAACAAGCACTTTTACAGGCCTTGCTCAGTTACTGAAAATGACCTCAATTTGACCCCTGATCTCTCCTTTTCTGAATAAGATAGATCAACAACACATTTAGTACAGTTGTCATGAAACCACTTTGAGGTTTCCTTCTGGCATGCAGGCATATTGTTTAAAATCTGATTATACTCAAAGAAAATGTTTTGTGAAAATGCTTGTTTTGCATTTATGTTTTCTCAAAGCAAAGGAAACTCAAAGACACTTACTGATTTATCACACCCATAAAGCACTTTGAGCATTAAATTATATTATTTAGTCTTGCTTCACAATAATGACTGAATTTACACACTATTATTAATACCAGATTGTTTATTATTTGTCTGTAAGTGATTTTCACATCCTTTCAGTAATAAATCACAACAAAGGAAACAAAAGTTCCCAGTGTGACATGTGGGGCCGATGTCATGATTATACACACCCGGTCCCTTATCAGGCTAATTAAGACTCTGAGAGGGATAAAGGCCAACTGCGGATGGTGGTTCGACAGAGAGAGATCATTTATGGTCAGCTGACCGTCGTGAGTTTATGTTTGTGTCTTTTGTTTAAGTTTATCATTAAAACCATTATTTATATTGTCAAGCCGGTTCTTGCCTCCTCCTTTCCATTGAACCATTTACAGACATTAAGAGAAATAATCAGTGTATCAATCAAGGCTCCCTGTACTTCAATAGCTGAGTAGATTAAAATGGATGTTTTTCAATGGACATATTTCACAGCTGACCTTTGAACTTGCATAATATGCTTTCAACCTGCTGTTAGCTCCCACATAGAATAATTCTCATTATTTTCACACACAGAGGTTAAGTTCACTCTTGTCTTACAATAAGTCACTGAAAGTTCTCTTACCTTATCTTCTTTAGTAACATGACCTTCATCCAAAACAATATAACAAATGTATGTCTCTCATTTCAAATCCTATCACAATCATAAAAACATACATTTAAAAGAATTAAGTTATATAAAGTTCACCCAAACAACAAAATTATTTCATTATTTACTCGCCCTCAACATGGGAACATGTTGTTCCAAACCAACATGACTTTTTTTTTTTCTGTAGAACACAAAAGGAGATGTTAAACAGAGCGACAGCCTCAATACCATTCACCTTTGTTGCATTGGGGAAAAAACAAAACAAAGTGTTGATTGAGGCTGTTAGTCCCTAACATTCTTCTTAACATCATCTTTTGTGTTCCACAGAGGAAAGAAAGTCTTACAGGTTTGGAACAACATGAGGTGAGTAAATTATGACACAATTTTTATTTTTGGCTAAACTATGCCTAAAAAATGAATAATATTTGATGACAACGTATATGGCCCTGTTAAAAAACTAGAATACTGTATGTTGTGTTTAGCATGCTGGTGTACTGGTATCACTACAAAGCTTCTTAAAGGGATAGTTCACCCAAAAATTCTCTCATCATTTACTCACCCTCATGCCTTCCCAGATGTTAATGACTTTGTGTCTACCGCAGAACACAAAGATTTTTTTTGAAGAATATCAATGCAAGTGAATGGTGACCAGACATTTCAAGCTCCAAAAATTACATAAATGTAGCATAAAGTCAACTCCAGGTTTAAAATATATCTTCTGATGCGATGCAATCACTTTAGTAGAGAAACAGATCAATGTTTCAATCCTTTTTCACTATTAATCTCCACGTTCAATTTCAGAATGTGAAAGTCAAAAGTGGAGATTTATAGTAAAAAAAGAACTTAAAAACATATTTATTTGTTTCTCACATACACCTATCATATTGCTTTTGAAGACATAGTTTTAAGCACTGGAGTCATATAGATTACTTTTATAGGATTTTTGGAGCTTGAAAGGTCTGGTCACCATTCACTTGCACATGGACCTTCAAAGCTGAGATATTATTAAAAAAATCTTTGTTTGTGTTCTGCTGAATGCAGAAAGTCATACAGCTCTGGGATGGCATTAGAGTGAGTTAATGATGAAAGAAATTTCCATTTTGGGTGAACTATTCCTTTAAGTAGATTCACAAGCGTGGTTTTTCCAGTGAAACTGGTTGACCACTATTTTAATTTATTTATAATTGATTTGCTGGTGAGAAACATAGCAGTGCAGCTTTCCAGCTACATCAAAATCAAATCAGCACTAACCAGTTTGAAAATTCATACTGGTTTTACTTGGTCTTTTCAGCAGTGGGATTATATTCTGTGTTTGAAACAGGCTCTTTTAATCTCTTCTAATCAATACCAATGTATACATTCTGTATGTTAGATAATAGCAGAGGTATTAGGTTTTACTCAATCATTTTGTTAAATAGTACATATCTTTGTAATGCATTAGAAAGGACTCAAGTGTTAACACACCTTTCTGAAGCAATTACTAATGATCTGGAAAAGTATGTTAAAGTGAGAGTCATGGAAACACATAACCATTAAATACATTTAATTAAATATCTGGAACAGTACTAAAGTGAAAAGCATTGTAAATTATGAATTGTAACGGAGGTGCCACTGAGTTGTCTTCTTCAGTTAATAATATACACTGAACCGCTTTCCAATATAAGGCTGTCATGTTTTTATTGGGTGGTGTGCACAGTTGCAGCCTACACACACTGTGTGCTGTAAACAAGTCCTCCACAGGTTTATTGCACACCAATTATATTAGTAAACATTATGTTAACGCTTTAGATTACAGCCCGGAATTTACAGAGTAAGTACACAGAATTTACAGCGTACCTTTTTGTAATAATAGTGTACCTATAAATTACTTACGTGAAGGTATAAGGGAACAATATGCAAAGTTTGGGGAATAAAGGGGTAACAACATGTTAAATTACAAATTATATATACTGTAAGTATTTTATAACTAAGGGGTAATTATTCTAATATTAAGTGGTATGTATGACCTATAATGCTAAACAACATGTAAAATTACTAATTATTTATACTATAAGTATTTTATATCTAAGGGGTAATTATTCTAATATTATATATTACATATATTACGTGGTGTGTATGACCTACTATGCTAAACAACAATCTTACGTTTGCGAGCAATTTGGCAAGAACATACTTTTGTAACTTTTGTAATAATATATAAATATTATATAATTATATATATATATATATATATATATATATATATATATATAGGCCTAGGTATTTTTTTTAACATGGGTACATTTTCTATTATTACAGGATACACGATGGAAATTACTGAACAACAAAACTTGAAATCTAGGGAAATTAGTTAATGGGTTTCTGCTATGATTTTATTTAGAATTCTCAATGTAGACTACTTACCTTATGAAAGTGTATTGCATACAGTCCATCTGAGATACCACAGTAACCACTGAGAGTGATCCCATTAACTCATAGCAGAAACCTATTAACTAATTTCCCTAGATTTCAAGTTTTGTTGTTCAGTAATTTCCATCATGTATCCTGTAATAATAGAATATGTACCCATGTTAAAAAATACCTAGGTCTATATATATATATATATATATATATATATATATATATATATATATATATATATATATATATATATATATATAATTATATAATATTTATGTATCATTACAAAAGGTACATAGACATCACCTAATAAACTGTTTAACCACTTACAGAAATAAATGAATATATGGTTTGAAAGTGAAAACAACAACCCGTTCAGCATCCATTTTACAACAAAAAGAAGAAGAAATAGTTATATCGTTTGTAGCTGTTTTTTATTACACTATTAATTGATTGTTTTTATTTATTTTAGTAGACGAATGCATGTGAAGAAACGCACCCATTAAATTACCATATTAATAGTACAACACGTTCATTGATTAAACTAATTCTTGGATGTATATTTAGTTAAAAAAAAAAACTCTTTTATAAAACTGAATAAAGCAACATTGGTAGATTTGATAGTTTAATCTATGCTTGAATAATTTAAAAGGACTCTCAATACACCACCACCATTTTTGTTGTGAAATATTCAGATATCAAAGATTTAAAATGACACTTCGAAATCTTGTTAACAACCCCAGCACAGCCTTTGTCCGAAACATTTTCCCATGGGGATACAGACACAAACTCCCATGAGAATACCAGATCAGCACCTTAAAATTGATTTATAATCTCTCCCCTCCCTTATCCACTCCAAAGACTTAACAGTTTAAAAACATTTTCAAAGAAAGGTGTCACTTTTTAAGCTGGGAATACAAAAAAATAACACTATTCACGCATCTATGTCTTCTTCTGTTTAAATAATGACTTAAAAAAAACACGTGTTTCCTATGCAAACTGTATGACAAAGTTTGCAGAGGAAACATTTGATTTATAATCTCTCCCCCTTATCCACTCCAAAGACTTATCAGTTTAAAAACATTTTCAAAGAGAGGTGTTAGTTTTTAAGCTGGGAATACAGAAATCACCCTGTTCCCGCATCTAACAGCGACCAGGTGACGCAGATCTTTTTAAATAATTTCTTTAAAAAAAACAAAAAAACAACACACAAGCTTCCTAAGTGAAAGGATGTTGTGAAATAATCTTAACAGCATGTTTAATCTCCACCCACCAGTTTCTTCATTATCGTTTGGATGAGCTTGTGAAAGGATTTTGAACGGACAAATGTAAGATTCTTTGTGTTAAAGATACATTTTATAATGCATACTATTTCAATTAAAATGTTGTTTGTTGAAATAAAACTGTTAAACACAAATATGTTAAAGTTTTTTATAATTTTTAGAGTGACTTTGTCTTTGTTAACCATTTATTCATCATTTTAAAGCGAACATCGGAATGAGTTTGCTTCAGTCAATATCCACTGTTTTAGAAACACATTTTCACCACTTTGTTAAAAGTAAAAAGAAAAGTCTTATACCATTAAAGACACATCATTTAGACACATTTTAAACGCAATACTACTTTTTATGTCTTACAATAATAATGAAAACTAGATTAAAAAGTTTGCCGAGACAAACTTTAAGTTGGCTTGTGAAAGTTTGGCCCAGAAAGTTTGAAGAAGTTTAATGTTTAAAATAGTTTAATGTTTAAAGTAGTTTGAAGATTAAAGTAGTTTGAAGATTAAAGTAGTTTGAAGTTTAAATTAGTTTAAAGTTTAAATTAGTTTAAAGTAGTTTGAAGATTAAAGTAGTTTGAAGTTTAATTTAGTTTAAAGTTTAAATTAGTTTAAAGTAGTTTGTCACAGTAACCAGGTGAAGGAAATGAGGAAATTAAATAAAGTCAACCCAGAAGTCTCTATGATTTTCTGTTGCATAGATATGTGATTTGTTACTTAGTTGCTAGGGTCACAATATCTGGTTGCTAGGCAGTTACCAGAGTGATACATATCAAGGCTACTTTCCATTCTGAGTGAAATAAGTCAAACAGGAAGTCTCTACGATTTTCTTGCGCAGAGATATGTGATTTGTTATTTGGTTGCTAGGGTAACCCTGTCTGGTTGCTATGCAGTTACCAGGGTGATACTTTTCAAGCCTCCTTTCCATCCTGAGTGAATTAAGTCAACCCAGATGTCTCTACGATTTTCTGGAGCAGAAATGTATAATTTGTTACTTGGTTGCTATGGTAACCCCATCTGGTTGCCCCATCTGGTTGAGTGAAATATGTCAACCCCTAAGTCTCTACGATGTTCTGGTTAAAAGATATGTGATTTGTTTCGTGGTTGCTAGGGTAACCATATCTGGTTGCTATGCAGTTACCAGGGTGATACTTGTCAAGCCTCCTTTCCATCCTGAGTGAATAAAGTCAACCCTCAAGTCTGTATGATTTTCTGGTGCAGAGATATGTGATTTGTTATTTGGTTGCTAGGGTAACCCTGTCTGGTTGCTATGCAGGTACCAGGGTGATACTTTTCAAGCCTCCTTTCCATCCTGAGTGAATTAAGTCAACCCAGATGTCTCTACGATTTTCTGGAGCAGAAATATATAATTTGTTACTTGGTTGCTAGGGTAACCCAATCTGGTTGCTAGGCAGTTACCAGAGTGATGCATATCAAGGCTACTTTCCATCCTGAGTGAAATAAGTGAAACAGGAAGTCTCTACGATTTTCTGGTGTAGAGATATGTGATTTGTTACTTGGTTGCTAGGGTAACCCCATCTGGTTGCTAGGCAGTTACCAAAGTGATACTCATAAGGCTCCTTGCAATCCTGAGTGAAATATGTCAACCCCTAAGTCTCTACGATGTTCTGGTTCAAAGATATGTAATTTGTTTTGTGGTTGCTAGGGTAACCATATCTGGTTGCTATGCAGTTACCAGGGTGATACTTATCAAGCCTCCTTTCCATCCTGAGTGAATAAAGTCAAACAGGAAGTCTCTATGATTTTCTGTTGCAGAGATATGTGATTTGTTACTTGGTTGCTAGGGTAACCACATCTGGTTGCTAGGCAGTTACCAGAGTGATACATATCAAGGCTACTTTTCATCCTGAGTGAAATAAGTGAAACAGGAAGTCTCTACGAATTTCTGGTGCAGAGATATGTGATTTGTTACTTGGTTGCTAGGGTAACCCCATCTGGTTGCTAGGCAGTTACCAAGGTGATACTCATAAGGCCCCTTGCAATCCTGTGTGAAATATGTCAACCCATAAGTCTCTACGATGTTCTGGTTCAAAGATATGTGATTTGTTACTTGGTTGCTAGGGTAACCTTTTCTGGTTGCTAGGCAGTTACCAGAGTGATACATATCAAGCCTACTTTCCATCCTGAGTGAAATAAGTGAAACAGGAAGTCTCTACGATTTTCTGGTTCAAAGATATGTGATTTGTTACTTGGTTGCTAGGGTAACCACATCTGGTTGCTAGGCAGTTACCAAAGTGATACTCATAAGGCCCCTTGCAATCCTGTGTGAAATATGTCAACCCCTAAGTCTCTACGATGTTCTGTTTCAAAGATATGTGATTTGTTACTTGGTTGCTAGGGTAACCATATCTGGTTGCTAGGCAGTTACCAGAGTGATACAAATCAAGCCTCCTTTCCATCCTGAGTGAACAAAGTCAACCTGGAAGCTACTATACTGTGGCTATGAAGATTTTAGGTCATTACTTATTGGCTGCTTGATAAAATAAATCCTCTGAGGGAGAGAGAGAGGGAGAGACGCAGGGCTGACAGGCCCTTTTTTGTCTGTGTGTGTGAAAACGTTAGTTGGGATTTAAATTTCTGAACATTCCGCAATGTTAAGTCAATGGGAGTTTTTCCGAGTTTTGATCGTCATTTTTAAGAAAACCGTAAGTCTGATCAGTTAGAAAAGATATAGCAACTAACTTCAGAACAGTCCAAAGGTCTAGTCTGAGTTTGGAGTTTGTAGAGTTAAAGCTCTAGGCTGCATTAAAGTTAACAGTTTTCTAAGAATAATAATAATAACTAGATTAAAAAGTTTGAGTACAAACTTTAGGTTGGCTTGAGAAAGCCTAGCATAAAGTTTGAAGTAGTTGTAAAAGTTTGAAGATTTACGGTTTTTAGTTTGATGTAATTATAAGTAGTAGTTTTCAAAGTTCAAAGTTTAGAGATTATAAAACCATTCAGTCTATCAAATAGATAGATAGATAGATAGATAGATAGATAGATAGATAGATAGATAGATAGATAGATAGATATTGACTCTCAGATAGATAGATAGATAGATCGATAGATAGATAGATAGTTATTGACCATCAGATAGATAGATAGATAGATTGATAGATAGATAGATAGATAGATAGATATTGATCCTCAGATAGATAGATAGATATTGACCCTCAGATAGATAGATAGATAGATAGATAGATAGTCATTGACCATTAGATAGATAGATAGATATTGACCGTCAGATATATAGATAGATATATAGTCATTGACCCTGAGATATAGATAGATAGAGTATGACCCACAGATAGATAGATAGATAGTTATTGACCCTCAGATAGTTAGTTAGATAGATAGATAGATAGATATTGACCCTCAGATAGATAGATAGATAGATAGATAGATAGATAGATAGATAGATAGATATTGACCCTCAGAAAGATAGATAGATAGATAGATAGATAGATAGATAGACAGACAGATATATCATTTTTTTACTTGGTTGCTAGGGTAACCCAATCTGGTTGCTAGGCAGTTTCCAGGGTGATCCTTATCAAGCCTCCTTTTCATTCTGAGTGAATAAAGTCAACCCGGAAGTCTCTATGATTTTCTGTTGCATAGATATGTGATTTGTTACTTGGTTGCTAGGGTAACCATATCTGGTTGATAGGCAGTTACCAGGGTGATACTTTTCAAGACTCCTTGCTATCCTGAGTGAAATAAGTCAAACAGGAAGTCTCTACGATTTTCTGGTGAAGAGATATATTATTTGTTACTTGGTTGCTAGGGTAACCCCATCTGGTTGCTATGCAGTTACCAGGGTGATACTTATGAAGCCTCCTTTCCATCCTGAGTGAATTATGTCAACCCGGAAGTCTCTACGATTTTCTGGTGCAGAGATATGTGATTTGTTAGTTGGTTGCTAGGGTAACCCCATCTGGTTACTAGGCAGTTACCAAGGTGATACTCATAAGGCTCCTTGCAATCCTGTGTGAAATATGTCAACCCCTAAGTCTCTACAATGTTCTGGTTCAAAGATATGTGATTTGTTACTTGGTTGATAGGGTAACCGCATCTGGTTGCTAGGCAGTTACCAGAGGGATACATATCAAGGCTACTTTCCATCCTGAGTGAAATAAGTGAAACAGGAAGTCTCTATGATTTTCTGGTGCAGAGATATGTGATTTGTTACTTGGTTGCTAGGGTAAACACATCTGGTTGCTAGGAAGTTACCAAAGTGATACTCATAAGGCTCCTTGCAATCCTGTGTGAAATATGTCAACCCCTAAGTCTCTACGATGTTCTGGTTCAAAGATATGTGATTTGTTACTTGGTTGCTAAGGTAACCCTGTCTGGTTGCTATGCAGTTACCAGAGTGATACATATCAAGGCTACTTTCCATCCTGAGTGAAATAAGTGAAACAGGTAGTCTCTACGATTTTCTGGTGCAAAGATATGTGATTTGTTACTTGGTTGCTAGGGTAATCACATCTGGTTGCTAGGCAGTTACCAGAGTGATACATATCAAGGCTACTTTCCATCCTGAGTGAAAAAAGTCAACCCGGAAGTCTCTCTGATTTTCTGTTGCAGAGATATGTGATTTGTTACTTGGTTGCTAGGGTAATCACATCTGGTTGCTAGGCAGTTACCAGAGTGATACATATCAAGGCTACTTTCCATCCTGAGTGAAATAAGTGAAACAGGAAGTCACTACGATTTTCTGGTGCAGAGATATGTGATTTGTTACTTGGTTGCTAGGGTAACCCCATCTGGTTGCTAGGCAGTTACCAGAGTGATACATATCAAGAATACTTTCCATCCTGAGTGAAATAAGTGAAACAGGAAGTCTGTATGATTTTCTGGTGCAGAGATATGTGATTTGTTATTTGGTTGCTAGGGTAACCCTGTCTGGTTGCTATGCAGTTACCAGGGTGATACTTATCAAGCCTCCTTTCCATACTGAGTGAATCAAGTCAACCTGGAAGCTACTATACTGTGGCTATGAAGATTTTAGGTCATTACTTATTGTCTGCTTGATAAAAGAAATCCTCTGAGGGAGAGAGAGAGGGAGAGACGCAGGGCTGACAGGCCCTTTTTTTGTCTGTGTGTGTTAAAACGTCAGTTGGGATTTAAATTTCTGAACATTCCGCAATGTTAAGTCAATGGGACTTTTTCCGAGTTTTGATCGTCATTTTTAGGAAAACCGTAAGTCCGATCAGTTAGAAAAGATATAGCACACTATTCGGGATTAGTCTGAAGGTCTGTGCCGAGTTTGGTGCATGTAGCTTAAAAGCTCTAGGAGGAGTTAGATTTAGAAATTTAGTCTCAGAAGAATAATAATAATAACTAGAATGTACATTTCCTGAAGAAAATGTGAGTGGTGCTTGCCGTGGCAAAATTTCTTACCACAATGTCCCACCTACTGCCCAAAGTTGAAAGAGGCCACCCCCATGACAGTAGGATGTTCTGGTGCAGAGATATAGGTGTTGTTCCATGGTTGCTAGGGAAACCCCTCTGGTTGATATGCAGTTACTAAGGTGACAGCCACCAACGCTACTTGGCATCCTGAGTAAAATAAGTCAACCCGGAAGTCTCTACGATTTTCTAGTACAGAGGTATGTGATTTGTTACTTGGTTGCTAGGGTAACCCCATCTGGTTGCTAGGCAGTTACCAAGGTGACAGGCAACAATGCTCCTTGCCATCCTGAGTAAAATAAGTCAACCCGGAAGTCTCTGTGATTTTCTTGTGCAGAGATATGCGATTTCTTTCTTGGTTGCTAGGGTAACCCCATCTGGTTGCTAGGCAGTTACCTACGTGATACTCATAAGGCCCCTTGCAATCCTGTGAGAAATATTTCAACCCCTATGTCTCTACGATGTTCTGGTTCAAAGATATGTGATTTGTTACTTGGTTGCTAGGGTAACCCCATCTGGTTGCTAGGCAGTTACCAAGGTGACAGCCAACAATGCTCCTTGCCATCCTGAGTGAAATAAGTCAACCCGGAAGTCTCTACGTCATTCTGATCCTAAGATACACATCTTAGTGATGTTGAATGGATGTCAATGGTTCTTTGTTGCTAGGGTGCTTTAAATGGTTGCTAGGGCGTGGCTAAGTAGTTCACATGATGAAAGCTGAAGACTGATTACTCACCCAATTAAAACAAAGCAACTATCATGTCTCTAGGACATTCTGATCTGAAGATATCTTACTGTAATTGAAATCAATAAATGTGGTTGCTAGGGTGCTCTAAATTGTTGCTAGGGAGTGGCTTGGCAGCTGCCAATGATGAATCTCCAAAGGCTGCTTGTCAGTATGAATGATATAAACCAACTCCCATGCCTCTGTGACATTCAGAATGGAAGATATCTCTCTTTGGATTTTAGTTGCTAAGGTACTCAAAAATGGTTGCTAGGGAGGGGCTAGGAAGTGTTGAGGGGATTCATGATTGGCTGTTTTACTGGCCCAAGTCAAACGAGACCACCCTTGTGTTTCTATGATAATTCAGTCCAGAGAAATCCCTTTGATCTCTTTCAATGGAAGTCTATGGGACTTGTTGCTAAGGTACTGTAAATGGTTGCTAGGGCGTGGCTTGATAGCTTCACAATGATCCTGAGAGACTGATTGGTCGTCTGAGTAAAATGAGCCCACCCCCTTGTCTCTAAGACACTGTGATCCAGAGTTATGTTCAATACAAAATCTACCATAGACTTAACATTGGGGCAAATTTGGGCAGCTCCTGCCCCCAAGGGGTGCAACTTTTACCCCATTGTGAGGTATGTTCTCACAGAGCCTGTCAGCCTCTTCAAATGTGGTAAATCACACGTGTCTGTGAAATCCTTGCTCTGAGCTATGACTTGTCAAAGTTTGGCGCAATGTTAAGTCAATGGGATTTTTTGCCCAATTTTTTGCCCCTGGGGCAAATACCATACCCCCGATCACTTATAGAAGTCATAGCACACCATTCCCAAATAATCCGCACGATTTGACGCCTCATTTGTGGGTCTGCGAGCAAAAAAATTTTCAAAAAATTCCATTGACTTACATTGGGGCAAATTTGGGCAGCTCCTGCCCCCCAGGGGTAAAACGTTTACCCCATTGTGAGGTATGTTCTCAGAGAGCCTGTCAGCCTCTTCAAATGTGGTAAATCACACATCTCTGTGAAATCCTCGCTCTGAGCTATAACTCGTCAAAGTTCGGCTCAATGTTAAGTCAATGGGATTTTTTGCCCAATTTTTTGCCCCTGGGGCAAACAACGTACCCCCGATCGCTTAGAAAAGATATAGCACACCTCTCCTCAATGAGCCGCACGATTTGATGCCTCACTCAGGGGTCTGTGACAAAAGCTGCGGGAGGAGTAGCGCGCCAAACTATGTGTGGAATAATAATAATTATAACTAGAATGTACATTTCCTGAAGAAAATGTGAGTGGTGCTTGCCGTGGCAAAATTTCTTACCACAATGTCCCACCTACTGCCCAAAGTTGAAAGAGGCCACCCCCATGACAGTAGGATGTTCTGGTGCAGAGATATAGGTGTTGTTCCATGGTTGCTAGGGAAACCCCTCTGGTTGATATGCAGTTACTAAGGTGACAGCCACCAACGCTACTTGGCATCCTGAGTAAAATAAGTCAACCCGGAAGTCTCTACGATTTTCTAGTACAGAGGTATGTGATTTGTTACTTGGTTGCTAGGGTAACCCCATCTGGTTGCTAGGCAGTTACCAAGGGGCAAGCCAACAATGCTCCTTGCCATCCTGAGTAAAATAAGTCAACCCGGAAGTCTCTGTGATTTTCTTGTGCAGAGATATGTGATTTGTTTATTGGTTGCTAGGGTAACCCCATCTGGTTGCTAGGCAGTTACCAAGGTGACAGGCAACAATGCTCCTTGCCATCCTGAGTAAAATAAGTCAACCCGGAAGTCTCTGTGATTTTCTTGTGCAGAGATATGCGATTTCTTTCTTGGTTGCTAGGGTAACCCCATCTGGTTGCTAGGCAGTTACCTACGTGATACTCATAAGGCCCCTTGCAATCCTGTGAGAAATATTTCAACCCCTATGTCTCTACGATGTTCTGGTTCAAAGATATGTGATTTGTTACTTGGTTGCTAGGGTAACCCCATCTGGTTGCTAGGCAGTTACCAAGGTGACAGCCAACAATGCTCCTTGCCATCCTGAGTGAAATAAGTCAACCCGGAAGTCTCTACGTCATTCTGATCCTAAGATACACATCTTAGTGATTTTGAATGGATGTCAATGGTTCTTTGTTGCTAGGGTGCTTTAAATGGTTGCTAGGGCGTGGCTAAGTAGTTCACATGATGAAAGCTGAAGACTGATTACTCACCCAATTAAAACAAAGCAACTATCATGTCTCTAGGACATTCTGATCTGAAGATATCTTACTGTAATTGAAATCAATAAATGTGGTTGCTAGGGTGCTCTAAATTGTTGCTAGGGAGTGGCTTGGCAGCTGCCAATGATGAATCTCCAAAGGCTGCTTGTCAGTATGAATGATATAAACCAACTCCCATGCCTCTGTGACATTCAGAATGGAAGATATCTCTCTTTGGATTTTAGTTGCTAAGGTACTCAAAAATGGTTGCTAGGGAGGGGCTAGGAAGTGTTGAGGGGATTCATGATTGGCTGTTTTACTGGCCCAAGTCAAACGAGACCACCCTTGTGTTTCTATGATAATTCAGTCCAGAGAAATCCCTTTGATCTCTTTCAATGGAAGTCTATGGGACTTGTTGCTAAGGTACTGTAAATGGTTGCTAGGGCGTGGCTTGATAGCTTCACAATGATCCTGAGAGACTGATTGGTCGTCTGAGTAAAATGAGCCCACCCCCTTGTCTCTAAGACACTGTGATCCAGAGTTATGTTCAATACAAAATCTACCATAGACTTAACATTGGGGCAAATTTGGGCAGCTCCTGCCCCCAAGGGGTGCAACTTTTACCCCATTGTGAGGTATGTTCTCACAGAGCCTGTCAGCCTCTTCAAATGTGGTAAATCACACGTGTCTGTGAAATCCTTGCTCTGAGCTATGACTTGTCAAAGTTTGGCGCAATGTTAAGTCAATGGGATTTTTTGCCCAATTTTTTGCCCCTGGGGCAAATACCATACCCCCGATCACTTATAGAAGTCATAGCACACCATTCCCAAATAATCCGCACGATTTGACGCCTCATTTGTGGGTCTGCGAGCAAAAAAATTTTCAAAAAATTCCATTGACATACATTGGGGCAAATTTGGGCAGCTCCTGCCCCCCAGGGGTAAAACGTTTACCCCATTGTGAGGTATGTTCTCAGAGAGCCTGTCAGCCTCTTCAAATGTGGTAAATCACACATCTCTGTGAAATCCTCGCTCTGAGCTATAACTCGTCAAAGTTCGGCTCAATGTTAAGTCAATGGGATTTTTTGCCCAATTTTTTGCCCCTGGGGCAAACAACGTACCCCTGATCGCTTAGAAAAGATATAGCACACCTCTCCTCAATGAGCCGCACGATTTGATGCCTCACTCAGGGGTCTGTGACAAAAGCTGCGGGAGGAGTAGCGCGCCAAACTATGTGTGGAATAATAATAATTATAACTAGAATGTACATTTCCTGAAGAAAATGTGAGTGGTGGTTGCCGTGGCAAAACTCGTCAAATAGTATTTTCTAACTTGTTTCTAAGCACTAAAATAAAGGTCATAGAATGTTGCTAACACGTGTTTTTCATGATGGTAGCACGTTTTTAGAATGTTTTAGCACTTCGCTAGGTGAAGCTAGCATGTGTTAGCATGATACTAGCACGTTTTTAGCATGTTTTAGCACTTTGTTTGGCAATGCTAACATGTGTTAGCATGATGCTAGCACGTTTTTAACATGTTTTAGCAATCCCCTAAGCAATGCTAACATGCATTAGCATAATGCTAGCACGTTTCAACATGTTTTAGCACTTTGCTAGGCAATGCCAGCATGTGTTAGCATGATGCTAGCACGTTTTTAGCATGTTTTAGCACTTCGCTAGGCGATGCCAACATGTGTTAGCATGTTGCGAGCACGTTTTTAGCATGTTTTAGCACTTCGCTAGGCGATGCCAGCATGTGTTAGCATGTTGCTAACACGTTTAAAGCATGTTTTAGCACTTCGCTAGGTGATGCCAGCATATGTTAGCATGATGCTAGCACATTTTTAGCATGTTTTAGGGTGTGGCTATGAAGATTTTTATTGGCTGCTTTATAAAAGAAATCCTCTGAGGGAGAGAGAGAGAGAGAGACGCAGGGCTGACAGGCCCTTTTTTGTCTGTGTGTGTGAAAATGTCAGTTGGGATTTAAATTTCTGAACATTCCGCAATGTAAAGTCAATGGGACTTTTTTGGCCGCTTTTTCGTCCGCTGTTCGAACATCGTACACCCGATCGCTTAGAAAAGATATAGCACACCTCTCCTCAATGAGCCGCACGATTTGATGCCTCACTCAGGGGTCTGTGACAAAAGCTGCGGGAGGAGTAGCGCGCCAAACTATGTGTGGAATAATAATAATTATAATAATAATAATAAGTATGCAAGAGAACAATAGTGATGCTTTGCCTATGGCAAGCACCACTAATAATAAGTATGCAAGAGAACAAGAGTGATGCTTTGCCTTTGGCAAGCACCACTAATAATAATAATAACTAGAATGTACATTTCCTGAAGAAAATGTGAGTGGTGCTTGCCGTGGCAAAATTTCTTACCACAATGTCCCACCTACTGCCCAAAGTTGAAAGAGGCCACCCCCATGACAGTAGGATGTTCTGGTGCAGAGATATTGGTGTTGTTCCATGGTTGCTAGGGAAACCCATCTGGTTGATATGCAGTTACTAAGGTGACAGCCACCAATGCTACTTGCCATCCTGAGTAAAATAAGTCAACCCGGAAGTCTCTACGATTTTCTAGTACAGAGATATGTGATTTGTTACTTGGTTGCTAGGGTAACCCCATCTGGTTGCTAGGCAGTTAACAAGGGGCAAGCCAACAATACTCCTTGCCATCCTGAATGAAATAAGTAAACCCGGAATCTGTACAATTTTCTGGTTCAGAGATATGTGATTTGTTACTTGGTTGCTAGGGTAACCCCATCTGGTTGCTAGGCAGTTACCAAGGTGACAGCCAACAATGCTGCTTGCCATCCTGAGTGAAATAAGTCAACCCGGAAGTGTCTGTGATTTTCTTGTGCAGAGATATGTGATTTGTTTCTTGGTTGCTAGGGTAACCCCATCTGGTTGCTAGGCAGTTACCAAGGTGACAGACAACAATGCTCCTTGCCATCCTGAGTGAAATAAGTCAACCCGGAAGTCTCTGTGATTTTCTTGTGCAGAGATATGTGATTTGTTTCTTGGTTGCTAGGGTAACCCCATCTTGTTGCTAGGCAGTTACCAAGGTGACAACCAACAATGCTCCTTGCCATCCTGAGTGAAATAAGTCAACCCGGAAGTCTCTGTGATTTTCTAGTACAGAGATATGTAATTTGTTTCTTGGTTGCTAGGGTAACCCCATCTGGTCGCTAGGCAGTTACCAAGGTGACAGCCAACAATGCTCTTTGCCATCCTGAGTGAAATAAGTCAACCCAGATTTCTCTGTGATTTTCTAGTACAGAGATATGTGATTTGTTTCTTGGTTGCTAGGGTAACCCCATCTGGTTGCTAGGCAGTTACTAATGTGACAGCCAACAATGCTCCTTGCCATCCTGAGTGAAATAAGTCAACCCGGAAGTCTCTGTGATTTTCTTGTGCAGAGATATTTGATTTGTTTCTTGGTTGCTAGGGTAACCCCATCTGGTTGCTAGGCAGTTACCAAGGTGACAGGCAACAATGCTCCTTGCCATCCTGAGTGAAACAAGTCAACCCGTAAGTCTCTGTGATTTTCTTGTGCAGAGATATGTGATTTGTTTCTTGGTTGCTAGTGTAACCCCATCTGGTTGCTAGGCAGTTACCAAGGTGACAGCCAACAATGCTCCTTGCCATCCTGAGTGAAATAAGTCAACCCGGAAGTCTCTGTGATTTTCTTGTGCAGAGATATGCTATTTGTTTCTTGGTTGCTAGGGTAACCCCACTTGGTTGCTAGGCAGTTACCAGGGTGATATTTATCAAGTCTACTTTCCATCCTGAGTGAAATAAGTCAACCCGGAAGTCTCTACGTCATTCTGATCCTAAGATACACATCTTAGTGATTTTGAATGGATGTCAATGGTTCTTTGTTGCTAGGGTGCTTTAAATGGTTGCTAGGGCATGGCTAAGTAGTTCACATGATGAAAGATGAAGACTGATTACTCACCCAATTAAAACAAAGCAACTATCATGTCTCTAGGACATTCTGATCTGAAGATATCTTACTGTAATTGAAATCAATAAATGTGGTTGCTAGGGTGCTCTAAATTGTTGCTAGGGAGTGGCTTGGCAGCTGCCAATGATGAATCTCCAAAGGCTGCTTGTCAATATGAATGATACAAACCAACTCCCATGCCTCTGTGACATTCAGAATGGAAGATAGCTCTCTTTGGATTTTGGTTGCTAAGGTGCTCGAAAATGGTTGCTAGGGAGGGGCTAGGAAGTGTTGAGGGGATTCATGATTGGCTGTTTTACTGCCCCAAGTCAAACGAGACCACCCTCGTGTTTCTATGATAACTTAGTCCGGAGATATCCCTTTGATCTCTTTCAATGGAAGTCTATGGGAGTTGTTGCTAAGGTGCTCTAAATGGTTGCTAGGGCGTGGCTTGATAGCTTCACAATGATCCTGAGAGACTGATTGGTCGTCTGAGTAAAATGAGCCCGCCCCCTTGTCTCTAAGACACTGTGATCCAGAGTTATGTTCAATACAAAATCTACCATAGACTTAACATTGGGGCAACTTTGGGCAGCTCATGCCCCCCAGGGGTGCAACTTTTACCCCATTGTGAGGTATGTTCTCACAGAGCCTGTCAGCCTCTTCAAATGTGGTAAATCACACGTCTCTGCGAAATCCTCGCTCTGAGCTATGACTCGTCAAAGTTCGGCGCAATGTTAAGTCAATGGGATTTTTTGCCCAATTTTTTGCCCCTGGGGCAATCACCGTACCCCCGATCACTTATAAAAGTCATAGCACACCATTCCCAAATAATCCGCACGATTTGACGCCTCATTTGTGGGTCTGCAACCAAAAAATTTTGAAAAAAATTCCATTGATTTACATTGGGGCAACTTTGGGCAGCTCCTGCCCCCCAGGGGTGCAACTTTTACCCCATTGTGAGGTATGTTCTCACAGAGCCTGTCAGCCTCTTCAAATGTGGTAAATCACACGTCTCTGCGAAATCCTCGCTCTGAGCTATGACTCGTCAAAGTTCGGCTCAATGTTAAGTCAATGGGATTTTTTGCCCAATTTTTTGTCCCTGGGGCAAACACCGTACCCCCGATCGCTTATAAAAGTCATAGCACACCTCTCCTCAATGAGCCGCACGATTTGACACCTCATTCATGGGTCTACGCCAAAAGGTGCGGGACGAGATAGGCGCCGAAGTTTTGTACGGAAGAAGAAGAAGAAGAAGAAGAAGAAGAAAAATAAGTATGTGAGATTACAATAGTGTTGCTTTGCAAGCACCACTAACTAGAATGTACATTTCCTGAAGAAAATGTGAGTGGTGCTTGCCGTGGCAAAACTCGTCAAGTAGCATTTTCAAACTTGTTTCTAAGCACTAAAATAAAGGTCATAGAATGTTGCTAACATGTGTTTTTCATGATGGTAGCACGTTTTTAGAATGTTTTAGCACTTCGCTAGGTGAAGCTAGCATGTGTTAGCATGATACTAGCACATTTTTAGCATGTTTTAGCACTTCCTTTGGCAATGCTAACATGTGTTAGCATGATGCTAGCATCTTTTTAACATGTTTTAGCAATCCCCTAAGCAATGCTAACATGCATTAGCATGATACTAGCACGTTTCTAACATGTTTTAGCACTTTGCTAGGCGATTCTAACATGTGTTAGCATGATGCTAGCACGTTTTTAACATGTTTTACCAATCCCCTAAGCAATGCTAACATGCATTAGCATAATGCTAGCACATTTTAACATGTTTTAGCACTTTGCTAGGCAATGCCAGCATGTGTTAGCATGATGCTAGCACGTTTTTAGCATTTTTTAACACTTTGCTAGGCACTACTAGCATATGTTAGCATGTTGTTAGCACGTTTTTAGCATGTTTTAGCACTTCGCTAGGCGATGCTAACATGTGTTAGCATGATGCTACCACATTTTTAACATGTTTTATCAATCCCCTAAGCAATGCTAACATGCATTAGCATAATACTAGCACGTTTTTAGCATGTTTTAGCACTTCGCTAGGCGACGCTAACATGTGTTAGCATGATGCTAGCACATTTTTAACATGTTTTAGCAATCCCCTAAGCAATGCTAACATGCATTAGCATAATGCTAGCACGTTTTTAGCATGTTTTAGCACTTCGCTAGGCGATGCCAGCATGTGTTAGCATGACTCTAGCACATTTTTAACATGTTTTATGTTGTGGCTATGAAGATTTTTATTGGCTGCTTGATAAAAGAAATCCTCTGAGGGAAAGAGAGAGAGAGACGCAGGGCTGACAGGCCCTTTTTTGTCTGTGTGTGTGAAAATGTCAGTTGGGATTTAAATTTCTGAACATTCCGCAATGTAAAGTCAATGGGATTTTTTTGGCCGCTTTTTCGTCCGCTGTTCGAACATCGTACACCCGATCGCTTAGAAAAGATATAGCACACCTCTCCTCAATGAGCCGCACGATTTGATGCCTCACTCAGGGGTCTGTGACAAAAGCTGCAGGAGGAGTAGCGCACCAAACTTTGTGTGGAAAAATAATAATAATTATAACTAGAATGTACATTTCCTGAAGAAAATGTGAGTGGTGCTTGCCATGGCAAAACTCGTCAAATAGCATTTTCTAACTTGTGTCTAAGCACTAAAATAAAGGTCACAGAATGTTGCTAACACGTGTTTTTCATGATGGTAGCACATTTTAACATGTTTTAGCACTTCGCTAGGTGAAGCTAGCATGTGTTAGCATGATACTAGCACGTTTTTTGCATGTTTTAGCACTTCGTTTGGCGATGCTAACATGTGTTAGCATGATGCTAGCACGTTTTTAACATGTTTTAGCAATCCCCTAAGCAATGATAACATGCATTAGCATAATGCTAGCACGTTTTAACATGTTTTAGCACTTCGCTAGGTGAAGCTAGCATGTGTTAGCATGATACTAGCACGTTTTTAGCATGTTTTAGCACTTCGTTTGGCGATGCTAACATGTGTTAAAATGATGCTAGCACGTTTTTAACATGTTTTAGCAATCCCCTAAGCAATGCTAACATGCATTAGCATAATGCTAGCACGTTTTAACATGTTTTAGCACTTCGCTAGGTGAAGCTAGCATGTGTTAGCATGATACTAGCACGTTTTTAGCATGTTTTAGCACTTCGTTTGGCGATGCTAACATGTGTTAGCATGATGCTAGCACGATTTTTAACATGTTTTAGCAATCCCCTAAGCAATGCTAACATGCATTAGCATAATGCTAGCATGTTTTAACATGTTTTAGCACTTCGCTAGGTGAAGCTAGCATGTGTTAGCATGATGCTAGCACGTTTTTATCATGTTTTAGCAATCCCCTAAGCAATGCTAACATGCATTAGCATAATGCTAGCACGTTTTTAGCATGTTTTAGCACTTCGCTAGGCGATGCCAGCATGTGTTAGCATGATGCTAACACGTTTATAGCATGTTTTAGCACTTCGCTAGGCGATGCTAGCATATGTTAGCATGATGCTAACACGTTTATAGCATGTTTTAGCACTTCGCTAGGCGATGCTAGCATATGTTAGCATGATGCTAGCACATTTTTAGCATGTTTTAGGGTGTGGCTATGAAGATTTTTATTGGCTGCTTGATAAAATAAATCCTCTGAGGGAGAGAGAGAGAGAGAGACGCAGGGCTGACAGGCCCTTTTTTGTCTGTGTGTGTGAAAACGTCAGTTGGGATTTAAATTTCTGAACATTCCGCAATGTAAAGTCAATGGGACTTTTTTGGCCGCTTTTTCGTCTGCTGTTCGAACATCGTACACCCGATCGCTTAGAAAAGATAAAGCACACCTCTCCTCAATGAGCCGCACGATTTGATGCCTCACTCAGGGGTCTGTGACAAAAGCTGCGGGAGGAGTAGCGCGCCAAACTATGTGTGGAATAATAATAATTATAACTAGATTAAAAAGTTTGAGTACAAACTTTAGGTTGGCTTGAGAAAGCCTAGCATAAAGTTTGAAGTAGTTGTAAAAGTTTGAAGATTTACGGTTTCTAGTTTGATGTAATTATAAGTAGTAGTTTTCAAAGTTCAAAGTTTAGAGATTATAAAACCATTCAGTCTATCAAATAGATTAGATAGATAGATAGATAGATAGATAGATAGATAGATAGATATTGACCCTCAGATAGATAGATAGATAGATAGATAGATATTGACCCTCAGATAGATAGATAGATAGATAGATAGATAGATAGATAGATAGATAGATAGATAGAGTATGACCCACAGATAGATAGATAGATAGATAGATAGATAGATAGATATTGACCCTCAGATAGATAGATAGATAGATAGATAGATAGAGTATGACCCACAGATAGATAGATAGATAGATAGATAGATAGATAGATAGATAGATAGATAGATAGATAGATAGATAGATAGATAGATAGATAGTTATTGACCATCAGATAGATAGATAGATAGATAGATAGATAGTTATTGACCATCAGATAGATAGATAGATAGATAGATAGATAGATAGATAGATAGATAGATAGATAGATAGATAGATAGATATTGACCATTAGATAGATAGATAGATAGATAGATAGATAGACAGATAGATAGATAGATAGATAGATAGATAGATAGATAGATAGATAGATAGATATCGATCCTCAGATAGATAGATATATATATATTGACCCTCAGATAGATAGATAGATAGATAGATAGATAGATAGATAGATAGATAGATAGATAGATAGATAGAAAGATAGATAGATAGATTGATAGTCATTGACCCTTAGATAGATAGATAGATATTGACCGTCAGATATATAGATAGATAGATAGTCATTGACCCTGAGATATAGATAGATAGAGTATGAACCACAGATAGATAGATAGATAGATAGATAGATAGTTATTGACCCGCAGATAGTTAGATAGATAGATATTGACCCTCAGATAGATAGATAGATAGATAGATAGATAGATAGATAGATATTGACTGTCAGATATATAGATAGATAGATAGTCATTGACCCTGAGATATAGATAGATAGAGTATGACCCACAGATAGATAGATAGATAGTTATTGACCCGCAGATAGTTAGATAGATAGATAGATAGATAGATATTGACCCTCAGATAGATAGATAGATAGATATTGACCATCAGAAAGATAGATAGATAGATAGATAGATAGATAGATAGATAGATAGATAGATAGATAGACAGATAGATATATCATTTTTTACTTGGTTGCTAGGGTAACCCAATCTGGTTGCTAGGCAGTTTCCAGGGTGATCCTTATCAAGCCTCCTTTTCATTCTGAGTGAATAAAGTCAACCCGGAAGTCTCTATGATTTTCTGTTGCATAGATATGTGATTTGTTACTTGGTTGCTAGGGTAACCATATCTGGTTGCTAGGCAGTTACCAGAGTGATATATATCAAGGCTACTTTCCATCTTGAGTAAAATAAGTGAAACAGGAAGTCTCTACAATTTTCTGGTGCAGAGTTATGTGATTTGTTACTTGGTTGCTAGGGTAAGCCCTTGTCGTTGCTAGGCAGTTACCAGAGTGATACTTATCAAGCCTCCTTTCCATCCTGAGTGAATTATGTCAATCCGGAAGTCTCTACGATTTTCTGGTGCAGAGATATTTGATTTGTTAGTTGGTTGCTAGGGTAACCCCATCTGGTTGCTAGGCAGTTACTAAGGTGATACTCATAAGGCTCCTTGCAATCCTGTGTGAAATATGTCAACCCCTAAGTCTCTACGATGTTCTGGTTCAAAGATATGATTTGTTACTTGGTTGCTAGGGTAACTGCATCTGGTTGCTAGGCAGTTACCAGAGGGATACATATCAAGGCTACTTTCCATCCTGAGTGAAATAAGTGAAACAGGAAGTCTCTATGATTTTCTGGTGCAGAGATATGTGATTTGTTACTTGGTTGCTAGGGTAACCCCGTCTGGTTGCTAGGCAGTTACCAGAGTGATACATATCAAGGCTACCTTCCATCCTGTGTGAATCAAGTCAACCCGGAAGTCTCTATGATTTTCTGTTGCAGAGATATGTGATTTGTTACTTGGTTGCTAGGGTAATCACATCTGGTTGCTAGGCAGTTACCAGAGTGATACATATCAAGGCTACTTAACATCCTGAGTGAAATAAGTCAACCCGGAAGTCTCTCTGATTTTCTGTTGCAGAGAAATGTGATTTGTTACTTGGTTGCTAGGGTAATCACATCTGGTTGCTAGGCAGTTACCAGAGTGATACATATCAAGGCTACTTTCCATCCTTAGTGAAATAAGTGAAACAGGTAGTCTCTACGATTTTCTGGTGCAGAGATATGTGATTTGTTACTTGGTTGCTAGGGTAACCCCGTCTGGTTGCTAGGCAGTTACCAGAGTGATACATATCAAGGCTACCTTCCATCCTGAGTGAATCAAGTAAACCCGGAAGTCTCTATGATTTTCTGTTGCAGAGATATGTGATTTGTTACTTGGTTGCTAGGGTAATCACATCTGGTTGCTAGGCAGTTACCAGAGTGATACATATCAAGGCTACTTTCCATCCTGAGTGAAATAAGTCAACCCAGAAATCTCTCTGATTTTCTGTTGCAGAGATAGGTGATTTGTTACTTGGTTGCTAGGGTAATCACATCTGGTTGCTAGGCAGTTACCGGAGTGATACATATCAAGGCTACTTTCCATCATGAGTGAATCAAGTCAACCCGGAAGTCTCTATGATTTTCTGTTGCAGAGATATGTGATTTGTTAGTTGGTTGCTAGGGTAATCACATCTGGTTGCTAGGCAGTTACCAGCGTGATACATATCAAGGCTACTTTCCATCCTGAGTGAAATAAGTGAAACAGGAAGTCTCTATGATTTTCTGGTGCAGAGATATGTGATTTGTTAGTTGGTTGCTAGGGTAACCCCATCTGGTTGCTAGGCAGTTACCAGGGTGATACTTATCAAGCCTCCTTTCCATACTGAGTGAATCAAGTCAACCTGGAAGCTACTATACTGTGGCTATGAAGATTTTAGGTCATTACTTATTGGCTGCTTGATAAAAGAAATCCTCTGAGGGAGAGAGAGAGGGAGAGACGCAGGGCTGACAGGCCCTTTTTTGTCTGTGTGTGTGAAAACGTCAGTTGGGATTTAAATTTCTGAACATTCCGCAATGTTAATCAATGGGAGTTTTTCCGAGTTTTGATCGTCATTTTTAGGAAAACCGTAAGTCCGATCAGTTAGAAAAGATATAGCACACTATTCGGGATTAGTCTGAAGGTCTGTTCCGAGTTTGGTGCATGTAGCTTAAAAGCTCTAGGAGGAGTTACATTTAGAAATTTAGTCTCAGAAGAATAATAATAATAATAATAAGTTTAAATAGGATTTCAGTAAGTTGGCTTTCTCAAGCCAACCTAATAATAATAATAAGTATGCAAGAGAACAATAGTGATGCTTTGCCTATGGCAAGCACCACTAACTAGATTAAAAAGTTTGAGTACAAACTTTAGGTTGGCTTGAGAAAGCCTAGCATAAAGTTTGAAGTAGTTGTAAAAGTTTGAAGATTTACGGTTTCTAGTTTGATGTAATTATAAGTAGTAGTTTTCAAAGTTCAAAGTTTAGAGATTATAAAACCATTCATTCTATCAAATAGATTAGATAGATAGATAGATAGATAGATAGATAGATAGATAGATAGATAGATAGATATTGACCCTCAGATAGATAGATAGATAGATAGATAGATAGATAGATAGAGTATGACCCACAGATAGATAGATAGATAGATAGATAGATAGATAGATATTGACCCTCAGATAGATAGATAGATAGATAGATAGATAGAGTCTGACCCACAGATAGATAGATAGATAGATAGATATTGACCATCAGATAGATAGATCGATAGATAGATCGATAGATAGATAGATAGATAGTTATTGACCATCAGATAGATAGGTAGATAGATAGATAGATAGATAGATAGATAGATAGATAGATAGATAGATAGATATTGATCCTCAGATAGATAGATAGATATTGACCCTCAGATAGATAGATAGATAGATAGATAGATAGATAGATAGATAGATAGATAGTCATTGACCCTTAGATAGATATTGACCGTCAGATATATAGATAGATAGATAGTCATTGACCCTGAGATATAGATAGATAGAGTATGACCCACAGATAGATAGATAGATAGTTATTGACCCGCAGATAGTTAGATAGATAGATAGATAGAAATTGACCCGCAGATAGATAGATAGATAGATAGATATTGACCCTCAGAAAGATAAATAGATAGATAGATAGATAGATAGATAGATAGATAGATAGATAGATAGATAGACAGATAGATATATAATTTTTTACTTGGTTGCTAGGGTAACCCAATCTGGTTGCTAGGCAGTTTCCAGGGTGATCCTTATCAAGCCTCCTTTTCATTCTGAGTGAAAAAGTCAACCCGGAAGTTTCTATGATTTTCTGTTGCATAGATATGTGATTTGTTACTTGGTTGCTAGGGTAACCATATCTGGTTGATAGGCAGTTACCAGAGTGATATATATCAAGGCTACTTTCCATCTTGAGTAAAATAAGTGAAACAGGAAGTCTCTACGATTTTCTGGTGCAGAGTTATGTGATTTGTTACTTGGTTGCTAGGGTAAGCCCTTGTCGTTGCTAGGCAGTTACCAGAGTGATACTTTTCAAGACTCCTTGCTATCCTGAGTGAAATAAGTCAAACAGGAAGTCTCTACGATTTTCTGGTGA
The DNA here is from genome assembly GCA_032164185.1 of Moxostoma hubbsi. Lineage (NCBI taxonomy): Eukaryota > Metazoa > Chordata > Actinopteri > Cypriniformes > Catostomidae > Moxostoma > Moxostoma hubbsi. Next base: position 1,230,255 of record JAVLUX010000196.1, on the reverse strand, counting down.
AGAGATATATTATTTGTTACTTGGTTGCTAGGGTAACCCCATCTGGTTGCTAGGCAGTTACCAGGGTGATACTTATCAAGCCTCCTTTCCATCCTGAGTGAATTATGTCAACCCGGAAGTCTCTACGATTTTCTGTTGCAGAGATATGTGATTTGTTACTTGGTTGCTAGGGTATCCCTGTCTGGTTGCTATGCAGTTACCAGGGTGATACTTATCAAGCCTCCTTTCCATCCTGAGTGAAATAAGTGAAACAGGAAGTCTCTACGATTTTCTGGTGCAGAGATATGTGATTTGTTAGTTGGTTGCTAGGGTAACCCCATCTGGTTGATAGGCAGTTACCAAGGTGATACTCATAAGGCTCCTTGCAATCCTGTGTGAAATATGTCAACCCCTAAGTCTCTACGATGTTCTAGTTCAAAGATATGTGATTTGTTACTTGGTTGCTAAGGTAACCCTGTCTGGTTGCTATGCAGTTACCAGAGTGATACATATCAAGGCTACTTTCCATCCTGAGTGAAATAAGTGAAACAGGTAGTCTCTACGATTTTCTGGTGCAGAGATATGTGATTTGTTACTTGGTTGCTAGGGTAACCCCGTCTGGTTGCTAGGCAGTTACCAGAGTGATACATATCAAGGCTACTTTCCATCCTGAGTGAATAAAGTCAACCCGGAAGTCTCTATGATTTTCTGTTGCAGAGATATGTGATTTGTTACTTGGTTGCTAGGGTAATCACATCTGGTTGCTAGGCAGTTACCAGAGTGATACATATCAAGGCTACTTTCCATCCTGAGTGAAATAAGTCAACCCGGAAGTCTCTCTGATTTTCTGTTGCAGAGATATGTGATTTGTTACTTGGTTGCTAGGGTAATCACATCTGGTTGCTAGGCAGTTACCAGGGTGATACTTATCAAGCCTCCTTTCCATACTGAGTGAATCAAGTCAACCTGGAAGCTACTATACTGTGGCTATGAAGATTTTAGGTCATTACTTATTGGCTGCTTGTTAAAAGAAATCCTCTGAGGGAGAGAGAGAGGGAGAGACGCAGGGCTGACAGGCCCTTTTTTGTCTGTGTGTGTGAAAACGGCAGTTGGGATTTAAATTTCTGAACATTCCGCAATGTTAAGTCAATGGGAGTTTTTCCGAGTTTTGATCGTCATTTTTAGGAAAACCGTAAGTCCGATCAGTTAGAAAAGATATAGCACACTATTCGGGATTAGTCTGAAGGTCTGTGCCGAGTTTGGTGCATGTAGCTTAAAAGCTCTAGGAGGAGTTAGATTTAGAAATTTAGTCTCAGAAGAATAATAATAATAACTAGAATGTACATTTCCTGAAGAAAATGTGAGTGGTGCTTGCCGTGGCAAAATTTCTTACCACAATGTCCCACCTACTGCCCAAAGTTGAAAGAGGCCATCCCCATGACAGTAGGATGTTCTGGTGCAGAGATATTGGTGTTGTTCCATGGTTGCTAGGGAAACCCATCTGGTTGATATGCAGTTACTAAGGTGACAGCCACCAATGCTACTTGCCATCCTGAGTAAAATAAGTCAACCCGGAAGTCTCTACGATTTTCTAGTACAGAGATATGTGATTTGTTACTTGGTTGCTAGGGTAACCCCATCTGGTTGCTAGGCAGTTAACAAGGGGCAAGCCAACAATACTCCTTGCCATCCTGAATGAAATAAGTAAACCCGGAATCTGTACAATTTTCTGGTTCAGAGATATGTGATTTGTTACTTGGTTGCTAGGGTAACCCCATCTGGTTGCTAGGCAGTTACCAAGGTGACAGCCAACAATGCTGCTTGCCATCCTGAGTGAAATAAGTCAACCCGGAAGTCTCTGTGATTTTCTTGTGCAGAGATATGTGATTTGTTTCTTGGTTGCTAGGGTAACCCCATCTGGTTGCTAGGCAGTTACCAAGGTGACAGACAACAATGCTCCTTGCCATCCTGAGTGAAATAAGTCAACCCGGAAGTCTCTGTGATTTTCTTGTGCAGAGATATGTGATTTGTTTCTTGGTTGCTAGGGTAACCCCATCTTGTTGCTAGGCAGTTACCAAGGTGACAACCAACAATGCTCCTTGCCATCCTGAGTGAAATAAGTCAACCCGGAAGTCTCTGTGATTTTCTAGTACAGAGATATGTGATTTGTTTCTTGGTTGCTAGGGTAACCCCATCTGGTCGCTAGGCAGTTACCAAGGTGACAGCCAACAATGCTCCTTGCCATCCTGAGTGAAATAAGTCAACCCAGATTTCTCTGTGATTTTCTAGTACAGAGATATGTGATTTGTTTCTTGGTTGCTAGGGTAACCCCATCTGGTTGCTAGGCAGTTACTAATGTGACAGCCAACAATGCTCCTTGCCATCCTGAGTGAAATAAGTCAACCCGGAAGTCTCTGTGATTTTCTTGTGCAGAGATATTTGATTTGTTTCTTGGTTGCTAGGGTAACCCCATCTGGTTGCTAGGCAGTTACGAAGGTGACAGGCAACAATGCTCCTTGCCATCCTGAGTGAAACAAGTCAACCCGTAAGTCTCTGTGATTTTCTTGTGCAGAGATATGTGATTTGTTTCTTGGTTGCTAGGGTAACCCCATCTGGTTGCTAGGCAGTTACCAAGGTGACAGCCAACAATGCTCCTTGCCATCCTGAGTGAAATAAGTCAACCCGGAAGTCTCTGTGATTTTCTTGTGCAGAGATATGCTATTTGTTTCTTGGTTGCTAGGGTAACCCCACTTGGTTGCTAGGCAGTTACCAGGGTGATATTTATCAAGTCTACTTTCCATCCTGAGTGAAATAAGTCAACCCGGAAGTCTCTACGTCATTCTGATCCTAAGATACACATCTTAGTGATTTTGAATGGATGTCAATGGTTCTTTGTTGCTAGGGTGCTTTAAATGGTTGCTAGGGCATGGCTAAGTAGTTCACATGATGAAAGATGAAGACTGATTACTCACCCAATTAAAACAAAGCAACTATCATGTCTCTAGGACATTCTGATCTGAAGATATCTTACTGTAATTGAAATCAATAAATGTGGTTGCTAGGGTGCTCTAAATTGTTGCTAGGGAGTGGCTTGGCAGCTGCCAATGATGAATCTCCAAAGGCTGCTTGTCAATATGAATGATACAAACCAACTCCCATGCCTCTGTGACATTCAGAATGGAAGATATCTCTCTTTGGATTTTGGTTGCTAAGGTGCTCGAAAATGGTTGCTAGGGAGGGGCTAGGAAGTGTTGAGGGGATTCATGATTGGCTGTTTTACTGCCCCAAGTCAAACGAGACCACCCTCGTGTTTCTATGATAATTCAGTCCGGAGATATCCCTTTGATCTCTTTCAATGGAAGTCTATGGGAGTTGTTGCTAAGGTGCTCTAAATGGTTGCTAGGGCGTGGCTTGATAGCTTCACAATGATCCTGAGAGACTGATTGGTCGTCTGAGTAAAATGAGCCCGCCCCCTTGTCTCTAAGACACTGTGATCCAGAGTTATGTTCAATACAAAATCTACCATAGACTTAACATTGGGGCAACTTTGGGCAGCTCATGCCCCCCAGGGGTGCAACTTTTACCCCATTGTGAGGTATGTTCTCACAGAGCCTGTCAGCCTCTTCAAATGTGGTAAATCACACGTCTCTGCGAAATCCTCGCTCTGAGCTATGACTCGTCAAAGTTCGGCGCAATGTTAAGTCAATGGGATTTTTTGCCCAATTTTTTGCCCCTGGGGCAATCACCGTACCCCCGATCACTTATAAAAGTCATAGCACACCATTCCCAAATAATCCGCACGATTTGACGCCTCATTTGTGGGTCTGCGACCAAAAAATTTTGAAAAAAATTCCATTGACTTACATTGGGGCAACTTTGGGCAGCTCCTGCCCCCCAGGGGTGCAACTTTTACCCCATTGTGAGGTATGTTCTCACAGAGCCTGTCAGCCTCTTCAAATGTGGTAAATCACACGTCTCTGCGAAATCCTCGCTCTGAGCTATGACTCGTCAAAGTTCGGCTCAATGTTAAGTCAATGGGATTTTTTGCCCAATTTTTTGCCCCTGGGGCAAACACCGTACCCCCGATCGCTTATAAAAGTCATAGCACACCTCTCCTCAATGAGCCGCACGATTTGACACCTCATTCATGGGTCTACGCCAAAAGGTGCGGGACGAGTTAGGCGCCGAAGTTTTGTACGGAAGAAGAAGAAGAAGAAGAAGAAGAAGAAAAATAAGTATGTGAGATTACAATAGTGTTGCTTTGCAAGCACCACTAATAATAAGTTTAAATAGGATTTCAGTAAGTTGGCTTTCTCAAGCCAACCTAACTAGATTAAAAAGTTTGAGTACAAACTTTAGGTTGGCTTGAGAAAGCCTAGCATAATGTTTGAAGTAGTTGTAAAAGTTTGAAGATTTACGGTTTCTAATTTGATGTAATTATAAGTAGTAGTTTTCAAAGTTCAAAGTTTAGAGATTATAAAACCATTCAGTCTATCAAATAGATAGATAGATAGATAGATAGATAGATAGATAGATATTGACCCTCAGATAGATAGATAGATAGATAGATATTGACCCTCAGATAGATAGATAGATAGATAGATGATAGATAGATAGATAGATAGATAGATAGATATTGACCCTCAGATAGATAGATAGATAGATAGTTATTGACCATCAGATAGATAGATAGATAGATAGATAGATAGTTATTGACCATCAGATAGATAGATAGATAGATAGATAGATAGATAGATAGATAGATAGATAGATAGATAGATAGATAGATATTGACCATTAGATAGATAGATAGATAGATAGATAGATAGATAGATAGATAGATAGATATTGATCCTCAGATAGATAGATAGATATTGACCCTCAGATAGATAGATAGATAGATAGATAGAAAGATAGAAAGATAGAAAGATAGATTGATAGTCATTGACCCTTAGATAGATAGATAGATAGATATTGACCGTCAGATAAATAGATAGATAGATAGTCATTGACCCTGAGATATAGATAGATAGAGTATGAACCACAGATAGATAGATAGATAGATAGATAGATAGATAGATAGTTATTGACCCGCAGATAGTTAGATAGATAGATAGATAGATATTGACCATCAGATAGATAGATAGATAGATAGATAGATAGATAGATAGTCATTGACTCTTAGATAGATAGATAGATATTGACCGTCAGATATATAGATAGACAGATAGTCATTGACCCTGAGATATAGATAGATAGAGTATGACCCACAGATAGATAGATAGATAGTTATTGACCCGCAGATAGTTAGATAGATAGATAGATAGATATTGACCCTCAGATAGATAGATAGATAGATAGATATTGACCCTCAGATAGATAGATAGATAGATAGATAGATAGATAGATAGAGTATGACCCATAGATAGATAGATAGATAGATAGATAGATAGATAGATATTGACCCTCAGATAGATAGATAGATAGATAGATAGATAGATAGATAGATAGATAGATAGATATTGACCATTAGATAGATAGATAGATAGATAGATAGATAGATAGATAGATATTGATCCTCAGATAGATAGATAGATATTGACCCTCAGATAGATAGATAGATAGATAGAAAGATAGAAAGATAGAAAGATAGATTGATAGTCATTGACCCTTAGATAGATAGATAGATATTGACCGTCAGATAAATAGATAGATAGATAGTCATTGACCCTGAGATATAGATAGATAGAGTATGAACCACAGATAGATAGATAGATAGATAGATAGATAGTTATTGACCCGCAGATAGTTAGATAGATAGATATTGACCATCAGATAGATAGATAGATAGATAGATAGATAGATAGATAGTCATTGACTCTTAGATAGATAGATAGATATTGACCGTCAGATATATAAATAGACAGATAGTCATTGACCCTGAGATATAGATAGATAGAGTATGACCCACAGATAGATAGATAGATAGTTATTGACCCGCAGATAGTTAGATAGATAGATAGATAGATATTGACCCTCAGATAGATAGATAGATAGATAGATATTGACCCTCAGATAGATAGATAGATAGATAGATAGATAGATAGATAGATAGATTGAGTATGACCCATAGATAGATAGATAGATAGATAGATAGATAGTTATTGACCCTCAGATAGATAGATAGATAGATAGATAGTTATTGACCATCAGATAGATAGATAGATAGATAGATAGATAGATAGATAGATAGATAGTTATTGACCATCAGATAGATATATATATAGATAGATAGATAGATAGATAGATAGATAGATAGATAGATAGATAGATATTGATCCTCAGATAGATAGATAGATATTGACCCTCAGATAGATAGATAGATAGATAGATAGATAGATAGAAAGATAGAAAGATAGATTGATAGTCATTGACCATTAGATAGATAGATAGATATTGACCGTCAGATATATAGATAGATAGATAGTCATTGACCCTGAGATATAGATAGATAGAGTATGAACCACAGATAGATAGATAGATAGATAGTTATTGACCCGCAGATAGTTAGATAGATAGATAGATAGATATTGACCCTCAGATAGATAGATAGATAGATAGATAGATAGATAGATAGATAGTCATTGACTCTTAGATAGATAGATAGATAGATATTGACCGTCAGATATATAGATAGACAGATAGTCATTGACCCTGAGATATAGATAGATAGAGTATGACCCACAGATAGATAGATAGATAGATAGTTATTGACCCGCAGATAGTTAGATAGATAGATAGATAGATATTGACCCTCAGATAGATAGATAGATAGATAGATATTGACCATCAGAAAGATAGATAGATAGATAGATAGATAGACAGATAGACAGATAGATATATCATTTTTACTTGGTTGCTAGGGTAACCCAATCTGGTTGCTAGGCAGTTTCCAGGGTGATCCTTATCAAGCCTCCTTTTCATTCTGAGTGAATAAAGTCAACCCGGAAGTCTCTATGATTTTCTGTTGCATAGATATGTGATTTGTTACTTGGTTGCTAGGGTAACCATATCTGGTTGATAGGCAGTTACCAGAGTGATATATATCAAGGCTACTTTCCATCTTGAGTAAAATAAGTGAAACAGGAAGTCTCTACGATTTTCTGGTGCAGAGTTATGTGATTTGTTACTTGGTTGCTAGGGTAAGCCCTTGTCGTTGCTAAGCAGTTACCAGAGTGATACTTATCAAGCCTCCTTTCCATCCTGAGTGAATTATGTCAACCCAGAAGTCTCTACGATTTTCTGGTGCAGAGATATGTGATTTGTTAGTTGGTTGCTAGGGTAACCCCATCTGGTTGCTAGGCAGTTACTAAGGTGATACTCATAAGGCTCCTTGAAATCCTGTGTGAAATATGTCAACCCCTAAGTCTCTACGATGTTCTGGTTCAAAGATATGTGATTTGTTACTTGGTTGCTAGGGTAACCTCATCTGGTTGCTAGGCAGTTACCAGAGGGATACATATCAAGGCTACTTTCCATCCTGAGTGAAATAAGTGAAACAGGAAGTCTCTATGATTTTCTGGTGCAGAGATATGTGATTTGTTACTTGGTTGCTAGGGTAAACACATCTGGTTGCTAGGCAGTTACCAAAGTGATACTCATAAGGCTCCTTGCAATCCTGTGTGAAATATGTCAACCCCTAAGTCTCTACGATGTTCTGGTTCAAAGATATGTGATTTGTTACTTGGTTGCTAAGGTAACCCTGTCTGGTTGCTATGCAGTTACCAGAGTGATACATATCAAGGCTACTTTCCATCCTGAGTGAAATAAGTGAAACAGGTAGTCTCTACGATTTTCTGGTGCAGAGATATGTGATTTGTTACTTGGTTGCTAGGGTATCCCCGTCTGGTTGCTAGGCAGTTACCAGAGTGATACATATCAAGGCTACTTTCCATCCTGAGTGAATAAAGTCAACCCGGAAGTCTCTATGATTTTCTGTTGCAGAGATATGTGATTTGTTACTTGGTTGCTAGGGTAATCACATCTGGTTGCTAGGCAGTTACCAGAGTGATACATATCAAGGCTACTTTCCATCCTGAGTGAAATAAGTCAACCCGGAAGTCTCTCTGATTTTCTGTTGCAGAGATATGTGATTTGTTACTTGGTTGCTAGGGTAATCACATCTGGTTGCTAGGCAGTTACCAGAGTGATACATATCAAGGCTACTTTCCATCCTGAGTGAAATAAGTCAACCCGGAAGTCTCTCTGATTTTCTGGTGCAGAGATATGTGATTTGTTACTTGGTTGCTAGGGTAATCACATCTGGTTGCTAGGCAGTTACCAGAGTGATACATATCAAGGCTACTTTCCATCCTGAGTGAAATAAGTGAAACAGGAAGTCTGTATGATTTTCTGGTGCAGAAATATGTGATTTGTTATTTGGTTGCTAGGGTAACCCTGTCTGGTTGCTATGCAGTTACCAGGGTGATACTTATCAAGCCTCCTTTCCATACTGAGTGAATCAAGTCAACCTGGAAGCTACTATACTGTGGCTATGAAGATTTTAGGTCATTACTTATTGGCTGCTTGATAAAAGAAATCCTCTGAGGGAGAGAGAGAGGGAGAGACGCAGGGCTGACAGGCCCTTTTTTGTCTGTGTGTGTGAAAACGGCAGTTGGGATTTAAATTTCTGAACATTCCGCAATGTTAATCAATGGGAGTTTTTCCGAGTTTTGATCGTCATTTTTAGGAAAACCGTAAGTCCGATCAGTTAGAAAAGATATAGCACACTATTCGGGATTAGTCTGAAGGTCTGTGCCGAGTTTGGTGCATGTAGCTTAAAAGCTCTAGGAGGAGTTACATTTAGAAATTTAGTCTCAGAAGAATAATAATTATAACTAGATTAAAAAGTTTGAGTACAAACTTTAGGTTGGCTTGAGAAAGCCTAGCATAAAGTTTGAAGTAGTTGTAAAAGTTTGAAGATTTACGGTTTCTAGTTTGATGTAATTATAAGTAGTAGTTTTCAAAGTTCAAAGTTTAGAGATTATAAAACCATTCAGTCTATCAAATAGATTAGATAGATAGATATATAGATAGATAGATAGATAGATAGATAGATAGATAGATAGATAGGTAGAGTATGACCCACAGATAGATAGATAGATAGATAGATAGATAGATAGATATTGACCATCAGATAGATAGATCGATAGATAGATAGATAGATAGATAGATAGATAGAGTATGACCCACAGATAGATAGATAGATAGATAGATAGATAGATAGATAGATATTGACCCTCAGATAGATAGATAGATAGATAGATAGATAGATAGAGTATGACCCACAGATAGATAGATAGATAGATATTGACCATCAGATAGATAGATCGATAGATAGATAGATAGAGTATGACCCACAGATAGATAGATAGATAGATAGATAGATAGATAGATAGATAGATAGAGTATGACCCACAGATAGATAGATAGATAGATAGATAGATAGATAGATAGATATTGACCATCAGATAGATAGATAGAGTTATTGACCATCAGATAGACAGATAGATAGATAGATAGATAGATAGATAGATAGATAGATAGATAGATATTGATCCTCAGATAGATAGATAGATATTGACCCTCAGATAGATAGATAGATAGTCATTGACCCTTAGATAGATAGATAGATATTGACCGTCAGATCTATATAGGTAGATAGATAGTCATAGACCCTGAGATATAGATAGATAGAGTATGACCCACAGATAGATAGATAGATAGTTATTGACCCTCAGATAGATAGATAGATAGATAGATAGATAGATAGATAGATAGATAGATAGATATTGACCCTCAGATAGATAGATAGATAGATAGATAGATAGATATTGACCCTCAGATAGATAGATAGATAGATAGATATTGACCCTCAGATAGATAGATAGATAGATAGATAGATAGATAGATATTGACCCTCAGATAGATAGATAGATAGATAGATAGATAGATATTGACCCTCAGATAGATAGATAGATAGATAGATAGATAGATATTAACCCTCAGATAGATAGACAGTTCGAAAGATAGATATAGATAGACTGATAAATAGACAGACAGACAGACAGATAGATAGATAGATCCTTGCTACCCTGAGTCCCATGAACAAAACCAGAAGTCTTTATGTTGTTCTGGTGCAGAGATATGTAATTTGTTACTTGGTTGCTATGGTAACCCCATCTGGTTGCTAGGCAGTTACCAGAGTAATACATATCAAGGCTACTTTCCATCATGAGTGAAATAAGTCAACCCGGAAGTCTCTACGATTTTCTGTTAAATAGATATGTGATTTGTTACTTGGTTGCTAGGCTATCCCCATCTGGTTGCTAGGCAGTTACCAAAGTGTTACTCATAAGGCTCCTTGCAATCCTGTGTGAAATATGTCAACCAATAAGTCTCTACGAAGTTTTGGTTCAAAGATATGTGATTTATTACTTGGTTGCTAGGGTAACCCTGTCTGGTTGCTATGCAGTTACCAGGGTGATAACTTGTCAAGCCTCCTTTCCATCCTGAGTGAATAAAGTCAACCCGCAAGTCTGTATGATTTTCTGGTGCAGAGATATGTGATTTGTTATTTGGTTGCTAGGGTAACCCTGTCTGGTTGCTATGCAGTTACCAGGGTGATACTTATCAAGCCTCCTTTCCATCCTGAGTGAATTAAGTCAACCCAGATGTCTCTACGATTTTCTGGTGCAGAAATATATGATTTGTTATTTGGTTGCTAGGGTAACCCATCTGGTTGCTAGGCAGTTACCAGAGTGATGCATATCAAGGCTACTTTCCATCCTGTGTGAAATATGTCAACCCCTAAGTCTCTACGATGTTCTGGTTCAAAGATATGTGATTTGTTACTTGGTTGCTAGGGTAACCACATCTGGTTGCTATGCAGTTACCAGAGTGATACATATCAAGCCTACTTTCCATCCTGAGTGAAATAAGTGAAACAGGAAGTCTCTATGATTTTCTGTTGCAGAGATATGTGATTTGTTACTTGGTTGCTAGGGTAACCACATACGGTTGCTAGGCAGTTACCAGAGTGATACATATCAAGGCTACTTTCCATCCTGAGTGAAATAAGTGAAACAGGAAGTCTCTACGATTTTCTGGTGCAGAGATATGTGATTTGTTACTTGGTTGCTAGGGTAATCACATCTGGTTGCTAGGCAGTTATCAGAGTGATACATATCAAGGCTACTTTCCATCCTGAGTGAAATAAGTCAACCCGGAAGTCTCTCTGATTTTCTGTTGCAGAGATTTGTGATTTGTTACTTGGTTGCTAGGGTAATCACATCTGGTTGCTAGGCAGTTACCAGAGTGATACATATCAAGGCTACTTTCCATCCTGAGTGAAATAAGTGAAACAGGAAGTCTCTACGATTTTCTGGTGCAGATATATGTGATTTGTTACTTGGTTGCTAGGGTAACCCCATTTGGTTGCTAGGCAGTTACCAGAGTGATACATATCAAGGCTACTTTCCATCCTGAGTGAATCAAGTCAATCCGGAAGTCTCTATGATTTTCTGATGCAGAGATATGTGATTTGTTACTTGGTTGCTAGGGTAATCACATCTGGTTGCTAGGCAGTTACCAGAGTGATACATATCAAGGCTACTTTCCATCCTGAGTGAAATAAGTCAACCCGGAAGTCTCTCTGATTTTCTGTTGCAGAGATATGTGATTTGTTACTTGGTTGCTAGGGTAATCACATCTGGTTGCTAGGCAGTTACCAGAGTGATACATATCAAGGCTACTTTCCATCCTGAGTGAAATAAGTGAAACAGGAAGTCTCTACGATTTTCTGGTGCAGATATATGTGATTTGTTACTTGGTTGCTAGGGTAACCCCGTCTGGTTGCTAGGCAGTTACCAGAGTGATACATATCAAGGCTACTTTCCATCCTGAGTGAAATAAGTCAACCCGGAAGTCTCTCTGATTTTCTGTTGCAGAGATATGTGATTTGTTACTTGGTTGCTAGGGTAATCACATCTGGTTGCTAGGCAGTTACCAGAGTGATACATATCAAGGCTACTTTCCATCCTGAGTGAAATAAGTGAAACAGGAAGTCTCTACGATTTTCTGGTGCAGAGATATGTAATTTGTTAGTTGGTTGCTAGGGTAACCCCATCTGGTTGCTAGGCAGTTACCAGGGTGATACTTATCAAGCCTCCTTTCCATACTGAGTGAATCAAGTCAACCTGGAAGCTACTATACTGTGGCTATGAAGATTTTAGGTCATTACTTATTGGCTGCTTGATAAAAGAAATCCTCTGAGGGAGAGAGAGAGGGAGAGACGCAGGGCTGACAGGCCCTTTTTTGCCTGTGTGTGTGAAAACGTCAGTTGGGATTTAAATTTCTGAACATTCCGCAATGTTAATCAATGGGAGTTTTTCCGAGTTTTGATCGTCATTTTTAGGAAAACCGTAAGTCCGATCAGTTAGAAAAGATATAGCACACTATTCGGGATTAGTCTGAAGGTCTGTGCCGAGTTTGGTGCATGTAGCTTAAAAGCTCTAGGAGGAGTTACATTTAGAAATTTAGTCTCAGAATAATAATAATAATAATAATAAGTTTAAATAGGATTTCAGTAAGTTGGCTTTCTCAAGCCAACCTAACTAGATTAAAAAGTTTGAGTACAAACTTTAGGTTGGCTTGAGAAAGCCTAGCATAAAGTTTGAAGTAGTTGTAAAAGTTTGAAGATTTAAGGTTTTTAGTTTGATGTAATTATAAGTAGTAGTTTTCAAAGTTCAAAGTTTAGAGATTATAAAACCATTCAGTCTATCAAATAGATAGATAGATAGATAGATAGATAGATAGATAGATAGATAGATAGATAGATATTGACCATCAGATAGATAGATAGACAGATAGACAGATAGAGTATGACCCACAGATAGATAGATAGATAGATAGATAGATAGATAGATAGATATTGACCATCAGATAGATAGATAGATAGATACATAGATAGATATTTACCCTCAGATAGATAGATAGATAGATAGATAGATAGATAGATAGATAGATATTGACCCTCAGATAGATAGATAGACAGATAGATAGATAGAGTATGACCCACAGATAGATAGATAGATAGATAGATAGATAGATAGATAGATATTGACCCTCAGATAGATAGATAGATAGATAGATAGATAGATAGATAGATAGATAGATATTGATCCTCAGATAGATAGATAGATAGATAGATAGATAGATAGATAGATAGATAGATAGATAGTCATTGACCCTTAGATAGATAGATAGATAGATAGATAGATAGATAGATAGATAGATAGATAGAGTATGACCCACAGATAGATAGATAGATAGATAGATAGTTATTGACCCTCAGATAGATAGATAGATAGATAGATAGATAGATAGATAGATAGATAGATATTGACCCTCAGAAAGATAGATAGATAGATAGATAGAGTATGACCCACAGATAGATAGATAGATAGATAGATAGATAGATAGATAGATAGATAGATAGATAGATAGACAGATAGATAGATAGATAGATAGATAGATAGATAGATAGATAGATAGTCATTGACCCTTAGATAGATAGATAGATAGATAGATAGATAGATAAATAGATAGAGTATGACCCACAGATAGATAGATAGATAGATAGATAGATAGATAGATAGATAGATAGAGTATGACCCACAGATAGATAGATAGATATTGACCCTCAGATAGATAGATAGATAGATAGACAGATAGATATTGACCCTCAGAAAGATAGATAGATAGACAGATAGATAGATATATTATTTTTTACTTGGTTGCTAGGGTAACCCAATCTGGTTGCTAGGCAGTTTCCAGGGTGATCCTTATCAAGCCTCCTTTTCATTCTGAGTGAATAAAGTCAACCTGGAAGTCTCTACGATTTTCTTTTGCATAGATATGTGATTTGTTACTTGGTTGCTAGGGTAACCATATCTGGTTGATAGGCAGTTACCAGAGTGATACATATCAAGGCTACTTTCCATTCTGAGTGAAATAATTCAAACAGGAAGTGTATACGATTTTCTGGTGCAGAGATATGTGATTTGTTACTTGGTTGCTAGGGTAACCCCATCTGGTTGCTAGGCAGTTACCAACGTGTTACTCATAAGGCTCCTTGCAATCCTGTGTGAAATATGTCAACCCCTAAGTCTTTATGATTTTCTGGTTCAAAGATATGTGATTTGTTACTTGGTTGCTAGGGTAACCACATCTGGTTGCTATGCAGTTACCAACGTGTTACTCATAAGGCTCCTTGCAATCCTGTGTGAAATATGTCAACCCCTAAGTCTTTATGATTTTCTGGTTCAAAGATATGTTATTTGTTACTTGGTTGCTAGGGTAACCCCATCTGGTTGCTATGCAGTTACCAGGGTGATACTTATCAAGCCTCCTTTCCATCCTGAGTGAATTATGTCAACCCGGAAGTCTCTACGATTTTCTGTTGCAGAGATATGTGATTTGTTACATGGTTGCTAGGGTAACCGCATCTGGTTGCTAGGCAGTTACCAGAGTGATACATATCAAGGCTACTTTCCATCCTGAGTGAAATAAGTGAAACAGGAAGTCTCTACGATTTTCTGGTGCAGAGATATGTGATTTGTTACTTGGTTGCTAGGGTAAACACATCTGGTTGCTAGGCAGTTACCAAAGTGATACTCATAAGGCTCCTTGCAATCCTGTGTGAAATATGTCAACCCCTAAGTCTCTATGATGTTCTGGTTCAAAGATATGTGATTTGTTACTTGGTTGCTAGGGTAACCCCGTCTGGTTGCTAGTTAGTTACCAAAGTGATACTCATAAGGCTCCTTGCAATCCTGAGTGAAATATGTGAAACAGGAAGTCTCTACGATGTTCTGGTTCAAATATATATGATTTGTTACTTGGTTGCTAGGGTAACCATATCTGGTTGCTAGGCAGTTACCAGAGTGATACATATCAAGGCTACTTTCCATCCTGAGTGAATAAAGTCAACCCGGAAGTCTCTATGATTTTCTGTTGCAGAGATATGTGATTTGTTACTTGGTTGCTAGGGTAATCACATCTGGTTGCTAGGCAGTTACCAGAGTGATACATATCAAGGCTACTTTCCATCCTGAGTGAAATAAGTGAAACAGGACGTCAGTATGATTTTCTGGTGCAGAGATATGTGATTTGTTACTTGGTTGCTAGGGTAACCCCATCTGGTTGCTAGGCAGTTCCCAGAGTGATACATATCAAGGCTACTTTCCATCCTGAGTGAAATAAGTGAAACAGGAAGTCTGTATGATTTTCTGGTGCAGAAATATGTGATTTGTTATTTGGTTGCTAGGGTAACCCTGTCTGGTTGCTATGCAGTTACCAGGGTGATACTTATCAAGCCTCCTTTCCATACTGAGTGAACAAAGTCAACCTGGAAGCTACTATACTGTGGCTATGAAGATTTTAGGTCATTACTTATTGGCTGCTTGATAAAATAAATCCTCTGAGGGAGAGAGAGAGGGAGAGACGCAGGGCTGACAGGCCCTTTTTTGT
This sequence comes from Moxostoma hubbsi, assembly GCA_032164185.1. Taxonomy (NCBI): domain Eukaryota; kingdom Metazoa; phylum Chordata; class Actinopteri; order Cypriniformes; family Catostomidae; genus Moxostoma; species Moxostoma hubbsi. The sequence continues at coordinate 1,214,685 of JAVLUX010000196.1, read as the reverse complement.
CTGTGTGTGTGAAAACGTCAGTTGGGATTTAAATTTCTGAACATTCCGCAATGTTAAGTCAATGGGAGTTTTTCCGAGTTTTGATCGTCATTTTTAGGAAAACCGTAAGTCCAATCAGTTAGAAAAGATATAGCACACTATTCGGGATTAGTCTGAAGGTCTGTGCCGAGTTTGGTGCATGTAGCTTAAAAGCTCTAGGAGGAGTTAGATTTAGAAATTTAGTCTCAGAAGAATAATAATAATATTAAGTTTAAATAGGATTTCAGTAAGTTGGCTTTCTCAAGCCAACCTAACTAGATTGAAAAGTTTGAGTACAAACTTTAGGTTGGCTTGAGAAAGCCTAGCATAAAGTTTGAAGTAGTTGTAAAAGTTTGAAGATTTACGGTTTCTAGTTTGATGTAATTATAAGTAGTAGTTTTCAAAGTTCAAAGGTTAGAGATTATAAAACCATTCAGTCTATCAAATAGATTAGATAGATAGATAGATAGATAGATAGATAGATAGATAGATAGATAGATAGATAGATAGATATTGACCCTCAGATAGATAGATAGATAGATAGATAGATAGATAGATAGAGTATGACCCACAGATAGATAGATAGATAGATAGATAGATAGATATTGACCCTCAGATAGATAGATAGATAGATAGATAGATAGATAGATAGATAGATAGATAGATAGAGTCTGACCCACAGATAGATAGATAGATAGATAGATATTGACCGTCAGATATATAGATAGATAGATAGTCATTGACCCTGAGATATAGATAGATAGAGTATGACCCACAGATAGATAGATAGATAGATAGTTATTGACCCGCAGATAGTTAGATAGATAGATAGATAGATAGATATTGACCCTCAGATAGATAGATAGATAGATAGATATTGACCCTCAGAAAGATAAATAGATAGATAGATAGATAGATAGATAGATAGATAGATAGATAGCTAGACAGATAGATATATCATTTTTTACTTGGGTGCTAGGGTAACCCAATCTGGTTGCTAGGCATTTTCCAGGGTGATCCTTATCAAGCCTCCTTTTCATTCTGAGTGAATAAAGTCAACCCGGAAGTCTCTATGATTTTCTGTTGCATAGATACGTGATTTGTTACTTGGTTTCTAGGGTAACCATATCTGGTTGATAGGCAGTTACCAGAGTGATATATATCAAGGCTACTTTCCATCTTGAGTAAAATAAGTGAAACAGGAAGTCTCTACGATTTTCTGGTGCAGAGTTATGTGATTTGTTACTTGGTTGCTAGGGTAAGCACTTGTCGTTGCTAGGCAGTTACCAGAGTGATACTTTTCAAGAACCTTGCTATCCTGAGTGAAATAATTCAAACAGGAAGTCTCTACGATTTTCTGGTGAAGAGATATATTATTTGTTACTTGGTTGCTAGGGTAACCCCATCTGGTTGCTATGCAGTTACCAGGGTGATACTTATCAAGCCTCCTTTCCATCCTGAGTGAATTATGTCAACCCGGAAGTCTCTACGATTTTCTGTTGCAGAGATATGTGATTTGTTACTTGGTTGCTAGGGTATCCCTGTCTGGTTGCTATGCAGTTACCAGGGTGATACTTATCAAGCCTCCTTTCCATCCTGAGTGAAATAAGTGAAACATGAAGTCTCTACGATTTTCTGCTGCAGAGATATGTGATTTGTTAGTTGGTTGCTAGGGTAACCCCATCTGGTTGCTAGGCAGTTACCAAGTTGATACTCATAAGGCTCCTTGCAATCCTGTGTGAAATATGTCAACCCCTAAGTCTCTACGATGTTCTGGTTCAAAGATATGTGATTTGTTACTTGGTTGCTAGGGTAACCGCATCTGGTTGCTAGGCAGTTACCAGAGGGATACATATCAAGGCTACTTTCCATCCTGAGTGAAATAAGTGAAACAGGAAGTCTCTATGATTTTCTGGTGCAGAGATATGTGATTTGTTACTTGGTTGCTAGGGTAAACACATCTGGTTGCTAGGGAGTTACCAAAGTGATACTCATAAGGCTCCTTGCAATCCTGTGTGAAATATGTCAACCCCTAAGTCTCTACGATGTTCTGGTTCAAAGATATGTGATTTGTTACTTGGTTGCTAAGGTAGCCCAGTCTGGTTGCTATGCAGTTACCAGAGTGATACATATCAAGGCTAATTTCCATCCTGAGTGAAATAAGTGAAACAGGTAGTCTCTACGATTTTCTGGTGCAGAGATATGTGATTTGTTACTTGGTTGCTAGGGTAACCCCGTCTGGTTGCTAGGCAGTTACCAGAGTGATACATATCAAGGCTACTTTCCATCCTGAGTGAATAAAGTCAACCCGGAAGTCTCTATGATTTTCTGTTGCAGAGATATGTGATTTGTTACTTGGTTGATAGGGTAATCACATCTGGTTGCTAGGCAGTTACCAGAGTGATACATATCAAGGCTACTTTCCATCCTGAGTGAAATAAGTCAACCCGGAAGTCTCTCTGATTTTCTGTTGCAGAGATATGTGATTTGTTACTTGGTTGCTAGGGTAATCACATCTGGTTGCTAGGCAGTTACCAGAGTGATACATATCAAGGCTACTTTCCATCCTGAGTGAAATAAGTGAAACAGGAAGTCTCTATGATTTTCTGGTGCAGAGATATGTGATTTGTTACTTGGTTGCTAGGGTAAACACATCTGGTTGCTAGGGAGTTACCAAAGTGATACTCATAAGGCTCCTTGCAATCCTGTGTGAAATATGTCAACCCCTAAGTCTCTACGATGTTCTGGTTCAAAGATATGTGATTTGTTACTTGGTTGCTAAGGTAACCCTGTCTGGTTGCTATGCAGTTACCAGAGTGATACATATCAAGGCTACTTTCCATCCTGAGTGAAATAAGTGAAACAGGTAGTCTCTACGATTTTCTGGTGCAGAGATATGTGATTTGTTACTTGGTTGCTAGGGTAACCCCGTCTGGTTGCTAGGCAGTTACCAGAGTGATACATATCAAGGCTACTTTCCATCCTGAGTGAATAAAGTCAACCCGGAAGTCTCTATGATTTTCTGTTGCAGAGATATGTGATTTGTTACTTGGTTGCTAGGGTAACCCCGTCTGGTTGCTAGGCAGTTACCAGAGTGATACATATCAAGGCTACTTTCCATCCTGAGTGAATAAAGTCAACCCGGAAGTCTCTCTGATTTTCTGTTGCAGAGATATGTGATTTGTTACTTGGTTGCTAGGGTAATCACATCTGGTTGCTAGGCAGTTACCAGAGTGATACATATCAAGGCTACTTTCCATCCTGAGTGAAATAAGTGAAACAGGAAGTCTGTATGATTTTCTGGTGCAGAGATATGTGATTTGCTATTTGGTTGCTAGGGTAACCCTGTCTGGTTGCTATGCAGTTACCAGGGTGATACTTATCAAGCCTCCTTTCCATACTGAGTGAATCAAGTCAACCTGGAAGCTACTATACTGTGGCTATGAAGATTTTAGGTCATTACTTATTGGCTGCTTGATAAAAGAAATCCTCTGTGGGAGAGAGAGAGGGAGACGCAGGGCTGACAGGCCCTTTTTTGTCTGTGTGTGTGAAAACATCAGTTGGGATTTAAATTTCTGAACATTCCGCAATGTTAAGTCAATGGGAGTTTTTCCGAGTTTTGATCGTCATTTTTAGGAAAACCGTAAGTCCGATCAGTTAGAAAAGATATAGCACACTATTCGGGATTAGTCTGAAGGTCTGTGCCGAGTTTGGTGCATGTAGCTTAAAAGCTCTAGGAGGAGTTAGATTTAGAAATTTAGTCTCAGAAGAATAATAATAATAACTAGAATGTACATTTCCTGAAGAAAATGTGAGTGGTGCTTGCCGTGGCAAAATTTCTTACCACAATGTCCCACCTACTGCCCAAAGTTGAAAGAGGCCACACCCATGACAGTAGGATGTTCTGGTGCAGAGATATTGGTGTTGTTCCATGGTTGCTAGGGAAACCCATCTGGTTGATATGCAGTTACTAAGGTGACAGCCACCAATGCTACTTGCCATCCTGAGTAAAATAAGTCTACCCGGAAGTCTCTATGATTTTCTAGTACAGAGATATGTGATTTGATACTTGGTTGCTAGGGTTACCCCATCTGGTTGCTAGGCAGTTAACAAGGGGCAAGCCAACAATGCTCCTTGCCATCCTGAATGAAATATGTCAACCCGGAATCTCTACAGTTTTCTTGTTCAGAGATATGTGATTTGTTTCTTGGTTGCTAGGGTAACCCCATCTGGTTGCTAGGCAGTTACCAAGTCGACAGCCAACAATGCTCCTTGCCATCCTGAGTGAAATAAGTCAACCCGGAAGTCTCTGTGATTTTCTAGTACAGAGATATGTGATTTGTTTCTTGGTTGCTAGGGTAACCCCATCTGGTTGCTAGGCAGTTACCAAGGTGACAGCCAACAATGCTCCTTGCCATCCTGAGTGAAATAAGTCAACTCGGATGTCTCTGTGATTTTCTAGTACAGAGATATGTGATTTGTTTCTTGGTTGCTAGGGTAACCCCATCTGGTTGCTAGGCAGTTACCAAGGTGACAGCCAACAATTCTCCTTGCCATCCTGTGTGAAATAAGTCAACCCGGAAGTGTCTGTGATTTTCTTGTGCAAAGATATGAGATTTGTTACTTGGTTGCTATGGTAAACCCTTCTGGTTGCTAGGCAGTTACCAGGGTGATATTTATCAAGTCTACTTTCCATCCTGATTGAAATAAGTCAACCTGAAAGTCTCTACGACAATCTGATACTAAGATACACATCTTAGTGATTTTGAATGGATGTCAATGGTGTTTTGTTGCTAGGGTGCTTTAAATGGTTGCTAAGGCATGGCTAAGTAGTTCACATGATGAAAGCTGAAGACTGATTACTCACCCAATTAAAACAAAGCAACTATCATGTCTCTAGGACATTCTGATCTGAAGATATCTTACTGTAATTGAAATCAGTAAATGTGGTTGCTAGGGTGCTCTAAATTGTTACTAGGGAGTGGCTTGGCAGCTGCCAATGATGAATCTCCAAAGGCTGCTTGTCAGTATGAATGATATAAACCAACTCCCATGCCTCTGTGACATTCAGAATGGAAGATATCTCTCTTTGGATTTTGGTTGCTTAGGTGCTCGAAAATGGTTGCTAGGGAGGGTCTAGGAAGTGTTGAGGGGATTCATGATTGGCTGTTTTACTGCCCCAAGTCAAACGAGACCACCATCGTGTTTCTATGATAATTCAGTCCGGAGATATCCCTTTGATCTCTTTCAGTGGAAGTCTATGGGACTTATTGCTAAGGTGCTCTAAATGGTTGCTAGGGTGTGGCTTGATAGCTTCACAGTGATCCTGAGAGACTGATTGGTCGTCTGAGTAAAATGAGCCCGCCCCCTTGTCTCTAAGACACTGTGATCCAGAGTTATGTTCAATACAAAATCTACCATTGACTTAACATTGGGGCAAATTTGGGCAGCTCCTGCCCCCCAGGGGTGCAACTTTTACCCCATTGTGAGGTTTGTTCTCACAGAGCCTGTCAGCCTCTTCAAATGTGGTAAATCACACGTCTGTGTGAAATCCTCGCTCTGAGCTATGACTCGTCAAAGTTTGGCGCAATGTTAAGTCAATGGGATTTTTTGCCCAATTTTTTGCCCCTGGGGCAAATACCGTACCCCCGATCGCTTATAAAAGTCATAGTACACCATTGTCAAATAATCCGCACGATTTGACGCCTCATTCGTGGGTCTGTGACCAAAAAATTTTGCAAAAAATTCCATTGACTTACATTGGGGCAACTTTGGGCAGCTCCTGCCCCCCAGGGGTAAAACTTTTACCCCATTGTGAGGTATGTTCTCACAGAGCCTGTCAGCCTCTTCAAATGTGGTAAATCACACGTCTCTGCGAAATCCTCGCTCTGAGCTATGACTCGTCAAAGTTCGGCTCAATGTTAAGTCAATGGGATTTTTTGCCCAATTTTTTGCCCCTGGGGCAAATACCGTACCCCCGATCGCTTATAAAAGTCATAGCACACCTCTCCTCAATGAGCCGCACGATTTGACACCTCATTCATGGGTCTACGCCAAAAGGTGCGTGACGAGTTAGGCGCCGAAGTTTTGTACGGAAGAAGAAGAAGAAGAAGAAGAAGAAGAAAAATAAGTATGTGAGATTACAATAGTGTTGCTTTGCAAGCACCACTAATAATAAGTTTAAATAGGATTTCAGTAAGTTGGCTTTCTCAAGCCAACCTAACTAGAATGTACATTTCCTGAAGAAAATGTGAGTGGTGCTTGCCGTGGCAAAACTCGTCAAATAGCATTTTCTAACTTGTTTCTAAGCACAAAAATAAAGGTCATAGAATGTTGCTAACACGTATTTTTCATGATGGTAACACGTTTTTAGAATGTTTTAGCACTTCGCTAGGTGAAGCTAGCATGTGTTAGCATGATACTAGCACGTTTTTAGCATGTTTTAGCACTTTGTTTGGCAATGCTAACATGTGTTAGCATAATGCTAGCACGTTTTTAACATGTTTTAGCAATCCCCTAAGCAATGCTAACATGCATTAGCATAATGCTAGCACGTTTTAACATGTTTTAGCACTTTGCTAGGCAATGCCAGCACGTGTTAGCATGATGCTAGCACGTTTTTAGCATGTTTTAACACTTCGCTAGGCAATACTAGCATGTGTTAGCATGTTGTTAGCACGTTTTTAGCATGTTTTAGCATTTCGCTAGGCGATGCCAACATGTGTTAGCATGATGCTAGCACATTTTTAGCATGTTTTAGTACTTCGCTATGCGATACTAGTATGTGTTAGCATGATGCTAGCACATTTTTAGCATGTTTTAGGGTGTGGCTATGAAGATTTTTATTGACTGCTTGATAAAAGAAATCCTCTGAGGGAGAGAGAGAGAGAGAGAGAGACGCAGGGCTGACAGGCCCTTTTTTGTCTGTGTGTGTGAAAAAGTCAGTTGGGATTTAAATTTCTGAACATTCCGCAATGTAAAGTCAATGGGATTTTTTTGGCCGCTTTTTCGTCCGCTGTTCGAACATCGTACACCCGATCGCTTAGAAAAGATATAGCACACCTCTCCTCAATGAGCCGCACGATTTGATGCCTCACTCAGGGGTCTGTGACAAAAGCTGCAGGAGGAGTAGCGCGCCAAACTTTGTGTGGAAAAATAATAATAATTATAATAATAAAAATAATAAGTATGCAAGAGAACAATAGTGATGCTTTGCCTATGGCAAGCACCACTAACTAGATTAAAAAGTTTGAGTACAAACTTTAGGTTGGCTTGAGAAAGCCTAGCATAAAGTTTGAAGTAGTTGTAAAAGTTTGAAGATTTAAGGTTTTTAGTTTGATGTAATTATAAGTAGTAGTTTTCAAAGTTCAAAGTTTAGAGATTATAAAACCATTCAGTCTATCAAATAGATTAGATAGATAGATAGATAGATAGATAGATAGATAGATAGATAGATAGTTATTGACCCTCAAATAGATAGATAGATAGATAGATAGATAGATAGATAGATAGATAGATAGATAGATATTGACCCTTAGATAGATAGATATTGATCCTCAGATAGATAGATAGATAGATAGATATTGACCCTCAGATAGATAGATAGATAGATAGATAGATAGATAGATAGTTATTGACCCTCAGATAGATAGATAGATAGATAGATAGATAGAGTGTGACCCACAGATAGATAGATAGATATTGACCCTCAGATAGATAGATAGATAGATAGATAGATAATGACCCTCAGATAGATAGATAGATAGATAGATAGATAGATAGACAGACAGATAGATAGATATTGACCCTCAGAAAGATAGATAGATAGATAGACAGATAGATAGATATATTATTTTTTACTTGGTTGCTAGGGTAACCCAATCTGATTGCTAGGCAGTTTCCAGGGTGATCCTTATCAAGCCTCCTTTTCATTCTGAGTGAATAAAGTGAACCCGGAAGTCTCTACGATTTTCTGTTGCATAGATATATTATTTGTTACTTGGTTGCTAGGGTAACCCCATCTGGTTGCTATTCCGTTACCAGGGTGATACTTATCAAGCCTCCTTTCCATCCTGAGTGAATTATGTCAACCCGGAAGTCTCTACGATTTTCTGTTGCAGAGATATGTGATTTGTTACTTGGTTGCTAGGGTAACCGCATCTGGTTTCTAGGCAGTTACCAGAGTAATACACATCAAGGCTACTTTCCATCCTGAGTGAAATAAGTGAAACAGAAAGTCTCTATGATTTTATGGTGCAGAGATATGTGATTTGTTACTTGGTTGCTAGGGTAACCCCATCTGGTTGCTAGGCAGTTACCAAGGTGATACTCATAAGGCTCCTTGCAATCCTGTGTGAAATATGTCAACCCCTAAGTCTCTACGATGTTCTGGTTCAAAGATATGTGATTTGTTACTTGGTTGCTAGGATAACCACATCTGGTTGCTAGGCAGTTACCAGAGTGATACATATCAAGCCTACTTTCCATCCTGAGTGAAATAAGTGAAACAGGAAGTCTCTATGATTTTCTGTTGCAGAGATATGTGATTTGTTACTTGGTTGCTAGGGTAACCACATCCGGTTGCTAGGCAGTTACCAGAGTGATACATATCAAGGCTACTTTCCATCCTGAGTGAAATAAGTGAAACAAGAAGTCTCTACGATTTTCTGGTGCAGAGATATGTGATTTGTTACTTGGTTGCTAGGGTAACCCCATCTGGTTGCTAGGCAGTTACCAAAGTGATACTCATAAGGCTCCTTGCAATCCTGAGTGAAATATGTCAACCCCTAAGTCTCTACGATGTTCTGGTTCAAAGATATGTGATTTGTTATTTGGTTGCTAGGGTAACCCTGTCTGGTTGCTATGCAGTTACCAGGGTGATACTTATCAAGCCTCCTTTCCATACTGAGTGAATCAAGTCAACCTGGAAGCTACTATACTGTGGCTATGAAGATTTTAGGTCATTACTTATTGGCTGCTTGATAATATAAATCCTCTGAGGGAGAGAGAGAGGGAGAGACGCAGGGCTTACAGGCCCTTTTTTGTCTGTGTGTGTGAAAACGTCAGTTGGGATTTAAATTTCTGAACATTCCGCAATGTTAAGTCAATGGGAGTTTTTCCGAGTTTTGATCGTCATTTTTAGGAAAACTGTAAGTCCGATCAGTTAGAAAAGATATAGCACACTATTCGGGATTAGTCTGAAGGTCTGTGCCGAGTTTGGTGCATGTAGCTTAAAAGCTCTAGGAGGAGTTAGATTTAGAAATTTAGTCTCAGAAGAATAATAATAATAACTAGATTAAAAAGTTTGAGTACAAACTTTAGGTTGGCTTGAGAAAGCCTAGCATAAAGTTTGAAGTAGTTGTAAAAGTTTGAAGATTTACGGTTTCTAGTTTGATGTAATTATAAGTAGTAGTTTTAAAAGTTCAAAGTTTAGAGATTATAAAACCATTCAGTCTATCAAATAGATTAGATAGATAGATAGATAGATAGATAGATATTGACCCTCAGATAGATAGATAGATAGATATTGACCCTCAGATAGATAGATATATAGATAGATAGATAGATAGATAGATAGATAGATAGATATTGACCCTCAGATAGATAGATAGATAGATAGATAGATAGATAGATAGTTATTGACCATCAGATAGATAGATAGATAGATAGATAGATAGATAGTTATTGACCATCAGATAGATAGATAGATAGATAGACAGATATTGACCATTAGATAGATAGATATTGATCCTCAGATAGATAGATAGATATTGACCCTCAGATAGATAGATAGATAGATAGATAGAAAGATAGAAAGATAGAAAGATAGATTGATAGTCATTGACCCTTAGATAGATAGATAGATATTGACCGTCAGATATATAGATAGATAGATAGTCATTGACCCTGAGATATAGATAGATAGAGTATGAACCACAGATAGATAGATAGATAGATAGTTATTGACCCGTAGATAGCTAGCTAGATAGATAGATAGATAGATATTGACCCTCAGATAGATAGATAGATAGATAGATAGTCATTGACCCTTAGATAGATAGATATTGACCGTCAGATATATAGATAGACAGATAGTCATTGACCCTGAGATATAGATAGATAGAGTATGATCCACAGATAGATAGATAGATAGTTATTGACCCGCAGATATTTAGATAGATAGATAGATAGATATTGACCCTCAGATAGATAGATAGATAGATAGATAGATATTGACCATCAGAAAGATAGATAGATAGATATATCATTTTTTACTTGGTTGCTAGGGTAACCCAATCTGGTTGCTAGGCAGTTTCCAGGGTGATCCTTATCAAGCCTCCTTTTCATTCTGAGTGAATAAAGTCAACCCGGAAGTCTCTATGATTTTCTGTTGCATAGATATGTGATTTGTTACTTGGTTGCTAGGGTAACCATATCTGGTTGATAGGCAGTTACCAGAGTGATATATATCAAGGCTACTTTCCATCTTGAGTAAAATAAGTGAAACAGGAAGTCTCTACGATTTTCTGGTGCAGAGTTATGTGATTTGTTACTTGGTTGCTAGGGTAAGCCCTTGTCGTTGCTAGGCAGTTACCAGAGTGATACTTATCAAGCCTCCTTTCCATCCTGAGTGAATTATGTCAACCCGGAAGTCTCTACGATTTTCTGGTGCAGAGATATGTGATTTGTTAGTTGGTTGCTAGGGTAACTACATCTGGTTGCTAGGCAGTTACCAAAGTGATACTCATAAGGCTCCTTGCAATCCTGTGTGAAATATGTCAACCCCTAAGTCTCTACGATGTTCTGGTTCAAAGATATGTGATTTATTACTTGGTTGCTAGGGTAACCCTGTCTGGTTGCTATGCAGTTACCAGGGTGATAACTTGTCAAGCCTCCTTTTCATCCTGAGTGAATAAAGTCAACCCGCAAGTCTGTATGATTTTCTGGTGCTGAGATATGTGATTTGTTATTTGGTTGCTAGGGTAACCCTGTCTGGTTGCTATGCAGTTACCAGGGTGATACTTATCAAGCCTCCTTTCCATCCTGAGTGAATTAAGTCAACCCAGATGTCTCTACGATTTTCTGGAGCAGAAATATATGATTTGTTTCTTGGTTGCTAGGGTAACCCAATCTGGTTGCTAGGCAGTTACCAGAGTGATGCATATCAAGGCTACTTTCCATCCTGAGTGAAATAAGTGAAACAGGAAGTCTCTACGATTTTCTGGTGCAGAGATATGTGATTTGTTAGTTGGTTGCTAGGGTAACCCCATCTGGTTGCTAGGCAGTTACCAAGGTGATACTCATAAGGCTCCTTGCAATCCTGTGTGAAATATGTCAACCCCTAAGTCTCTACGATGTTCTGGTTCAAAGATATGTGATTTGTTACTTGGTTGCTAGGGTAACCACATCTGGTTGCTAGGCAGTTACCAGAGTGATACATATCAAGGCTACTTTCCATCCTGAGTGAAATAAGTCAACCCGGAAGTCTCTCTGATTTTCTGTTGCAGAGATATGTGATTTGTTACTTGGTTGCTAGGGTAATCACATCTGGTTGCTAGGCAGTTACCAGAGTGATACTTATCAAGCCTCCTTTCCATACTGAGTGAATCAAGTCAACCTGGAAGCTACTATACTGTGGCTATGAAGATTTTATTTCATTACTTATTGGCTGCTTGATAAAAGAAATCCTCTGAGGGAGAGAGAGAGGGAGAGACGCAGGGCTGACAGGCCCTTTTTTGTCTGTGTGTGTGAAAACGTCAGTTGGGATTTAAATTTCTGAACATTCCGCAATGTTAAGTCAATGGGAGTTTTTCCGAGTTTTGATCGTCATTTTTAGGAAAACCGTAAGTCCGATCAGTTAGAAAAGATATAGCACACTATTCGGGATTAGTCTGAAGGTCTGTGCCGAGTTTGGTGCATGTAGCTTAAAAGCTCTAGGAGGAGTTACATTTAGAAATTTAGTCTCAGAATAATAATAATAACTAGATTAAAAAGTTTGAGTACAAACTTTAGGTTGGCTTGAGAAAGCCTAGCATAAAGTTTGAAGTAGTTGTAAAAGTTTGAAGATTTACGGTTTCTAGTTTGATGTAATTATAAGTAGTAGTTTTCAAAGTTCAAAGTTTAGAGATTATAAAACCATTCAGTCTATCAAATAGATTAGATAGATAGATAGATAGATAGATAGATAGATAGATAGATAGATAGATAGATAGATAGATAGATAGATAGATAGATAGAGTATGACCCACAGATAGATAGATAGATAGATAGATAGATAGATAGATAGATAGATAGATAGATAGATAGATAGATAGATAGATAGAGTATGACCCACAGATAGATAGATAGATAGATAGATAGATAGATATTGACCATCAGATAGATAGATAGATAGATAGATAGATAGATAGAGTATGACCCACAGATAGATAGATAGATAGATATTCACCATCAGATAGATAGATAGATAGATAGATAGATAGAGTATGACCCACAGATAGATAGATAGATAGATATTGACCATCAGATAGATAGATCGATAGATAGAGTATGACCCACAGATAGATAGATAGATAGATAGATAGATAGATAGATAGATAGATAGATAGATAGATAGATAGATAGATAGATAGATAGATAGATAGATATTGACCCTCAGATAGATAGATAGATAGATAGATAGATAGAGTATGACCCACAGATAGATAGATAGATAGATAGATAGATAGATAGATAGATAGATAGATAGATAGATAGATAGATAGATATTGACCATCAGATAGATAGATAGAGTTATTGACCATCAGATAGACAGATAGATAGATAGATAGATAGATAGATAGATATTGATCCTCAGATAGATAGATAGATATTGATCCTCAGATAGATAGATAGATAGATATTGACCCTCAGATAGATAGATAGATAGATAGTCATTGACCCTTAGATAGATAGATAGATATTGACCGTCAGATCTATATAGGTAGATAGATAGTCATTGACCCTGAGATATAGATAGATAGAGTATGACCCACAGATAGATAGATTGATAGTTATTGACCCTCAGATAGATAGATAGATAGATAGATAGATATTGACCCTCAGATAGATAGATAGATAGATAGATAGATAGATAGATAGATAGATAGATAGATAGATAGATAGATATTGACCCTCAGATAGATAGATAGATAGATATTGACCCTCAGATAGATAGATAGATAGATAGATAGATATTGACCCTCAGATAGATAGATAGATAGATAGATAGATAGATAGATAGATAGATATTAACCCTCAGATAGATAGACAGTTCGAAAGATAGATATAGATAGACTGATAAATAGACAGACAGACAGACAGATAGATAGATAGATTCTTGCTACCCTGAGTCCCATGAACAAAACCAGAAGTCTTTATTTTGTTCTGGTGCAGAGATATGTAATTTGTTACTTGGTTGCTATGGTAACCCTATCTGGTTGCTAGGCAGTTACCAGAGTAATACATATCAAGGCTACTTTCCATCATGAGTGAAATAAGTCAACCTGGAAGTCTCTACGATTTCTGTTAAATAGATATGTGATTTGTTACTTGGTTGCTAGGCTATCCCCATCTGGTTGCTAGGCAGTTACCAAAGTGTTACTCATAAGGCTCCTTGCAATCCTGAGTGAAATATGTCAACCCCTAAGTCTCTACGATGTTCTGGTTCAAAGATATGTGAATTGTTACTTGGTTGCTAGGGTAACCCTGTCTGGTTGCTATGCAGTTACCAGGGTGATACTTATCAAGCCTCCTTTCCATCTTGAGTGAATAAAGTCAACCCGCAAGTCTGTATGATTTAATGGTGCAGAGATATGTGATTTGTTATTTGGTTGCTAGGGTAACCCTGTCTGGTTGCTATGCAGTTACCAGGGTGATCCTTATCAAGCCTCCTTTCCATCCTGAGTGAATTAAGTCAACCCAGATGTCTCTACGGTTTTCTGGAGAAGAAATATATGATTTGTTACTTGGTTGCTAGGGTACCCAATCTGGTTGCTAGGCAGTTACCAGAGTGATGCATATCAAGGCTACTTTCCATCCTGAGTGAAATAAGTGAAACAGGAAGTCTCTACGATTTTCTGGTGCAGAGATATGTGATTTGTTATTTGGTTGCTAGGGTAACCCTGTCTGGTTGCTATGCAGTTACCAGGGTGATACATATCAAGGCTACTTTCCATCCTGTGTGAAATATGTCAACTCCTAAGTCTCTACGATGTTCTGGTTCAAAGATATGTGATTTGTTACTTGGTTGCTAGGGTAACCACATCTGGTTGCTAGGCAGTTACCAGAGTGATACATATCAAGCCTCCTTTCCATCCTGAGTGAAATAAGTGAAACAGGAAGTCTCTATGATTTTCTGGTGCAAAGATATGTGATTTGTTACTTGGTTGCTAGGGTAACCCCATCTGGTTGCTAGGCAGTTACCAAGGTGACAGCCAACAATGCTCCTTGCAATCCTGAGTGAAATAAGTCAACCCAGATTTCTCTGTGATTTTCTAGTACAGATATATGTGATTTGTTTCTTGGTTGCTAGGGTAACCCCATCTGGTTGCTAGGCAGTTACCAAGGTGACAGGCAACATTGCTCCTTGCCATCCTGAGTGAAATAAGTCAACCCGTAAGTCTCTGTGATTTTCTTGTGCAGAGATATGTGATTTGTTACTTGGTTGCTAAGGTAACCCTATCTGGTTGCTAGGCAGTTACCAAGGTGACAGGCAACAATGCTCCTTGCCATCCTGAGTGAAATAAGTCAACCCGAAAGTCTCTACGTCATTCTGATCCTAAGATACACATCTTAGTGATTTTGAATGGATGTCAATGGTTCTTTGTTGCTAGGGTGCTTTAAATGGTTGCTAGGGCGTGGCTAAGTAGTTCACATGATGAAAGCTGAAGACTGATTACTCACCCAATGAAAACAAAGCAACTATCATGTCTCTAGGACATTCTGATCTGAAGATATCTTACTGTAAATGAAATCAATAAATGTGGTTGCTAGGGTGCTCTAAATTGTTGCTAGGGAGTGGCTTGGCAGCTGCCAATGATGAATCTCCAAAGGCTGCTTGTCAATATGAATGATATAAACCAACTCCCATGCTTCTGTGACATTCAGAATGGAAGATATCTCTCTATGGATTTTGGTTGCTAAGGTGCTCGAAAATGGTTGCTAGGGAGGGGCTAGGAAGTGTTGAGGGGATTCATGATTGGCTGTTTTACTGCCCCAAGTCAAACGAGACCACCCTCGTGTTTCTATGATAATTCAGTCCGGAGAAATCCCTTTGATCTTTTTCAAAGGAAGTCTATGGGAATTGTTGCTAAGGTGCTGTAAATGGTTGCTAGGGCGTGGCTTGATAGCTTCACAATGATCCTGAGAGACTGATTGGTCGTCTGAGTAAAATGAGCCCGCCCCCTTGTCTGTAAGACACTGTGATCCAGAGTTATGTTCAATACAAAATCTACCATAGACTTAACATTGGGGCAAATTTGGGCAGCTCCTGCCCCCCAGGGGTGCAACTTTTACCCCATTGTGAGGTACGTTCTCACAGAGCCTGTCAGCCTCTTCAAATGAGGTAAATCACACGTCTCTGCGAAATCCTCGCTCTGAGCTATGACTCGTCAAAATTCGGCTCAATGTTAAGTCAATGGGATTGTTTGCCCAATTTTTTGCCCCTGGGGCAAACACCGTACCCCCGATCGCTTATAAAAGTCATAGCACACCATTCCCAAATAATCCGCACGATTTGACGCCTTATTCGTGGGTCAGCGACCAAAAATTTTTGCAAAAAATTCCATTGACTTACATTGGGGCAATTTTGGGCAGCTCCTGCCCCCCAGGGGTAAAACTTTTACCCCATTGTGAGGTATGTTCTCACAGAGCCTGTCAGCCTCTTCAAATGTGGTAAATCACATGTCTCTGCGAAATCCTCGCTCTGAGCTATGACTCGTCAAAGTTCGGCTCAATGTTAAGTCAATGGGATTTTTTGCCCAATTTTTTGCCCCTGGGGCAAACACCGTACCCCCGATCGTTTAGAAAAGATATAGCACACTATTCGGGATTAGTCTGAAGGTCTGTGCCGAGTTTGGTGCATGTAGCTTAAAAGCTCTAGGAGGAGTTAGATTTAGAAATTTAGTCTCAGAATAATAATAATAATAATAATAAGTTTAAATAGGATTTCAGTAAGTTGGCTTTCTCAAGCCAACCTAACTAGAATGTACATTTCCTGAAGAAAATGTGAGTGGTGCTTGCCGTGGCAAAATTTCTTACCACAATGTCCCACCTACTGCCCAAAGTTGAAAGAGCCCACCCCCATCACAGTAGGATGTTCTGGTGCAGAGATATTGGTGTTGTTCCATGGTTGCTAGGGAAACCCATCTGGTTGATATGCAGTTACTAAGGTGACAGCCACCAACGCTACTCGCCATCCTGAGTAAAATAAGTCAACCCGGAAGTCTCTACGATTTTCTAGTACAGAGATATGTGATTTGTTACTTGGTTGCTAGGGTAACCCCATCTGGTTGCTAGGCAGTTACCAAGGGGCAAGCCAACAATGCTCCTTGCCATCCTGAGTGAAATAAGTCAACCCGGAAGTCTCTGTGATTTTCTTGTGCAGAGGTATGTGATTTGTTTCTTGGTTGTTAGGGTAACCCCATCTGGTTGCTAGGCAGTTACCAAGGTGACAGCCAACAATGCTCCTTACAATTTTGAGTGAAATAAGTCAACCCGGAAGTCTCTGTGATTTTCTTGTGCAGAGATATGTGATTTGTTTCTTGGTTGCTAGGGTAACCCCATCTGGTTGCTAGGCAACTACCAAGGTGACAGCAAACAATGCTCCTTGCCATCCTGAGTGAAATAAGTCAACCTGGAAGTCTCTGTGATTTTCTTGTGCAGAGATATGTGATTTGTTTCTTGGTTGCTAGGGTAACCCCATCTGGTTGCTAGGCAGTGAACAAGGTGACAGCCAACAATGCTCCTTGCCATCCTGAGTGAAATAAGTCAACCCGGAAGTCTCTGTGATTTTCTTGTGCAGAGATATGTGATTTGTTTCTTGGTTGCTAGGGTAACCCCATGTGGTTGCTAGGCAGTTGCCAAGGTGACAGGCAACAATGCTCCTTGCCATCCTGAGTGAAATAAGTCAACCCGGAAGTCTCTGTGATTTTCTTGTGTAGAGATATGTGATTTTTTTCTTGGTTGCTAGGGTAACTCCATCTGGTTGCTAGGCAGTTACCAAGGTGACAGCCAACAATGCTCCTTGCCATCTTGAGTGAAATAAGTCAACCCGGAAGTCTCTGTGATTTTCTTGTGCAGAGATATGCGATTTCTTTCTTGGTTGCTAGGGTAACACCATCTGGTTGCTAGGCAGTTACCTACGTGATACTCATAAGGCCCCTTGCAATCCTGTGAGAAATATTTCAACCCCTATGTCTCTACGATGTTCTGGTTCAAAGATATGTGATTTGTTACTTGGTTGCTAGGGTAACCCCATCTGGTTGCTAGGCAGTTATCAAGGTGACAGGGAACAATGCTCCTTGCCATCCTGAGTGAAATAAGTCAACCCGGAAGTCTCTACGTCATTCTGATCCTAAGATACACATCTTAGTGATTTTGAATGGATGTCAATGGTTCTTTGTTGCTAGGGTGCTTTAAATGGTTGCTAGGGCGTGGCTAAGTAGTTCACATGATGAAAGCTGAAGACTGATTACTCACCCAATTAAAACAAAGCAACTATCATGTCTCTAGGACATTCTGATCTGAAGATATCTTACTGTAATTGAAATGAATAAATATGGTTGCTAGGGTGCTCTAAATTGTTGCTAGGGAGTGGCTTGACAGCTGCCAATGATGAATCTCCAAAGGCTGCTTGTCAGTATGAATGATATAAACCAACTCCCATGCCTCTGTGACATTCAGAATGGAAGATATCTCTCTTTGGATTTTGGTTGCTAAGGTGCTCGAAAATGGTTGCTAGGGAAGGGCTAGGAAGTGTTGAGGGGATTCATGATTGGCTGTTTTACTGCCCAAAGTCAAACGAGACCACCCTTGTGTTTCTATGATAATTCAGTCCAGAGAAATCCCTTTGATCTCTTTCAATGGAAGTCTATGGGACTTGTTGCTAAGGTACTGTAAATGGTTGCTAGGGCGTGGCTTGATAGCTTCACAATGATCCTGAGAGACTGATTGGTCGTCTGAGTAAAATGAGCCCGCCCCCTTGTCTCTAAGACACTGTGATCCAGAGTTATGTTCAATACAAAATCTACCATAGACTTAACATTGGGGCAAATTTGGGCAGCTCCTGCCCCCAAGGGGTGCAACTTTTACCCCATTGTGAGGTATGTTCTCACAGAGCCTGTCAGCCTCTTCAAATGTGGTAAATCACACGTGTCTGTGAAATCCTTGCTCTGAGCTATGACTTGTCAAAGTTTGGCGCAATGTTAAGTCAATGGGATTTTTTGCACAATTTTTTGCCCCTGGGGCAAATACTGTACCCCCGATCACTTATAGAAGTCATAGCACACCATTCCCAAATAATCCGCACGATTTGACGCCTCATTTGTGGGTCTGCGAGCAAAACAATTTTCAAAAAATTCCATTGACTTACATTGGGGCAACTTTGGGCAGCTCCTGCCCCCCAGGGGTAAAACTTTTACCCCATTGTGAGGTATGTTCTCAGAGAGCCTGTCAGCCTCTTCAAAATGTGGTAAATCATACGTCTCTGTGAAATCCTCGCTCTGAGCTATAACTCGTCAAAGTTCGGCTCAATGTTAAGTCAATGGGATTTTTTGCCCCTGGGGCAAACAACGTACCCCCGATCGCTTAGAAAAGATATAGCACACCTCTCCTCAATGAGCCGCACAATTTGATGCCTCACTCTGGGGTCTGTGACAAAAGCTGCGGGAGGAGTAGCGCGCCAAACTATGTGTGGAATAATAATAATTATAATAATAATAATAATAAGTATGCAAGAGAACAATAGTGATGCTTTGCCTATGGCAAGCACCACTAATAATAATAAGTTTAAATAGGATTTCAGTAAGTTGGCTTTCTCAAGCCAACCTAACTAGAATGTACATTTCCTGAAGAAAATTTGAGTGGTGCTTGCCGTGGCAAAACTCGTGAAATAGCATTTTCTAACTTGTGTATAAGCACTAAAATAAAGGTCACAGAATGTTGCTAACACGTGTTTTTCATGATGGTAGCACGTTTTAACATGTTTTAGCACTTCGTTAGGTGAAGCTAGCATGTGTTAGCATGATACTAGCACATTTTTTACATGTTTTAGCACTTCGTTTGGCGATGCTAACATGTGTTAGCATGATGCTAGCACGTTTTTAACATGTTTTAGCAAACCCCTAAGCAATGCTAACATGCATTAGCATAATGCTAGCACGTTTTAACATGTTTTAGCACTTTGCTAGGTGAAGCTAGCATGTGTTAGCATGATACTAGCACGTTTTTAGCATGTTTTAGCACTTCGTTTGGCGATGCTAACATGTGTTAGCATGATGCTAGCACGATTTTTAACATGTTTTAGCAATCCCCTAAGCAATGCTAACATGCATTAGCATAATGCTAGCACGTTTTAACATGTTTTAGCACTTCGCTAGGTGAAGCTAGCATGTGTTAGCATGATACTAGCACGTTTTTTGCATGTTTTAGCACTTTGCTAGGCGATGCTAACATGTGTTAGCATGATGCTAGCACGTTTTTAACATGTTTTAGCAATCCCCTAAGCAATGCTAACATGCATTAGCATAATGCTAGCACGTTTTAGCACTTCGCTAGGCAATGCCAGCATGTGTTAGCATGATGCTAGCATGTTTTTAGCATGTTTTAACACTTCGCTAGGCAATACTAGCATGTGTTAGCATGTTGTTATCACGTTTTTAGCATGTTTTAGCACTTCACTAGGCGATGCCAACATGTGTTAGCATGTTGCTAACACGTTTATAGCATGTTTTAGCACTTCGCTAGGTGATGCCAGCATATGTTAGCATGATGCTAGCACATTTTTAGCATGCTTTAAGGTGTGGCTATGAAGATTTTTATTGGCTGCTTGATAAAATAAATCCTCTGAGGGAGAGAGAGAGAGAGACACAGGGCTGACAGGCCCTTTTTTGTCTGTGTGTGTGAAAACGTCGGTTGGGATTTAAATTTCTGAACATTCCGCAATGTAAAGTCAATGGGACTTTTTTGGCCGCTTTTTCGTCCGCTGTTCGAACATCGTACACCCGATCGCTTAGAAAAGATATAGCACACCTCTCCTCAATGAGCCGCACGATTTGATGCCTCACTCAGGGGTCTGTGACAAAAGCTGCGGGAGGAGTAGCGCGCCAAACTTTGTGTGGAATAATTTATGCAAGAGAACAATAGTGATGCTTTGCCTATGGCAAGCACCACTAACTAGATTAAAAAGTTTGAGTACAAACTTTAGGTTGGCTTGAGAAAGCCTAACATAAAGTTTGAAGTAGTTGTAAAAGTTTGAAGATTTAAGGTTTTTAGTTTGATGTATTTATAAGTAGTAGTTTTCAAAGTTCAAAGTTTAGAGATTATAAAACCATTCAGTCTATCAAATAGATTAGATAGATAGATAGATAGATGATAGATAGATAGATAGATAGATAGATAGATAGATAGATAGATAGATAGATAGATAGATAGATATTGACCCTCAGATAGATAGATAGATAGATAGATAGATAGATGGATATTGACCCTCAGATAGATAGATAGATAGATATTGACCCACAGATAGATAGATAGATATTGACCATCAGATAGATAGATAGATAGATAGATAGATAGATATTGATCCTCAGATAGATAGATAGATAGATAGATAGATAGTCATTGACCCTTAGATAGATAGATAGATAGATAGATAGAGTATGACCCACAGAGAGATAGATAGATAGATAGTTATTGTCCCTCAGATAGATAGATAGATAGATAGATAGATAGATAGGTAGATAGATAGATAGAGTATGACCCACAGAAAGACAGATAGATATTGACCCTCAGATAGATAGATAGATAGATAGATAGATAGATAGATAGATAGAGTATGACCCACTGAAAGACAGATAGATATTGACCCTCAGATAGATAGATAGATAGATAGATAGACAGATAGATAGACAGATATATTATTTTTTACTTGGTTGCTAGGGTAACCCAATCTGGTTGCTAGGCAGTTTCCAGGGTGATCCTTATCAAGCCTCCTATTCATTCTGAGTGAATAAAGTCAACCCGGAAGTCTCTACGATTTTCTGTTGCATAGATATGTGATTTGTTACTTGGTTGCTAGTGTAACCATATCTGGTTGATAGGCAGTTACTGTCGTGGAATATTCACGATGTTTCTCTCTAAGTTGTAAGAAAACTCTCGGAGTCCCAAGTTCCAGATGCCAAAGTTATAGTTTATTGAACACCAACAAACTACATGAGACCGGTCAGCTGTCCGTTCTGCTTTCATTCTCCTAAGTTCCCAGTTATATACCTTTTTTGTTGTCATTCTGCTCCTTATCTCTAGCCAATGGGATTATTTCCCTCAATTCTTTCTCCTGCCACCAATATGTTTTAAGTTGCTTGCTAATTAAATATTGGTGGAAAATCCCTCACTCATCTATTTTTAAAAACGTATATATCTTAAACGTATATCTTTCACATTCAGCTGGTAACTCCTCAATTTTTGACAAAGTCACTGTTCAAGGAAAGAATGCTTTTAACTTAGAAATATGTGTGTGAGAGAAAAACAGCCGTGTCCTCAGCACACATCTCTAGCCCTTGATTTAAACATCTATGTACCCTCTTACTGAGGGGGCTTCTTTTGCTCACACGCACAATGTTATTAGATCAAATGAAAAGGAGTACAAGCTCTAAAGATATTCATTATACTTTCAGTTTGCTAGAGCAGACACCATGACTGGTCGAGAGATATACAACTAGCCTAATTAAAAGAAACACAGAAATACACCATATATCTGTTTTTAGAGAAGTACACAGAGAAACACAAAGAAATACACCATATACTCCCCCCTTTGAGACTTACAAAAAGTCTCACACCCTATTTCCCTCGACCAGAGTGCAGTCACACAAGCCAGCCTGTCTTATTCCATCTTGTGGCCAAAATAGGCCACGCAATTTCTTTATCCAATACTGTCTCTATGGGGCTGCACTCTGCAGGACTTGGGTCCAAACATCTCCTTCCACATTTGGCTAGAAAGGAGTAAAAGAACCCAATCCTCTAGCTATCACTGTTCTTTGGGAGGGTGACAACAAATTAACTTTGTGTTATAAGCATGTGCATGAAATTGTAAAGCCTTGCGTGATGTAGAATACAATTGATTACATACTGTCTAGATACATTAACAATCACTAGAATAACTGATATAGTAATATGCATCCATCGGTGCCAGAGGAACTCACAGACATTTCTGGTAGCCTGGAGTGCTATCTGGTGGCGTGTTGGAGCAGACAGCGGGTTTTTAAACCACCAGTTGAGTCTATTTGCTCTTGCAGCTAAGCACTGAGGTGCTCGTCGCTCGATCCTTCATGTCTTCTTGTTGTAGCCATTCTTGTTCTCTCTGGGCAAATACTCACAATAACAGTTGTCATACATATTGAAACATAAGTAGTAATCCCACTATCTCTACTTGATTAAATCTATCAAGGTGTTTTACAGACCCCTTCCTCTATATTATAAATCAAAGGATAACTTTAATAAAAGAACAAAAAGATGTCAAAAACAGAAAACATATTCATAATGCAAAAGAAAATACAATTACCTAGAAATGTCCCTCTTTAACAATCACATGAGAAAAAATGTTAAGTACTCAGGCTCTTTTTGTAAGCTTAAGTATCGCTTTTGTTTCCCCCTTTATTTATTTATTTTATTTTTTTTAATGGTCTTCAGGATTGTTTTCAATGGCTTTCAAAACTCGTCAAGTTCATCCAATCCCTGCCCTAAGCTATATTGTCTGGTTTCCATACTTGTTCCCAATGGTGTCATTGAAACAATCACCATTTGCTTAGCTACTGTTTGAGTCATTATAGATCTTAGAATGGGAATAACACAACAGAACATTAAGCCAAATAAAGTCACTCCTACAAGTATCATTATCCCTATCTTCATGAGCCCCATCTTCCATGATCCAAAAAGATCATCAAACCATCTCCCAAACGACTGATCTCGTCCTGCATTAACTTTAACTTCTGTGCGCAAGTTATGCAGTTTCTTCATTGCCTGTGTAAAGGTTCCTTCTGGAGATGTATTATTTGGTATGTATGTGCAGCAATCTAATCCAAACATAACACATACTCCCCCTTTATCTGCTAATAACCAATTTAGTGCTTGACGATTTTGCCATGTTATTTTACTAGTGGCTGCTAATTGATCTCCTAACACCTTTAATGCCTCATCAGTATAATTGATAAATCTCTGCTGATTATAGAAAATATAATTGATCCATTCTACATTTTTGTTAATTGTAACCCATGGGAGTATCGACTCAAAGCCTGATTTTATCTCATCTCTGGCTTTAAACTCATGAGGTATTCCTCTTGGTTGGCCAATTGAATCTAGGTAGACCTCAGGATCTGGGGTGTATGCTCTTTTCACCCTTACTGTGTTATGAACTATGGTCTTTGGTGCAGCTTGGAAGTCATAGGGGTCCCATTTTACCATAGTTACTTCTTGTAGTAGCCTTACTCTAGCACACAATCCTTTCCAACCTTTAGGTAGTGCGGTTTTCAATTGAACTCCTCCACATAACCAAAAATAGTCTGCTATAGTCTCCGTTTGTTCTATATGTAGCAGTATCGCAGGCGATACTATAGTGTGATTTTCACATCCTGTAATGCATTTGCCAATAGCTACACCCAAACATTCCGGAATTATATGCGCAGTAAAATTTTGTCCCAATGTCGCTGTTGCATATTGGAGTCCACTAAACCTGATCACATCATTAGTAAAGTACATTTCTGTATCTAAATGCCATATTATTGCGCAATTTCCCTTAAATTGTCCTACATTTGTTGTCCCTTTTGTTTTGTTAAAGCATTCGTAACTCAGTTGTCTATTTATTTTATATAACGATGGGCTTTCTTTTTTCTTATTATCCACACGCACATCGAATCTCTTACATTCATCTCCCCATCTTATCTTTGTATAAAATTTTTCATAGCCTAGATTACTCAACAATGCCAAACATTCTGCTGGACAAAACACAATTCTGTATGAGTCACCACAATTTTTGGCATAATGTGCAGCACAATGCTTATAGTCATATTGATTTGGAACTACTATCAATTCCTTTAGCGGAGAGGGCGAGCACATTATACAATTTGTCATGCCTGCTTGCTTAGCGGTATATCTAGCCCATTTGTACCAGTCATTTTGTTGTGCATGTTTTAACAAGTCCTCTGTTCCTACTGACTCTGTGGGTTCCATATTATTATCTAAGTCGATCTGTGCCGGCATGTTTTGGTTAATTATCTTGTCAGGTATCTTTGTAGGCTTATTATATTGTTTGGTTTCATAATGTGGACTTTTGGGCCAGGATCCAGGTGCACGTTTCTGTCTACTTTCTTGTTTTATGCTATCTAGTCCCTGCTCAGTCTGGGAAATAGAATGCAAGGTCTGAGGTGTTGATTGTAGGATATTCATTATACCATGGTCGCATGGATGGTCCTGCATCTGAGAAGTCTGGTCTTTCCTTGCTTGTTTCTCCGGTAGGCCCTGTGTGGGAGGCAATATCTGTTCCAAATACGTTAGTAACAGCATCATCCACATTAATACCTTCTTGAGTGTCCAGTCTTTCTTCTGCCTCCCACAACACCTCGTCCAATGGCTGCGTTTGTTGGCCTGTTTCATTTTCTTCAAGTGATTCTGTGTCTGGTTCAGTAAAATGAACACTTTCTGCCTCTCCTTCCGCACTTTCTGGGTTCTGTTCCTTTGCGACATGTACTTCCGTCTCACTTTCTGTGCTTTCCTGCTCCGCTGCGGCACGTACCTCAATCTCTCTTTCTGCCTCAGCGTGCTCTTCCCCTACGTGCGATTGTCCTTCTTCTACTTCCGCTTCTCCTTCTTCCACTTCCACTTCACTTTCTTCAGATGCTCTAGCCGGTACCTGTGGATCTGCTGCGTTGCCAGGTTCTTGGGCTTGTTCTTGCTGTTCTTCTTCGGCTGCCTCAGGTTCTTGAGCGTGTGGCAGATTTCTTCGGCGTACACTGGTACAGTGATTTAAATGATACCGTGTGTTACTGCCTCTTACCTTTTCTGCTGTTGGGGTTGCCTGCACTACTTCATAAGGTCCTTCCCTCCTGGGCTCATTCCACTTTCACCGAAACACTCTCAGTTACACAAGGTCTCCAGGAACTATTGAAAAAGGTGCATTCTCGTTTTGTCTAGGATTTCTCCTTTGTTCCTTGATAGGTGAATGCAAAGAGTTGTCTGCTTTCTTCTGCTAGAGGAATACTGACGCCTGTTTTAGCGCTCCTTTGAATCTTGCTGCCCATTGCACTTAGATCTGGAAGAACATGCTTCCTTAATCTTGTTCCATTTTTTACACTTTTCATGCTTTCAGACAGTCTTTGTGTCCTGCTTCTGAGTTCTTGTAGCTCCCTTTGTGTTCTTTGTTGTTTTTCATTGCTCAGTTCCAACACTGCCACACCGTTGTCTTCTGCCAGTTGTGTCAGTTCATCATCATCATCATTGAAGTGTATCAACTCTTCAGTCTCACCAGTCTTATGTTCAAGCTCTTCTTTTATGCCACTGGCCCTTGCTTGTTCTTTCCACTCCATTTCCTGCCTTTTTTTATATTCTGACAGTTCTTCCTGCAATGCCTGATGACAGGCCTCTTTTACTTGTTCACTAATTTCTTTTTTTGTCAGCATTCCTTTCTTTATATCACTGCATTGTCCACCCGGTTCATCTTGTAGTTTAGTTTCACTTGGTTTTCTGTCATCTGATTTTTCTCCATCACTGTCTTTGTTTAGTCCCAACAGCCCTGGATATACACGTGTCTGGAGTGACTTCATTAGGTCCTCTTGTGATTCTGACTGTGGTATTTCATTTATTTCTATTTCTCCTTCCACCTGGAGTTCTCCTTTAAATCCTACCAGGGGCATATGCATCTTTTCTTCATTCTCCATTAGTGGCACATAGGGAGGAGGCCTTTCCACTTTTTCTTCATCCATCTTTTTCCCTTCCCTTTCCTGTTTTAATATTTTTATCCCTTTGGTTTTGAACATTTGTAATATCATTAGTTCCCTATCTCGTTTCATTATCCTCACCTGGCTCTTTTCTTTTGGTTTATTGTGCTCCCATCTCCCTGCATACCCCCACATCAAATGTACCCTCTGCTGGCCATTTTGTGTTCAGCCCTTTTGTTCTTCTCTCCCATTTTTTAGACATTTCTTTTATCACGTCTCTATACATTGGAAACTCCATGCATATTTGATCTATTGGTGCTGGTGCCATTTTGTTATCCCTATATGTTTATTATTCTTATTAATTCAGTACCTCTTTAACCCCCCAGCGTGTTCTTAACTTATTATGCTAATCTTCACCAGGCTGGTCAGACGAGGACCACTAAAAGTATCCGACCCCTGACTTACCCTGGGCTTTCTCTGGGTTGAGGACTTTTTCTGATGAATGTTTCTTAACTTTTCTTAAATACTTCAGTACTGCCTTCACTTGCTTTCTGCTTAGTGGCCATTTATTGGGGGCAACACTTATCCCTAGTTTGTTAGTAATAACATCATCCAAATTAATATGTCTTTCTAATTCATTGGTATTGTAGGCCACAATTGTTTTCCACCTTCTCTCCTTCAACGGGTCATCCTGTCACAACTTGCTTCAATGATGGCAACAGCATTACTATTTCATTTTATATGCATAAAGCAGACTGTAATCAACTCATATGGTTAAATGTTTTATATTAACTAACAATCATTACTTTCTGCATTCGTTTGATTAGAATATTAAATGATTTCCCTTATTACAGTCATTGGCTACACACATTCTTCTAAAATAGTAAATGTGTGCACAACCACATACATTTGTTTCATCCCGCTTTTAGCAATAAATAACACACGGGTCCTCTGCCTCCTTCAGTCAGGTGCCAGGCAGAGCCTGACTTTGCTCCAATTAAGAACATTACATCATCCCTTTAGTATCTCTACACAAAATTTACAGGGTCGTTTACCAGAAGGCTATAATTCTCCTCAGAGGAGGAAAGCTACCACGGGTTTCCTTATCTTTAGACTCCCTATTCATTCCCTTATCACACACATTCCATTCCCTCCTGTTTCCAAAGTTATCTAACTTTCTGTATCACATTAATACATTTTCCCTTAACTCTGAACGTCCTTACAAACTGCAAGCTACGCTGTTTTCCATAGTTTCAGACTGCATCAGAGTAATTCAGAGTATCAAATCAATAAAAGACAATAAAAAATCAAATATATGACATATCATTCATCTCCTCATACATATCTTCATTGGATGAATCAATTTCCTCCCAGTTTGGTCTTTCTGTTGCATTGGACCATTCACATTGATCAATGTCATGTACTTAGTTATTGCTTTGATAAAGATTAATTTTATCCATGTTAACACACAATACAATATTATTCCCCTCACAAGAATTGCTGTTTCAATCATTATACCAATTTTAGTCAACCCTGCACCCTATTTCTTAAACAATTCCATTTATATTGTTATATCCAAACAAAACAAGCAATCTTAACTTTAGTCACCAACATGTTTGTTTTTCCATACTTCATTACTTTTAAAATGTACATGAGTTCAATTAAAGCATATGTAATAAATCATCTTCCAGTCTAAATTAATTATCATACAAACATTCCCATGTTTGTTTAATACTTTTGTAAAAAGTCAGGCACTCCTTTGTCTGCAACGGTTCTCAAAACTTTACCCCCAAAACCAATCTATAAATAATCCTCTACACAGGGTATGATCCCCTGATAACACAGTGACAGAATGCTTTGTTATTAAAATGCAGTCGGGTTCAGTGGAACTTTCCATTTTCGAGCAGGTCTCTTCTAGACCTTCCCTTTGATGCTTCTGATCTAAGAGCATTCATCCACTTCCTTAAACCCCTTTCAAACCTTCTTGGTTAGGTTTCCAGGGCGGTGACGCCCTGCCTTAGGTCGCTCAACATGTTTGCCATTGTCAAGTCTTACCCGTCATCGGACCGTCACCTCTTGCCACTGGTCTTGATACTGCTCTGTCCTCAATCCTTATTAATTCGGAATCAGTAAACAGATATTTTCTTTTTCAGGGAGTATCACCAGAGAACCGACACAGCCAATGGGACCATCTACAAATGCTTAAATATGGGGACAATTCAAAACATAGTTAAATTCAAAAAGCATTATTAAAAAATCATCAATCTATTATAATTGTCCAAATTAAAAATAAAATATGCTAAAATTGAACTCATTATATCAACATGGTTGGGAATAACATCAGAACAAAGCCCTGTCAAGCTTCTAGGAAGCTTAATTTAAAAACATCACCTTAATTCAATAATAGTCTCTAGACAGTTTTTTTTTTTAACCTACATTTATTCTTTCAAATGAATTTTCAACTAAATCTCCTATCTTTAGTCCAATCTTCATATCACTCTATCTAACATTATTGTCAAAGCACATCATTTTACATATAAAAATCAAATCAAAATAAAATAAAACAACTTAAGAGATATTTCTTCAAAATCTGTGTTTCTATTCCAAGCAGACGCTTATCAATTTTAGACCAAGAGTGAGGAGTGATGGGGGGCATTCCACTCCCTCACACTGTTTCTAATCTCATTACAGCTTTCGTTTTAGAATCTCACAATAATATATATTTGATTTATTATTCAACAGTAAAAATTGTGATATTTATAATAATTGATTATATTCAATAATCTGCTTTCAGACTTTCTCAGCTCACACCATTTAAGAACCAAAAACTACTCTCAACTCACTTCTTTATGTTCAAACAACATACATAACCTTCAAATCTTTAATAAAACAGAACACAATGTCTTTTTTGACATTCTCTATATAATCAATTCAACTTACTTAGCCTTCTGTTCAAGCGGAGCTATACATTTACAACACATATCTTATTATTGATTTATTATAATCCCTTTTTACTATTAAGTAATAACTCACTATTACTGCTTTCTCCATTTCTTACACTTTCTCAGGTTAAGGAACTTCCATTCTGTCTAATAAAATAATATAAATCAAGTCTTTAAACAAACAGAAAAGTAAAAGTCTAAACATAATAAAGTCATAGAGAGGCACAATGGAAATTCAAACATATCTCTTTTCTTGTGTTTTGAAATAATTGCTCAGTAAAATACATTCTAAAATACACTACGCTCTTCTAATTTCTCATTACTCTTTATTCAAATGTTTCAGCATCATTTAACAGTTATCATTATTATACCTCTAAAAATATACTTTCATGTATTAACTATGGCAAATAGACCCTCAAGCAACTCTTTTTAGAACCCACTAACCCTTTTTTTTTTTTTTTAATTATGAGGGCACTCTCTGGAAAATTTAGGGGAGTTACCAATTCGATAGGTAACTCTATAACTTTGCCATACATTTGTAATATTTATTTCTTCAAATCAATAAACCATTGGTTAGCTGCTGGATTTAAATTTGGACCCTCAGAACAATTTAGACACGGGTATCTAACCCCATTGATGGCATTCTAGAAAACCATAAAGTGATCGTATAAGACTGAAATCAATTTTTTCCAGAGAAATTTTAATCCACATCATAAATGGCAGATCAGTAATGATTACCAGCAGGAATGAGCGCAGGAGGATCAATCAGATAATAGTCCACATCATTTTCAGTCTTTGTCTCTGGATTTCCTCCTGCAGAATTAGTAACTTCTATAAAATCATCTTGCCCAGCCATCTGCAATGGTGAGAAACTCGTTCCAGAATGAGTTAGTGAAACAACATACACATTATGATGACAAAAGAAACACAGAATAGACACATCAATATGAAGTTATTAACATTTATATTTGAGGACGGTATGATGTTCAATTTAATTTGAACCTTTCTCCATGGGCTTCACCTGCCCCATAAACCAATTTTTAAATGATCCAAATCATTCTTACATTTATTTTTCTTTAATTTTAGTCTCAAATGTCTCAAATGCAGCTTCTCAGTGTACTCATGATCAACCAAGACCTATTCTGTGTATACCAAACAAAACAAAAATCAAATAAGAGAAAAATAAAATAAAAATAAAATATCTATCTATCTGCTATCTATCTTTTTCTAAAGTCGGGGCCCCTTTCTGTCTGTCTGAAGACACCAAGAGAGGCCTGTTTCCCCTCAAATCATCCTCAATGTCTTCATCAGACAGTTCCTAACAAAAATAAAATATCTCTGTCTATCTTTTGTTGGTTGATCAAGTCTACACCGACAGCGCTGCACTCACATTTATATTGTTCTCCAGACACTCTTAAAATCATAGAAAAATCTAAAACAACTTTCTAGTGTATAATTCAATAATGTTAAAATATTTTTTTTCTCATAAACTGGACCGGACAGAACATAAAACAGACACATGATTTCATAAGATGCAAAATATAATTTTCTTATTAGTTATTTTATCATCATATCATTGGCCCTCTTTTGCCATTTGCTTGAATATATCAACACTTATCTTATACACAACCTTTGTTTAAAATCCAATTACTTATTCGACTTTAGTTTAACGCAATACACTTGACTCAAAGCTTTATTGTTTCTCCAGATAATGTGCTTTCCCAAATAGAATTCAATCACTTTAAAGTGATTTTATTTTTATATAATCCAAATATTCTTACTCGTCACTTAGATATAAAAGAAGTTATGATCTGGCACATGTCCATTCAACAGCTGCTCCCTCTCAGTTTAATTAATCTCACATCAGGCTTCCTTCATGGCATGAAAAGAACAGCCCAACAATAAACATCGTCCAGTCAGCTAAGAGTTAACTTTTTGATTTCATGCACATTTTTGTTTTACATGTATTTGTTTGTTTATACTGTATTATATTTATCCTTATACATACATATATATTTATACATGCACACATACATACACACATCATCATACATACACATACACATTTTTTTTTTTTTTATCATTGGTTTTAATTCTACAACCAGAATATTCATTAATTGCCCTTTTTGTTTTTATTCATCAGATCTCTTCTGCCTCTCGTATTGATGGAAGTTTGAAAATAGCCTAAATAGATTTTCTTTGCTGTAAATTGCACACATACTCCTCATTAATTACACAGCAGAGGATCAATCTCTCTATCTGGATCCCAAATTCTAGAATTTTAATTATACTAAAACAAACCTATTACTTCTGCCCCTCCTTTTGCCCATCTGGTTGCTAGGCAGATACCAAGGTGACAGCCAACAATGCTCCTTGCCATCCTGAGTGAAATAAGTCAACCCGGAAGTCTCTGTGATTTTCTTGTGCAGAGATATGTGATTTGTTTCTTGGTTGCTAGGGTAACCCCATCTGGTTGCTAGGCAGTTACCAAGGTGACAGCCAACAATGCTCCTTGCCATCCTGATTGAAATAAGTCAACCCGGAAGTCTCTGTGATTTTCTTGTGCAGAGATATGTGATTTGTTTCTTGGTTGCTAGGGTAACCCCATCTGGTTGCTAGGCAGTTACCAAGGTGACAGGCAACAATGCTCCTTGCCATCCTGAGTGAAATAAGTCAACCCGGAAGTCTCTGTGATTTTCTTGTGCAGAGATATGTGATTTGTTTCTTGGTTGCTAGGGTAACCCCATCTGGTTGCTAGGCAGTTACCAAGGTGACAGCCAACAATGCTCCTTGCCATCCTGAGTGAAATAAGTCAACCCGGAAGTCTCTGTGATTTTCTTGTGCAGA
This sequence comes from Moxostoma hubbsi, assembly GCA_032164185.1. Classification (NCBI taxonomy): domain Eukaryota; kingdom Metazoa; phylum Chordata; class Actinopteri; order Cypriniformes; family Catostomidae; genus Moxostoma; species Moxostoma hubbsi. The sequence continues at coordinate 1,182,695 of JAVLUX010000196.1, read as the reverse complement.
GATATGTGATTTGTTTCTTGGTGGCTAGGGTAACCCCATCTGGTTGCTAGGCAGTTACCAATGTGACAGCCAACAATGCTCCTTGACATCCTGAGTGAAATAAGTCAACCCGGAAGTCTCTGTGATTTTCTTGTGCAGAGATATTTGATTTGTTTCTTGGTTGCTAGGGTAACCCCATCTGGTTGCTAGGCAGTTACTAAGGTGACAGGCAACAATGCTCCTTGCCATCCTGAGTGAAATAAGTCAACCCGGAATTCTCTGTGATTTTCATGTGCAGAGATATGTGATTTGTTTCTTGGTTGCTAGGGTAACCCCATCTGGTTGATAGGCAGTTACCAAGGTGACAGGCAACAATGCTCCTTGCCATCCTGAGTGAAATAAGTCAACCCGGAAGTCTCTGTGATTTTCTTGTGCAGAGATATGTGATTTGTTTCTTGGTTGCTAGGGTAACCCCATCTGGTTGCTAGGCAGTTACCAAGGTGACAGGCAACAATGCTCCTTGCCATCCTGAGTGAAATAAGTCAATCCGGAAGTCTCTGTGATTTTCTTGTGCAGAGATATGTGATTTGTTTCTTGGTTGCTATGGTAACCCCATTTGGTTGCTAGGCAGTTACCAGGGTGATATTTATCAAGTCTACTTTCCATCCTGAGTGAAATAAGTCAACCCGGAAGTCTCTATGACATTCTGATCCTAAGATACACATCTTAGTGATTTTGAATGGATGTCAATGGTACTTTTTTGCTAAGGTGCTTTAAATGGTTGCTAGGGCGTGGCTAAGTAGTTTACATGATGAAAGCTGAAGACTGATTACTCACCCAATTAAAACAAAGCAACTATCATGTCTCTTGGACATTCTGATCTGAAGATATCATACTGTAATTGAAATCAATAAATGTGGTTGCTAGGGTGCTCTAAATTGTTGCTAGGGAGTGGCTTGGCAGCTGCCAATGATGAATCTCCAAAGGCTGCTTGTTCGATATAAACCAACTCCCGTGCCTCTGTGACATTCAGAATGGAAGATATCTCTCTTTGGATTTGGGTTGATAAGGTGCTCGAAAATGGTTGCTAGGGAGGGGCTAGGAAGTGTTGAGGGGATTCATGATTGGCTGTTTTACTGCCCCAAGTCAAACGAGACCACCCTTGTGTTTCTATGATAATTCAGTCTTTAGATATCCCTTTGATCTCTTTCAATGGAAGTCTATGGGAGTTGTTGCTAAGGTGCTCTAAATGGTTGCTAGGGCGTGGCTTGATAGCTTCACAATGATCCTGAGAGACTGATTGTTTGTCTGAGTAAAATGAGCCCGCCCCCTTGTCTCTAAGACACTGTGATCCATAGTTATGTTCAATACAAAATGATATTTCATGGGCCGTCCTACACCATAGACTTAACATTGGGGCAACTTTGGGCAGCTCCTGCCCCCCAGGGGTGCAACTTTTACCCCATTGTGAGGTATGTTCTCACAGAGCCTGTCAGCCTCTTCAAATGTGGTAAATCACCCATCTCTGTGAAATCCTCGCTTTGAGCTATGACTCGTCAAAGTTCGGCGCAATGTTAAGTCAATGGGATTTTTTGCCCAATTATTTGCCCCTGGGGCAAACACCGTACCCCCAATCGCTTCTAAAAGTCATAGCACACCATTCCCAAATAATCTGCACGATTTGACGCCTCATTCGTGGGTTTGTGACCAAAAAATTGTGCAAAAAATTCCATTGACTTACATTGGGGCAACTTTGGGCAGCTCCTGCGCCCCAGGGGTAAAACTTTTACCCCATTGTGAGGTATGTTCTCACAGAGCCTGTCAGCCTCTTCAAATGTTTTAAATCAAAGGTCTCTGTGAAATCCTCGCTCTGAGCTATGACTCGTCAAATTTTGGTGCAATGTTAAGTCAATGGTATTTTTTGCCCAATTTTTTGCCCCTGGGGCAAACATCGTACCCCCGAACGCTTAGAAAAGATATAGCACACCTCTCCCCAATAAGCCGCAGGATTTGATGCCTCACTCAGGGGTCTGTGACAAAATCTGTGGGTGGAGTAGCGCGCCAAACTATGTGTGGAATAATAATAATTATAATAATAATAAGTATGCAAGAGAACAATAGTGATGCTTTGCCTTTGGCAAGCACCACTAATAAGTATGCAAGAGAACAATAGTGATGCTTTGCCTATGGCAAGCACCACTAATAGTAATAATAATAATAATAACTAGATTAAAAAGTTTGAGTACAAACTTTAGGTTGGCTTGAGAAAGCCTAGCATAAAGTTTGAAGTAGTTGTAAAAGTTTGAAGATTTAAGGTTTTTAGTTTGATGTAATTATAAGTAGTAGTTTTCAAAGTTAAAAGTTTAGAGATTATAAAACCATTCAGTCTATCAAATAGATAGATAGATAGATAGATAGATAGATAGATAGATATTGACCCTCAGATAGATTGATAGATAGATAGATAGAGTATGACCCACAGATAGATAGATAGATAGATAGTTATTGACCGTCAGATAGATAAATAGATAGATAGATCTATCCCTCAGACCCAATCTGGTTGCTAGGCAGTTTCCAGGGTGATCATTATCAAGCCTCCTTTTCTTTCTGAGTGAATAAAGTCAACCCGGAAGTCTCTACGATTTTCTGTTGCATAGATATGTGATTTGTTACTTGGTTGCTAGGGTAACCATATCTGGTTGATAGGCAGTTACCAGAGTGATAAATATCAAGGCTACTTTCCATCTTGAGTAAAATAAGTGAAACAGGAAGTCTCTACGATTTTCTGGTGCAGAGTTATGTGATTTGTTACTTGGTTGCTAGGGTAAGCCCTTGTCGTTGCTAGTCAGTTACCAGAGTGATACTTTTCAAGACTCCTTGCTATCCTGAGTGAAATAAGTCAAACAGGAAGTCTCTACGATTTTCTGGTGCAGAGATATGTGATTTGTTATTTGGTTGCTAGGGTAACTACATCTGGTTGCTAGGCAGTTACCAAAGTGATACTCATAAGGCTCCTTGCAATCCTGTGTGAAATATGTCAATCCCTAAGTCTCTACGATTTTCTGGTGAAGAGATATATTATTTGTTACTTGGTTGCTAGGGTAACCCCATCTGGTTGCTATGCAGTTACCAGGGTGATACTTATCAAGCCTCCTTTACATCCTGAGTGAATTATGTCAACCCGGAAGTCTCTACGATTTTCTGTTGCAGAGATATGTGATTTGTTACTTGGTTGCTAGGGTAACCACATCTGGTTGCTAGGCAGTTACCAAAGTAATACTCATAAGGCTCCTTGCAATCCTGTGTGAAATATGTCAACCCATAAGTCTCTACGATGTTCTGGTTCAAAGATATGTGATTTGTTACTTGGTTGCTAGGGTAACCACATCTGGTTGCTAGGCAGTTACCAGAGTGATACATATCAAGCCTACTTTCCATCCTGAGTGAAATAAGTGAAACAGGAAGTCTCTATGATTTTCTGTTGCAGAGATATGTGATTTGTTACTTGGTTGCTAGGGTAACCACATCCGGTTGCTAGGCAGTTACCAGAGTGATACATATCAAGGCTACTTTCCATCCTGAGTGAAATAAGTGAAACAGGAAGTCTCTACGATTTTCTGGTGCAGAGATATGTGATTTGTTATTTGGTTGCTAGGGTAACCCTGTCTGGTTACTATGCAGTTACTAGGGTGATACTTGTCAAGCCTCCTTTCCATACTGAGTGAACAAAGTCAACCTGGATGCTACAATACTGTGGATATGAAGATTTTAGGTCATTACTTATTGGCTGTTTGATAAAAGAAATCCTCTGAGGGAGAGAGAGGGAGAGACGCAGGGCTGACAGGCCCTTTTTTGTCTGTGTGTGTGAAAATGTCAGTTGGGATTTAAATTTCTGAAGATTCCGCAATGTAAAGTCAATGGGACTTTTTTGGCCGCTTTTTCGTCCGCTGTTCGAACATCGTACACCCGATCGCTTAGAAAAGATATAGCACACCTCTCCTCAATGAGCCGCACGATTTGATGCCTCACTCAGGGGTCTGTGACAAAAGCTGCAGGAGGAGTAGCGCGCCAAACTTTGTGTGGAAAAATAATAATAATTATTATAATAATAACTAGAATGTACATTTCCTGAAGAAAATGTGAGTGGTGCTTGCCGTGGCAAAACTCGTCAAATAGCATTTTCTAACTTGTTTCTAAGCACTAAAATAAAGGTCATAGAATGTTGCTAACACGTGTTTTTCATGATGGTAGCACGTTTTTAGAATGTTTTAGCACTTCGCTAGGTGAAGCTAGCATGTGTTAGCATGATACTAGCAGATTTTTAGCATGTTTTAGCACTTCGTTTGGCAATGCTAACATGTGTTAGCATGATGCTAGCACGTTTTTAACAAGTTTTAGCAATCCCCTAAGCAATGCTAACATGCATTAGCATAATGCTAGCACGTTTTAACATGTTTTAGCACTTCGCTAGGTGAAGCTAGCATGTGTTAGCATGATACTAGCACGTTTTAAGCATGTTTTAGCACTTCACTAGGCGATGCTAACATGTGTTAGCATGTTGTTAGCACGTTTTATCATGTTTTAGCACTTCGCTAGGCGATGTCAACATGTGTTAGCATGATGCTAACACGTTTTTAACATGTTTTAGCAATCCCTTAAGCAATGCTAACATGCGTTAGCATAATGCTAGCACGTTTTAACATGTTTTAGCACTTCGCTAGGCGATGCCAGCATGTGTTAGCATGATGCTAGCACATTTTTATCATGTTTTAACACTTCGCTAGGCAATACTAGCATGTGTTAGCATGTTGTTAGCACGTTTTTAGCATGTTTTAGCACTTCGCTAGGCTATGCTAACATGTGTTAGCATGATGCTAGCACGTTTTTAACATGTTTTAGCAATCCCCTAAGCAATGCTAACATGCATTAGCATAATGCTAGCACGTTTTAACATGTTTTAACACTTTGCTAGGCAATGCCAGCATGTGTTAGCATGATGCTAGCACGTTTTTAGCATTTTTTAACACTTCGCTAGGCAATACTATCATGTGTTAGCATGTTTTTAGCACGTTTTTAGCATGTTTTAGCACTTCGCTAGGTGATGCCAACATGTGTTAGCATGTTGCTAGCACGTTTTTAGCATGTTTTAGCACTTCGCTAGGTGATGCCAACATGTGTTAGCATGTTGCTAGCACATTTTTAGCATGTTTTAGGGTGTGGCTATGAAGATTTTTATTGACTGCTTGATAAAAGAAATCCTCTGAGGGAGAGAGAGAGAGAGAGACGCAGGGCTGACAGGCCCTTTTTTGTCTGTGTGTGTGAAAAAGTCAGTTGGGATTTAAATTTCTGAACATTCCGCAATGTAAAGTCAATGGGATTTTTTTGGCCGCTTTTTCGTCCGCAGTTCGAACATCGTACACCCGATCGCTTAGAAAAGATATAGCACACCTCTCCTCAATGAGCCGCACGATTTGATGCCTCACTCAGGGGTCTGTGACAAAAGCTGCAGGAGGAGTAGCGCGCCAAACTTTGTGTGGAAAAATAATAATAATTATAATAATAATAAGTATGCAAGAGAACAATAGTGATGCTTTGCCTATGGCAAGCACCACTAACTAGAATGTACATTTCCTGAAGAAAATGTGAGTGGTGCTTGCCGTGGCAAAATTTCTTACCACAATGTCCCACCTACTGCCCAAAGTTGAAAGAGGCCACCCCCATGACAGTAGGATGTTCTGGTGCAGAGATATAGGTGTTGTTCCATGGTTGCTAATGAAAATCATCTGGTTGATATGCAGTTACAAAGGTGACAGCCACCAACGCTACTTGCCATCCTGAGTAAAATAAGTCAACCCGGAAGTCTCTACAATTTTGTAGTACATAGATATGTGATTTGTTAATTGGTTGCTAGGGTAACCCCATCTGGTTGCTAGGCAGTTAACACGGGGCAAGCCAACAATGCTCCTTGCCATCCTGAATGAAATAAGTCAACCAGGAATCTCTACGATTTTCTGGTTCAGAGATATGTGATTTGTTAATTGGTTGCTAGGGTAACCCCATCTGGTTGCTAGGCAGTTACCAAGGTGACAGCCAACAATGCTCCATGCCATCCTGAGTGAAATAAGTCAACCCGGAAGTCTCTGTGATTTTCTTGTGCAGAGATATGTGATTTGTTTCTTGGTTGCTAGGGTAACCCCATCTGGTTGCTAGGCAGTTACCAAGGTGACAGGCAACAATGCTCCTTGCCATCCTGAGTGAAATAAGTCAACCCGGAAGTCTGTGATTTTCTTGTGCAGAGATATGTGATTTGTTTCTTGGTTGCTAGGGTAACCCCATCTGGTTGCTAGGCAGTTACCAAGGTGACAGCCAACAATGCTCCTTGCCATCCTGAGTGAAATAAGTCAACCCGGAAGTCTCTGTGATTTTCTTGTGCAGAAATATGTGATTTGTTTCTTGGTTGCTAGGGTAACCCCATTTGGTTGCTAGGCAGTTACCAAGGTGACAGGCAACAATGCTCCTTGCCATCCTGAGTGAAATAAGTCAACCCGGAAGTCTCTGTGATTTTCTTGTGCAGAGATATGTGATTTGTTTCTTGGTTGCTAGGGTAACCCCATTTGGTTGCTAGGCAGTTACCAAAGTAACATCCAACAATGCTCCTTGCCATCTTGAGTGAAATATGTCAACTCGGAAGTCTCTAAGATTTTGTAGTGCAAAGATAAGAGATTTGTTACTTGGTTGCTATGGTAAACCATTCTGGTTGCTAGGCAGTTACCAGGGTGACAGGCAACAATGCTCCTTGCCATCCTGAGTGAAATAAGTCAACCCGGAAGTCTCTGTGATTTTCTTGTGCAGAGATATGTGATTTGTTTCTTGGTTGCTAGGGTAACCCCATTTGTTTGCTAGGCAGTTACCAGGGTGATATTTATCAAGTCTACTTTCCATCCTGAGTGAAATAAGTCAACCCGGAAGTCTCTACTTCATTCTGTTCCTAAGATACACATCTTAGTGATTTTGAATGGATGTCAATGGTTCTTTGTTGCTAGGGTGCTTTAAATGGTTGCTAGGGCATGGCTAAGTAGTTCACATGATGAAAGCTGAAGACTGATTACTCACCCAATGAAAACAAAGCAACTATCATGTCTCTAAGACATTCTGATCTGAAGATATCTTACTGTAATTGAAATCAATAAATGTGGTTTCTAGGGTGCTCTAAATTGTTGCTAGGGAGTGGTTTGGCAGCTGCCAATGATGAATCTCCAAAGGCTGCTTGTCAGTATGAATGATATAAACCAACTCCCATGCCTCTGTGACATTCAGAATGGAAGATATCTCTCTTTGGATTTTGGTTGCTAAGGTGCTCGAAAATGGTTGCTATGGAGGGTCTAGGAAGTGTTGAGGGGATTCATGATTGGCTGTTTTACTGCCCCAAGTCAAACGAGACCACCCTCGTGTTTCTATGCTAATTCAGTCCGGAGAAATCACTTTGATCTCTTTCAATGGAAGTCTATGGGACTTGTTGCTAAGGTGCTGTAAATGGTTGCTAGGGCGTGGCTTGATAGCTTCACAATGATCCTGAGAGACTGATTGGTCGTCTGAGTAAAATGAGCCTGCCCCCTTGTCTCTAAGACTCTGTGATCCAGAGTTATGTTCAATACAAAATCTACCATAGACTTAACATTGGGGCAAATTTGGGCAGCTCCTGCCCCCCAGGGGTAAAACTTTTACCCCATTATGAGGTATGTTCTCACAGAGCCTGTCAGCCTCTTCAAATGAGGTAAATCACATGTCTCTGCGAAATCCTCGCTCTGAGCTATGACTCGTCAAAGTTTGGCTCAATGTTAAGTCAATGGGATTTTTTGCCCAATTTTTTTCCCCTGGGGCAAACACCGTACCCCCGATTGCTTATAAAAGTCATAGCACACCATTCCCAAATAATCCGCACGATTTGACACCTCATTCGTGGGTCTGCGACCAAAAAATTTTGCAAAAAATTCCCTTGACTTACATTGGGGCAGCTTTGGGCAGCTCCTGCCCCCCAGGGGTAAAACTTTTACCCCATTGTGAGGTATGTTCTCACAGAGCCTGTCAGCCTCTTCAAATGTAGTAAATCACACGTCTCTGCGAATTCCTCGCTCTGAGCTATGATTCGTCAAAGTTCGGCTCAATGTTAAGTCAATGTGATTTTTTGCCCAATTTTTTGCCCCTGGGGCAAACACCGTACCCCCGATTGCTTATAAAAGTCATAGCACACCATTCCCAAATAATCCACACGATTTGATGCCTCATTCGTGGGTCTGTGACAAAAGCTGCGGGAGGAGTAGCGCGCCAAACTTTTGTCCGGAATAATAATAAGAAGAACTAGAATGTACATTTCCTGAAGAAAATGTGAGTGGTGCTTGCCGTGGCAAAATTTCTTACCACAATGTCCCACCTACTGCCCAAAGTTGAAAGAGGCCATCCCCATGACAGTAGGATGTTCTGGTGCAGAGATATTGGTGTTGTTCCATGGTTGCTAGGGAAACCCATCTGGTTGATATGCAGTTACTAAGGTGACAGCCACCAATGCTACTTGCCATCCTGAGTAAAATAAGTCAACCCGGAAGTCTCTACGATTTTCTAGTACAGAGATATGTGATTTGTTACTTGGTTGCTAGGGTAACCCCATCTGGTTGCTAGGCAGTTAACAAGGGGCAAGCCAACAATACTCCTTGCCATCCTGAATGAAATAAGTAAACCCGGAATCTGTACAATTTTCTGGTTCAGAGATATGTGATTTGTTACTTGGTTGCTAGGGTAACCCCATCTGGTTGCTAGGCAGTTACCAAGGTGACAGCCAACAATGCTGCTTGCCATCCTGAGTGAAATAAGTCAACCCGGAAGTCTCTGTGATTTTCTTGTGCAGAGATATGTGATTTGTTTCTTGGTTGCTAGGGTAACCCCATCTGGTTGCTAGGCAGTTACCAAGGTGACAGACAACAATGCTCCTTGCCATCCTGAGTGAAATAAGTCAACCCGGAAGTCTCTGTGATTTTCTTGTGCAGAGATATGTGATTTGTTTCTTGGTTGCTAGGGTAACCCCATCTTGTTGCTAGGCAGTTACCAAGGTGACAACCAACAATGCTCCTTGCCATCCTGAGTGAAATAAGTCAACCCGGAAGTCTCTGTGATTTTCTAGTACAGAGATATGTGATTTGTTTCTTGGTTGCTAGGGTAACCCCATCTGGTCGCTAGGCAGTTACCAAGGTGACAGCCAACAATGCTCCTTGCCATCCTGAGTGAAATAAGTCAACCCAGATTTCTCTGTGATTTTCTAGTACAGAGATATGTGATTTGTTTCTTGGTTGCTAGGGTAACCCCATCTGGTTGCTAGGCAGTTACTAATGTGACAGCCAACAATGCTCCTTGCCATCCTGAGTGAAATAAGTCAACCCGGAAGTCTCTGTGATTTTTTTGTGCAGAGATATTTGATTTGTTTCTTGGTTGCTAGGGTAACCCCATCTGGTTGCTAGGCAGTTACGAAGGTGACAGGCAACAATGCTCCTTGCCATCCTGAGTGAAACAAGTCAACCCGTAAGTCTCTGTGATTTTCTTGTGCAGAGATATGTGATTTGTTTCTTGGTTGCTAGGGTAACCCCATCTGGTTGCTAGGCAGTTACCAAGGTGACAGCCAACAATGCTCCTTGCCATCCTGAGTGAAATAAGTCAACCCGGAAGTCTCTACGATTTTCTAGTACAGAGATATGTGATTTGTCTCTTGGTTGCTAAGGTAACCCCATTTGGTTGCTAGGCAGTTACCAGGGTGATATTTATCAAGTCTACTTTCCATCCTGAGTGAAATAAGTCAACCCGGAAGTCTCTACGTCATTCTGATCCTAAGATACACATCTTAGTGATTTTGAATGGATGTCAATGGTTCTTTGTTGCTAGGGTGCTTTAAATGGTTGCTAGGGCATGGCTAAGTAGTTCACATGATGAAAGATGAAGACTGATTACTCACCCAATTAAAACAAAGCAACTATCATGTCTCTAGGACATTCTGATCTGAAGATATCTTACTGTAATTGAAATCAATAAATGTGGTTGCTAGGGTGCTCTAAATTGTTGCTAGGGAGTGGCTTGGCAGCTGCCAATGATGAATCTCCAAAGGCTGCTTGTCAATATGAATGATACAAACCAACTCCCATGCCTCTGTGACATTCAGAATGGAAGATATCTCTCTTTGGATTTTGGTTGCTAAGGTGCTCGAAAATGGTTGCTAGGGAGGGGCTAGGAAGTGTTGAGGGGATTCATGATTGGCTGTTTTACTGCCCCAAGTCAAACGAGACCACCCTCGTTTTTCTATGATAATTCAGTCCGGAGATATCCCTTTGATCTCTTTCAATGGAAGTCTATGGGAGTTGTTGCTAAGGTGCTCTAAATGGTTGCTAGGGCGTGGCTTGATAGCTTCACAATGATCCTGAGAGACTGATTGGTCGTCTGAGTAAAATGAGCCCGCCCCCTTGTCTCTAAGACACTGTGATCCAGAGTTATGTTCAATACAAAATCTACCATAGACTTAACATTGGGGCAACTTTGGGCAGCTCATGCCCCCCAGGGGTGCAACTTTTACCCCATTGTGAGGTATGTTCTCACAGAGCCTGTCAGCCTCTTCAAATGTGGTAAATCACACGTCTCTGCGAAATCCTCGCTCTGAGCTATGACTCGTCAAAGTTCGGCGCAATGTTAAGTCAATGGGATTTTTTGCCCAATTTTTTGCCCCTGGGGCAATCACCGTACCCCCGATCACTTATAAAAGTCATAGCACACCATTCCCAAATAATCCGCACGATTTGACGCCTCATTTGTGGGTCTGCGACCAAAAAATTTTGAAAAAAATTCCATTGACTTACATTGGGGCAACTTTGGGCAGCTCCTGCCCCCCAGGGGTGCAACTTTTACCCCATTGTGAGGTATGTTCTCACAGAGCCTGTCAGCCTCTTCAAATGTGGTAAATCACACGTCTCTGCGAAATCCTCGCTCTGAGCTATGACTCGTCAAAGTTCGGCTCAATGTTAAGTCAATGGGATTTTTTGCCCAATTTTTTGCCCCTGGGGCAAACACCGTACCCCCGATCGCTTATAAAAGTCATAGCACACCTCTCCTCAATGAGCCGCACGATTTGACACCTCATTCATGGGTCTACGCCAATAGGTGCGGGACGAGTTAGGCGCCGAAGTTTTGTACGGAAGAAGAAGAAGAAGAAGAAGAAGAAGAAAAACTAGAATGTACATTTCCTGAAGAAAATGTGAGTGGTGCTTGCCGTGGCAAAACTCATCAAATAAAATTTTCTAACTTGTTTCTAAGCACTAAAATAAAGGTCATAGAATGTTGCTAACATGTGTTTTTCATGATGGTAGCACATTTTTAAATGTTTTAGCACTTTGCTAGGCAAAGCTAGCATGTGTTAGCATGATACTAGCACGTTTTTAGCATGTTTTAGCACTTCGTTTGGCGATGCTAACATGTGTTAGCATGATGCTAGCACATTTTTAACATGTTTTAGCAATGCCCTCGGCAATGCTAACATGTGTTAGCATGATGCTAGCACATTTTTAGCATGTTTTAACAATTCCCTAGGCAATGCTAACATGTATTAGCATAATGCTAGCACGCTTTAGCATGTTTAAACACTTCGCTAGGCGATGCCAGCATATGTTAGCATGATGCTAGCACATTTTTAGCATGTTTTATGTTGTGGCTATGAAGATTTTTATTGGCTGCTTGATAAAAGAAATCCTCTGAGGGAGAGAGAGAGAGACACGCAGGGCTGACAGGCCCTTTTTTGTCTGTGTGTGTGAAAATGTCAGTTGGGATTTAAATTTCTGAACATTCCGCAATGTAAAGTCAATGGGACATTTTTGGCCGCTTTTTCATCCGCTGTGCGAACATCGTACCCCCGATCGCTTATAAAAGTCATAGCACACCTCTCCTCAATGAGCCGCACGATTTGACACCTCATTCATGGGTCTACGCCAAAAGGTGCGGGACAAGTTAGGTGCCGAAGTTTTGTACGGAAGAAGAAGAAGAAGAAGAAGAAGAAGAAAAATAAGTATGTGAGATTACAATAGTGTTGCTTTGCAAGCACCACTAATAAGTATGTGAGATTACAATAGTGTTGCTTTGCAAGCACCACTAACTAGAATGTACATTTCCTGAAGAAAATGTGAGTGGTGCTTGCCGTGGCAAAATTTCTTACCACAATGTCCCACCTACTGCCCAAAGTTGAAAGAGGCCACCCCCATGACAGTAGGATGTTCTGGTGCAGAGATATAGGTGTTGTTCCATGGTTGCTAGTGAAAATCATCTGGTTGATATGCAGTTACAAAGGTGACAGCCACCAACGCTACTTGCCATCCTGAGTAAAATAAGTCAACCCGGAAGTCTCTACGATTTTGTAGTACATAGATATGTGATTTGTTAATTGGTTGCTAGGGTAACCCCATCTGGTTGCTAGGCAGTTAACAAGGGGCAAGCCAACAATGCTCATTGCCGTCCTGAATGAAATAAGTCAACCTGGAATCTCTATGATTTTCTGGTTCAGAGATATGTGATTTGTTAATTGGTTGCTAGGGTAACCCCATCTGGTTGCTAGGCAGTTACCAAGGTGACAGCCAACAATGCTCCTTGCCATCCTGAGTGAAATAAGTCAACCCGGAAGTCTCTGTGATTTTCTTGTGCAGAGATATGTGATTTGTTTCTTGGTTGCTAGGGTAACCCCATCTGGTTGCTAGGCAGTTACCAAGGTGACAGGCAACAATGCTCCTTGCCATCCTGAGTGAAATAAGTCAACCCGGAAGTCTCTGTGATTTTCTTGTGCAGAGATATGTGATTTGTTTCTTGGTTTCTAGGGTAACCCCATCTGGTTGCTAGGCAGCTACCAAGGTGACAGCCAAGAATGCTCCTTGCCATCCTGAGTGAAATAAGTCAACCCGGAAGTCTCTGTGATTTTCTTGTGCAGAGATATGTGATTTGTTTCTTGGTTGCTAGGGTAACCCCATCTGGTTGCTAGGCAGTTACCAAGGTGACAGCCAACAATGCTCCTTGCCATCCTGAGTTAAATAAGTCAACCCGGAAGTCTCTGTGATTTTCTTGTGCAGAAATATGTGATTTGTTTCTTGGTTGCTAGGGTAACCCCATTTGGTTGCTAGGCAGTTACCAAGGTGACAGGCAACAATGCTCCTTGCCATCCTGAGTGAAATAAGTCAACCCGGAAGTCTCTGTGATTTTCTTGTGCAGAGATATGTGATTTGTTTCTTGGTTGCTAGGGTAACCCCATCTGGTTGTTAGGCAGTTACCAAGGTGACAGCCAACAATGCTCCTTGCCATCCTGAGTGAATATAAGTCAACCCGGAAGTCTCTGTGATTTTCTTGTGCAGAGATATGTGATTTGTTTCTTGGTTGCTAGGGTAACCCCATCTGGTTGCTAGGCAGTTACCAAGGTGACAGCCAACAATGCTCCTTGCCATCCTGAGTGAAATAAGTCAACCCGGAAGTCTCTGTGATTTTCTTGTGCAGAGATATGTGATTTGTTTCTTGGTTGCTAGGGTAACCCCATCTGGTTGCTAGGCAGTTACCAAGGTGACAGGCAACAATGCTCCTTGCCATCCTGAGTGAAATAAGTCAACCCGGAAGTCTCTGTGATTTTCTTGTGCAGAGATATGTGATTTGTTTCTTGGTTTCTAGGGTAACCCCATCTGGTTGCTAGGCAGCTACCAAGGTGACAGCCAAGAATGCTCCTTGCCATCCTGAGTGAAATAAGTCAACCCGGAAGTCTCTGTGATTTTCTTGTGCAGAGATATGTGATTTGTTTCTTGGTTGCTAGGGTAACCCCATCTGGTTGCTAGGCAGTTACCAAGGTGACAGCCAACAATGCTCCTTGCCATCCTGAGTTAAATAAGTCAACCCGGAAGTCTCTGTGATTTTCTTGTGCAGAAATATGTGATTTGTTTCTTGGTTGCTAGGGTAACCCCATTTGGTTGCTAGGCAGTTACCAAGGTGACAGGCAACAATGCTCCTTGCCATCCTGAGTGAAATAAGTCAACCCGGAAGTCTCTGTGATTTTCTTGTGCAGAGATATGTGATTTGTTTCTTGGTTGCTAGGGTAACCCCATCTGGTTGTTAGGCAGTTACCAAGGTGACAGCCAACAATGCTCCTTGCCATCCTGAGTGAATATAAGTCAACCCGGAAGTCTCTGTGATTTTCTTGTGCAGAGATATGTGATTTGTTTCTTGGTTGCTAGGGTAACCCCATCTGGTTGCTAGGCAGTTACCAAGGTGACAGCCAACAATGCTCCTTGCCATCCTGAGTGAAATAAGTCAACCCGGAAGTCTCTGTGATTTTCTTGTGCAGAGATATGTGATTTGTTTCTTGGTTGCTAGGGTAACCCCATTTGGTTGCTAGGCAGTTACCAGGGTGATATTTATCAAGTCTACTTTCCATCCTGAGTGAAATAAGTCCACCCGGAAGTCTCTGTGATTTTCTTGTGCAGAGATATGTGATTTGTTTCTTGGTTGCTAGGGTAACCCCATTTGGTTGCTAGGCAGTTACCAGGGTGATATTTATCAAGTCTACTTTCCATCCTGGGTGAAATAAGTCCACCCGGAAGTCTCTACGACATTCTGATCCTAAGATACACATCTTAGTGATTTTGAATGGATGTCAATGGTGTTTTGTTGCTAGGGTGCTTTAAATGGTTGCTAGGGCATGGCTAAGTAGTTCACATGATGAAAGATGAAGACTGATTACTCACCCAATTAAAACAAAGCAACGATCATGTCTCTTGGACATTCTGATCTGAAGATATCTTACTGTAATTGAAATCAATAAATGTGGTTGCTAGGGTGCTCTAAATTGTTGCTAGGGAGTGGCTTGGCAGCTGCCAATGATGAATCTCCAAAGGCTGCTTGTCAGTATGAATGATACAAACCAACTCCCATGCCTCTGTGACTTTCAGAATGGAAGATATCTCTCTTTGGATTTTGGTTGCTAAGGTGCTCGAAAATGGTTGCTAGGGAGGGATCTAGGAAGTGTTGAGGGGATTCATGATTGGCTGTTTTACTGCCCCAAGTCAAACGAGACCACCCTCGTGTTTCTATGATAATTCAGTCTTTAGATATCCCTTTGATCTCTTTAAATGGAAGTCTATGGGAGTTGTTGCTAAGGTGCTCTAAATGGTTGCTAGGGCATGGCTTGATAGCTTCACAATGATCCTGAGAGACTGATTGGTCGTCTGAGTAAAATGAGCCCGCCCCCTTGTCTCTAAGACACTGTGATCCAGAGTTATGTTCAATACAAAATCTACCTTAGACTTAACATTGGGGCAACTTTGGGCAGCTCATGCCTCCTAGGGGTGCAACTTTTACCCCATTGTGAGGTATGTTCTCACAGAGCCTGTCAGCCTCTTCAAATGTGGTAAATCACACGTCTCTGTGAAATCCTCGCTCTGAACTATGACTCGTCAAAGTTTGGCGCAATGTTAAGTCAATGGGATTTTTTGCCCAATTTTTTGCCCCTGGGGCAATCACCGTACCCCCGATCGCTTATAAAAGTCATAGCACACCATTCCCAAATCATCCGCACGATTTGACGCCTCATTTGTGTGTCTGCGACAAAAAATTTTGAAAAAAATTCCATTGACTTACATTGGGGCAACTTTGGGCAGCTCCTGCCCCCCAGGGGTAAAACTTTTACCCCATTGTGAGATATGTTCTCACAGAGCCTGTCAGCCTCTTCAAATGTGGTAAATCACACGTCTCTGCGAAATCCTCGCTCTGAGCTATGACTCGTCAAAGTTCGGCTCAATGTTAAGTCAATGGGATTTTTTGCCCAATTTTTTGCCCCTGGGGCAAACACCGTACCCCCGATCGCTTATTAAAGTCATAGCACACCTCTCCTCAATGAGCCGCACGATTTGACACCTCATTCATGGGTCTACGCCAAAAGGTGTGGGACGAGTTACGCGCCGAAGTTTTGTACGGAAGAAGAAGAAAAAGAAAAATAATAAGTATGTGAGATTACAATAGTGTTGCTTTGCAAGCACCACTAACTAGAATGTACATTTCCTGAAGAAAATGTGAGTGGTGCTTGCCGTGGCAAAATTTCTTACCACAATGTCCCACCTACTGCCCAAAGTTGAAAGAGGCCACCCCCATGACATTAGGATGTTCTGGTGCAGAGATATTGGTGTTGTTCCATGGTTGCTAGTGAAACCCATCTGGTTGATATGCAGTTACTAAGGTGAGAGCCACCAATGCTACTTGCCATCCTGAGTAAAAAAAGTCAACCCGGAAGTCTCTACGATTTTCTAGTACAGAGATATGTGATTTGTTACTTGGTTGCTAGGGTAACCCCATCTGGTTGCTAGGCAGTTAACAAGGGGCAAGCCAACAATGCTCCTTGCCATCCTGAATGAAATAAGTCAACCCGGAATCTCTAAAATTTTCTGGTTCAGAGATATGTGATTTGTTAATTGGTTGCTAGGGTAACCCCATCTGGTTGCTAGGCAGTTACCAAGGTGACAGCCAACAATGCTCCTTGCCATCCTGAGTGAAATAAGTCAACCCGGAAGTCTCTGTGATTTTCTTGTGCAGAGATATGTGATTTGTTTCTTGGTTGCTAGGGTAACCCCATCTGGTTGCTAGGCAGTTACCAAGGTGACAGGCAACAATGCTCCTTGCCATCCTGAGTGAAATAAGTCAATCCGGAAGTCTCTGTGATTTTCTTGTGCAGAGATATGTGATTTGTTTCTTGGTTGCTAGGGTAACCCCATTTGGTTGCTAGGCAGTTACCAGGGTGATATTTATCAAGTCTACTTTCCATCCTGAGTGAAATAAGTCAACCCGGAAGTCTCTATGACATTCTGATCCTAAGATACACATCTTAGTGATTTTGAATGGATGTCAATGGTACTTTTTTGCTAAGGTGCTTTAAATGGTTGCTAGGGCGTGGCTAAGTAGTTCACATGATGAAAGCTGAAGACTGATTACTCTCCCAATTAAAACAAAGCAACTATCATGTCTCTAGGACATTCTGATCTGAAGATATCTTACTGTAATTGAAATCAATAAATGTTGTTGCTAGGGTGCTCTAAATTGTTGCTAGGGAGTGGCTTGGCAGCTGCCAATGATGAATCTCCAAAGGCTGCTTGTCCGATATAAACCAACTCCCGTGCCTCTGTGACATTCAGAATGGAAGATATCTCTCTTTGGATTTTGGTTGCCAAGGTGCTCGAAAATGGTTGCTAGGGAGGGGCTAGGAAGTGTTGAGGGGATTCATGATTGGCTGTTTTACTGCCCCAAGTCAAACGAGACCACCCTCGTGTTTCTATGATAATTCAGTCCGGAGAAATCCCTTTCATCTCTTTCAATGGAAGTCTATGGGACTTGTTGCTAAGGTGCTGTAAATGGTTGCTAGGGCGTGGCTTGATAGTTTCACAATGATCCTGAGAGACTGATTGGTCGTCTGAGTAAAATGAGCCCGCCCCCTTGTCTCTAAGACACTGTGATCCAGAGTTATGTTCAATACAAAATCTACCATAGACTTAACATTGGGGCAAATTTGGGCAGCTCCTGCCCCCAAGGGGTGCAACTTTTACCCCATTGTGAGGTATGTTCTCACAGAGCCTGTCAGCCTCTTCAAATGTGGTAAATCACACGTTTCTGTGAAATCCTCGCTCTGAGCTATGACTCGTCAAAGTTTGGCGCAATGTTAAGTCAATGGGATTTTTTGCCCAATTTTTTGCCCCTGGGGCAAATACCGTACCCCCGATCGCTTATAAAAGTCATAGCACACCATTCCCAAATAATCCGCACGATTTGACGCCTCATTCGTGGGTCTGTGACCAAAAAATTCCATTGACATACATTGGGGCAAATTTGGGCAGCTCCTGCCCCCCAGGGGTAAAACTTTTACCCCATTGTGAGTTATGTTCTCACAGAGCCTGTCAGCCTCTTCAAATGAGGTAAATCACACGTCTCTGCAAAATCCTCGCTCTGAGCTATGACTCGTCAAAGTTCGGCTCAATGTTAAGTCAATGGGATTTTTTGCCCAATTTTTTGCCCCTGGGGCAAACACCGTACCCCCGATTGCTTATAAAAGTCATAGCACACCATTCCCAAATAATCCGCACGATTTGACGCCTCATTCGTGGGTCTGCGACCAAAAAATTTAGCAAAAAATTCCATTGACATACATTGGGGCAACTTTGGGCAGCTCCTGCCCCCCAGGGGTAAAACTTTTACCCCATTGCGAGGTATGTTCTCACAGAGCCTGTCAGCCTCTTCAAATGTGGTAAATCACACGTCTCTGCGAAATCCTCGCTCTGAGCTATGACTCGTCAAAGTTCGGCTCAATGTTAAGTCAATGGGATTTTTAGCCCGATTTTTTGCCCCTGGGGCAAACACCGTACCCCCGATTGCTTATAAAAGTCATAGCACACCATTCCCAAATAATCTGCACGATTTGACGCCTCATTCGTGGGTCTGTGACAAAAGCTGCGGGAGGAGTAGCGCGCCAAACTTTTGTCCGGAATAATAATAATAATAATAATAATAATAATAATAAGTATGAGCAATAACAATAGTGATGCCTTGCCTTTGGCATGCACCACTAACTAGAATGTACATTTCCTGAAGAAAATGTGAGTGGTGCTTGCCGTGGCAAAACTCGTCAAATAGCATTTTCTAATTTGTTTCTAAGCACTAAAATAAAGGTCATAGAATGTTGCTAACACGTGTTTTTCATGATGGTAGCATGTTTTTAGAATGTTTTAGCACTTCGCTAGGTGAAGATAGCATGTGTTAGCATGATACTAGCACGTTTTTAGCATGTTTTAGCACTTTGCTAGGCGATGCTAACATGTGTTAGCATGATGCTAGCACGTTTTTAACATGTTTTAGCAATCCCCTAAGCAATGCTAACATGCATTAGCATAATGCTAGCACGTTTTAACATGTTTTAGCACTTTGCTAGGCAATGCCAGCACGTGTTAGCATGATGCTAGCACGTTTTTAGCATGTTTTAACACTTCGCTAGGCAATACTAGCATGTGTTAGCATGTTGTTAGCACGTTTTTAGCATGTTTTAGCATTTCGCTAGGCGATGCCAACATGTGTTAGCATGATGCTAGCACATTTTTAGCATGTTTTAGTACTTCGCTATGCGATACTAGTATGTGTTAACATGTTGCTAGCACGTTTTTAACATGTTTTAACACTTCGCTAGGCGATGCCAGCATGTGTTAGCATGATGCTAGCACATTTTTAGCATGTTTTAGTACTTCGCTATGCGATACTAGTATGTGTTAACATGTTGCTAGCACGTTTTTAGCATGTTTTAGCACTTCGTTTTGCAATGCTAACATGTCTTAGCATGATGCTAGCACGTTTTTAACATGTTTTAGCAATCCCCTAAGCAATGCTAACATGCATTAGCATAATGCTAGCACATTTTAACATGTTTTAGCAATCCCCTAAGCAATGCTAACATGCATTAGCATAATGCTAGCACGTTTTAACATATTTTAGCAGTTTGCTAGGTGAAGCTAGCATGTGTTAGCATGATACTAGCACGTTTTTAGCAGGTTTTAGCACTTCGCTAGGCGATGCTAACATGTATTTACATGATGTTAGCATGTTTTCAACATGTTTTAGCAATCCCCTAAGCAATGCTAACATGCATTAGCATAATGCTAGCACATTTTAACATGTTTTAGCACTTTGCTAGGCAATGCCAGCATGTGTTAGCATGATGCTAGCACGTTTTTAGCATGTTTTAACACTTTGCTAGGCACTACTAGCATGTGTTAGCATGTTGTTAGCACGTTTTTAGCATGTTTTAGCACTTCGCTAGGCGATGCTAACATGTGTTAGCATGATGCTAGCACATTTTTAACATGTTTTATCAATCCCCTAAGCAATGCTAACATGCATTAGCATAATACTAGCACGTTTTTAGCATGTTTTAGCACTTCGCTAGGCGATGCTAACATGCGTTAGCATGATGCTAGCACATTTTTAACATGTTTTAGCAATCCCCTAAGCAATGCTAACATGCATTAGCATAATGCTAGCACGTTTTTAGCATGTTTTAGCACTTCGCTAGGCGATGCCAGCATGTGTTAGCATTATTCTAGCACATTTTTAACATGTTTTATGTTGTGGCTATGAAGATTTTTATTGGCTGCTTGATAAAAGAAATCCTCTGAGGGAGAGAGAGAGAGAGACGCAGGGCTGACAGGCCCTTTTTTGTCTGTGTGTGTGAAAATGTCAGTTGGGATTTAAATTTCTGAACATTCCGCAATGTAAAGTCAATGGGATTTTTTTGGCCGCTTTTTCGTCCGCTGTTTGAACATCGTACACCCGATCGCTTAGAAAAGATATAGCACACCTCTCCTCAATGAGCCGCACGATTTGATGCCTCACTCAGGGGTCTGTGACAAAAGCTGCAGGAGGAGTAGCGCGCCAAACTTTGTGTGGAAAAATAATAATAACTAGATTAAAAGTTTGAGTACAAACTTTAGGTTGGCTTGAGAAAGCCTAGCATAAAGTTTGAAGTAGTTGTAAAAGTTTGAAGATTTACGGTTTCTAGTTTGATGTAATTATAAGTAGTAGTCTTCAAAGTTCAAAGTTTAGA
Organism: Moxostoma hubbsi; assembly: GCA_032164185.1. Taxonomy (NCBI): domain Eukaryota; kingdom Metazoa; phylum Chordata; class Actinopteri; order Cypriniformes; family Catostomidae; genus Moxostoma; species Moxostoma hubbsi. The sequence continues at coordinate 1,162,045 of JAVLUX010000196.1, read as the reverse complement.
GATTATAGAACCATTCAGTCTATCAAATAGATAAGATAGATAGATAGATAGATAGATAGATAGATAGATAGATAGATAGATAGATAGATATTGACCCTCAGATAGATAGATAGATAGATAGATATTGACCCTCAGATAGATAGATAGATAGATAGGTAGATAGATAGAGTATGACCCATAGATAGATAGATAGATAGATAGATAGATAGATAGATAGATATTGACCCTCAGATAGATAGATAGATAGATAGTTATTGACCATCAGATAGATAGATAGATAGATAGATAGATAGATAGATAGTTATTGACCATCATAGATAGATAGATAGATAGATAGATAGATATTGACCATTAGATAGATAGATAGATAGATATTGATCCTCAGATAGATAGATAGAGAATTACCCTCAGATAGATAGATAGATAGATAGATAGATAGATAGATATTGACCCTCAGATAGATAGATAGATAGATAGATAGATAGATAGATAGACAGACAGATAGATAGATAGAGAATTACCCTCAGATAGATAGATAGATAGATAGATAGATAGATAGATATTGACCCTCAGATAGATAGATAGATAGATAGAGAATGACCCTCAGATAGATCGATAGATAGAGAATGACCCTCAGATAGATAGATAGATAGATAGATAGATATTGACCCTCAGATAGATAGATAGATAGATAGATAGATAGATAGACAGACAGATAGATAGAGAATTACCCTCAGATAGATAGATAGATAGATAGATAGATAGATAGATAGATAGAGAATGACCCTCAGATAGATCGATAGATAATGACCCTCAGATAGATAGATAGATAGATAGATAGATAGATAGATAGATAGATAGATAGATAGATAGATAGACAGACAGATAGATAGATAGAGAATTACCCTCAGATAGATAGATAGATAGATAGATAGATAGATAGATAGATAGATATTGACCATCAGATAGATAGATAGATAGATAGATAGATAGATAGATAGATAGATAGATAGATAGAGAATGACCCTCAGATAGATAGATAGATAGATAGATAGATAGATAGATAGAGAATGAGCCTCAGATAGATAGATAGATAGATAGATAGATAGATATTGACCCTCAGATAGATAGATAGATAGATAGATAGAAAGATGGTTGCTAGGCAGTTACCAGAGTGATACATATCAAGGCTACTTTCCATCCTGAGTGAAATAAGTGAAACAGGAAGTCTCTACGATTTTCTGGTGCAGAGATATGTGATTTGTTAGTTGGTTGCTAGGGTAACCCCATCTGGTTGCTAGGCAGTTACCAAGGTGATACTCATAAGGCTCCTTGCAATCCTGTGTGAAATATGTCAACCCCTAAGTCTCTACGATGTTCTGGTTCAAAGATATGTGATTTGTTACTTGGTTGCTAGGGTAACCACATCTGGTTGCTAGGCAGTTACCAGAGTGATACATATCAAGCCTACTTTCCATCCTGAGTGAAATAAGTGAAACAGGATGTCTCTACGATTTTCTGGTGCAGAGATATGTGATTTGTTACTTGGTTGCTAGGGTAACCCCATCTGGTTGCTAGGCAGTTACCAAAGTGATACTCATAAGGCTCCTTGCAATCCTGAGTGAAATATGTCAACCCCTAAGTCTCTACGATGTTCTGGTTCAAAGATATGTGATTTGTTACTTGGTTGCTAGGGTAACCACATCTGGTTGCTATGCAGTTACCAGAGTGATACATATCAAGGCTACTTTTAATCCTGAGTGAATAAAGTCAACCCGGAAGTCTCTATGATTTTCTGTTGCAGAGATATGTGATTTGTTACTTGGTTGCTAGGGTAATCACATCTGGTTGCTAGGCAGTTACCAGAGTGATACATATCAAGGCTACTTTCCATCCTGAGTGAAATAAGTCAACCCGGAAGTCTCTCTGATTTTCTGTTGCAGAGTTATGTGATTTGTTACTTGGTTGCTAGGGTAAGCCCTTGTCGTTGCTAGGCAGTTACCAGAGTGATACTTTTCAAGACTCCTTGCTATCCTGAGTGAAATAAGTCAAACAGGAAGTCTCTACGATTTTCTGGTGAAGAGATATATTATTTGTTACTTGGTTGCTAGGGTAACCCCATCTGGTTGCTATGCAGTTACCAGAGTGATACATATCAAGGCTACTTTCCATCCTGAGTGAAATAAGTGAAACAGGTAGTCTCTACGATTTTCTGGTGCAGAGATATGTGATTTGTTACTTGGTTGCTAGGGTAACCCCATCTGGTTGCTAGGCAGTTACCAAAGTGATACTCATAAGGCTCCTTGCAATCCGGTGTGAAATATGTCAACCCCTAAGTCTCTACGAAGTTCTGGTTCAAAGATATGTGATTTATTACTTGGTTGCTAGGGTAACCCTGTCTGGTTGCTATGCAGTTACCAGGGTGATAACTTGTCAAGCCTCCTTTCCATCCTGAGTGAATAAAGTCAACCCGCAAGTCTGTATGATTTTCTGGTGCTGAGATATGTGATTTGTTATTTGGTTGCTAGGGTAACCCTGTCTGGTTGCTATGCAGTTACCAGGGTGATACTTATCAAGCCTCCTTTCCATCCTGAGTGAATTAAGTCAACCCAGATGTCTCTACGATTTTCTGGAGCAGAAATATATGATTTGTTACTTGGTTGCTAGGGTAACCCAATCTGGTTGCTAGGCAGTTACCAGAGTGATGCATATCAAGGCTACTTTCCATCCTGAGTGAAATAAGTGAAACAGGAAGTCTCTATGATTTTCTGGTGCAGAGATATGTGATTTGTTACTTGGTTGCTAGGGTAAACACATCTGGTTGCTAGGCAGTTACCAAAGTGATACTCATAAGGCTCCTTGCAATCCTGTGTGAAATATGTCAACCCCTAAGTCTCTACGATGTTCTGGTTCAAAGATATGTGATTTGTTACTTGGTTGCTAAGGTAACCCTGTCTGGTTGCTATGCAGTTACCAGAGTGATACATATCAAGGCTACTTTCCATCCTGAGTGAAATAAGTGAAACAGGTAGTCTCTACGATTTTCTGGTGCAGAGATATGTGATTTGTTATTTGGTTGCTAGGGTAATCACATCTGGTTGCTAGGCAGTTACCAGAGTGATACATATATCAAGGCTACTTTCCATCCTGAGTGAAATAAGTCAACCCGGAAGTCTCTCTGATTTTCTGTTGCAGAGATATGTGATTTGTTACTTGGTTGCTAGGGTAATCACATCTGGTTGCTAGGCAGTTACCAGAGTGATACATATCAAGGCTACTTTCCATCCTGAGTGAAATAAGTCAACCCGGAAGTCTCTCTGATTTTCTGTTGCAGAGATATGTGATTTGTTTCTTGGTTGCTAGGGTAATCACATCTGGTTTCTAGGCAGTTACCAGAGTGATACATATCAAGGCTACTTTCCATCTTGAGTGAAATAAGTGAAACAGGAAGTCACTACGATTTTCTGGTGCAGAGATATGTGATTTGTTACTTGGTTGCTAGGGTAACCCCATCTGGTTGCTAGGCAGTTACCAGAGTGATACATATCAAGGCTACTTTCCATCCTGAGTGAAATAAATGAAACAGGAAGTCTGTATGATTTTCTGGTGCAGAGATATGTGATTTGTTACTTGGTTGCTAGGGTAACCCCATCTGGTTGCTAGGCAGTTACCAGAGTGATACATATCAAGGCTACTTTCCATCCTGAGTGAAATAAGTGAAACAGGAAGTCTGTATGATTTTCTGGTGCAGAAATATGTGATTTGTTATTTGGTTGCTAGGGTAACCCTGTCTGGTTGCTATGCAGTTACCAGGGTGATACTTATCAAGCCTCCTTTCCATACTGAGTGAATCAAGTCAACCTGGAAGCTACTATACTGTGGCTATGAAGATTTTAGGTCATTACTTATTGGCTGCTTGATAAAAGAAATCCTCTGAGGGAGAGAGAGAGGGAGAGACGCAGGGCTGACAGGCCCTTTTTCGTCTGTGTGTGTGAAAACGTCAGTTGGGATTTAAATTTCTGAACATTCCGCAATGTTAATCAATGGGAGTTTTTCCGAGTTTTGATCGTCATTTTTAGGAAAACCGTAAGTCCGATCAGTTAGAAAAGATATAGCACACTATTCGGGATTAGTCTGAAGGTCTGTGCCGAGTTTGGTGCATGTAGCTTAAAAGCTCTAGGAGGAGTTACATTTAGAAATTTAGTCTCAGAATAATAATAATATTAATAATAACTAGATTAAAAAGTTTGAGTACAAACTTTAGGTTTGGCTTGAGAAAGCCTAGCATAAAGTTTGAAGTAGTTGTAAAAGCTTGAAGATTGAAGGTTTAGTTTGATGTAGTTATTAATTTTAGTAGTTCTCAAAGTTCAAAGATTTTAAGACCATTCAGTCTATCAAATATGATAGATAGATAGATAGATAGATAGATAGATAGATAGATAGATAGATAGAGAATGACCCTCAGATAGATAGATGGATAGATAGAGAATGACCCTCAGATAGATAGACAGATTGATCGAGTATGACCCACAGATAGATAGATAGATAGATAGATAGATAGATAGATAGAGAATGACCCTCAGATAGATAGATAGATAGACAGATAGATAGATAGACAGAGAATGACCCTGAGATAGATAGATAGATAGAGAATGACCCTCAGATAGATAGATAGATAGATAGATAGATAGATAGATAGATAGAGAATGACCCTCAGATGGATAGATAGATTGATAGAGTATGACCCACAGATAGATAGATAGATAGAGAATGACCCTCAGATAGATAGATAGATAGACAGATAGATAGATAGACAGAGAATGACCCTGAGATAGATAGATAGATAGATAGATAGATAGATAGATAGAGAATGACCCTCAGATAGATAGATAGATCGATAGATAGATCGATAGATAGATAGAGTATGACCCACAGATAGATAGATAGATAGATAGATAGATAGATAGATAGATAGATATTGACCATCAGTTAGATAGATAGATAGATAGATAGATAGATAGATAGATATTGACCATCAGATAGATAGATAGATCGATAGATAGATCGATAGATAGATAGATAGATAGATATTGACCCTCAGATAGATAGATAGATCGATAGATAGATCGATAGATAGATAGAGTATGACCCACAGATAGATAGATAGATAGATAGATAGATAGATAGATATTGACCATCAGTTAGATAGATAGAGAGATAGATAGATAGATAGATAGATAGATAGATAGATAGATATTGACCATCAGATAGATAGATAGATCGATAGATAGATCGATAGATAGATAGAGTATGACCCACAGATAGATAGATAGATAGATAGATATTGACCATCAGTTAGATAGATAGAGAGATAGATAGATAGATAGATAGATAGATAGATAGACAGATAGATATATCATTTTTTACTTGGTTGCTAGGGTAACCCAATGTGGTTGCTAGGCAGTTTCCAGGGTGATCCTTATCAAGCCTCCTTTTCATTCTGAGTGAATAAATTCAACCCGGAAGTCTCTATGATTTTCTGTTGCATAGATATGTGATTTGTTACTTGGTTGCTAGTGTAACCATATCTGGTTGATAGGCAGTTACCAGAGTGATACATATCAAGGCTACTTTCCATCTTGAGTAAAATAAGTGAAACAGGAAGTCTCTACGATTTTCTGGTGCAGAGATAGGTGATTTGTTAGTTGGTTGCTAGGGTAAACACATCTGGTTGCTAGGCAGTTACCAAGGTAATACTCATAAGGCTCCTTGCAATCCTGTGTGAAATATGTCAACCCCTAAGTCTCTACGATGTTCTGGTTCAAAGATATGTGATTTGTTACTTGGTTGCTAGGGTAACCGCATCTGGTTGCTAGGCAGTTACCAGAGGGATACATATCAAGGCTACTTTCCATCCTGAGTGAAATAAGTGAAACAGGAAGTCTCTATGATTTTCTGGTGCAGAGATATGTGACTTGTTACTTGGTTGCTAGGGTAAACACATCTGGTTGCTAGGCAGTTACCAAAGTGATACTCATAAGGCTCCTTGCAATCCTGTGTGAAATATGTCAACCCCTAAGTCTCTACGATGTTCTGGTTCAAAGATATGTGATTTGTTACTTGGTTGCTAAGGTAACCCTGTCTGGTTGCTATGCAGTTACCAGAGTGATACATATCAAGGCTACTTTCCATCCTGAGTGAAATAAGTGAAACAGGTAGTCTCTACGATATTCTGGTGCAGAGATATGTGATTTGTTACTTGGTTGCTAGGGTAACCCCGTCTGGTTGCTAGGCAGTTACCAGAGTGATACATATCAAGGCTACTTTCCATCCTGAGTGAATAAAGTCAACCCGGAAGTCTCTATGATTTTCTGTTGCAGAGATATGTGATTTGTTACTTGGTTGCTAGGGTAATCACATCTGGTTGCTAGGCAGTTACCAGAGTGATACATATCAAGGCTACTTTCCATCCTGAGTGAAATAAGTCAACCCGGAAGTCTCTCTGATTTTCTGTTGCAGAGATATGTGATTTGTTACTTGGTTGCTAGGGTAATCACATCTGGTTTCTAGGCAGTTACCAGAGTGATACATATCAAGGCTACTTTCCATCCTGAGTGAAATAAGTGAAACAGGAAGTCTCTACGATTTTCTGGTGCAGAGATATGTGATTTGTTACTTGGTTGCTAGGGTAACCCCGTCTGGTTGCTAGGCAGTTACCAGAGTGATACTTATCAAGGCTACTTTCCATCCTGAGTGAATAAAGTCAACCCGGAAGTCTCTATGATTTTCTGTTGCAGAGATATGTGATTTGTTACTTGGTTGCTAGGGTAATCACATCTGGTTGCTAGGCAGTTACCAGAGTGATACATATCAAGGCTACTTTCCATCCTGAGTGAAATAAGTCAACCCGGAAGTCTCTCTGATTTTCTGTTGCAGAGATATGTGATTTGTTACTTGGTTGCTAGGGTAATCACATCTGGTTGCTAGGCAGTTACCAGAGTGATACATATCAAGGCTACTTTCCATCCTGAGTGAAATAAGTGAAACAGGTAGTCTCTACGATTTTCTGGTGCAGAGATATGTGATTTGTTACTTGGTTGCTAGGGTAACCCCGTCTGGTTGCTAGGCAGTTACCAGGGTGATACATATCAAGGCTACTTTCCATCCTGAGTGAATAAAGTCAACCCGGAAGTCTCTCTGATTTTCTGTTGCAGAGATATGTGATTTGTTACTTGGTTGCTAGGGTAATCACATCTGGTTGCTAGGCAGTTACCAGAGTGATACATATCAAGGCTACTTTCCATCCTGAGTGAAATAAGTCAACCCGGAAGTCTCTCTGATTTTCTGTTGCAGAGATATGTGATTTGTTATTTGGTTGCTAGGGTAATCACATCTGGTTGCTAGGCAGTTACCAGAGTGATACATATCAAGGCTACTTTCCATCTTGAGTGAAATAAGTGAAACAGGAAGTCACTACGATTTTCTGGTGCAGAGATATGTGATTTGTTACTTGGTTGCTAGGGTAACCCCATCTGGTTGCTAGGCAGTTACCAGAGTGATACATATCAAGGCTACTTTCCATCCTGAGTGAAATAAGTGAAACAGGAAGTCTGTATGATTTTCTGGTGCAGAGATATGTGATTTGTTACTTGGTTGCTAGGGTAACCCCATCTGGTTGCTAGGCAGTTACCAGAGTGATACATATCAAGGCTACTTTCCATCCTGAGTGAAATAAGTGAAACAGGAAGTCTGTATGATTTTCTGGTGCAGAAATATGTGATTTGTTATTTGGTTGCTAGGGTATCCCTGTCTGGTTGCTATGCAGTTACCAGGGTCATACTTATCAAGCCTCCTTTCCATACTGAGTGAATCAAGTCAACCTGGAAGCTACTATACTGTGGCTATGAAGATTTTAGGTCATTACTTATTGGCTGCTTGATAAAAGAAATCCTCTGAGGGAGAGAGAGAGGGAGAGACGCAGGGCTGACAGGCCCTTTTTCGTCTGTGTGTGTGAAAACGTCAGTTGGGATTTAAATTTCTGAACATTCCGCAATGTTAATCAATGGGAGTTTTTCCGAGTTTTGATCGTCATTTTTAGGAAAACCGTAAGTCCGATCTGTTAGAAAAGATATAGCACACTATTCGGGATTAGTCTGAAGGTCTGTGCCGAGTTTGGTGCATGTAGCTTAAAAGCTCTAGGAGGAGTTACATTTAGAAATTTAGTCTCAGAATAATAATAATATTAATAATAATAATAATAAGTTTAAATAGGATTTCAGTAAGTTGGCTTTCTCAAGCCAACCTAATAATAATAAGTTTAAATAGGATTTCAGTAAGTTGGCTTTCTCAAGCCAACCTAATTATAATAATAAAAATAATAAGTATGCAAGAGAACAATAGTGATGCCTTGCCTTTGTCAAGCACCACTAATAACTAGAATGTACATTTCCTGAAGAAAATGTGAGTCGTGCTTGCCGTGGCAAAACTCGTCAAATAGCATTTTCTAACTTGTTTCTAAGCACTAAAATAAAGGTCATAGAATGTTGCTAAGATGTGTTTTTCATGATGGTAGCACGTTTTTAGAATGTTTTAGCACTTCTCTAGGTGAAGCTAGCATGTGTTAGCATGATACTAGCACGTTTTTAGCATGTTTTAGCACTTTGTTTGGCAGTAATAACATGTGTTAGCATGATGCTAGCACGTTTTTAACATGTTTTAGCAATCCACTAAGCAATGCTAACATGCATTAGCATAATGCTAGCACGTTTTAACATTTTTTAGCACTTCGCTAGGTGAAGCTAGCATGTGTTAGCATGATACTAGCACGTTTTTAGCATGTTTTAGCACTTCGCTAGGCGATGCTAACATGTGTTAGCATGATGCTAGCATGTTTTTAACATGTTTTAGCAATCCCCTAAGCAATGCTAACATGCATTAGCATAATGCTAGCATGTTTTAACATGTTTTAGCACTTCGCTAGGCAATACTAGCATGTGTTAGCATGTTGTTATCACATTTTTAGCATGTTTTAGCACTTCGCTAGGCGATGCCAACATGTGTTAGCATGTTGCTAACACGTTTATAGCATGTTTTAGCACTTTGCTAGGTGATGCCAGCATATGTTAGCATGATGCTAGCACATTTTTAGCATGTTTTAGGGTGTGGCTATGAAGATTTTTACTGGCTGCTTGATAAAAGAAATCCTCTGAGGGAGAGAGATAGAGAGACGCAGGGCTGACAGACCCTTTTTTGTCTGTGTGTGGGAAAATGTCAGTTGGGATTTAAATTTCTGAACATTCCGCAATGTAGTCAATGGGACTTTTTTGGCCGCTTTTTGGTCCGCTGTTCGAACATCGTACACCCGATCGCTTAGAAAAGATATAGCACACCTCTCCTCAATGAGCCGCACGATTTGATGCCTCACTCAGGGGTCTGTGACAAAAGCTGCGGGAGGAGTAGCGCGCCAAACTATGTGTGGAATAATAATAATTATAACTAGAATGTATATTTCCTGAAGAAAATGTGAGTGGTGCTTGCCGTGGCAAAACTCGTCAAATAGCATTTTCTAACTTGTTTCTAAGCACTAAAATAAAGGTCACAGAATGTTGCTAACACGTGTTTTTCATGATGCTAGCACGTTTTTAGAATGTTTTAGCACTTTGCTAGGTGAAGCTAGCATGTGTTAGCATGATACTAGCACGTTTTTAGCCTGTTTTAGCACTTCGTTTGGTAATGCTAACATCTGTTAGCATGATGCTAGCACGTTTTTAACATGTTTTAGCAATCCCCTAAGCAATGCTAACATGCATTAGCATAATGCAAGCATGTTTTAACATGTTTTAGCACTTCGCTAGTTGAAGCTAGCATGTGTTAGCATGATACTAGCACGTTTTTTTGCATGTTTTAGCACTTCGTTTGGCGATGCTAACATGTGTTAGCATGATGCTAGCACGTTTTTAACATGTTTTAGCAATCCCCTAAGCAATGCTAACATGCATTAGCATAATGCTAGCACGTTTTAACATGTTTTAGCACTTCGCTAGGTGAATCTAGCATGTGTTAGCATGATACTAGCACGTTTTTAGCATGTTTTAGCACTTCGTTTGGCGATGCTAACATGTGTTAGCATGATGCTAGCACGATTTTTAACATGTTTTAGCAATCCCCTAAGCAATGCTAACATGCATTAGCATAATGCTAGCACGTTTTAACATGTTTTAGCACTTCGCTAGGTGAAGCTAACATGTGTTAACATGATACTAGCACGTTTTTAGCATGTTTTAGCACTTCGCTAGGCGATGCCAACATGTGTTAGCATGTTGCTAGCATGTTTTTAGCATGATTTAGCACTTCGCTAGGCAATGCCAGCATGTGTTAGCATGTTGCTAACACGTTTATAGCATGTTTTAGCACTTCGCTAGGTGATGCCAGCATATGTTAGCATGATGCTAGCACATTTTTAGCATGTTTTAGGGTGTGGCTATGAAGATTTTTATTGGCTGCTTGATAAAAGAAATCCTCTGAGGGAGAGAGAGAGAGAGACGCAGGGCTGACAGGCCCTTTTTTGTCTGTGTGTGTGAAAATGTCAGTTGGGATTTAAATTTCTGAACATTCCGCAATGTAAAGTCAATGGGACTTTTTTGGCCGCTTTTTCGTCCGCTGTTCGAACATCGTACACCCGATCGCTTAGAAAAGATATAGCACACCTCTCCTCAATGAGCCGCACGATTTGATGCCTCACTCAGGGGTCTGTGACAAAAGCTGCGGGAGGAGTAGCGCGCCAAACTATGTGTGGAATAATAATAATTATAATAATAATAATAAGTATGCAAGAGAACAATAGTGATGCTTTGCCTATGGCAAGCACCACTAACTAGAATGTACATTTCCTGAAGAAAATGTGAGTGGTGCTTGCCGTGGCAAAATTTCTTACCACAATGTCCCACCTACTGCCAAAAGTTGAAAGAGGCCACCCCCATGACAGTAGGATGTTCTGGTCCAGAGATATTGGTGTTGTTACATGGTTGCTAGGGAAAACCATCTGGTTTATATGCAGTTACTAAGGTGACAGCCACCAATGCTACTTACCATCCTGTGTAAAATAAGTCAACACGGAAGTCTCTACGATTTTCTAGTACAGAGATATATGATTTGTTACTTGGTTGCTAGGGTAACCCCATCTCGTTGCTAAGCAGTTATCAAGGTGACAGCCAACAGTGCTCCTTGCCATCCTGAGTGAAATAAGTCAACCCGGAAGTCTCTGTGATTTTCTTGTGCAGAGATATGTGATTTGTTAATTGGTTGCTAGGGTAACCCCATCTGGTTGCTAGGCAGTTACCAAGGTGACAGCCAACAATGCTCCTTGTCATCCTGAGTGAAATAAGTCAACCCGGAAGTCTCTGTGATTTTCTTGTGCAGAGATATTTGATTTGTTTCTTGGTTGCTAGGGTAACCCCATCTGGTTGCTAGGCAGTTACCAAGGTGACAGGCAACAATGCTCCTTGCCATCCTGAGTGAAATAAGTCAACCCGGAAGTCTCTGTGATTTTCTTGTGCAGAGATATGTGATTTGTTTCTTGGTTGCTAGGGAAACCCCATCTGGTTGCTAGGCAGTTACCAAGGTGACAGGCAACAATGCTCCTTGCCATCCTGAGTGAAATAAGTCAAACCGGAAGTCTCTGTGATTTTCTTGTGCAGAGATATGTGATTTGTTTCTTGGTTGCTAGGGTAACCCCATTTGGTTGCTAGGCAGTTACCAGGGTGATATTTATCAAGTCTACTTTCCATCCTGAGTGAAATAAGTCAACCTTGAAGTCTCTACGTCATTCTGATCCTAAGACACACATCTTAGTGATTTTGAATGGATGTCAATGGTTCTTTGTTGCTAGGGTGCTTTAATTGGTTGCTAGGGCGTGGCTAAGTAGTTCTCATGATGAATGCTGAAGACTGATTTCTCACCCAATGAAAACAAAGCAACTATCATGTCTCTAGGACATTCTGATCTGAAGATATTTTACTGTAATTTAAATCAATAAATGTTGTTGCTAGGGTGCTCTAAATTGTTGCTAGGGAGTGGCTTGGCAGCTGCCAATGATGAATCTCCAAAGGCTGCTTGTCAGTATGAATGATATAAACCAACTCCCATGCTTCTGTGACATTCAGAATGGAAGATATCTCTCTTTGGATTTTGGTTGCTAAGGTGCTCGAAAATGGTTGCTAGGGAGGGGCTAGGAAGTGTTGAGGGGATTCATGATTGGCTGTTTTACTGCCCCAAGTCAAACGAGACCACCCTCGTGTTTCTATGATAATTCAGTCCTGAGAAATCTCTTTGATCTTTTTCAATGGAAGTCTATGGGACTTGTTGCTAAGGTGCTGTAAATGGTTGCTAGGGCGTGGCTTGATAGCTTCACAATGATCCTGAGAGACTGATTGGTCGTCTGAGTAAAATGAGCCTGCCCCCTTGTCTCTAAGACACTGTGGTCCAGAGTTATGTTCAATACAAAATGACATTTCATGGGCCGTCCTACACCATAGACTTAACATTGGGGCAACTTTGGGCAGCTCCTGCCCCCCAGGGGTGCAACTTTTACCCCATTTTGAGGTATGTTCTCACAGAGCCTGTCGGCCTCTTCAAATGTGGTAAATCACACGTCTCTGTGAAATCCTCGCTCTGAGCTATGACTCGTCAAAGTTCGGCGCAATGTTAAGTCAATGGGATTTTTTGCCCAATTTTTTGCCCCTGGGGTGAACACCGTACCCCCGATCGCTTATAAAAGTCATAGCACACCTCTCCTCAATGAGCCGCACGATTTGACACCTCATTCATGGGTCTACGGCAAAAGGTGCGGGACGAGTTACGCGCCAAAGTTTTGTACTGAAGAAGAAGAAGAAGAAGAAAAACTAGAATGTACATTTCCTGAAGAAAATGTGAGTGGTGCTTGCCTTGTCAAAACTCGTCAAATAGCATTTTCTAACTTTTTTCTAAGCACTAAAATAAAGGTCATAGAATGTTGTTAACACGTGTTTTTCATGAAGGTAGCACGTTTTTAGAATGTTTTAGCAATTCGCTAGGCAAAGCTAGCATGTGTTAGCATGATACTAGCACGTTTTTAGCATGTTTTAGCACTTAGTTTGGCAATGCTAACATGTGTTAGCATGACGCTAGCACGTTTTTAACATGTTTTAACACTTCGCTAGGCGATTCCATCATGTGTTATCATGATGTTAGCATGTTTTTAGCATGTTTTAGCACTTCGCTAGGCGATTCCAGCATGTGTTAGCATGATGCTAGCACGTTTTTAGCATGTTTTAACACTTCGCTTGGCAATACTAGCATGTGTTAGCATGTTGTTAGCACGTTTCTAGCATGTTTTAGCACTTCGCTAGGCGATGCCAACATATGTTAGCATGATGCTAGCATGTTTTTAGCATGTTGTAGCACTTTGCTAGGCGATACTTGCATGTGTTAGCATGATGCTAGCACGTTTTTAGCATGTTTTAGTACTTCGCTATGCGATACTAGTATGTTTTAGCACTTCGCTATGCAATACTAATATGTTTTAGCATGTTGCTAGCATGTTTTTAGCATGTTTTTGCACTTCGCTAGGCGATGTCAGCATATGTTAGGATGATGCTAGCACCTTTTTAGCATGTTTTATGTTGTGGCTATGAAGATTTTTATTGGCTGCTTGATAAAAGAAATCCTCTGAGGGAGAGAGAGAGAGAGAGAGAGAGACGCAGGGCTGACAGGCCCTTTTTTGTCTGTGTGTGTGAAAACGTCAGTTGGGATTTAAATTTCTGAACATTCCGCAATGTAAAGTCGATGGGACTTTTTTGGCAGCTTTTTCGTCCGCTGTTCGAACATCGTACACCCGATCGCTTAGAAAAGATAGAGCACACCTCTCCTCAATGAGCCGCACGATTTGATGCCTCACTCAGGGGTCTGTGACAAAAGCTGCGGGAGGAGTAGCGTGCCAAACTATGTGTGGAATAATAACTAGAATGTACATTTCCTGAAGAAAATGTGAGTGGTGCTTGCCGTGGCAAAATTTCTTACCACAATGTCCCACCTACTGCCCAAAGTTGAAAGAGGCCACCCCCATGACAGTAGGATGTTCTGGTGCAGAGATATTGGTGTTGTTCCATGGTTGCTAGGGAAACCCATCTGGTTGATATGCAGTTACTAAGGTGACAGCCACCAATGCTACTTGCCATCCTGAGTAAAATAAGTCAACCCAGAAGACTCTACGATTTTCTGGTTCAGAGATATGTGATTTGTTACTTGGTTGCTAGGGTAACCCCATTTGGTTGCTAGGCAGTTAACAAGGGGCAAGCCAACAATGCTACTTGCCATCCTGAATGAAATAAGTCAACCCGGAATCTCTACAATTTTCTTGTTCAGAGATATGTGATTTGTTACTTGGTTGCTAGGGTAACCCCATTTGGTTGCTAGGCAGTTAACAAGGTGAAAGCAAACAATGCTCCTTGCCATCCTGAGTGAAATAAGTCAACCAGGAAGTCTCTGTGATTTTCTTATGCAGAGATATATGATTTGTTTCTTGGTTGCTAGGGTAACCCCATCTGGTTGCTAGGCAGTTACCAAGGTGACAGCCAACAATGCTCCTTGCATCCTGAGTGAAATAAGTCAACCCGGAAGTATTTGTGATTTTCTTGTGCAGAGATATGTGATTTGTTTCTTGGTTGCTAGGGTAACGCCATCTGGTTGCTAGGCAGTTACCAAGGTGACAGCCAACAATGCTCCTTGCCATCCTGACTGAAATAAGTCAACCCGGAAGTCTCTGTGATTTTCTTGTGCAGAGATATGTGATTTGTTTCTTGGTTGCTAGGGTAACCCCATCTGGTTGCTAGGCAGTTACCAAGGTGACAGGCAACAATGCTCCTTGCCATCCTGAGTGAAATAAGTCAACCCGGAAGTCTCTGTGATTTTCTTGTGCAGAGATATGTGATTTGTTTCTTGGTTGCTAGGGTAACCCCATCTGGTTGCTAGGCAGTTACCAAGGTGACAGCAAACAATGCTCCTTGCCATCCTGAGTGAAATAAGTCAACCCGGAAGTCTCTGTGATTTTCTTGTGCAGAGATATGTGATTTGTTTCTTGGTTGCTAGGGTAATCCCATTTGGTTGCTAGGCAGTTTCCAGGGTGATATTTATCAAGTCTACTTTCCATCCTGAGTGAAAGAAGTCAACCCGGAAGTCTCTACGACATTCTGATCCTAAGATACACATCTTAGTGATTTTGAATGGATGTCAATGGTGTTTTGTTGCTAGGGTGCTTTAAATGGTTGCTAGGGCATGGCTAAGTAGTTCATATGATGAAAGCTGAAGACTGGTTACTCACCCAATGAAAACAAAGCAACTATCATGTCTCTAGGACATTCTGATCTGAAGATATCTTACTGTAATTGAAATCAATAAATGTGGTTGCTAGGGTGCTCTAAATTGTTGCTAGGGAGTGGCTTGGCAGCTGCCAATGATGAATTACCAAAGGCTGCTTGTCAGTATGAATGATATAAACCAACTCCCATGCTTCTGTGACATTCAGAATGGAAGATATCTCTCTTTGGATTTTGGTTGCTAAGGTGCTCGAAAATGGTTGCTAGGGAGGGGCTAGGAAGTGTTGAGGGGATTCATGATTGGCTGTTTTACTGCCCCAAGTCAAATAAGACCACCCTCGTGTTTCTATGATAATTCAGTCCGGAGAAATCCCTTTGATCTCTTTCAATGGAATTCTATGGGACTTGTTGCTAAGGTACTGTAAATGGTTGCTAGGGCGTGGCTTGATAGCTTCACAATGATCCTGAGAGACTGATTGGTCGTCTGAGTAAAATGAGCCCGTCCCCTTGTCTCTAAGACACTGTGATCCAGAGTTATGTTCAATACACAATTTACCATGGACTTAACATTGGGGCAAATGTGGGCAGCTCCTGCCCCCAAGGGGTGCAACTTTTACCCCATTGTGAGGTATGTTCTCACAGAGCCTGTCAGCCTCTTCAAATGTGTTAAATCATACGTCTGTGTGATATCCTCGCTCTGAGCTATGACTCGTCAAAGTTCGGTGCAATGTTAAGTCAATGGGATTTTTTTGCCCAATTTTTTGCCCCTGGGGCAAATACCATACCCCCGATCGCTTATAAAAGTCATAGCACACCATTCCCAAATAATCCGCACGATTTGACGCCTCATTCGTGGGTCTGTGACCAAAAAATTTTGCAAAAAATTCCATTGACTTACATTGGGGCAACTTTGGGCAGCTCCTGCCCCCCAGGGGTAAAACTTTTACCCCATTGTGAGGTATGTTCTCACAGAGCCTGTCAGCGTCTTCAAATCTCATAAATCACACGTCTCTGCGAAATCCTCGCTCTGAGCTATGACTCGTCAAAGTTCGGCTCAATGTTAAGTCAATGGGATTTTTTGCCCAGTTTTTTGCCCCTGGGGCAAACACCGTACCCCCGATCGCTTATAAAAGTCATAGCACACCTCTCCTCAATGCGCCGCACGATTTGACACCTCATTCATGGGTCTACACCAAAAGGTGCGGGACGAGTTAGGTGCCGAAGTTTTGTACGGAAGAAGAAGAAGAAGAAGAAGAAGAAAAATAAGTATGTGAGATTACAATAGTGTTGCTTTGCAAGCACCACTAATAATAATAATAATAATAACTAGAATGTACATTTCCTGAAGAAAATGTGAGTGGTGCTTGCCGTGGCAAAATTTCTTACCACAATGTCCCACCTACTGCCCAAAGTTGAAAGAGGCCACCCCCATGACAGTAGGATGTTCTGGTGCAGAGATATTGGTGTTGTTCCATGGTTGCTAGGGAAACCCATCTGGTTGATATGCAGTTACTAAGGTGACAGCCACCAATGCTACTTGCCATCCTGAGTAAAATAAATCAACCCGGAAGTCTCTACGATTTTCTAGTACAGAGATATGTGATTTGTTACTTGGTTGCTAGGGTAACCCCATCTGGTTGCTAAGCAGTAACCAAGGGGCAAGCCAACAATGCTCCTTGCCATCCTGAATGAAATAAGTGAACACGGAATTCTCTGTGATTTTCTTGTGCAGAGATATGCGATTTGTTTCTTGGTTGCTATGGTAACCCCATCTGGTTGCTAGGAAGTTACCAAGGTGACAGGCAACAATGCTCCTTGCCATCCTGAGTGAAATAAGTCAATCCAGAAGTCTCTGTGATTTTCTTGAGCAGAGATATGTGATTTGTTTCTTGGTTGCTAGGGTAACCCCATCTGGTTGCTAGGCAGTTACCAAGGTGACAGACAACAATTCTCCTTGCCATCCTGAGTGAAATAAGTCAACCCGGAAGTCTCTACGTCATTCTGATCCTAAGATACACATCTTAGTGATTTTGAATGGATGTAAATGGTTGTTTGTTGCTAGGGTGCTTTAAATGGTTGCTAGGGTGTGGCTAAGTAGTTCACATGATGAAAGCTGAAGACTGATTACTCACCCAATGAAAACAAAGCAACTATCATGTCTATAGGACATTCTGATGTGAAGATATCTTACTGTAATTGAAATCAATAAATGTGGTTGCTAGGGTGCTCTAAATTGTTGCTAGGGAGTGGCTTGGCAGCTGCCAATGATGAATGTCCAAAGGCTGCTTGTCAGTATGAATGATACAAACCAACTCCCATGCAGTGTAATTTAACCCCCTCAGGGTTAAATCTTACCCCCATACTCATGTCATGCTCCACAACTGCTTGCTAGGCCACATTAAATGTGTCCACCCACATGTCTTTACAAAATTTTATGGCATTACTTATTGGCTGCTTGATAAAAGAAATCCTCTGATGGAGAGAGAGAGAGAGAGAGACGCAGGGCTGACAGGCCCTTTTTTGTCTGTGTGTGTGTGAAAATGTCAGTTGGGATTTAAATTTCTGAACATTCCGCAATGTAAAGTCAATGGGACTTTTTTGGCCGCTTTTTCGTCCGCTGTGCGAACATCGTACACCCGATTGCTTATAAAAGTCATAGCACACCTCTCCTCAATGAGCCGCTCGATTTGACACCTCATTCATGGGTCTACGCCAAAAGGTGCGGGACGAGTTACGCGCCGAAGTTTTGTACGGAAGAAGAAGAAGAAGAAAAACTAGAATGTACATTTCCTGAAGAAAATGTGAGTGGTGCTTGCCGTGGCAAAATTTCTTACCACAATGTCCCACCTACTGCCCAAAGTTGATATGCAGTTACTAAGGTGACAGCCACCAACGCTACTTGCCATCCTGAGTAAAATAAGTCAACCCGGAAGTCTCTACGATTTTCTAGTACATAGATGTGTGATTTGTTACTTGGTTGCTAGGGTAACCCCATCTGGTTGCTAGGCAGTTAACAAGTCGACAGCCAACAAGACTCCTTGCCATCCTGAGTGAAATAAGTCAACCCGGAAGTCTCTGTGATTTTCTTGTGCAGAGATATGTGATTTGTTTCTTGGTTGCTAGGGTAACCCCATTTGGTTGCTAGGCAGTTACCAGGGTGATATTTATCAAGTCTAATTTCCATCCTGAGTGAAATAAGTCAACCCGGAAGTCTCTACGACATTCTGATCCTAAGATACACATCTTAGTGATTTTGAATGGATGTCAATGGTGTTTTGTTGCTAGGGTGCTTTAAATGGTTGCTAGGGCGTGGCTAAGTAGTTCACATGATGAAAGATGAAAACTGATTACTCACCCAATTAAAACAAAGCAACTATCATGTCTCTAGGACATTCTGATCTGAAGATATCTTACTGTAATTGAAATCAATAAATGTGGTTGCTAGGGTGCTCTAAATTGTTGCTAGGGAGTGGCTTGGCAGCTGCCAATGATGAATGTCCAAAGGCTGCTTGTCAGTATGAATGATACAAACCAACTCCCATGCCTCTGTGACATTCAGAATGGAAGATATCTCTCTTTGGATTTTGGTTGCTAAGGTGCTCGAAAATGGTTGCTAGGGAGGGGCTAGGAAGTGTTGAGGGGATTCATAATTGGCTGTTTTACTGCCCCAAGTCAAACGAGACCACCCTCGTGTTTCTATGATAATTCAGTCCGGAGATATCCCTTTGATCTCTTTCAATGGAAGTCTATGGGAGTTGTTGCTAAGGTGCTCTAAATGGTTGCTAGGGCGTGGCTTAATAGCTTCACAATGATCCTGAGAGACTGATTGGTCGTCTGAGTAAAATTAGCCCACCCCCTTGTCTCTAAGACACTGTGATCCAGAGTTATGTTCAATACAAAATCTACCATAGACTTAACATTGGGGCAATTTTGGGCAGCTCCTGCCCCCAAGGGGTGCAACTTTTACCCCATTGTGAGGTATATTCTCACAGAGCCTGTCAGCCTCTTCAAATGTGGTAAATCACACGTCTCTGTGAAATCCTCGCTCTGAGCTATGACTCGTCAAAGTTCGGCGCAATGTTAAGTCAATGGGATTTTTTGCCCAATTTTTTGCCCCTGGGGCAGTCACCGTACACCCGATCGCTTATAAAAGTCATAGCACACCATTCCCAAATAATCCGCGCGATTTGACGCCTCATTTGTGGGTCTGCGACCAAAAAATTTTGAAAAAAATTCCGTTGACTTACATTGGGGCAACTTTGGGCAGCTCCTGCCCCCCAGGGGTGCAACTTTTACCCCATTGTGAGGTATGTTCTCACAGAGTCTGTCAGCCTCTTCAAATGTGGTAAATCACACATCTCTGCGAAATCCTCGCTCTGAGCTATGACTCGTCAAAGTTCAGCTCAATGTTAAGTCAATGGGATTTTTTGCCCAATTTTTTGCCCCTGGGGCAAACACCGTACCCCCGATCGCATATAAAAGTCAAAGCACACCTCTCCTCAATGAGCCGCACGATTTGACACCTCATTCATGGGTCTACGCCAAAAGGTGAGGGACGAGTTATGCGCCGAAGTTTTGTATGGAAGAAGAAGAATAACTAGAATGTACATTTCCTGAAGAAAATGTGAGTTGTGCTTGCCGTGGCACAATTTCTTACCACAATGTCCCACCTACTGTCCAAACTTGAAAGAGGCCACACCCATTACAGTAGGGTGTTCTAGTGCAGAGATATGGGATTTGTTACTTGGTTGCTAGGGTAACCCCATCTGGTTGCTTGGCAGTTACCAAGGTGACAGCCAACAATGCTCCTTGCTATCATGAGTGAAAAAAGTCAACCTGGAAGTCTCTACGATTTTGTAGTGCATAGATATGCGATTTGTTACTTGGTTGCTAGGGTAACCCCATGTGGTTACTAGGCAGTTACCAAAGTGATACTCATAAGGCTCCTTGCAATCCTGAGTGAAATATGTCAACCCCTAAGTCTCTATGATGTTCTGGTTCAAAGATGTGTGATTTGTTACTTGGTTGCTAGGGTAACCATATCTGGTTGCTATGCAGTTACTAAGGTGACAGCCACCAATGCTACTTGCCATCCTTAGTAAAATAAGTCAACCCGGAAGTCTCTACGATTTTCTAGTACAGAGATATGTGATTTGTTACTTGGTTGCTAGGGTAACCCCATCTGGTTGCTAGGCAGTTAACAAGGGGCAAGCCAACAATGCTCCTTGCCATCCTGAGTGAAATAAGTCAACCCGAAAGTCTCTGTGATTTTCTTGTGCAGAGATATGTGATTTGTTTCTTGGTTGCTAGGGTAACCCCATCTGGTTGCTAGGCAGTTACCAAGGTGACAGCCAACAATGCTCCTTGCCATCCTGAGTGAAATAAGTCAACCCGAAAGTCCCTGTGATTTTCTTGTGCAGAGATATGTGATTTGTTTCTTGGTTGCTAGGGTAACCCCATTTGGTTGCTAGGCAATTACCAAATTAACATCCAAGAATGCTCCTTGCCATCTTGAGTGAAATATGTGAACTCGGAAGTCTCTACGATTTTGTAGTGCATAGATATGAGATTTGTTACTTGGTTGCTATGGTAAACCCTTCTGGTTGCTAGGCAGTTACCAGGGTGATATTTATCAAGTCTACTTTCCATCCTGAGTGAAATAAGTCAACCCGGAAGTCTCTCCGACAATCTGATCCTAAGATACACATCTTAGTGATTTTGAATGGATGTGAATGGTGTTTTGTTGCTAGGGTGTTTTAAATGGTTGCTAGGGCGTGGCTAAGTAGTTCACATGATGAAAGCTGAAGAGTGATTACTCACCCAATTAAAACAAAGCAACTATCATGTATCTAGGACATTCTGATCTGAAGATATCTTACTGTAATTGAAATCAGTAAATGTGGTTGATAGGGTGCTCTAAATTGTTACTAGGGAGTGGCTTGGCAGCTGCCAATGATGAATCTCCAAAGGCTGCTTGTCAGTATGAATGATATAAACCAACTCCCATGCCTCTGTGACATTCAGAATGGAAGATATCTCTCTTTGGATTTTGGTTGCTAAGGTGCTCGAAAATGGTTACTAGGGAGGGGCTAGGAAGTGTTGAGGGGATTCATGATTGGCTGTTTTACTGCCCCAAGTCAAACGAGACCACCCTTGTGTTTCTATGATAATTCAATCCGGAGATATCCCTTTGATCTCTTTCAGTGGAAGTCTATGGGACTTGTTGCTAAGGTGCTCTATATGGTTGCTAGGGCATGGCTTGATAGCTTCACAATGATCCTAAGAGACTGATTGGTCGTCTGAGTAAAATGAGCCCGCCTCTTTGTCTCTAAGACACTGTGATCCAGAGTTATGTTCAATACAAAATGACATTTCATGGGCCGTCCTACACCATAGACTTAACAGTGGGGCAACTTTGGGCAGCTCCTGCCCCCCAGGGGTGCAACTTTTACCCCATTGTGAGGTATGTTCTCACAGAGCCTGTCAGCCTCTTCAAATGTGGTAAATCACACGTCTCTGTGAAATCCTCACTCTGAGCTATGATTCGTCAAAGTTCGGCGCAATGTTAAGTCAATGGGATTTTTTGCCCAATTTTTTGCCCCTGGGGCAAACACCGTACCCCTGATCGCTTATAAAAGTCATAGCACACCATTCCCAAATAATCAGCACGATTTGACGCCTCATTCGTGGGTCTGTGACAAAAGCTGCGGGAGGAGTAGTGCGCCAAACTTTTGTCCGGAACAATAATAATAAGAACTAGAATGTACATTTCCTGAAGAAAATGTGAGTGGTGCTTGCCGTGGCAAAATTTCTTACCACAATGTCCCACCTACTGCCCAAAGTTGAAAGAGGCCACCCCCATGACAGTAGGATGTTCTGGTGCAGAGATATTGGTGTTGTTCCATGGTTGCTAGGGAAACCCATCTGGTTGATATGCAGTTACTAAGGTGACAGCCACCAATGCTACTTACCATCCTGAGTAAAATAAGTCAATCCGGAAGTCTCTACGATTTTGTAGTACAGAGATATGTGATTTGTTTCTTGGTTGCTAGGGTAACCCCATCTGGTTGCTAGGCAGTTACCAAGGTGACAGCCAACAATGCTCCTTGCTCTCCTGAGTGAAATAAGTCAACCCGGAAGTCTCTGTGATTTTCTTGTGCAGCGATATGTGATTTGTTTATTGGTTGCTAGGGTAACCCCATCTGGTTACTAGGCAGTTACCAAGGTGACAGGCAACAATGCTCCTGTCCGGAACAATAATAATAAGAATAATAATAATAATAAGTATGAGCAATAACAATAGTGATGCCTTACCTTTGGCAAGCACCACTAACTAGAATGTACATTTCCTGAAGAAAATGTGAGTGGTGCTTGCCGTGGCAAAATTTCTTACCACAATGTCCCACCTACTGCCCAAAGTTGAAAGAGGCCATCCCCATGACAGTAGGATGTTCTGGTGCAGAGATATTGGTGTTGTTCCATGGTTGCTAGGGAAACCCATCTGGTTGATATGTAGTTACTAAGGTGACAGCCACCAATGCTACTTGCCATCCTGAGTAAAATAAGTCAACCCGGAAGTCTCTACGATTTTCTAGTACAGAGATATGTGATTTGTTACTTGGTTGCTAGGGTAACCCCATCTGTTTGCTAGGCAGTTAACAAGGGGCAAGCCAACAATGCTCCTTGCCATCCTGAATGAAATAAGTAAACCTCTAATCTGTACAATTTTCTGGTTCAGAGATATATGATTTGTTACTTGGTTGCTAGGGTATCCCCATCTGGTTGCTAGGCAGTTACCAAGGTGACAGCCAACAATGCTGCTTGCCATCCTGAGTGAAATAAGTCAACCCGGAAGTGTCTGTGATTTTCTTGTGCAGAGATATGTGATTTGTTTCTTGGTTGCTAGGGTAACCCCATCTGGTTGCTAGGCAGTTACCAAGGTGACAGACAACAATTCTCCTTGCCATCCTGAGTGAAATAAGTCTACCCGGAAGTCTCTGTTATTTTCTTGTGCAGAGATTTGTGATTTGTTTCTTGGTTGCTAGGGTAACCCCATCTTGTTGCTAGGCAGTTACCAAGGTGACAGCCAACAATGCTCCTTGCCATCCTGAGTGAAATAAGTCAACACGGAAGTCTCTGTGATTTTCTTGTGCAGAGATATTTGATTTGTTTCTTGGTTGCTAGGGTAACCCCATCTGGTTGCTAGGCAGTTGCCAAGGTGACAGCCAACAATGCTCCTTGCCATCCTGAGTGAAATAAGTCAACCCGGAAGTCTCTGTGATTTTCTTGTGAAGAGATATGTGATTTGTTTCTTGGTTGCTAGGGTAACCCCATCTGGTTGCTAGGCAGTTGCCAAGGTGACAGCCAACAATGCTCCTTGCCATCCTGAGTGAAATAAGTCAACCCGGAAGTCTCTGTGATTTTCTTGTGCAGAGATATGTTATTTGTTTCTTGGTTGCTAGGGTAACCCCATTTGGTTGCTAGGCAGTTACCAATGTGACAGCCAACAATGCTCCTTGCCATCCTGAGTGAAATAAGTCAACCCGGAAGTCTCTGTGATTTTCTTGTGCAGAGATATTTGATTTGTTTCTTGGTTGCTAGGGTAACCCCATCTGGTTGCTAGGCAGTTGCCAAGGTGACAGCCAACAATGCTCCTTGCCATCCTGAGTGAAATAAGTCAACCCGGAAGTCTCTGTGATTTTCTTGTGCAGAGATATGTTATTTGTTTCTTGGTTGCTAGGGTAACCCCATCTGGTCGCTAGGCAGTTACCAAGGTGACAGCCAACAATGCTCCTTGCCATCCTGAGTGAAATAAGTCAACCCAGATTTCTCTGTGATTTTCTAGTACAGAGATATGTGATTTGTTTCTTGGTTGCTAGGGTAACCCCATCTGGTTGCTAGGCAGTTACCAAGGTGACAGCAAACAATGCTCCTTGCCATCCTGAGTGAAATAAGTCAACCCGGAAGTCTCTGTGATTTTCTTGTGCAGAGATATGTTATTTGTTTCTTGGTTGCTAGGGTAACCCCATTTGGTTGCTAGGCAGTTACCAATGTGACAGCCAACAATGCTCCTTGCCATCCTGAGTAAAATAAGTCAACCCGGAAGTCTCTGTGATTTTCTTGTGCAGAGATATTTGATTTGTTTCTTGGTTGCTAGGGTAACCCCATCTGGTTGCTAGGCAGTTACCAAGGTGACAGGCAACAATGCTCCTTGCCATCCTGAGTGAAATAATTCAACCCGTAAGTCTCTGTGATTTTCTTGTGCAGAGATATGTTATTTGTTTCTTGGTTGCTAGGGTAACCCCATCTGGTTGCTAGGCAGTTACTAAGGTGACAGCCAACAATGCTCCTTGCCATCCTGAGTGAAATAAGTCAACCCGGAAGTCTCTACGATTTTCTAGTACAGAGATATGTGATTTGTCTCTTGGTTGCTAAGGTAACCCCATTTGGTTGCTAGGCAGTTACCAGGGTGATATTTATCAAGTCTACTTTCCATCCTGAGTGAAATAAGTCAACCCGGAAGTCTCTACGTCATTCTGATCCTAAGATACACATCTTAGTGATTTTGAATGGATGTCAATGGTTCTTTATTGCTAGGGTGCTTTAAATGGTTGCTAGGGCGTGGCTAAGTAGTTCACATGATGAAAGCTGAAGACTGATTACTCACCCAATGAAAACAAAGCAACTATCATGTCTCTAGGACATTCTGATCTGAAGATATCTTACTGTAATTGAAATCAATAAATGTGGTTGCTAGGGTGCTCTAAATTGTTGCTAGGGAGTGGCTTGTTAGCTGCCAATGATGAATCTCCAAAGGCTGCTTGTCAGTATGAATGATATAAACCAACTCCCATGCTTCTGTGACATTCAGAATAGAAGATATCTCTCTTTGGATTTTGGTTGCTTAGGTGCTCGAAAATGGTTGAAAGGGAGGGGCTAGGAAGTGTTGAGGGGATTCATGATTGGCTGTTTTACTGCCCCAAGTCAAACGAGACCACCCTCGTGTTTCTATAATAATTCAGTCCGGAGAAATCCCTTTGATCTCTTTCAATGGAAGTCTATGGGACTTGTTGCTAAGGTGCTGTAAATGGTTGCTAGGGCGTGGCTTGATAGCTTCACAATGATCCTGAGAGACTGATTGGTCGTCTGAGTAAAATGAGCCCGCCCCCTTGTCTCTAAGACACTGTGATCCAGAGTTATGTTCAATACAAAATCTACCATTGACTTAACATTGGGGCAAATTTGGGCAGCTCCTGCCCCCCAGGGGTGCAACTTTTACCCCATTGTGAGGTATGTTCTCACAGAGCCTGTCAGCCTCTTCAAATGTGGTAAATCACACGTCTCTGTGAAATCCTCGCTCTGAGCTATGACTCGTCAAAGTTCGGCGCAATGTTAAGACAATGGGATTTTTTGCCCAATTTTTTGCCCCTGGGGCAAATACCGTACCCCTGATCGCTTATAAAAGTCATAGCACACCATTCCCAAATAATCCGCACGATTTGACGCCTCATTCGTGGGTCTGTGACCAAAAAATTTTGCAAAAAATTCCATTGACTTACATTGGGGCAACTTTGGGCAGCTCCTGCCCCCCAGGGGTAAAACTTTTACCCCATTGTGAGGTAAGTTCTCACAGAGCCTGTCATCCTCTTCAAATGTGGTAAATCACACGTCTCTGCGAAATCCTCGCTCTGAGCTATGACTCGTCAAAGTTAGGCTCAATGTTAAGTCAATGGGATTTTTTGCCCAATTTTTTGCCCCTGGGTCAAACACCGTACCCCCGATCGCTTATAAAAGTCATAGCACACCATTCCCAAATAATCCGCACGATTTGACGCCTCATTCGTGGGTCTGTGACAAAAGCTGCGGGAGGAGAAGCGCCAAACTTTTGTCCGGAATAATAATAATAATAATAATAATAATAATAATAAGTATGAGCAATAACCATAGTGATGCCTTGCCTTTGGCAAGCACCACTAACTAGAATGTACATTTCCTGAAGAAAATGTGAGTGGTGCTTGCCGTGGCAAAATTTCTTACCACAATGTCCCACCTACTGCCCAAAGTTGAAAGAGGCCACACCCATGACAGTAGGATGTTCTGGTGCAGAGATATTGGTGTTGTTGCATGGTTGCTAGGGAAACCCATCTGGTTGATATGCAGTTACTAAGGTGACAGCCACCAATGCTACTTGCCATCCTGAGTAAAATAAGTCTACCCGGAAGTCTCTATGATTTTCTAGTACAGAGATATGTGATTTGATACTTGGTTGCTAGGGTTACCCCATCTGGTTGCTAGGCAGTTAACAAGGGGCAAGCCAACAATGCTCCTTGCCATCCTGAATGAAATATGTCAACCCGGAATCTCTACAGTTTTCTGGTTCAGAGATATGTGATTTGTTTCTTGGTTGCTAGGGTAACCCCATCTGGTTGCTAGGCAGTTACCAAGTCGACAGCCAACAATGCTCCTTGCCATCCTGAGTGAAATAAGTCAACCCGGAAGTCTCTGTGATTTTCTAGTACAGAGATATGTGATTTGTTTCTTGGTTGCTAGGGTAACCCCATCTGGTTGCTAGGCAGTTACCAAGGTGACAGCCAACAATGCTCCTTGCCATCCTGAGTGAAATAAGTCAACTCGGATGTCTCTGTGATTTTCTAGTACAGAGATATGTGATTTGTTTCTTGGTTGCTAGGGTAACCCCATCTGGTTGCTAGGCAGTTACCAAGGTGACAGCCAACAATTCTCCTTGCCATCCTGTGTGAAATAAGTCAACCCGGAAGTGTCTGTGATTTTCTTGTGCAAAGATATGAGATTTGTTACTTGGTTGCTATGGTAAACCCTTCTGGTTGCTAGGCAGTTACCAGGGTGATATTTATCAAGTCTACTTTCCATCCTGATTGAAATAAGTCAACCTGAAAGTCTCTACGACAATCTGATACTAAGATACACATCTTAGTGATTTTGAATGGATGTCAATGGTGTTTTGTTGCTAGGGTGCTTTAAATGGTTGCTAAGGCATGGCTAAGTAGTTCACATGATGAAAGCTTTAGACTGATTACTCACCCAATTAAAACAAAGCAACTATCATGTCTCTAGGACATTCTGATCTGAAGATATCTTACTGTAATTGAAATCAGTAAATGTGGTTGCTAGGGTGCTCTAAATTGTTACTAGGGAGTGGCTTGGCAGCTGCCAATGATGAATCTCCAAAGGCTGCTTGTCAGTATGAATGATATAAACCAACTCCCATGCCTCTGTGACATTCAGAATGGAAGATATCTCTCTTTGGATTTTGGTTGCTTAGGTGCTCGAAAATGGTTGCTAGGGAGGGTCTAGGAAGTGTTGAGGGGATTCATGATTGGCTGTTTTACTGCCCCAAGTCAAACGAGACCACCATCGTGTTTCTATGATAATTCAGTCCGGAGATATCCCTTTGATCTCTTTCAGTGGAAGTCTATGGGACTTATTGCTAAGGTGCTCTAAATGGTTGCTAGGGTGTGGCTTGATAGCTTCACAATGATCCTGAGAGACTGATTGGTCGTCTGAGTAAAATGAGCCCGCCCCCTTGTCTCTAAGACACTGTGATCCAGAGTTATGTTCAATACAAAATCTACCATTGACTTAACATTGGGGCAAATTTGGGCAGCTCCTGCCCCCCAGGGGTGCAACTTTTACCCCATTGTGAGGTTTGTTCTCACAGAGCCTGTCAGCCTCTTCAAATGTGGTAAATCACACGTCTGTGTGAAATCCTCGCTCTGAGCTATGACTCGTCAAAGTTCGGCGCAATGTTAAGTCAATGGGATTTTTTGCCCAATTTTTTGCCCCTGGGGCAAATACCGTACCCCCGATCGCTTATAAAAGTCATAGTACACCATTGTCAAATAATCCGCACGATTTGACGCCTCATTCGTGGGTCTGTGACCAAAAAATTTTGCAAAAAATTCCATTGACTTACATTGGGGCAACTTTGGGCAGCTCCTGCCCCCCAGGGGTAAAACTTTTACCCCATTGTGAGGTATGTTCTCACAGAGCCTGTCAGCCTCTTCAAATGTGGTAAATCACACGTCTCTGCGAAATCCTCGCTCTGAGCTATGACTCGTCAAAGTTCGGCTCAATGTTAAGTCAATGGGATTTTTTGCCCAATTTTTTGCCCCTGGGGCAAATACCGTACCCCCGATCGCTTATAAAAGTCATAGCACACCTCTCCTCAATGAGCCGCACGATTTGACACCTCATTCATGGGTCTACGCCAAAAGGTGCGGGACGAGTTAGGCGCCGAAGTTTTGTACGGAAGAAGAAGAAGAAGAAGAAGAAGAAAAATAAGTATGTGAGATTACAATAGTGTTGCTTTGCAAGCACCACTAATAACTAGAATGTACATTTCCTGAAGAAAATGTGAGTGGTGCTTGCCGTGGCAAAATTTCTTACCACAATGTCCCACCTACTGCCCAAAGTTGAAAGAGGCCACCCCCATGACAGTAGGATGTTCTGGTGCAGAGATATTGGTGTTGTTCCATGGTTGCTAGGGAAACCCATCTGGTTGATATGTAGTTACTAAGGTGACAGCCACCAATGCTACTTGCCATCCTGAGTAAAATAAGTCAACCCGGAAGTCTCTACGATTTTCTAGTACAGAGATATGTGATTTGTTACTTGGTTGCTAGGGTAACCCCATCTGGTTGCTAGGCAGTTAACAAGGGGCAAGCCAACAATGCTCCTTGCCATCCTGAATGAAATAAGTAAACCTCGAATCTGTACAATTTTCTGGTTCAGAGATATGTGATTTGTTACTTGGTTGCTAGGGTAACCCCATCTGGTTGCTAGGCAGTTACCAAGGTGACAGACAACAATTCTCCTTGCCATCCTGAGTGAAATAAGTCTACCCGGAAGTCTCTGTTATTTTCTTGTGCAGAGATATGTGATTTGTTTCTTGGTTGCTAGGGTAACCCCATCTTGTTGCTAGGCAGTTACCAAGGTGACAGCCAACAATGCTCCTTGCCATCCTGAGTGAAATAAGTCAACCCGGAAGTCTCTGTGATTTTCTAGTACAGAGATATGTGATTTGTTTCTTGGTTGCTAGGGTAACCACATCTGGTCGCTAGGCAGTTACCAAGGTGACAGCCAACAATGCTTCTTGCCATCCTGAGTGAAATAAGTCAACCCAGATTTCTCTGTGATTTTCTAGTACAGAGATATGTGATTTGTTTCTTGGTTGCTAGGGTAACCCCATCTGGTTGCTAGGCAGTTACCAAGGTGACAGCCAACAATGCTCCTTGCCATCCTGAGTGAAATAAGTCAACCCGGAAGTCTCTGTGATTTTCTTGTGCAGAGATATGTTATTTGTTTCTTGGTTGCTAGGGTAACCCCATTTGGTTGCTAGGCAGTTACCAATGTGACAGCCAACAATGCTACTTGCCATCCTGAGTGAAATAAGTCAACCCGGAAGTCTCTGTGATTTTCTTGTGCACAGATATTTGATTTGTTTCTTGGTTGCTAGGGTAACCCCATCTGGTTGCTAGGCAGTTACCAAGGTGACAGGCAACAATGCTCCTTGCCATCCTGAGTGAAATAAGTCAACCCGTAAGTCTCTGTGATTTTCTTGTGCAGAGATATGTTATTTGTTTCTTGGTTGCTAGGGTAACCCCATCTGGTTGCTAGGCAGTTACTAAGGTGACAGCCAACAATGCTCCTTGCCATCCTGAGTGAAATAAGTCAACCCGGAAGTCTCTGTGATTTTCTTGTGCAGAGATATGTGATTTGTCTCTTGGTTGCTAAGGTAACCCCATTTGGTTGCTAGGCAGTTACCAGGGTGATATTTATCAAGTCTACTTTCCATCCTGAGTGAAATAAGTCAACCCGGAAGTCTCTACGTCATTCTGATCCTAAGATACACATCTTAGTGATTTTGAATGGATGTCAATGGTTCTTTATTGCTAGGGTGCTTTAAATGGTTGCTAGGGCGTGGCTAAGTAGTTCACATGATGAAAGCTGAAGACTGATTACTCACCCAATGAAAACAAAGCAACTATCATGTCTCTAGGACATTCTGATCTGAAGATATCTTACTGTAATTGAAATCAATAAATGTGGTTGCTAGGGTGCTCTAAATTGTTGCTAGGGAGTGGCTTGTTAGCTGCCAATGACGAATCTCCAAAGGCTGCTTGTCAGTATGAATGATATAAACCAACTCCCATGCTTCTGTGACATTCAGAATAGAAGATATCTCTCTTTGGATTTTGGTTGCTTAGGTGCTCGAAAATGGTTGAAAGGGAGGGGCTAGGAAGTGTTGAGGGGATTCATGATTGGCTGTTTTACTGCCCCAAGTCAAACGAGACCACCCTCGTGTTTCTATAATAATTCAGTCCGGAGAAATCCCTTTGATCTCTTTCAATGGAAGTCTATGGGACTTGTTGCTAAGGTGCTGTAAATGGTTGCTAGGGCGTGGCTTGATAGCTTCACAATGATCCTGAGAGACTGATTGGTCGTCTGAGTAAAATGAGCCCGCCCCCTTGTCTCTAAGACACTGTGATCCAGAGTTATGTTCAATACAAAATCTACCATTGACTTAACATTGGGGCAAATTTGGGCAGCTCCTGCCCCCCAGGGGTGCAACTTTTACCCCATTGTGAGGTATGTTCTCACAGAGCCTGTCAGCCTCTTCAAATGTGGTAAATCACACGTCTCTGTGAAATCCTCGCTCTGAGCTATGACTCGTCAAAGTTCGGCGCAATGTTAAGACAATGGGATTTTTTGCCCAATTTTTTGCCCCTGGGGCAAATACCGTACCCCCGATCGCTTATAAAAGTCATAGCACACCATTCCCAAATAATCCACACGATTTGACGCCTCATTCGTGGGTCTGTGACCAAAAAATTTTGTAAAAAATTCCATTGACTTACATTGGGGCAACTTTGGGCAGCTCCTGCCCCCCAGGGGTAAAACTTTTACCCCATTGTGAGGTATGTTCTCACAGAGCCTGTCAGCCTCTTCAAATGTGGTAAATCACACGTCTCTGCGAAATCCTCGCTCTGAGCTATGACTCGTCAAAGTTAGGCTAAATGTTAAGTCAATGGGATTTTTTATCCAATTTTTTGGCCCTGGGTCAAACACCGTACCCCCGATCGCTTATAAAAGTCATAGCACACCATTCCCAAATAATCCGCACGATTTGACACCTCATTCGTGGGTCTGTGACAAAAGCTGCGGGAGGAGTAGCGCGCCAAACTTTTGTCCGGAATAATAATAATAATAACTAGAATGTACATTTCCTGAAGAAAATGTGAGTGGTGCTTGCCGTGGCAAAATTTCTTACCACAATGTCCCACCTACTGCCCAAAGTTGAAAGATGCCATCCCCATGACAGTAGGATGTTCTGGTGCAGAGATATTGGTGTTGTTCCATGGTTGCTAGGGAAACCCATCTGGTTGATATGCAGTTACTAAGGTGACAGCCACCAATGCTACTTGCCATCCTGAGTAAAATAAGTCAACCCGGAAGTCTCTACGATTTTCTAGTACAGAGATATGTGATTTGTTACTTGGTTGCTAGGGTAACCCCATCTGGTTGCTAGGCAGTTAACAAGGGGCAAGCCAACAATACTCCTTGCAATCCTGAATGAAATAAGTAAACCCGGAATCTGTACAATTTTCTGGTTCAGAGATATGTGATTTGTTACTTGGTTGCTAGGGTAACCCCATCTGGTTGCTAGGCAGTTACCAAGGTGACAGCCAACAATGCTGCTTGCCATCCTGAGTGAAATAAGTCAACCCGGAAGTCTCTGTGATTTTCTTGTGCAGAGATATGTGATTTGTTTCTTGGTTGCTAGGGTAACCCCATCTGGTTGCTAGGCAGTTACCAAGGTGACAGACAACAATGCTCCTTGCCATCCTGAGTGAAATAAGTCAACCCGGAAGTCTCTGTGATTTTCTTGTGCAGAGATATGTGATTTGTTTCTTGGTTGCTAGGGTAACCCCATCTTGTTGCTAGGCAGTTACCAAGGTGACAGCCAACAATGCTTCTTGCCATCCTGAGTGAAATAAGTCAACCCAGATTTCTCTGTGATTTTCTAGTACAGAGATATGTGATTTGTTTCTTGGTTGCTAGGGTAACCCCATCTGGTTGCTAGGCAGTTACCAAGGTGACAGCCAACAATGCTCCTTGCCATCCTGAGTGAAATAAGTCAACCCGGAAGTCTCTGTGATTTTCTTGTGCAGAGATATGTTATTTGTTTCTTGGTTGCTAGGGTAACCCCATTTGGTTGCTAGGCAGTTACCAATGTGACAGCCAACAATGCTACTTGCCATCCTGAGTGAAATAAGTCAACCCGGAAGTCTCTGTGATTTTCTTGTGCACAGATATTTGATTTGTTTCTTGGTTGCTAGGGTAACCCCATCTGGTTGCTAGGCAGTTACCAAGGTGACAGGCAACAATGCTCCTTGCCATCCTGAGTGAAATAAGTCAACCCGTAAGTCTCTGTGATTTTCTTGTGCAGAGATATGTTATTTGTTTCTTGGTTGCTAGGGTAACCCCATCTGGTTGCTAGGCAGTTACTAAGGTGACAGCCAACAATGCTCCTTGCCATCCTGAGTGAAATAAGTCAACCCGGAAGTCTCTGTGATTTTCTTGTGCAGAGATATGTGATTTGTCTCTTGGTTGCTAAGGTAACCCCATTTGGTTGCTAGGCAGTTACCAGGGTGATATTTATCAAGTCTACTTTCCATCCTGAGTGAAATAAGTCAACCCGGAAGTCTCTACGTCATTCTGATCCTAAGATACACATCTTAGTGATTTTGAATGGATTTCAATGGTTCTTTATTGCTAGGGTGCTTTAAATGGTTGCTAGGGCGTGGCTAAGTAGTTCACATGATGAAAGCTGAAGACTGATTACTCACCCAATGAAAACAAAGCAACTATCATGTCTCTAGGACATTCTGATCTGAAGATATCTTACTGTAATTGAAATCAATAAATGTGGTTGCTAGGGTGCTCTAAATTGTTGCTAGGGAGTGGCTTGTTAGCTGCCAATAACGAATCTCCAAAGGCTGCTTGTCAGTATGAATGATATAAACCAACTCCCATGCTTCTGTGACATTCAGAATGGAAGATATCTCTCTTTGGATTTTGGTTGCTTAGGTGCTCGAAAATGGTTGAAAGGGAGGGGCTAGGAAGTGTTGAGGGGATTCATGATTGGCTGTTTTACTGCCCCAAGTCAAACGAGACCACCCTCGTGTTTCTATAATAATTCAGTCCGGAGAAATCCCTTTGATCTCTTTCAATGGAAGTCTATGGGACTTGTTGCTAAGGTGCTGTAAATGGTTGCTAGGGCGTGGCTTGATAGCTTCACAATGATCCTGAGAGACTGATTGGTCGTCTGAGTAAAATGAGCCCGCCCCCTTGTCTCTAAGACACTGTGATCCAGAGTTATGTTCAATACAAAATCTACCATTGACTTAACATTGGGGCAAATTTGGGCAGCTCCTGCCCCCCAGGGGTGCAACTTTTACCCCATTGTGAGGTATGTTCTCACAGAGCCTGTCAGCCTCTTCAAATGTGGTAAATCACACGTCTCTGTGAAATCCTCGCTCTGAGCTATGACTCGTCAAAGTTCGGCGCAATGTTAAGACAATGGGATTTTTTGCCCAATTTTTTGCCCCTGGGGCAAATACCGTACCCCCGATCGCTTATAAAAGTCATAGCACACCATTCCCAAATAATCCACACGATTTGACGCCTCATTCGTGGGTCTGTGACCAAAAAATTTTGTAAAAAATTCCATTGACTTACATTGGGGCAACTTTGGGCAGCTCCTGCCCCCCAGGGGTAAAACTTTTACCCCATTGTGAGGTATGTTCTCACAGAGCCTGTCAGCCTCTTCAAATGTGGTAAATCACACGTCTCTGCGAAATCCTCGCTCTGAGCTATGACTCGTCAAAGTTAGGCTAAATGTTAAGTCAATGGGATTTTTTATCCAATTTTTTGGCCCTGGGTCAAACACCGTACCCCCGATCGCTTATAAAAGTCATAGCACACCATTCCCAAATAATCCGCACGATTTGACACCTCATTCGTGGGTCTGTGACAAAAGCTGCGGGAGGAGTAGCGCGCCAAACTTTTGTCCGGAATAATAATAATAATAACTAGAATGTACATTTCCTGAAGAAAATGTGAGTGGTGCTTGCCGTGGCAAAATTTCTTACCACAATGTCCCACCTACTGCCCAAAGTTGAAAGAGGCCATCCCCATGACAGTAGGATGTTCTGGTGCAGAGATATTGGTGTTGTTCCATGGTTGCTAGGGAAACCCATCTGGTTGATATGCAGTTACTAAGGTGACAGCCACCAATGCTACTTGCCATCCTGAGTAAAATAAGTCAACCCGGAAGTCTCTACGATTTTCTAGTACAGAGATATGTGATTTGTTACTTGGTTGCTAGGGTAACCCCATCTGGTTGCTAGGCAGTTAACAAGGGGCAAGCCAACAATACTCCTTGCCATCCTGAATGAAATAAGTAAACCCGGAATCTGTACAATTTTCTGGTTCAGAGATATGTGATTTGTTACTTGGTTGCTAGGGTAACCCCATCTGGTTGCTAGGCAGTTACCAAGGTGACAGCCAACAATGCTGCTTGCCATCCTGAGTGAAATAAGTCAACCCGGAAGTCTCTGTGATTTTCTTGTGCAGAGATATGTGATTTGTTTCTTGGTTGCTAGGGTAACCCCATCTGGTTGCTAGGCAGTTACCAAGGTGACAGACAACAATGCTCCTTGCCATCCTGAGTGAAATAAGTCAACCCGGAAGTCTCTGTGATTTTCTTGTGCAGAGATATGTGATTTGTTTCTTGGTTGCTAGGGTAACCCCATCTTGTTGCTAGGCAGTTACCAAGGTGACAACCAACAATGCTCCTTGCCATCCTGAGTGAAATAAGTCAACCCGGAAGTCTCTGTGATTTTCTAGTACAGAGATATGTGATTTGTTTCTTGGTTGCTAGGGTAACCCCATCTGGTCGCTAGGCAGTTACCAAGGTGACAGCCAACAATGCTCCTTGCCATCCTGAGTGAAATAAGTCAACCCAGATTTCTCT
The DNA here is from genome assembly GCA_032164185.1 of Moxostoma hubbsi. Lineage (NCBI taxonomy): Eukaryota > Metazoa > Chordata > Actinopteri > Cypriniformes > Catostomidae > Moxostoma > Moxostoma hubbsi. Next base: position 1,126,618 of record JAVLUX010000196.1, on the reverse strand, counting down.
GTGATTTTCTAGTACAGAGATATGTGATTTGTTTCTTGGTTGCTAGGGTAACCCCATCTGGTTGCTAGGCAGTTACTAATGTGACAGCCAACAATGCTCCTTGCCATCCTGAGTGAAATAAGTCAACCCGGAAGTCTCTGTGATTTTCTTGTGCAGAGATATTTGATTTGTTTCTTGGTTGCTAGGGTAACCCCATCTGGTTGCTAGGCAGTTACGAAGGTGACAGGCAACAATGCTCCTTGCCATCCTGAGTGAAACAAGTCAACCCGTAAGTCTGTGATTTTCTTGTGCAGAGATATGTGATTTGTTTCTTGGTTGCTAGGGTAACCCCATCTGGTTGCTAGGCAGTTACCAAGGTGACAGCCAACAATGCTCCTTGCCATCCTGAGTGAAATAAGTCAACCCGGAAGTCTCTGTGATTTTCTTGTGCAGAGATATGCTATTTGTTTCTTGGTTGCTAGGGTAACCCCACTTGGTTGCTAGGCAGTTACCAGGGTGATATTTATCAAGTCTACTTTCCATCCTGAGTGAAATAAGTCAACCCGGAAGTCTCTACGTCATTCTGATCCTAAGATACACATCTTAGTGATTTTGAATGGATGTCAATGGTTCTTTGTTGCTAGGGTGCTTTAAATGGTTGCTAGGGCATGGCTAAGTAGTTCACATGATGAAAGATGAAGACTGATTACTCACCCAATTAAAACAAAGCAACTATCATGTCTCTAGGACATTCTGATCTGAAGATATCTTACTGTAATTGAAATCAATAAATGTGGTTGCTAGGGTGCTCTAAATTGTTGCTAGGGAGTGGCTTGGCAGCTGCCAATGATGAATCTCCAAAGGCTGCTTGTCAATATGAATGATACAAACCAACTCCCATGCCTCTGTGACATTCAGAATGGAAGATATCTCTCTTTGGATTTTGGTTGCTAAGGTGCTCGAAAATGGTTGCTAGGGAGGGGCTAGGAAGTGTTGAGGGGATTCATGATTGGCTGTTTTACTGCCCCAAGTCAAACGAGACCACCCTCGTGTTTCTATGATAATTCAGTCCGGAGATATCCCTTTGATCTCTTTCAATGGAAGTCTATGGGAGTTGTTGCTAAGGTGCTCTAAATGGTTGCTAGGGCGTGGCTTGATAGCTTCACAATGATCCTGAGAGACTGATTGGTCGTCTGAGTAAAATGAGCCCGCCCCCTTGTCTCTAAGACACTGTGATCCAGAGTTATGTTCAATACAAAATCTACCATAGACTTAACATTGGGGCAACTTTGGGCAGCTCATGCCCCCCAGGGGTGCAACTTTTACCCCATTGTGAGGTATGTTCTCACAGAGCCTGTCAGCCTCTTCAAATGTGGTAAATCACACGTCTCTGCGAAATCCTCGCTCTGAGCTATGACTCGTCAAAGTTCGGCGCAATGTTAAGTCAATGGGATTTTTTGCCCAATTTTTTGCCCCTGGGGCAATCACCGTACCCCCGATCACTTATAAAAGTCATAGCACACCATTCCCAAATAATCCGCACGATTTGACGCCTCATTTGTGGGTCTGCGACCAAAAAATTTTGAAAAAAATTCCATTGACTTACATTGGGGCAACTTTGGGCAGCTCCTGCCCCCCAGGGGTGCAACTTTTACCCCATTGTGAGGTATGTTCTCACAGAGCCTGTCAGCCTCTTCAAATGTGGTAAATCACACGTCTCTGCGAAATCCTCGCTCTGAGCTATGACTCGTCAAAGTTCGGCTCAATGTTAAGTCAATGGGATTTTTTGCCCAATTTTTTGCCCCTGGGGCAAACACCGTACCCCCGATCGCTTATAAAAGTCATAGCACACCTCTCCTCAATGAGCCGCACGATTTGACACCTCATTCATGGGTCTACGCCAAAAGGTGCGGGACGAGTTAGGCGCCGAAGTTTTGTACGGAAGAAGAAGAAGAAGAAGAAGAAGAAGAAAAATAAGTATGTGAGATTACAATAGTGTTGCTTTGCAAGCACCACTAATAATAATAATAATAATAATAATAATAAGTATGAGCAATAACAATAGTGATGCCTTGCCTTTGGCAAGCACCACTAACTAGAATGCACATTTCCTGAAGAAAATGTGAGTGGTGCTTGCCGTGGCAAAATTTCTTAGCACAATGTCCCACCTACTGCCCAAAGTTGAAAGAGGCCACACCCATGACAGTAGGATGTTCTGGTGCAGAGATATTGGTGTTGTACCATGGTTGCTAGGGAAACCCATCTGGTTGATATGCAGTTACTAAGGTGACAGCCACCAATGCTACTTGCCATCCTGAGTAAAATAAGTCTACCCGGAAGTCTCTATGATTTTCTAGTACAGAGATATGTGATTTGATACTTGGTTGCTAGGGTTACCCCATCTGGTTGCTAGGCAGTTAACAAGGGGCAAGCCAACAATGCTCCTTGCCATCCTGAATGAAATATGTCAACCCGGAATCTCTACAGTTTTCTGGTTCAGAGATATGTGATTTGTTTCTTGGTTGCTAGGGTAACCCCATCTGGTTGCTAGGCAGTTACCAAGTCGACAGCCAACAATGCTCCTTGCCATCCTGAGTGAAATAAGTCAACCCGGAAGTCTCTGTGATTTTCTAGTACAGATATATGTGATTTGTTTCTTGGTTGCTAGGGTAACCCCATCTGGTTGCTAGGCAGTTACCAAGGTGACAGCCAACAATGCTCCTTGCCATCCTGAGTGAAATAAGTCAACTCGGATGTCTCTGTGATTTTCTAGTACAGAGATATGTGATTTGTTTCTTGGTTGCTAGGGTAACCCCATCTGGTTGCTAGGCAGTTACCAAGGTGACAGCCAACAATTCTCCTTGCCATCCTGTGTGAAATAAGTCAACCCGGAAGTGTCTGTGATTTTCTTGTGCAGAGATATGTGATTTGTTTCTTGGTTGCTAGGGTAACCCCATTTGGTTGCTAGGCAGTTACCAAAGTAACATCCAACAATGCTCCTTGCCATCTTGAGTGAAATATGTCATCTCGGAAGTCTCTACGATTTTGTAGTGCAAAGATATGAGATTTGTTACTTGGTTGCTATGGTAAACCCTTCTGGTTGCTAGGCAGTTACCAGGGTGATATTTATCAAGTCTACTTTCCATCCTGATTGAAATAAGTCAACCTGGAAGTCTCTTCGACAATCTGATACTAAGATACACATCTTAGTGATTTTGAATGGATGTCAATGGTGTTTTGTTGCTAGGGTGCTTTAAATGGTTGCTAAGGCATGGCTAAGTAGTTCACATGATGAAAGCTGAAGACTGATTACTCACCCAATTAAAACAAAGCAACTATCATGTCTCTAGGACATTCTGATCTGAAGATATCTTACTGTAATTGAAATCAGTAAATGTGGTTGCTAGGGTGCTCTAAATTGTTACTAGGGAGTGGCTTGGCAGCTCCCAATGATGAATCTCCAAAGGCTGCTTGTCAGTATGAATGATATAAACCAACTCCCATGCCTCTGTGACATTCAGAATGGAAGATATCTCTCTTTGGATTTTGTTTGCTTAGGTGCTCGAAAATGGTTGCTAGGGAGGGTCTAGGAAGTGTTGAGGGGATTCATGATTGGCTGTTTTACTGCCCCAAGTCAAACGAGACCACCATCGTGTTTCTATGATAATTCAGTCCGGAGATATCCCTTTGATCTCTTTCAGTGGAAGTCTATGGGACTTGTTGCTAAGGTGCTCTAAATGGTTGCTAGGGTGTGGCTTGATAGCTTCACAATGATCCTGAGAGACTGATTGGTCGTCTGAGTAAAATGAGCCCGCCCCCTTGTCTCTAAGACACTGTGATCCAGAGTTATGTTCAATACAAAATCTACCATTGACTTAACATTGGGGCAAATTTGGGCAGCTCCTGCCCCCCAGGGGTGCAACTTTTACCCCATTGTGAGGTTTGTTCTCACAGAGCCTGTCAGCCTCTTCAAATGTGGTAAATCACACGTCTGTGTGAAATCCTCGCTCTGAGCTATGACTCGTCAAAGTTTGGCGCAATGTTAAGTCAATGGGATTTTTTGCCCAATTTTTTGCCCCTGGGGCAAATACCGTACCCCCGATCGCTTATAAAAGTCATAGTACACCATTGTCAAATAATCCGCACGATTTGACGCCTCATTTGTGGGTCTGTGACCAAAAAATTTTGCAAAAAATTCCATTGACTTACATTGGGGCAACTTTGGGCAGCTCCTGCCCCCCAGGGGTAAAACTTTTACCCCATTGTGAGGTATGTTCTCACAGAGCCTGTCAGCCTCTTCAAATGTGGTAAATCACACGTCTCTGCAAAATCCTCGCTCTGAGCTATGACTCGTCAAAGTTCGGCTCAATGTTAAGTCAATGGGATTTTTTGCCCAATTTTTTGCCCCTGGGGCAAATACCGTACCCCCGATCGCTTATAAAAGTCATAGTACACCATTGTCAAATAATCCGCACGATTTGACGCCTCATTCGTGGGTCTGTGACAAAAGCTGCGGGAGGAGTAGCGCGCCAAACTTTTGTCCGGAATAATAATAATAAAAATAATAACAATAGTAATAATAATAATAATAAGTATGAGCAATAACAATAGTGATGCCTTGCCTTTGGCAAGCACCACTAATAATAAGTATGTGAGATTACAATAGTGTTGCTTTGCAAGCACCACTAATAATAATAAGTATGAGCAATAACAATAGTGATGCCTTGCCTTTGGCAAGCACCACTAATAATAAAAATAATAATAAGTATGAGCAATAACAATAGTGATGCCTTGCCTTTGGCAAGCACCACTAATAACTAGAATGTACATTTCCTGAAGTAAATGTGAGTGGTGCTTGCCGTGGCAAAAATCGTCAAATAGCATTTTCTAACTTGTTTCTAAGCACTAAAATAAAGGCCATAGAATTTGCTAGCATGTGTTTTTCATGATGGTAGCACGTTTTTAGAATGTTTTAGCACTTTGCTAGGCGATGCTAGCATGTGTTAACATGATACTAGCACGTTTTTAACATGTTTTAGCACTTTGTTTGGCGATGCTAGCACATTTTTAGCATGTTTTAGCAATTCCCTAGGCAATGATAACATGTGTTAGCATAATACTAGCATGTTTTAACAATTCGCTAGGCGATGCTAGCATGTGTTAGCATAATGCTAGCACGTTTTTAGCATGTTTTAACACTTCGCTAGGCGATGCCAGCATGTGTTATCATGATGCTAGCATGTTTTTAGCAAGTTTTAGCACTTCGCTAGGCGATGCCACTATGTGTTAGAAGAATGCTAGTACATTTTTAGCATGTTTTAACACTTTGGTAGGCGATGCTATTATGTTTTAGCATGACGCTAACACGTTTTTAGCATGTTTTAGCACTTTGCTAGGCGATACTAGCATGTGTTAGCATGATGCTAGCACGTTTTTAGCATGTTTTAGCACCTCGCTAGGCGATGCCAGCATGTGTTAGCATGATGCTAGCACGTTTTTAGCATGTTTTAGCACTTTGCTAGGCGATACTATTATGTTTAGGCATGTTGCTAGGATGGTTTTAGTATGTTTTAGCACTTCACTAGACGATGCCAGCATATGTTAGCATGATGCTAGCACGTTTTTAGCATGTTTTAGTACTTCGCTATGCGATACTAGTATGTTTTAGCATGTTGCTAGCATGTTTTTAGCATGTTTTAGCACTTTGATAGGCAATACTAGCATGTGTTAGCATGATGCTAGCACGTTTTTAGCATGTTTTAGTACTTCGCTATGCGATACTAGCATATTTTAGCATGTTGCTAGGATGGTTTTAGCATGTTTTAGCACTTCACTAGTCGATGCCAGCATGTGTTAGCATGATGCTAGCACGTTTTTAGTATGTTTTAGCTCTTTGCTAGGCGATACTAGTATGTTTTAGCATGTTGCTAGGCTGGTTTTAGCATGTTTTAGCACTTCACTAGGCGATGCCAGCATATTTTAGCATGATGCTAGCACATTTTTAGCATGTTTATGTTGTGGCTATGAAGATTTTTATTGGCTGCTTGATAAAAGAAATCCTCTGAGGGAGAGAGAGAGAGAGATGCAGGGCTGACAGGCCCTTTTTTGTCTGTGTGTGTGAAAATGTCAGTTGGGATTTAAATTTCTGAACATTCCGCAATGTAAAGTCAATGGGACTTTTTTGGCCGCTTTTTCAGTCCGCTGTGCGAACATTGTACACCCGATCGCTTATAAAAGTCATAGCACACCTCTCCTCAATGAGCCGCACGATTTGACACCTCATTCATGGGTCTACACCAAAAGGTGCGGGACGAGTTACGCGCCGAAGTTTTATACGGAAGAAGAAGAAGAAAAAGAAAAACTAGAATGTACATTTCCTGAAGAAAATGTGAGTGGTGCTTGCCGTGGCAAAACTCGTCAAATAGTATTTTCTAACTTGTTTCTAAGCACTAAAATAAAGGTCATAGAATGTTGCTAACACGTGTTTTTCATGATGGTAGCACGTTTTTAGAATGTTTTAGCACTTCGCTAGGTGAAGCTAGCATGTGTTAGCATGATACTAGCACGTTTTTAGCATGTTTTAGCACTTTGTTTGGCAATGCTAACATGTGTTAGCATGATGCTAGCACGTTTTTAACATGTTTTAGCAATCCCCTAAGCAATGCTAACATGCATTAGCATAATGCTAGCACGTTTCAACATGTTTTAGCACTTTGCTAGGCAATGCCAGCATGTGTTAGCATGATGCTAGCACGTTTTTAGCATGTTTTAGCACTTCGCTAGGCGATGCCAACATGTGTTAGCATGTTGCGAGCACGTTTTTAGCATGTTTTAGCACTTCGCTAGGCGATGCCAGCATGTGTTAGCATGTTGCTAACACGTTTAAAGCATGTTTTAGCACTTCGCTAGGTGATGCCAGCATATGTTAGCATGATGCTAGCACATTTTTAGCATGTTTTAGGGTGTGGCTATGAAGATTTTTATTGGCTGCTTGATAAAAGAAATCCTCTGAGGGAGAGAGAGAGAGAGAGACGCAGGGCTGACAGGCCCTTTTTTGTCTGTGTGTGTGAAAATGTCAGTTGGGATTTAAATTTCTGAACATTCCGCAATGTAAAGTCAATGGGACTTTTTTGGCCGCTTTTTCGTCCGCTGTTCGAACATCGTACACCCGATCGCTTAGAAAAGATATAGCACACCTCTCCTCAATGAGCCGCACGATTTGATGCCTCACTCAGGGGTCTGTGACAAAAGCTGCGGGAGGAGTAGCGCGCCAAACTATGTGTGGAATAATAATAATTATAACTAGAATGTACATTTCCTGAAGAAAATGTGAGTGGTGCTTGCCGTGGCAAAACTCGTCAAATAGCATTTTCTAACTTGTTTCTAAGCACTAAAATAAAGGTCATAGAATGTTGCTAACACGTGTTTTTCATGATGGTAGCAAGTTTTTAGAATGTTTTAGCACTTCGCTAGGTGAAGCTAGCATGTGTTAGCATGATACTAGCACGTTTTTAGCATGTTTTAGCACGTCGTTTGGCAATGCTAACATGTGTTAGCATGATGCTAGCACGTTTTTAACAAGTTTTAGCAATCCCCTAAGCAATGATAACATGCATTAGCATAATGCTAGCACGTTTTAACATGTTTTAGCACTTTGCTAGGTGAAGCTAGCATTTGTTAGCATGATACTAGCACGTTTTTAGCCTGTTTTAGCACTTCGCTAGGCGATGCTAACATGTGTTTGCATGATGCTAGCACGTTTTAACATGTTTTAACAATCCCCTAATAAATGCTAACATGCATTAGCATAATGCTAGCACGTTTTACCATGTTTTAGCACTTCGCTACGTGAAGCTAGCATGTGTTAGCATGATACTAGCACGTTTTTAGCCTGTTTTAGCACTTCGCTAGGCGATGCTAACATGTGTTAGCATGATGCTAGCACATTTTTAACATGTTGTAGCAATCCCCTAACCAATGCTAACCTGCATTAGCATAATACTAGCACGTTTTTAGCATGTTTTAGCACTTCACTAGGCGATGCTAACATGTGTTAGCATGATGCTAGCACGTTTTTAACATGTTTTAGCAATCCCCTAAGCAATGCTAACATGCATTAGCATAATGCTAGCACGTTTTAACATGTTTTAACATTTTGCTAGGCAATGCCAGCATGTGTTAGCATGATACTAGCACGTTTTTAGCATGTTTTAGCACTTCGCTAGGCGATGCTAACATGTGTTAGCATGATGCTAGCACGTTTTTAACATGTTTTAGCAATCCCCTAAGCAATGCTAACATGCATTAGCATAATGCTAGCACGTTTTAACATGTTTTAACACTTTGCTAGGCAATGCCAGCATGTGTTAGCATGATGCTAGCACGTTTTTCGCATTTTTTAACACTTCGCTAGGCAATACTATCATGTGTTAGCATGTTTTTAGCACGTTTTTAGCATGTTTTAGCACTTCGCTAGGTGATGCCAAGATGTGTTAGCATGTTGCTAGCACGTTTTTAGCATGTTTTAGCACTTCGCTAGGTGATGCCAACATGTGTTAGCATGTTGCTAGCACATTTTTAGCATGTTTTAGGGTGTGGCTATGAAGATTTTTATTGACTGCTTGATAAAAGAAATCCTCTGAGGGAGAGAGAGAGAGGGAGAGACGCAGGGCTGACAGGCCCTTTTTTGTCTGTGTGTGTGAAAAAGTCAGTTGGGATTTAAATTTCTGAACATTCCGCAATGTAAAGTCAATGGGATTTTTTTGGCCGCTTTTTCGTCCGCTGTTCGAACATCGTACACCCGATCGCTTAGAAAAGATATAGCACACCTCTCCTCAATGAGCCGCACGATTTGATGCCTCACTCAGGGGTCTGTGACAAAAGCTGCAGGAGGAGTAGCGCGCCAAACTTTGTGTGGAAAAATAATAATAATTATAATAATAACTAGAATGTACATTTCCTGAAGAAAATGTGAGTGGTGCTTGCCGTGGCAAAACTCATCAAATAAAATTTTCTAACTTGTTTCTAAGCACTAAAATAAAGGTCATAGAATGTTGCTAACATGTGTTTTTCATGATGGTAGCACATTTTTAAATGTTTTAGCACTTTGCTAGGCAAAGCTAGCATGTGTTAGCATGATACTAGCACGTTTTTAGCATGTTTTAGCACTTCGTTTGGCGATGCTAACATGTGTTAGCATGATGCTAGCACATTTTTAACATGTTTTAGCAATGCCCTCGGCAATGCTAACATGTGTTAGCATGATGCTAGCACATTTTTAGCATGTTTTAACAATTCCCTAGGCAATGCTAACATGTATTAGCATAATGCTAGCACGCTTTAGCATGTTTAAACACTTCGCTAGGCGATGCCAACATGTGTTAGCATGATGCTAGCACATTTTTAGCATTTTTTAGTACTTCACTATGCGATACTAGTATGTGTTAGCATGTTGCTAGCACGTTTTTAGCATGTTTTAGCACTTATCTAGGCGATGCCAGCATGTGTTAGCATGATGCTAGCACATTTTTAGCATGTTTTAGTACTTCGCTAGCCGAAGCCAGCATATGTTAGCATGATGCTAGCATATTTTTAGCATGTTTTAGTACTTCGCTATGCGATACTAGTATGTTTTAGCATGTTGCTAGCATGTTTTTAGCATGTTTTAGCACTTCGCTATGCAATTCTAATATGTTTTAGCATGTTGCTAGCATGTTTTTAGCATGTTTTAGCACTTCGCTAGACGATGCCAGCATATGTTAGCATGATGCTAGCACGTTTTTAGCATGTTTTAGCACTTTGCTAGGCGATACCAGCATGTGTTAGCATGATGCTAGCACGTTTTAGCACTTCGCTATGCGATACTAGTATGTTTTAGCATGTTGCTAGCACGTTTTTAGCATGTTTTAGCACTTCGCTATGCAATACTAATATGTTTTAGCATGTTGCTAGCATGTTTTTAGCATGTTTTAGCACTTCGCTATGCAATACTAATATGTTTTAACATGTTGCTAGCATGTTTTTAGCATGTTTTAGCACTTCGCTAGGCGATGCCAGCATATGTTAGCATGATGCTAGCACATTTTTAGCATGTTTTATGTTGTGGCTATGAAGATTTTTATTGGCTGCTTGATAAAAGAAATCCTCTGAGGGAGAGAGAGAGAGACACGCAGGGCTGACAGGCCCTTTTTTGTCTGTGTGTGTGAAAATGTCAGTTGGGATTTAAATTTCTGAACATTCCGCAATGTAAAGTCAATGGGACATTTTTGGCCGCTTTTTCGTCCGCTGTGCGAACATCGTACACCCGATCGCTTATAAAAGTCATAGCACACCTCTCCTCAATGAGCCGCACGATTTGACACCTCATTCATGGGTCTACGCCAAAAGGTGCGGGACGAGTTAGGCGCCGAAGTTTTGTACGGAAGAAGAAGAAGAAGAAGAAGAAGAAAAATAAGTATGTGAGATTACAATAGTGTTGCTTTGCAAGCACCACTAATAAGTATGCAAGAGAACAATAGTGATGCTTTGCCTATGGCAAGCACCACTAATAATAATAATAAGTATGCAAGAGAACAATAGTGATGCTTTGCCTATGGCAAGCACCACTAATAATAAGTATGCAAGAGAACAAGAGTGATGCTTTGCCTTTGGCAAGCACCACTAATAATAATAATAACTAGAATGTACATTTCCTGAAGAAAATGTGAGTGGTGCTTGCCGTGGCAAAATTTCTTACCACAATGTCCCACCTACTGCCCAAAGTTGAAAGAGGCCACCCCCATGACAGTAGGATGTTCTGGTGCAGAGATATTGGTGTTGTTCCATGGTTGCTAGGGAAACCCATCTGGTTGATATGCAGTTACTAAGGTGACAGCCACCAATGCTACTTGCCATCCTGAGTAAAATAAGTCAACCCGGAAGTCTCTACGATTTTCTAGTACAGAGATATGTGATTTGTTACTTGGTTGCTAGGGTAACCCCATCTGGTTGCTAGGCAGTTAACAAGGGGCAAGCCAACAATACTCCTTGCCATCCTGAATGAAATAAGTAAACCCGGAATCTGTACAATTTTCTGGTTCAGAGATATGTGATTTGTTACTTGGTTGCTAGGGTAACCCCATCTGGTTGCTAGGCAGTTACCAAGGTGACAGCCAACAATGCTGCTTGCCATCCTGAGTGAAATAAGTCAACCCGGAAGTGTCTGTGATTTTCTTGTGCAGAGATATGTGATTTGTTTCTTGGTTGCTAGGGTAACCCCATCTGGTTGCTAGGCAGTTACCAAGGTGACAGACAACAATGCTCCTTGCCATCCTGAGTGAAATAATTCAACCCGGAAGTCTCTGTGATTTTCTTGTGCAGAGATATGTGATTTGTTTCTTGGTTGCTAGGGTAACCCCATCTTGTTGCTAGGCAGTTACCAAGGTGACAACCAACAATGCTCCTTGCCATCCTGAGTGAAATAAGTCAACCCGGAAGTCTCTGTGATTTTCTAGTACAGAGATATGTAATTTGTTTCTTGGTTGCTAGGGTAACCCCATCTGGTCGCTAGGCAGTTACCAAGGTGACAGCCAACAATGCTCTTTGCCATCCTGAGTGAAATAAGTCAACCCAGATTTCTCTGTGATTTTCTAGTACAGAGATATGTGATTTGTTTCTTGGTTGCTAGGGTAACCCCATCTGGTTGCTAGGCAGTTACTAATGTGACAGCCAACAATGCTCCTTGCCATCCTGAGTGAAATAAGTCAACCCGGAAGTCTCTGTGATTTTCTTGTGCAGAGATATTTGATTTGTTTCTTGGTTGCTAGGGTAACCCCATCTGGTTGCTAGGCAGTTACCAAGGTGACAGGCAACAATGCTCCTTGCCATCCTGAGTGAAACAAGTCAACCCGTAAGTCTCTGTGATTTTCTTGTGCAGAGATATGTGATTTGTTTCTTGGTTGCTAGTGTAACCCCATCTGGTTGCTAGGCAGTTACCAAGGTGACAGCCAACAATGCTCCTTGCCATCCTGAGTGAAATAAGTCAACCCGGAAGTCTCTGTGATTTTCTTGTGCAGAGATATGCTATTTGTTTCTTGGTTGCTAGGGTAACCCCACTTGGTTGCTAGGCAGTTACCAGGGTGATATTTATCAAGTCTACTTTCCATCCTGAGTGAAATAAGTCAACCCGGAAGTCTCTACGTCATTCTGATCCTAAGATACACATCTTAGTGATTTTGAATGGATGTCAATGGTTCTTTGTTGCTAGGGTGCTTTAAATGGTTGCTAGGGCATGGCTAAGTAGTTCACATGATGAAAGATGAAGACTGATTACTCACCCAATTAAAACAAAGCAACTATCATGTCTCTAGGACATTCTGATCTGAAGATATCTTACTGTAATTGAAATCAATAAATGTGGTTGCTAGGGTGCTCTAAATTGTTGCTAGGGAGTGGCTTGGCAGCTGCCAATGATGAATCTCCAAAGACTGCTTGTCAATATGAATGATACAAACCAACTCCCATGCCTCTGTGACATTCAGAATGGAAGATATCTCTCTTTGGATTTTGGTTGCTAAGGTGCTCGAAAATGGTTGCTAGGGAGGGGCTAGGAAGTGTTGAGGGGATTCATGATTGGCTGTTTTACTGCCCCAAGTCAAACGAGACCACCCTCGTGTTTCTATGATAACTTAGTCCGGAGATATCCCTTTGATCTCTTTCAATGGAAGTCTATGGGAGTTGTTGCTAAGGTGCTCTAAATGGTTGCTAGGGCGTGGCTTGATAGCTTCACAATGATCCTGAGAGACTGATTGGTCGTCTGAGTAAAATGAGCCCGCCCCCTTGTCTCTAAGACACTGTGATCCAGAGTTATGTTCAATACAAAATCTACCATAGACTTAACATTGGGGCAACTTTGGGCAGCTCATGCCCCCCAGGGGTGCAAGTTTTACCCCATTGTGAGGTATGTTCTCACAGAGCCTGTCAGCCTCTTCAAATGTGGTAAATCACACGTCTCTGCGAAATCCTCGCTCTGAGCTATGACTCGTCAAAGTTCGGCGCAATGTTAAGTCAATGGGATTTTTTGCCCAATTTTTTGCCCCTGGGGCAATCACCGTACCCCCGATCACTTATAAAAGTCATAGCACACCATTCCCAAATAATCCGCACGATTTGACGCCTCATTTGTGGGTCTGCGACCAAAAAATTTTGAAAAAAATTCCATTGACTTACATTGGGGCAACTTTGGGCAGCTCCTGCCCCCCAGGGGTGCAACTTTTACCCCATTGTGAGGTATGTTCTCACAGAGCCTGTCAGCCTCTTCAAATGTGGTAAATCACACGTCTCTGCGAAATCCTCGCTCTGAGCTATGACTCGTCAAAGTTCGGCTCAATGTTAAGTCAATGGGATTTTTTGCCCAATTTTTTGCCCCTGGGGCAAACACCGTACCCCCGATCGCTTATAAAAGTCATAGCACACCTCTCCTCAATGAGCCGCACGATTTGACACCTCATTCATGGGTCTACGCCAAAAGGTGCGGGACGAGTTAGGCGCCGAATTTTGTACGGAAGAAGAAGAAGAAGAAGAAGAAGAAGAAAAATAAGTATGTGAGATTACAATAGTGTTGCTTTGCAAGCACCACTAATAAGTATGTGAGATTACAATAGTGTTGCTTTGCAAGCACCACTAACTAGAATGTACATTTCCTGAAGAAAATGTGAGTGGTGCTTGCCGTGGCAAAATTTCTTACCACAATGTCCCACCTACTGCCCAAAGTTGAAAGAGGCCACCCCCATGACATTAGGATGTTCTGGTGCAGAGATATTGGTGTTGTTCCATGGTTGCTAGGCAAGGCAAGGCAAGGCAAGGCAAGTTTATTTATATAGCACATTTCATACACAATGGTAATTCAAAGTGCTTTACATAGTAGAAATTAAAAAGAAAAAACAAGAATAATAAAAAAAGAATAATTAAAACAAGTTTAGAATAAAAAAAAAATCTAATAAAACACAGTACAAACAGTCGGACACACAGTGGCACAGTGCTCATTCAGTAAATGCACAGCTAAACAGATGTGTTTTGAGTCTGGATTTGAATGTGACTACTGTAGGAGCACATCTGATCTCTTCTGGAACCTGGTTCCAGCTGCGGCTGGCATAATAGCTAAAAGCAGACTCTCCTTGCTTAGAGTGAACCCTTGGTATTTCTAGCTGATGTGATTCTAATGATCTGAGTGATCTGTTGGGTTTATATTCAGTGAGCATGTCTGCAATATATTGAGGTCCTAGCCCATTGAGTGATTTATATACCAGTAATAATACTTTAAAATCAATCCTAAATGTAACTGGGAGCCAGTGTAAAGACCTGAGGACTGGTGTGATATGTTCATATTTTCTGGTTTTGCACAGAATTCTGGCAGCAGCGTTCTGTATGAGCTGCAACTGTCTTATGGTCTTCTTGGGAAGGCCCGTGAGGAGTCCATTACAATAATCCACCCTGCTGGTGATGAAAGCATGCACAAGTTTCTCTAGGTCTTGACTGGAAACAAAGCATCTAATTCTTGCAATATTTTTCAGATGATAGTATGCTGATTTAGTTACTGCTTTGACATGACTACTGAAACTAAGGTCTGACTCTAGAGACACACCAAGATTCCTGACTTGATTTTTAGTTGTTTGACCCCTAGCGTCAAGGTATGCATTCACCTTGAGAACTTCATCTTTGTTTCCAAACGCAATGACTTCAGTTTTGTCTTTGTTTAACTGAAGAAAGTTTTGGCACATCCAACTGTTTACTTCATCAATACATTGGCACAGGGAGTCAATGGGGCTGTAATCGTTAGGTGATAGGGCTAAGTAGATCTGTGTGTCATCTGCATAGCTGTGGTAAGCAATTTGGTTCTTTCTCATTATTTGGCTAATTGGGAGCATATACAGGTTGAAACAGGAGTGGAGCAAGAATTGAGCCTTGAGGGACTCCGCATGTCATGGGCGTCCACTCAGACTTATGGTCTCCTATACTCACATAATAACCTCTCCCTTCTAAGTATGACCTGAACCATTTTAGGACCATCCCAGAAAGCCCCACCCAGTTTTCCAGCCTTTCCAGAAGTATGTTGTGATCGACAGTGTCAAATGCAGCACTGAGGTCGAGTAGTACCAGTACTGATAATTTGCCTGTATCAGTATTTAAGCGAATATCGTTTATTATCTTTATGAGCGCTGTCTCTGTGCTGTGATGTGATCGGAAACCAGACTGAAAATTGTCAAAGTATCCATTCGAGTTCAAGAATTTGTTCAGTTGATTGAAGACAACTTTTTCAATGATCTTGCCTATGAAAGGAAGATTTGAGATCGGTCTATAGTTGCTTAATATGGTCTTATCCAGATTGCTCTTTTTCAAGAGGGGCTTGACAACTGCAGTTTTCAGGGAGTTTGGAAAACTCCCAGAGAGAAGTGAGGAGTTTATCACTTCTAGGAGATCTGCTTCTAAACAGTTGAACACACTTTTGAAAAAAGATGTTGGAAGTGCATCAAGGGCGCAGGTTGATGTTTTAAGGTGCCGTACGGTTTCTTCCAAAATTTTGCCATCAATTTCTTTGAAGTCAGACAAAGTAACCACTTTCTCAGGTTGTGGTTTGATTTGTCTGACCCCAGCACAACTCAAGGATGTGCTGATCACCTTTCTGATATTATTTATTTTCTCAGAGAAGAAAGAAGCAAACTCACTGCACTTGCTGTCTGAGAGCAGTTCACAGGGAATCTGGCTTGGGGGGTTTGTCAGTCTCTCTACAGTCGCAAATAGAGTGCGTGTGTTGTTTAAGTTGCTGTTTATAATATTCGAGAAGAAAGACTGTCTAGCTTTGCCTAGTTCCATATTAAAAGCATGGATGCTGTCTTTGTAGATATTATAATGGACTACAAGTTTTGTCTTCCGCCAAATGCGCTCTGCTTTTCTGCATTGTCTTTTCATATTTTGCACTGCTGTTGAGTTTCTCCAAGGTGCTTTTTGACTGCCACTCTTCTTCCTCACTTTCACAGGAGCAATTTCATCAATTACACTTTTAACTTTTGAGTTAAAAGAATCAAGGAGAAAATCAACAGTGTCAGCAGATATTCTTGGTGTTAAAGATATAGCCTTCATAAATAGTACACTAGTGTTCTCATTTAAGCATCTCTTCTTGACAGACACAGATCTAGCTTCAATGGCAGGAGAGATCAATATATCAAAGAAAATACAGAAATGATCAGACAGTGCTACATCCTTAATAACAATTGATGAAATGTTTAGACCCTTACTGATAAGTAAATCTAGAGTGTGTCCATGATTGTGTGTGGGTCCATGTACATGCTGAGTCAGATCAAACGTTTTTAAAACAGTTTTGATTTCTTTTGTCATATTGGTTTCTGCATTATCTATGTGAATGTTAAAATCTCCAGCAATGGCAAAACAGTCAAACTCTGAGGTAATTGTTGATAACAGTTCTGTAAAGTCCTCAGCAAAGGCTGGAGAGTATTTTGGAGGCCTGTAAATAATGATAAGTAAAATGCGTGGAGCACCTTTTAACACACTACCCAGATATTCGAAAGACGGGTAATTCCCAAATGATATTTGCTTACATTGATAGACATCTTTAAAAAGAGCAGCTAAGCCCCCACCTCTCCTGCCTTCTCTGCAGACACTCAGAAAAGTAAAGTTAGGAGGGGATGTTTCATTAAGGACTGTTGCACTACAGCTGTCTTCTAGCCAAGTTTCATTTAAAAACATAAAATCCAGGTTGTATGTGCTTATTAAGTCGTTGACTAGAAGTGATTTATTTTTAAGTGAGCGGATGTTTAAAAGTGCTAACTTAACAGTCTTACTTTTTGACCCCACAGCAATCTTAGTTTGGCGTGTAATAGGCACCAGATTAGATGGGTTTGCTGTATGGCTTTTGAAGGCCTTAGACTTTCTATCATGACATCGAACAGCAATAGAGAAAGATACAGGCACACTGGGTTCCCACTTGTTTTGTAAACATTTGAGAAAGTTACTGTTATCATAGCGGGGACCCGACACATATCACTGAGAGCTGGTATCAGTTGTTTTTGGTTCACCTCGAGCAGATGGAGGAGGGTGTGAGCCCTTGCGTTGTGGCAGAGGCCGAAGAGCTCTCACAGGACGAGGGGGATTGCGAGCTTTGCCCGCAGGCTTTGGTGGTTTAGGGGCCTGCCGTTTTTTGCTTGATATCTGGGGGCTTGCAGCAAATGAGTGGGATAGTTTGGTTCCAGCATACACCAGTTCTTCCATTTTCTCTGAGAAGCACAGATGTGGAGATGCTGGAGAGAGGGATAACGTGTCTGGTGAGAGGGGCTGTTGCTGTGGTGTAATTGGCTGTAATATGCTGTCCTGGTCTCCCTGGGTGTTTTCCAGAAAGTCGTCCTTGGGTGCTGAATCTTGGAGCAGTTCTAATATGTCAAAGTCTGTCTGTGGTGAGCTTTGTGGGCAGGGCTCAGCTGAGATTGTGTCCGTGAGCAGAAATTGTTTTGGCTGAGTGGTGTTATCATTGTCCTTGTGTGAATTGTCAACCAAATGTCCATTCAGGTGCTGAAGTGAAGTCCTGTGGTCATTCATACTGTGTCCAGGTGTGTGTGTGCCATTCAGATTGCTAGGGAAACCCATCTGGTTGATATGCAGTTACTAAGGTGACAGCCACCAATGCTACTTGCCATCCTGAGTAAAAAAAGTCAACCCGGATGTCTCTACGATTTTCTAGTACAGAGATATGTGATTTGTTACTTGGTTACTAGGGTAACCCCATCTGGTTGCTAGGCAGTTAACAAGGGGCAAGCCAACAATGCTCCTTGCCATCCTGAATGAAATAAGTCAACCCGGAATCTCTAAAATTTTCTGGTTCAGAGATATGTGATTTGTTAATTGGTTGCTAGTGTAACCCCATCTGGTTGCTAGGCAGTTACCAAGGTGACAGCCAACAATGCTCCTTGCCATCCTGATTGAAATAAGTCAACCCGGAAGTCTCTGTGATTTTCTTTTGCAGAGATATGTGATTTGTTTCTTGGTTGCTAGGGTAACCCCATCTGGTTGCTAGGCAGTTACCAAGGTGACAGGCAACAATGCTCCTTGCCATCCTGAGTGAAATAAGTCAACCCGGAAGTCTCTGTGATTTTCTTGTGCAGAGATATGTGATTTGTTTCTTGGTTGCTAGGGTAACCCCATTTGGTTGCTAGGCAGTTACCAGGGTGATATTTATCAAGTCTACTTTCCATCCTGAGTGAAATAAGTCAACCCAGAAGTCTCTACGACATTCTGATCCTAAGATACACATCTTAGTTATTTTGAATGGATGTCAATGGTGTTTTGTTGCTAGGGTGCTTTAAATGGTTGCTAGGGCGTGGCTAAGTAGTTCACATGATGAAAGATGAAGACTGATTACTCACCCAATTAAAACAAAGCAACTATCATGTCTCTAGGACATTCTGATCTGAAGATATCTTACTGTAATTGAAATCAATAAATGTGGTTGCTAGGGTGCTCTAAATTGTTGCTAGGGAGTGGCTTGGCAGCTGCCAATGATGAATCTCCAAAGGCTGCTTGTCAGTATGAATGATACAAACCAACTCCCATGCCTCTGTGACATTCAGAATGGAAGATATCTCTCTTTGGATTTTGGTTGCTAAGGTGCTCGAAAATGGTTGCTAGGGAGGGGCTAGGAAGTGTTGAGGGGATTCATGATTGGCTGTTTTACTGCCCCAAGTCAAAGGAGACCACCCTCGTGTTTCTATGATAATTCAGTCCGGAGATATCCCTTTGATCTCTTTCAATGGAAGTCTATGGGAGTTGTTGCTAAGGTGCTCTAAATGGTTGCTAGGGCATGGCTTGATAGCTTCACAATAATCCTGAGAGACTGATTGGTCGTCTGAGTAAAATGAGCCCGCCCCCTTGTCTCTAAGACACTGTGATCCAGAGTTATGTTCAATACAAAATCTACCCTAGACTTAACATTGGGGCAACTTTGGGCAGCTCATGCCCCCCAGGGGTGCAAGTTTTACCCCATTGTGAGGTATGTTCTCACAGAGCCTGTCAGCCTCTTCAAATGTGGTAAATCACACGTCTCTGCGAAATCCTCGCTCTGAGCTATGACTCGTCAAAGTTCGGCGCAATGTTAAGTCAATGGGATTTTTTGCCCAATTTTTTGCCCCTGGGGCAATCACCGTACCCCCGATCGCTTATAAAAGTCATAGCACACCATTCCCAAATAATCCGCACGATTTGACGCCTCATTCGTGGGTCTGCGACCAAAAAATTTTGAAAAAAATTCCATTGACTTACATTGGGGCAACTTTGGGCAGCTCCTGCCCCCCAGGGGTGCAACTTTTACCCCATTGTGAGGTATGTTCTCACAGAGCCTGTCAGCCTCTTCAAATGTGGTAAATCACACGTGTCTGCGAAATCCTCGCTCTGAGCTATGACTCGTCAAAGTTCGGCTCAATGTTAAGTCAATGGGATTTTTTGCCCAATTTTTTGCCCCTGGGGCAAACACCGTACCCCCGATCGCTTATAAAAGTCATAGCACACCTCTCCTCAATGAGCCGCACGATTTGACACCTCATTCATGGGTCTACGCCAAAAGGTGCGGGACGAGTTAGGCGCCAAAGTTTTGTACGGAAGAAGAAGAAGAAGAAGAAGAAGAAGAAAAACTAGAATGTACATTTCCTGAAGAAAATGTGAGTGGTGCTTGCCGTGGCAAAATTTCTTACCACAATGTCCCACCTACTGCCCAAAGTTGAAAGAGGCCATCCCCATGACAGTAAGATGTTCTGGTGCAGAGATATTGGTGTTGTTCCATGGTTGCTAGGGAAACCCATCTGGTTGATATGCAGTTACTAAGGTGACAGCCACCAATGCTACTTGCCATCCTGAGTAAAATAAGTCAACCCGGAAGTCTCTACGATTTTCTAGTACAGAGATATGTGATTTGTTACTTGGTTGCTAGGGAAACCCATCTGGTTGCTAGGCAGTTAACAAGGGGCAAGCCAACAATACTCCTTGCCATCCTGAGTGAAATAAGTAAACCCGGAATCTGTACAATTTTCTGGTTCAGAGATATGTGATTTGTTACTTGGTTGCTAGGGTAACCCCATCTGGTTGCTAGGCAGTTACCAAGGTGACAGCCAACAATGCTGCTTGCCATCCTGAGTGAAATAAGTCAACCCGGAAGTGTCTGTGATTTTCTTGTGCAGAGATATGTGATTTGTTTCTTGGTTGCTAGGGTAACCCCATCTGGTTGCTAGGCAGTTACCAAGGTGACAGCCAACAATGCTCCTTGCCATCCTGAGTGAAATAAGTCAACCCGGAAGTCTCTGTGATTTTCTTGTGCAGAGATATGTGATTTGTTTCTTGGTTGCTAGGGTAACCCCATCTTGTTGCTAGGCAGTTACCAAGGTGACAACCAACAATGCTCCTTGCCATCCTGAGTGAAATAAGTCAACCCGGAAGTCTCTGTGATTTTCTAGTACAGAGATATGTAATTTGTTTCTTGGTTGCTAGGGTAACCCCATCTGGTCGCTAGGCAGTTACCAAGGTGACAGCCAACAATGCTCCTTGCCATCCTGAGTGAAATAAGTCAACCCAGATTTCTCTGTGATTTTCTAGTACAGAGATATGTGATTTGTTTCTTGGTTGCTAGGGTAACCCCATCTGGTTGCTAGGCAGTTACTAATGTGACAGCCAACAATGCTCCTTGCCATCCTGAGTGAAATAAGTCAACCCGGAAGTCTCTGTGATTTTCTTGTGCAGAGATATTTGATTTGTTTCTTGGTTGCTAGGGTAACCCCATCTGGTTGCTAGGCAGTTACCAAGGTGACAGGCAACAATGCTCCTTGCCATCCTGAGTGAAACAAGTCAACCCGTAAGTCTCTGTGATTTTCTTGTGCAGAGATATGTGATTTGTTTCTTGGTTGCTAGGGTAACCCCATCTGGTTGCTAGGCAGTTACCAAGGTGACAGCCAACAATGCTCCTTGCCATCCTGAGTGAAATAAGTCAACCCGGAAGTCTCTGTGATTTTCTTGTGCAGAGATATGCTATTTGTTTCTTGGTTGCTAGGGTAACCCCACTTGGTTGCTAGGCAGTTACCAGGGTGATATTTATCAAGTCTACTTTCCATCCTGAGTGAAATAAGTCAACCCGGAAGTCTCTACGTCATTCTGATCCTAAGATACACATCTTAGTGATTTTGAATGGATGTCAATGGTTCTTTGTTGCTAGGGTGCTTTAAATGGTTGCTAGGGCATGGCTAAGTAGTTCACATGATGAAAGATGAAGACTGATTACTCACCCAATTAAAACAAAGCAACTATCATGTCTCTAGGACATTCTGATCTGAAGATATATTACTGTAATTGAAATCAATAAATGTGGTTGCTAGGGTGCTCTAAATTGTTGCTAGGGAGTGGCTTGGCAGCTGCCAATGATGAATCTCCAAAGGCTGCTTGTCAATATGAATGATACAAACCAACTCCCATGCCTCTGTGACATTCAGAATGGAAGATATCTCTCTTTGGATTTTGGTTGCTAAGGTGCTCGAAAATGGTTGCTAGGGAGGGGCTAGGAAGTGTTGAGGGGATTCATGATTGGCTGTTTTACTGCCCCAAGTCAAACGAGACCACCCTCGTGTTTCTATGATAATTCAGTCCGGAGATATCCCTTTGATCTCTTTCAATGGAAGTCTATGGGAGTTGTTGCTAAGGTGCTCTAAATGGTTGCTAGGGCGTGGCTTGATAGCTTCACAATGATCCTGAGAGACTGATTGGTCGTCTGAGTAAAATGAGCCCGCCCCCTTGTCTCTAAGACACTGTGATCCAGAGTTATGTTCAATACAAAACCTACCATAGACTTAACATTGGGGCAACTTTGGGCAGCTCATGCCCCCCAGGGGTGCAACTTTTACCCCATTGTGAGGTATGTTCTCACAGAGCCTGTCAGCCTCTTCAAATGTGGTAAATCACACGTCTCTGCGAAATCCTCGCTCTGAGCTATGACTCGTCAAAGTTCGGCGCAATGTTAAGTCAATGGGATTTTTTTGCCCAATTTTTTGCCCCTGGGGCAATCACCGTACCCCCGATCACTTATAAAAGTCATAGCACACCATTCCCAAATAATCCGCACGATTTGACGCCTCATTTGTTGGTTCTGCGACCAAAAAATTTTGAAAAAAATTCCTTTGACTTACATTGGGGCAACTTTGGGCAGCTCCTGCCCCCCAGGGGTGCAACTTTTACCCCATTGTGAGGTATGTTCTCACAGAGCCTGTCAGCCTCTTCAAATGTGGTAAATCACACGTCTCTGCGAAATCCTCGCTCTGAGCTATGACTCGTCAAAGTTCGGCTCAATGTTAAGTCAATGGGATTTTTTGCCCAATTTTTTGCCCCTGGGGCAAACACCGTACCCCCGATCGCTTATAAAAGTCATAGCACACCTCTCCTCAATGAGCCGCACGATTTGACACCTCATTCATGGGTCTACGCCAAAAGGTGCGGGACGAGTTAGGCGCCGAAGTTTTGTACGGAAGAAGAAGAAGAAGAAGAAGAAGAAAAATAAGTATGTGAGATTACAATAGTGTTGCTTTGCAAGCACCACTAATAAGTATGTGAGATTACAATAGTGTTGCTTTGCAAGCACCACTAATAAGTATGTGAGATTACAATAGTGTTGCTTTGCAAGCACCACTAATAATAATAAGTATGCAAGAGAACACTAGTGATGCTTTGCCTTTGGCAAGCACCACTAATAAGTATGTGAGATTACAATAGTGTTGCTTTGCAAGCACCACTAATAAGTATGTGAGATTACAATAGTGTTGCTTTGCAAGCACCACTAATAATAATAAGTATGCAAGAGAACACTAGTGATGCTTTGCCTTTGGCAAGCACCACTAATAAGTATGTGAGATTACAATAGTGTTGCTTTGCAAGCACCACTAATAAGTATGTGAGATTACAATAGTGTTGCTTTGCAAGCACCACTAATAATAATAAGTATGCAAGAGAACACTAGTGATGCTTTGCCTTTGGCAAGCACCACTAATAAGTATGTGAGATTACAATAGTGTTGCTTTGCAAGCACCACTAATAAGTATGTGAGATTACAATAGTGTTGCTTTGCAAGCACCACTAATAATAATAAGTATGCAAGAGAACACTAGTGATGCTTTGCCTTTGGCAAGCACCACTAATAAGTATGTGAGATTACAATAGTGTTGCTTTGCAAGCACCACTAATAAGTATGTGAGATTACAATAGTGTTGCTTTGCAAGCACCACTAATAATAAGTTTAAATAGGAATTCAGTAAGTTGGCTTTCTCAAGCCAACCTAATAATAAGTTTAAATAGGATTTCAGTAAGTTGGCTTTCTCAAGCCAACCTAATAATAATAAGTTTAAGTACAATATCAGTAAGTTGGCTCTCACAAGCCAACTTAATAAAATGACACACACACTTTACTTTATCATGTTTTTTGACATCTCAATGATTACATCAACGAATTATTTAATCAATCACTATTTTTTCACAAGCCTTATACCATACATTATTTTGTCATTTCAGTTTTCCATTAAACATTGTACATCATTAAATATTAATCATTTTTCTACTCTTTTAAATACACAGATGGTCTCGGCTACAGCACGGGGATATCAGAACACCTGACCAAACACGTCATACCACATCCTGTACAACTGCCGGAGGGAGGGGAGGGGAGGGGAGGGAAGGGAAGGGGAGGGGGGGGGCAGGAAGCAAAGGTCAAATGTACACCTGTTAGGTCATAAATCATAGGCCATAAATTATTTTTGTCACAACGTATATAATATTTACTACTGGTAGGATTTTAATATTATGATTATTGGTTATAGGTGCACCAATTAATTGTTATGTTTCTTCACAGATTACAGTATTTTTCAAATGTGCTATTCATTTGTTTAGGTGTAAAAAATTTTAAAGTCATTTTAAAGTGAAAAATGTACTTAGTGCACTTTTAATGTATGCCTTCCTGAATTAACATACACTTACACAGGGGTGTAAAAAGTGCTCAGAAATTATACTTAAGTGAAATTATGGATACTGAGTGAAAATTTTACTCAATTAAAAGTCCAAGAATCTAGCTAAATACATACTTTAGTGAAAGTAAAATATTCACATTAAATTGTACTTGAGTATTAAAAAAGTAACTTTTTCTAGCTAGAATGAAATCAAGAGAGGATATTGTGTGAGAGAGGATGTTGTTAAACTCGATTGGTTTGTTAAGTCACCTTTTTACTGTCTCTGACGACTGTCATATTTCTCCTCCAGTGACATTCACAACCTGGTCATAGAAATCTATACAAACTAATGTATGTGGCCTGTTGTACATGGCAATTTCCTAGTGAAATTAACACTAAAGGCACTAGTATAGCAATTACCTTTCTTCCCTTTCACTCAAATCACGAGTAAAATGGCAGATTATCAGATCAGTTTCTCACACAATACTATGTTATTACATTTAAACACTTTTACTATAACAATCAAATGTGTGATCAAATTGTGTGGTAGCTCAACTGGTAGAGTGTTGCACTTATGATGTAAATCAAATCACTTTATTGTCACTCAATATACACAAGTGCAACAGTGGCTGAAAGTCTTGGGTGCAGTTCTGAGCAACATAGCAGTCATGACAGTGATGTGACATATACCAATTTACAATAACATCAGATTTACACAACACAATTTACATATCTAATATTCACATAATTACACACAACACAATATACAAATAACAATATACAAAGTACAACACACACAATATAGAATAATAGTTTGTCTGTCATATACAATAACACTGATGACATCTAACACAAAAATAACATTAACTAAGAACATTAAAAACAAAAAAATGCTAAGTTGTGTTGGAGCTCGCAACACGGCCTGGGGTACGAGTCCTGAACAGTGTGCGAAATAGACACGTGAGCCCAAAGTGTCATGGAAGCACCACAAAATAAAGTGAATTTTGTTTTTCATCTCACATTTGCATTTTCTGACACTATCAGTTAGGTTTAGGGTAGGGAGGTCGGTTTTGTTGATTTAAATGTCGATAGAACATTCTTTTACTCGTTTTTAGCGCCACACATTTCACTTCAGAACTGCCCTGAGCCTTGTAATGAACCACATAAATAGTTTTCACAGTCACACAATGTTCGTTGCATGGGAGAGGGCACTCACAAATTGTGATGTCAGAGCACCAAACCCCTTACATGTTTTCTAAATATAAAGAATCAGTTTTGTTTGCCCATAGTTGTTGTACATAACTAGCATTGACACAAGGCTATAGGTATGTTTATGTGTCTGCCATCATGTGAGGTCCATCTCCAGCAGAACCTCTGTGCCTGCTGCTTTCACTGAGTGTGTAATTTCTGGCCTCATTTGTAAAATATTGCCCCTTTGGTAAATCTGTTTAGGATAAATCAGTAAATCACTTTTAAATAAGCATATAATTTAAATTTGTTATTATTAGATTATTGATCGATTTATTGAACAAGATTATAAAATGTAAGACTAACGTACAGTTAGAATATTTTTATTCCTTTAAAATCATTTCCAAAATGCTTAAACATCAAATCATAAAATAATAAAAAAATAATAATTCATAATAATTATGTACATTATTTACAGTAAATAAAAGAATAAAAACAATGTTTCGAGAATATTCTTAGTGTGATCTCTTTAAAGTGAGACTCACCAACAGTGTGAAGTCTGGAACAAAATCCAGAATTTAAAATAAAGATTCACTTACACAAAAAAAGTGTAAGTGGCATGATTTTTTAAATCCAGCACCCCAATTGGATTTTTACACAGTGTGGGTTTAAACAAGAACTAGAAGTAACTTTTACGAGCGGTGCATTACTCAGAAATCTTTTTGTCATAAAATATGATTAACACATGAACAAAATATCATATACATTACCATATACAGTAAACCCTCTAAACTACGAATTTAGGACTAGAGTGGCTTAATAATTTAATCACATTTTTGCACTTTTAGTTTTTTCCAGAGCAAAAAATTGGATGATATATTTAAGCATCTTGTGGTTTCTCTAGGCACACAAATCTAATTTCTGTATAAGCAAGTGTGATCTAAACTAACAACATCATATAGCTATGTGTGTGCACTGTATGCTCAATTGTTCATAGCAGTTTATCCATATTGGCATCAACAGTAGAAGTGCTAATGTATCCATCAACATGGCATTATCATTCTTTTCATTTTTTACATGTGTTCTTAATGTATGTTGTCATCTATCTTTAATAAACTGGTTAATCCAGTTA
Source organism: Moxostoma hubbsi (assembly GCA_032164185.1). NCBI lineage: Eukaryota > Metazoa > Chordata > Actinopteri > Cypriniformes > Catostomidae > Moxostoma > Moxostoma hubbsi. Next base: position 1,100,314 of record JAVLUX010000196.1, on the reverse strand, counting down.
CAGACGATATATAAGGAACTTTCCTTTTCATAAATTTTAACGTCTCGGTTACTGTTGTAACCTCCGTTCCCCGAGGGAGGGAACGAGACGTAGTGTCGAAGGATGTGACACAAGGGGTCTTCTCGGATGCTGAATCGTACCTCTGAACCTGAGAAAAGGCCAATGACAGACAGAATTTGCATGCCCCGCCCCGGACATACGGGTATAAAGGGAAGTGGGGCAGCGAATGCCAGTCAGGATTTTGCACTGAGGAGCCGAAAGGATGAAGCACGACCATTTACATTGCTAGGTCTAGTGCTGTGGCAGGAGGGACACTACGTCTCGTTCCCTCCCTCGGGGAACGAAGGTTACAACAGTAACTGAGACGTTCCCCTTCTGTCACTCACTCGACCCAGTGTCGAAGGAAGTGACACAAGGGGTCCATATAAAAACGCCACTGACTGACCGTGCGGCGTGACTGTCGGAGCAGGGGCAAAGCAGGCTATTGCGTGTCAGAGGCACCTGAACCGAATGCACGTCGCCCTCCCCAACGCCTCCTCAAAGAGTTTTAGCATATCCACCTTAGGTTTTCCCGCACCCCTGAGGGAAAAAGGTATTACATGCTAGCATGGGAGCAAGCCCAGCAGCCGCAGCCTTCTCTCTCACTATGTCTCTCACATAGGATGTAAAGCGGCTGGGGCCCAACCTAAGTCGGGTAAGGCGGTCATTCCCCCGGGGGGAGCAGGAGAGCCTGTCGTGCGCAACAGGTGTCCTGAGAATAGCGCCTAAGGAGGCGTCTTCAGAACTCGTCGGCGCCGGCGTGCCAGGCGCTGAGGCAGGACCGGAGGCAAGATAGCTGTCCGGCCTGCAGATATCCTATTCTTTCAGGAGGGGAAGACCCTGCAGAGGCCACACCCTGCCCAGTCCAGGGGGAGGTAATGTATGGCAAATACATGACGAGGGTTGTGAAACCGGACGTGGGAAATGGCGTGAAGCAGCCTAATGAAGGGGGGACTCTACAGACATGGGGCCGAGGCAGCGGGGCTGCCTGAGGCAAACACAAGTCCGCCGTGAGGGGGACCGTACCACGGAGAATACATCACGGGGAGTTAGCCTGAAGAGGGAACCATGTCCGTGGAGCCCAACCCCAGTACAGAGCCCTAAGATTCGTGCTGGGTCTAGCTGCGAGGTGCTCTGCTGAATTTGCGGGCCAGAAGGCTAGAGAGGAAAAAAGCATCCAGGCAGCGACACTCAGTGGCTGACCTGGGACAGAAGGCGCACTGGATCACATTGGTGAAGGGCGCAAGATGCAAGCGGAACACCCGGACCTGACAAAACACGGGACGAGACCGACTCAACCCTTAGATTGTAAAATCTGACAAAGGTATTGGGTGTTGCCCAGCCCGCTGCTCTGCAGATGTCTGCTAGGGAGGTGCCATGGCTCCTTCTAGTAGTGTGTGCTCGGACCTGCAAGGGGGCGGGCATGCCCTGGGCGTGATAGGCGAAGGCGATAGCATCAATGACCCAGTGGGCTAGCCTCTGTTTAGACACGGCGTTCCCTTTCCGCCATCCGCCAAAGTAGACAAAGAGCTGCTCAGAACATCTAGAGCTCTGCGTGCGGTCCACATAGGTACGCAAAGCACGCACCGGACACAGCAAGGAAAGGGCTGGGTCTGCCTCCTCCCGAGGCAGCACTTGCAGGTTCATGACCTGGTCCCTGATGAAAGGGGTCGTGGGAACCTTGGGCACGTAGCCCGGTCGGGGTCTGAGGATAACATGAGAAAGTACCGGACCAAACTCCAGGCAGGTGTCGCTGACAGAAAACGCTTGCAGGCCTCCAACCCTCTCGATTGAGGCTAACGCGATCAGGAGGGCCATCTTAAGGGACAGGGCCTTGAGCTCCACTGAATTAAGCGGCTCAAATGGGGGTCTTTGAAGGCCCGAGTGGACCACTGAGAGAACCCAAGAGGGAAACAGGTTAGGCCGGGGAGGCTTCAGTCTCCGGGCGCCTTTCAGGAACCTGATAATCAAGTCATGCTTACCAAGGGACTTGCCATCTACTGCGTCGTGGTGGGCTGCGGTAGCAGCTACATACACCTTCAAGGTGGAGGGGGACAGCCTCCCCTCTAGCCTCTCCTGCAGGAATAGAAGCACTGACCGAACTGCGCGTCTCTGTGGGTCTTCGGCTCGGGAAGAACACCAGTTCGCGAACAAACGCCACTTTAGTGCGTAAAGTTGCCTGGTTGAGGGAGCTCTAGCTTGATTGATCGTATCTAGGACGGCAGGTGGTAGATTTACTAGATCTTCCGCATCCCATCCAGGGGCCAACGTGGAGATTCCAGAGGTCTGGGTACGGATGCCAGAGGGTGCCCCTTCCCTGAGAAAGAAGGTCCTTCCTCAGGGGGATTTTCCAGGGAGGGGCTGTCGCAAGGAGCGTGAGTTCTGAAAACCAGGTGGGGGTGGGCCAGTAAGAGGCCACCAAGGTGACCTGTTCCTCGTCCTCCCTGATATTGCACAGCACCGATGCAAGAAGGCTCACTGGGGGAAATGCACACAGCCCCCCGGGGCCAGCTGTGTGCCAGCGTGTCAGTCCCGAGGGGAGCGTCCGTCAGGGAATACCAGAGCGGGCAAAGGGAGTTGTCCTGGGAGGCAAAGAGGTCTACCTGTGCCTTGCCGAATCGGTCCCAAATGAGCTGGACCACCTGGGGGTGGAGCCTCCACTCTCCGCTGGGCGAAACCTGCTGGGACAGCACGTCCGCCATCGTGTTGCGGTTGCCAGGGATGTGAGTGGTGAGCAGCGACCTGAGTCACGGCTGACTCCAGAGGAGGAGATAGCGGGTGAGTTGTGACATATGACAAGCGCACGCTGCCCTGGCGGTTTATGTACGCTACCTTCACTGTGCTGTCTGAGCAAATCAGAACGTGCTTGCCACGGATTAGTGGGGTAAACCTCCGTAGAGCAAGGATAACAGCCATCAACTCTAGGCAATTGATGTGCCGCGACGGGTTGGGAAGCGATAACCACACGTCCAAGCTCTGTGCGAGGGGAACTAAGGGGATGATCACATTTGACGTACCGGGCGGGGCTTCGCGGCAGGGGGGAGCAGGTAATAACGCGTCGGGAGGCAAAAGAGCGTCCCGAGGCTGAGGTGCTGAGAAAAGACTCAAAGCACTTACCTTGCTCCGCACACCCGGCAGCGGGCGGGTTAGAGACTGAGGAAGAGGTTCCGAGAGGGTGTCTTCGAGACTCGTCAGTACTGGCTTGCTTGGTCCAGTCGTGGGGCCGGAGGCGAGAGAGCTGCATCCGGGAAACCAGAACTGGAGAGATGTAGGGCCGGGGTGCCATGAGAACGGCACACACAGGCTGAATGACCCAGGGAGTGAGGGAATCACTCTGTGGGTACCGCAGCCCAAAGGCGGTGCGGCAGGTGAAAAGAAGGATTCTCTTTCCGGCCCTCCACCGGGGGGACAGAGTGGTCTTGAAACCATCTCCGGAGTGAACATCTGACTGTCTGGGCTGTCCATCTCAGGAGCGCTTTGGAGCTTTTCTGGTCCGAGAGGGGGTCCTGGAGACGGGGGGCGTACGCCGCCTGCGAGGTGCTCGACGCTGGGGCTGAGAGCTGGGCCCGGGTTGCGGAGCTACCTGTTGTTGCTTTCTGGTCGCAGGGGGATGCCCTCGGCAAGCAGGCGGGGCACGGGCGCGCTGACTGGGTGGCGCCGTGGCATGATGTGAGAAACTGCCCCCATCTGCTTCCTCACCACCGAGATCTGCTGGGCAAAGTCATCGATGGTGTCGCCAAAGAGGCTGAGCTGGGAGGCGGGGGCTTGTCAACGGCATGCATCTCGACCGTGTTCAGCCAGAGGTGGTGTTCCTGGACCACGAGTGTGGCCATCGTCCACCCGAGTGCCTGCACAGTGACCTTCGTAGCTCTGAGAGTGAGGTTGGAGCAGAGCGCAGTTCCTGCAGCAAATCGGGGTTGGAACTACCCAGGTGCAGATCTTTGAGTGCCTTGGCTTATTGAATTTGCAGGAGAACCATGGCATGCAGGGTGGTAGCGGCCTGTTTAGTGGTGCTGTAGACTTTCGAGGTCAGTGATGACGTCATTCTACGACTCTGGAGAGGAGTACCGGGCAGTCCCGCCAGGTGGCGGTGTTCCGCCATCCAGGGTAGTGAGAGCGGATAAGCGGAGGGCAGTTCCGACCGCGTTGGCTCGTCATGCACTTCCGGGAACGATGGAAACAAGGGGGGGGCGTGGCTATAAGCGGCGCGTGTCCCGAGGAACCGTAGCCGAGGGGGGGACGGAGATCTCCAATCCAGCCTTGCGCTTGCGGAAGCCCGGGAAAGCATAGCGGACATCTGCGCGTCAGCCTCAGACTGGGCGAGTAGACCCAAAGGTGGCAGCCCAGGCGAGTCATCAGCATCTGTGACGCTCTCCAATGCAAGGGAAAATGCCAGCTGGCCGGGAGGTGAGCCGCACTCTTCCCGAGCTCGGACAGAAGAAAACAAGCGAGCCGGGGGACGGGTGGTTCGTGGGGATTTACCCAGCGAAACCGAGCCCGTGGTCATCCCCAAATCGCCTTCATCGCCAGCCGGGTCAACCTCAATCCCGTGGGAAGAAGGAACAATGTGGGGGGCGGCTGGAGTGGCTTTCTCTCATGACAAAAGAAAGCCACGACCGCAATGTTGCCATGGTTATGTTCTCGCATTGAGAACATGAACCATTCATAAAACGCTGCCTGCATGTGATCGCAGCCCAGGCACACAAGGCAGCTTTTATGACCGTCAGCAGTAGAGAGAAATCAACCGCATCCTACACAGAGGCTACACAGAGGCGGAAAGACATCTTTAAAAAGACGCGTCCTGAAAATGAAGTTCAACGCCTGCTTTGTATTGCTCTTTTATGAGTGGGAACTCAAACTCTTTTAGAAAGGAGAACACTCTTTTAAACAGAAAGAAGCACTGTCGAAGCACCCAGGGGCGTAAACTGCACAGCGTGCAGAGAGATAGACGCCAGCTGGAAATGCACCGTGCGGATCCAACAGCAATGCTTCTCGCTGATAAAGGTGAGTGAAACAGGAGTGTGTTTCAGCTTCTTGTGGTACAACCATTCAGCTCCGAAGAAAAATTCTGACTGGCATTCGCTGCCCAGCTTCCATTTATACCCGTATGTCCGGTGCGGGGCATGCAAATTCTGTCTGCCAACTTGACATTGGCCTTTTCTCAGGTTCAGAGGTATGATTCAGCGTCCGAGAAGACCCCTTGTGTCACTTCCTTCGACACTTCGTCGAGAGAGTGACAGAAGGGGAATTGTATTTTAATGATCTAAAAATAATTATGACAATGACATTATACAATGCATTTATTTGATTTATTCATGACCTTGCCTTTAAAGAGCCATTTTCAAATGTGTGGTTACCTGAAGAATATGCAATTTATTATCGCAAGATAAGTAATAGAAATTATTTTTCACAATGCACACAAGCAATGCAATGTTTCACATTTCTGTATTTGAATATGAAAATTGCTTGTTTGAACATGCTGTTTTTGCATTCTGATTGTTGGTTAGTTGAAACATTAATGCACAAAGTTATTTGCTCTATATCATCTTAGCTTTTCCATTACAGGATATACTGTGCTAAATTTAACCGATATGGTGTCATGAAACCATATTGTGGTTTCTTTCTGGCAGGCAGGCTCACCGATTAAAATCTGAAAGTCTAATTACACTCAAGAATATTTTTCGTGGACATGTTGCCTTTGTGTTTTCTAAAAACAAAATAAATCTTAAAATCTTTATCTTTTTATCTCACCGCTTTTGAGCGTAGGAGGCTCTTTTGTCTTAATTCATTATAACAACAAAATAAATGACTGGACTTAAATATTTCAATTACAGCACTGCTGTATAGCACCTGTAGATATTGAGAGAAAAGTTTATAGATGTATACAAAAACATAAACATATAAAAAGCTATAAATCGTCTTGGTTACTGTTGTAACCTCCATTCCCTGATGGAGGGAACGAGAAGTTGTGTCGAGTGAAGCGACAATAGGGGACTTATTTGAAGGCCACGGTTACCTCTGAACTTGAGAAAAGGCCAATGAGAAATTGGCAGACAGAATTTGCATGTCCCTCCCCCGGACATACGGGTATAAAAGGAGGGAATCATGTATTTGTCCATTCAGGTTTTGCACTGAGGTGCCGAGAGTATGGTTCGGCCATAGCAATGGCTGGGTTCAGCGTGTTGGCCAGGGGGACACAACAGTAACCTAGATGTTCCCCGTCTGTCGCTCACTTCTACGTTGTATCGAGTGAAGCGACACTAGGGGTCCCTATTCAATCACACCATGCGCTGAACAGTGTACGTGCGCTGCTGATGCAGGTAGGCAGTTGCGTGCCAAAGCGACAGGTTGTGTCAGACTGCACGTACCCTTCCCCAGCGCCCCATAAGTTTGTCAAACTTTTTAGGTTCCCTTAAAAGTCTGGAGCCAGTGCTGAAGTGGTCTCATATGCATCAACCCAAGTGGTGCAACCGCCGCAGAGGATGCCATATGCCCCAGGAGCCTCTGGAATTGTTTTAGAGGGACTGGTGTGTCTGGCTTGAATAAGGTGAGGCATTTCAGCACCAACTGAGTGCGCTTGTTGGTGAGGCGCTGTCATTGAGACTGAGTCTAACTCCATGCCGAGAAAAGCGATGCTCTGAACTGGGCTGAGCTTGCTCTTTTCCCAGTTGACCTGTAGCCGTAGACGGCTTAGGTGCCAGAGCACTTGGTCCCTGTGGGTGCATAGTGTCTCTCGAGAGTAGACTATGATGAGCCTATCAGAGGTAATTGAGTATGCAAATGCCCACTTCCCTTAGCGGGGCAAGGGCTGCCTCTGCGACCTTCGTGAAGACACAAGGGCACAGGGACATGCCGAAGGGGAGGACTTTGTACTGATACGCCTGTCCATCGAATGCGAACCGTAGGAAGGGTCAGTGTCGAGGCAAGATAGAGACATGGAAGTATGTGTCCGGTTGAAAACTTGCAAGTCCAAGATAGGTCGTAAGTTGCCGCCTTTCATGGGAATGATGAAGTAAGGGCTGTAGAAACCCATCTTCATCTCGGCTGGAGGGACAGGCTCTATTGCGTCTTTGAGTAAAATGGTCACGATCTCTACACGCAGGGTGTTAGTGTCTTCGCCGTGCACCAAGGTAAAGCGCACACCAGAAAAAGGGGGCGTGGCCTGGCGAACTGAATCGCGTAGCCGAGTCGGATGGTCCTGGCCAACCAGCGTGACAGGTTGTGAAGTGAGAGTCATGTGTCCAAGAACCGGCTAGGGGGTGGGGGGGGGGGGGGGGGGGGGGGGTTTGCAGTCGTGGGTCCGGAGGCAAGAGATCTGTGTCCGGGGTGCTGGGACTGCTGGAATGTGGCACCGGGTTGCCGTGAAAGTGGCATTTGTGGGCCAAGTGACCCAGGGAAAGAGGAAATTACTTTATTATTGAGAATGTGGTTACGCAGTCCGAAGGGGGTGCGGCAAAAAAATACCTTTAAATGAAGATTCTCCTCCTGGCCCTCCACCAGGGGATGGAGTGATCTGCTTACCAGCTCCAGAGAAAACGTCTCATTCCCTGGGTCATCCGTCTCAGGAACACTTGGGAGCCTTCTGGGTCCTTGAGGATGTTCGGGAGACAGGGGCGTGCACTTCCTGCGGGGCACCCAACACTGGGGTTGAGAACTGGGCCCAGGTTGAGGCGGAGCTGCCTGATGTTTGGAAGATGCCGGAGGACGCCCTCGGCGAGCAGATGGAGCATGGCCCGCGCTGGTGTGGGGCATGATGTGGGAAATGGCCTCCGTCTGTTTCTTCACCACTGAGAACTGTTGGGCGAATGTCCATGCTGTGACCTTTGTGGCCCTGAGGGTGAGGTCGGTCGCAGAGAACAGTTCCTGCAACACAGCGGGATCAGGAATACCCAAGTTAAGATCTTTGAGTGCCTTGGCCTGGATAAAAGATAAAAGGAAACAGCTGGGTAGCACCTTTACCATTCTGCATTCCTAGACAGAGCCTTCCAAGCAACAGGGAGCAAGCTTTGAAACGCCTTTGCTCACTACGAAGAACTCTGGAGAAAAAGCCAAAAATTAAAGAACACTATATCAGGTTCATGCAAAACATGTTAGACAATGATCAAGCTGAGCCTGCCCCACCTTTAGAAAAAGGTAAAGAGCACTAGTACCTGCCAACATTTGGTGTGTACCACCCGCAAAAGCCAGATCAGATAAGGGTCATGTTCAATTCAAGCGCTAAATGGGAGGGAACATCTCTTAATGATGTGCTGCTCAGTGGACCAGACTTGAACAATACCCTGTTGGGAGTTCTTCTGAGGTTCCGCAAAGAACCCGTAGCCTTTACAGCAGATGTTTTATTGCTTTGTCATCCGAGAAGACCACAGAGATTATCTCCGCTACCTCTGGTATGAGGACAATGACAAGAACGTGGTAGAGTACAGGATGAAGGTCCATGTATTTGGAAACAGCCCTTCGCCTGCTGTAGCTATCTACTGCATGAGAAGGGCAGCTCAAAAAGGTGAACAAGAACACGGTTCAACGGCAAGACAATTTGTTGAGAGACAGTTTTATGTTGACGATGGTCTCACCTAAGCTGCCACACCGGAAGAGGCAATAGATCTCCTCACACGAACCAGAGAGATGTTGGCAGAATCCAACCTGCGACTACACAAAGTAGCATCAAACAGTAACCAGGTGATGGAAGCCTTCTCAGCAGTGGACTGTGCCAAAGAGCTAAAGGATCTGGATCTCGGAGTAGATCCTCTTCCACTCCAAAGAAGCCTGGGGCTCACCTGGAACTTAGAAACAGACAGCTTTACATACCTGGTGTCCCGTGAAGAGAAGCCATTCACACGTAGGGGTGTGTTGTCAATGGTCAACAGTTTGTATGACCCCTTGGGCTTAGTTGCTCCCATAACAATGCAAGGGAAAGCATTAGTCCGAGAACTGTCATTCGAACAGAGTGAATGGGATGCTCCTCTCCCTCCAAATACAGAAGCAGAATGGAACCTATGGAAGCACTCTTTAAAGGCTCTTGAAGACCTGCACATACAAAGGTGCTACGTTCCAGTGTCGCTGTCTGCGACATAGAGAAAAGAACTGTGTATCTTTTCAGATGCTTCCATTGTAGCTCTTGGCACTGTGGCCTACTTAAAGAGCTGTTGACACTGAGGGACAATACTATGTTGGGTTTGTCATGGGGAAGTCTAAATTAGCCCCTCGCCCTGCCCACACCATTCCACGGCGTGAGCTCTGTGCAGCCTGTGGAACTATATGAGCTGATCAGGGATGAGATTGACATTGAGGTGGACACTGTGAAGTTCTTCATCAACAGTAGGATTGTGCTTGGTTATATCCACAACTCCACAAGAAGGTTTTATATGTATGTTTCCAACCGAGTAACTCGGATTAGGAGATCTACACACCCTGAACAGTGGTACTATGTATCGACGGACATGAACCCTGTAGACCATGCAACTAGATCTATACCAGCAACCCAACTCCAACACAGCAACTGGCTTACAGGACCAGCCTTCCTGCATTGTGACAAAGCAGCAGAGACTCCTGAATCTAATCTCTTCACCCTCGTGGAGCCCCAAGCTGATGATGAGATTCGTCCTGAAGTTATGACTCTGGCAACCAGGGCATCAGAGTCCCAGTTGGGCTCATAACACTTTGAGCATTGCTCAAGCTGGAGAACACTCTATCAAATCATAGCCAGACTCATTCACGTTGCTGCATCCTTCAAGGAAAAAATCAGACAATGCAGAAAGGAAAGGATGGAAATTTTTTAAGGAAACGTCCAGCATAAGTGAGCTTTCACAAGCCATGTGAAAGTTGTTGATCATTAGATCTGTCCAGCGCAAAGTCTTCGAGGAAGAATTTAAATGTCTTGAAGGCAGACAGACATGTTCCAAGCAGAACACCCTCAAGAAGCTCAATCCGGTTGTAGATAACAGTGGCCTGCTCTGTGTTGGAGGTCGTCTTTCTTCTGCTGACCTGTCAAAAGAAGAAGCATCCACTGATAATCCCTAACACACATCATATTGCCACACTTATTGTGAGACACTTTCATGAACAAGTAGCTCACCAAGGACGTCACATTACGGAAGGAGCTATCCGAGCAGCTGGATACTGGATAATTGGTAGTAAGAGTCTGGTGTCTTCTGTCATTCACAAGTGTGCAAACTATGAGGGAGGCTGGAAGAACAGAAGATGGCAGATCTGCCTGCTGACAGACTCACTCCTGAACCTCCATTTACTAGTGTTGGCCTTGATGTCTTCAGGCCATGGTCTATTGTGACGCATCGCACAAGAGGAGGAAGTGCAGACAGCAAACGCTGGGCCGTGCTCTTTACATGCATGTCAACCAGAGCAGTGCATATTGAACTGGTTGAAACCATGTCAGCAGACAGTTTTATCAATGCTCTGAGGAGATTTTTCTTGATTAGGGGGCCAGTAAAACTTCTGAGGTCTGACAGAGGGACTAACATTGTGGGTGCTTGTAAGGAGTTGGGTATAAACACAGATGACACAACAGTACGGGAGTACCTCCAGGAGAAGGGATGCTCCTGGTCTTTCAATCCCCCTCATGCTTCCCATATGGGTGGCTCCTGGGAGAGGCTTATCAGAGTTGCCAGGTGCATTCTGGATGCAATGCTGCTTCAGAGAAAAGCAACACATCTCACACATGAAGTCCTGAGCACTTTCATGGCAGAGGTGATGGCGATCATGAATGCAAGATCCCTTGCATCCTCAGAAAATGAGTGCAATTGTAGCTCCTTCTGGAAACTTTGGTATAGCTCAGCTGTACAGAAAGCAATGGAAGCAAGTACAGTGTCTTGCTGACACCTTTTGGAAAAGATGGAAAGGAGAGTATCTGTCCACTCTGCAGAGCCGCCAAAAGTGGACAAAAGACAAGCCAGATGTCAAAGAGGGGGATGTTGTCTCATTGAAAGACAGCCAGACTCACAGAAATGAATGGCCAATGGGACTGATTGTTAAGGTTTTGCCAAGCAGTGACAATAGTGTCCGCAAGGTAGAAGTCAGGAATGTGAAGGACGGGACAGCCAAGGTACTTCCGAGGCCAGTCTCAGAGACTGTAGTACTTCTTTCAGAGACTTAGTGAAAGGACTCTATGTTGCTGACAGAGGACATTGCCCTTCAGGTATGATCGCATCTGTAGTGATATAAGGTTATTATATCAAGCAGGGAGTGTGCTGTCTTTAAAGTTAATAATCTAAATTAGTTATTAGTTACATAAGTTAGAAAGTGAGCTTAACAAGTTAAAAACATCAACAAGTTAAACACTGTGTCAAATTGGATTGTTTTATGTTTATGTGTTGCCCTCTACTGGTCAGAAGTGATTATTCAGTGTAGCTCACTTCAGTTGAGCACAGACAGACAAGACAGACAGTGCTGGATTCATGTTTCTGATTAATGTATTTTTGATACGCTTTTGCCTTGGAGACTATTTGTCTGTAAGTGATGTGAAAATGATTATCAAACACTCGCATTTTTAGGACATGTCATGTTAGAGACTTTCTATAATTTTGGTAAAACATGTGCTCTGTTAGCTAGCACATATATAAGTAGCTAGCTCTGATTTTCCTTGTAGCTTGTACTAGCTGTTGTGGTAGTTGAGCTGTGTTTTGTTGTAAAGTGCTTGCTTTATACTTGTGATTAACATAGTCATGTGTAGGCTAGAATACTTATTTTCTATATGCGTATGTTAATGTCTGGGTACTTATTAATTATGTTTTTTCTGTAATGTTTCAGTTTTACAAATCTCAAAGAAGAGAAAGGAAAACAAAAGCGATAACAACTTCAGTAAAACACAAGAAAAGTCGAGCCTTGTGTGTTTATTGGAGGACTTTCTAGTGTTAACTGGCTGTCTAGTTTTGCTCAAGAGAACGCAACACAAGGGCAGCACAGTAATACTGTATATCAGAGAAGAAAATGATCTCTCTTGGCAAGGGGAAAGTGTTGAGGAAATGAAAGGAGAATTGTTTTTAAACCTGCACTCACAGCACAGCAAAAGTTTAGACTGCACAAACACATGATATTTAAGTGTTATAGGTGTGTAACAATAATGTTGCTTTCTCTGCCTGAGTGAGCATGAGAGAAACTGCAGCTATGCTATGGTAAGTTTAAGTTATAGGCTATTTGTGTCTTTTCATGTGTACAAGAGTGTAACTCGGTCCCTCCTCATGTAGGCTGATATTACACCTGTGACAATAAATAAAATATGACTGTAAAATAATCTGATGTGACCGTTGCATAAAACTGATGTGTATGATGCTTCTGTCTTCAAGATCACTGCCTGCTTACTGCAGTCCTCTGCTGGTGATGCTGCGAGTAACTGAATTTTCAAAGATAAGCGGAACAAAAATACAGCAACACTTAATTATTTGAGAACACTAAAGTAACACTATAAATATTACATTATTATTCTATTCCTTCATCAATTCTAACTACAATGCTGCTTCCCATGTTGGGAATGGTTCTCTGAAAACGTTAAAGTGATGAAATCTTTTGAATCAATTCATGGAAACGGCTAGTCCAAAAGATCCGATTCTCGGAAATTAATCGTATGTCACACGTACGTCTTTCCTGACCGTGACCAAAACAATTGCATCCTTTTAGGTTCTTCTCATATAATAACGGCAAAACATCTCGTTCCGCTATTTTCAGGGAACAAGGGTTACACATGTAACCCGAGATGTTCCCTTTACAAAAAGCTTCACTATGATGCTGCGCTTTGCTAAGCGCTATTGGAACGCAATACCCACGCCGCCGCACTGGGGCTGTCAGGACCCCTACGGTTGTGAAGTGTGCTCACAAGAACGCGAGAGGTCTCAGACATGAGCTTGAGATGTCGACTCAAGGGCATAAGAGCCCAAACTATAAAAGTCTAATGAATGTGTGCAGAGAGGACCAACCTGCCGCATCACAGACTTGCTTATACATGAGCTTCAGATGTCGACTCAGGGGCGTAAGTGCCCGGGGTAGCATGAATATCTAGTAACATGACCATAAAACCAGATGAATGTGTGCGGAGAGGACCAGCCTGCCGCATCACAAACTTGTAGAGACATGAGATTGAGATGTCGACTCAAGGACATAAGAGCCCGGAGTGGCAAGAACATCCAAACTTATAAGAATCTGATGAATGTGTGTGGAGAGGACCAACCTGCCGCATCACAAACTTGCTGCAGAGGGAGACCTCTAGCCAAGGCTTTAGAGGAGGAGAGCCCTCTGGTAGAGTGCGCCCTAAAACCTACTGGCGTAGGTAGGTCTCGTAGGCCCGGGCAATAATGTTCCTCACCCAAAGTGACAGGAGGTGACCACTCCCCGGTCATGGCTTCCAAGTGAAGAATTGCTGCCCTGACTTTACGCCACTAGCAAATGCGGTGGACATAAGTCTGAGAAGTCTTAGCTGCTCCGGCATTACAAACGGCAGGGAACAGAAGGCTTAGAAAATAACCGGCCAAAGGTCACGAAAGGCACCTTGGGCAGGTAGTTAGGGTGAGGGTGCAAAGAATGCTTTTGGTCATAGCTGGGGCAAACTCTAAACAGGCCAGCAAAAGAGACAGAGCCTGTAGGTACCCAAGTCTCCTTAGAGACGTAATTTCCATAAGAAAAACCATCTTGAGAATCAGAAGTCTACCAAACACTGACTCTAGAGGTCTAAAAAGGGGGTCTTACCCTATGAAGAGGTCCTAGCAAGGATGCTTCTTAGGGGGCACCCCACCCACCAAGACAAACCGCAGTGGAGGCCACATAGAATCTGGCAGTGGTGAGGCAAGTGCCCGCTGACAGTTCTTTCTACAGAAAATCCAGAACTGAAGAAAACTGGCAGTTAGCTGGTTCTGTAATATGAATTTAGTAGAAGGAAACGCATGCAAGCGCATTTGTGCCATGTTTGCGTCACCACGATCAGCCACACCACCCCCACCCCCCCCCCGCGACTCGGGGAGAAGTAGAGGAGACATTACGCTATCAATAGAGGCGAAGAGGTCCTCTTCTGCCCTGTAAAAATCTACCCAGATCAGTTCCAAGTGGAGGGAGCCCTAGCACTTGAAATGGTCTCGATAACCTCAAGAGAAAGCCCTGTGAACCTCAGTTGGTACACTTAGGGGCCAAGCATGAAAGGTTTCACAATTCGGGCCAGGGATGAGAAGGTCCCCCTGTTCGGAATCGCCCAAGGCGAGCCGTCGAGGAGAGGTATTCGAGAAACATATCATGTTGGGCCAGCGCAGTGCCATTTGTAGGAGGCAAGACCCTTGTTGGCGAACCTTGCCAAGACTCCTGGGAGCAGAAAAACCGGGGGAAAAAAACGCATACAGATGCATTCAGGGTCATGTATGTGCCTTTAAGTCCAGACCCAAGGGGGATGGGTGACTTAAGGAGAAGTAGAGGAGACATTGCATAGAGGTGAAGAGGTCCTCTTCTGCCCTGTGAAATCTCACCCAGATTTGTTCACTACCTCAGATTAAATCTGCTCCCACACACACGGGCATCCAGGGATGAAACTGTCCTGAGTGACAGGAGCTGCCCTGGGCCCCAAGGAGGATCCAACGTGCCAGAAATTCAGCTGACGTGAACGTGGATCCCCCAATGGTTTACGTAAGAGGCTACCGCTGTATTGCCCACCCGCACCAAGACATGGCAGCCTCAGGAGGAAGTATTTCAGGGCCAAAAATACGGCCATTGTCTCTTAATTCCACAGCCGCTTTATTATTATGTGCGGGATTTACAGAGGTTCAGTGTCCTCATAAACCGAAGAGGTGCCGAGGCGCGCTTCAGGCTTACGAGGATCAGCTGGATCTGGGGAGAGAGCGAGTGAAAGGGATGAACCCGTCTCTCGCTTCTCAGCCAGATCCATACGAGAGTCCCACAAATGAAGTGTGGGTGCTGACTCCCGGAATCAAATGAGGCGAGCGCGAAGCACTTTTCCTGAAAGCAAATCACAGTGCTCGCACCCGCACTGCTGCAACGCGAGAGCAGCATGCCCTTCCCCCAAACAAACAGAGCAAAACTGATGCATGTCCTCTTCAGCTATAGAGCGAGAACAGGGAACACTCATCGTTTATGGCTTTCAGTCGTTTGCTCTTTCTTTTAAAAATATATATATATTTTCTAGACAGAAGAGAAAGGAGAAAAGGTTAACTGCACACTGCCGAACAAATTCTAATTCCTAGCAGAGGAAAGAAAGTTTTGACAGGGTCTGAAAAAAATGAGGATCTGACAACACCTGGTGACGCATCCATTTATAACCTGGCCAAAGATGCGTCTAATGATTATAGGATCCAAGGCTATAAATTCCAGTCTATGTTCATTGACGTGATACACACATATTCACAGCTCGGTCACAACTAGGATCATTCCCATAGTGCTTAGCAAAGCGCAGCATCATAGTGAAGCTTTTTGTAAAGGGAACTGCTTCTTTCCATACATGTAATTCACATTCAAAACGTGGTCACTAGTGGTTTAAATCCGCTGTCTTAAGGATTGCGCCACTCGTTTATTGTGACGCAATGTCATGCAATGATGAACCTTCTCATTAGAGAAAGAGTGCATGTGGTAAAATACCATCTGAAGTAATAGTGAAAATGAGCCACAGACTGTTTGAAGAGACATCATGCCTCCCTCTATCAAAAATATCGTTTTGATCCACCTGATGTGCTGAAGGAGATCATTCTTGAATATCTGGACAAAAAGGTCAGACATTTACATTTTACTATAGCTTATAATAAAATCCATTAATTATTGTCATATTTACACGTACTGATGGTGGCCTACTAATGTATAAAGTAGTTTACATTCCCTTAGAAAGTACAGTGGTGGTAGCATGGTTATGGTATCAGATGTAAATATGATATCCTACTTTGAAATGGTACTGAGTAAATTCTTTTTTTCCTATACCATTACATAGTTCTCAAAGTACTTTAAAGAATAATATCTTACCACCTTGGTTCATGTCCAAAAAAACATGCTATTACAATTTTACCATGTCCGATAAACCATGGTGAAATCATGGTAATTTTTCTAGGTAACCAAAGAATGCAAATAAGTACTTGAAGGTGACAATGGTGATGTTTCTCTAATTACAGATTGCATCTCAAATGTCACACAGTAAAGGAACTGTCGTTACATTATATATTACTATATATTTTATGAAGGCTATATACTGTATTTAATACGTAATAAAAAAAAAAAAAAAAAAAAAACATAAGCTATTTCGTTTACAAGTTTTATGGTAAAGCATGCTTCACAGAAAGTCCAGCTCCATCAGCTAGCCTTAGATTTGGGCTGTGGAACGGGACAGAACTCTCATCTGCTGGCACCACACTTCCAGGAGGTGGTGGGCATCGATGCCAGTGAGTCTCAGCTGGAGGAGGCGAGAGCAGTGCCAGGGTTCCCTAATCTCAGCTACAGGTCAGTAATGCATGCTTTTACACTTCTATAGTAAACAAAACAAATCATACTTGTCCTTTTTACTTCTTTTCTCTGCTTATATAAAGGATATGAAACAATATTACATTGAAATATGAAAACATATTTTCTTAATTTTATGTACCATTATGACTCAATATACCTATGTATACATTGCTTGATCTAACTAGCACAATACTATTTGGTCTCATCCATAATATCATGTTTATAATCTTATGACACAGAGTGGGCACAGCAAAGGAACTGCCTTTCCCAAATGGCTCAGTGGACCTGTTGACAGCTGCATCTGCAGCTCATTGGTTTGACCTTGAACATTTCCTAAAGGAGGCTGTATGTGTCCTGAAGCCACGGGGCTGCTTGGCTCTCTTTGGCTATGGAGACAACTTCAAATTACACCATGAATCTTGTGGAAATCGACTTAATTACATATATGAGGATGTAAGCTCATGCCTTAACACAATATATACTGTGTATACACTGGCGGCCAAAAATTTTGAATAATGTAGATTTCTGGAAGTTCCTGTAACACTTGCCATAGATGTGGCTGTCTTGTCGGGCACTTCTCACACATCTTACAGTCTAGCTGATCCCACAAAAGCTCCTTGGGGGTTAAGATTCATAACACTCTTTTCCAATTATTTGTTGTCCAATGTCTATGTTTCTTTCCCCACTCTAACCTTTTCTTTTTGTTTTTCTGTTTCAAAAGTGGCTTTTTTTTTTGCAATTCTTGAGACTGATGTAGTTATCCTCTTGTTTAGTTGTACCATCTGGGCTTCCACATCTCTTTCTGTCCTTGTCAGAGCCAGTTACTCTTTGTCTTTGAAGACTGTAGTGTACACCTTTGTATGAAATCTCCGTCTGTTGCTCACTTCGATGTTGTGTCGAAGAAGCGACACTAGGGGTCTCTCGAGCGCCGAATATGCCTCTGATACATGAAAAAAGGCCAATGAGAAGTTGGCAGACAGTATTTGCATACCCCGCCCCTGGACATACGGGTATAAAGGCGAGGAAATACTATGAGTTCATTCATAAATTTTCTTCGGAGCCTTGGTCGTGTCAGCAGTCAGCTGTGAGTTACACACCTGTTCCTGTTCCTCTGAACAGTTTTCTGCTTTGCTTGCTGTTGGATCTATGGTGCACATCAGCGGCTTTTCTCCTCTGCCGGCAGTGCAGTTTGCCCCTGGGCGCTTCGACAGCGCAAAATTAAAAGAATTTTAATTCTTGAAAGAGAGATTTTCTCTGTAAAAGGGCAATACACAGCGGCGTTGAATGTCCTTTTCAGGACGCGCCTTTATAAAGATGCCATTCCGCCCGTGTAGTTCCTGCGGTATAGAGCTCTCCGCTTCAGATGGCCACAAGCGTTGTCTCGTGTGTCTGGGTTGCGATCACACCAAGGCAGCGTTTATGGATGGTTCATGCTCTCACTGCAACAGAAAGCAAGCCACTCCAGCCACCCCCCGCATCGCTCCTCCTTCCCACGGGATTGAGGACGATGCCGCTGGCGCTGGAGGTGATCTGGGGACGGCAGTGGGTGCATCTCCGCCAGGCACGAACCCTCGGACCACCCATCCCCACGGCACGCTCGTTGACTCCCGTCCGTGCTCGAGGCAACAGCGGCTCGCCTCACGGCCAGTCTGCCTATCCTCTAGAGCTAGAAGTGGATGAGCTCACCTCTGCATCGGAGAGCGCAGCATCTGAGGACTCCCCTGGTATGCTGCCTTTGGGCCAGCACGCCCAAGCTGAGGCGGACACGCAGATGTCCAATATGCTTGCTTGGGCTGTTGCTAGCGTGGGGCTGGACTGGAACCCTCCGTCCTCCCCCCAGCCATCACGGCTGGATGATTGGTTCCTGGGAACACCGCACACAACCCGGTCCCATTTTTCCCAGTGCATGATGAGCTGACGTCTAAGTGGAGGGCGCCGCTCTCCACTCGTCATGCCAATCGCTCATCTGCTCTCGCTACCCTCGACGACGGAGCGGTCCACAGGTACACGGCGATTCCCTATGTGGATAGGGCTGTTGCGCTCCACCTGTGCCCCGGAAACCCGAACATTTGGTGGGGTCGCCCTGTGCTCCCCTCCAAGGCCTGTAGGACGACGTCTACACTGACTGCTAAAGCCTACAGCGCAGTCGGACACACCGCTTCCACCCTGCACGCCATGGCCCTCCTGCAAGTCCACCAGGCCAAGGCGCTTAAAGATCTGCACGTGGGTAGCCCTGATCTGATGTGCTGCAGGAACTGCAGATTCTCCTTTGTTGACTTTGGAGAATCCTTTGTTGAATTTATTTCACATTCTCAATAACAGAGCTATTTCCTTTATCTCTGGGTCACCTGGCCCACAAATGCCATTCTCACAGCACTCTGCCACCACACCTCAACAGTCCCGGCACGCTGGATGTGGACCCTCCGCTCTCAGCCACATGACTGTTCCCCGGCTGGCCGGTTCGGACGAGTCCAGAGGATGCCTCTACCAGCCCTCCTCCTCAGTCTCGAACCCGCCCCCTGCTGGGTGCGCGGAGGTAGGTAAGTGCTTTGAGTCTTTTCTCAGCCTCAGAGCCTCGGGACGCGTCATCACCTCCCGGCGCTGTAACACCTGCTCTGCCCCGCTGCGAAGCCCCTCCGGGTACTGTGGTGCCCCTAGCACAGAGTTTGGATGTGTGGCTTTCACTTCCCAATCCGTCACGCTGGCTGGCCTGGACCATCCGACTCGGTTACGCAATTCAGTTTGCCAGGCCTCCGCCCCCCTTCACGAGCGTCCGCATAATCCCTGCGCATGGAGATCGCTACCCTTTTTACTCAAAGCAGCGATAGAGCCTGTCCCTCCAACCGAAATGAAGAAGGGTCTCTACAGCCTTTAGTTCATTGTACCCAAGAAAGGCAGTGGCTTACGACCGATCTTGGACTTGAGAGATTTCAACCGGGCTTTGCACAAACTCCCGTTCAAAATGCTCACGCAAAACACATCTTAACTTGCGTCCAGCATCTAGATTGGTTTGCAGCGGTACACCTGAAGGACGCGTACTTCCACGTCTCAATATTGCCTTGACACCGACCCTTCCTTCGGTTCGCGTTCGAAGGCCAGGCATATCAGTACACGGTCTTTCCCTTCGGCATGTCTATGTCCCCTCGCGTCTTCACCAATGTCGCACAGGCAGCCCTTGCCTCGCTCCGAAAAGCCGGTATCCGCATACTCCAATTACCTCGACGAATGGCTCATCCTGGCCCACTCCCGAGAGTTATTATGCGCTCACAGAGACCAGGTGCTCAGGCACCTCAGCTGTTTGGGGCTTCAAGTTAACTGGGAAATGAGCAAGCTCACCCTGGTTCAGGGCATCTCTTTTCTCGGCATGGAGTTCACGACTCACCAACGAGCGTGCTCAGTCAGAGTTGAAATGCCTCGCCTCCTTCAGGCCGGGCGCAGCGGTTCCTTTAAAACTTTTCCAGAGGCTCCTGGGGCATATGGCATCCTCCACGGTGGTCGCGCCACTGGGGTTGATGTATATGAGACCACTTCAGCACTGGCTTCAGACTCGAGTCCCGAGACGAGCATGGCACCGCAGCTGTGTGATAGTCACCCCATCCTGCTGCCGAACACTCAAACCCTGGACAGACCTCTGCTTTCTTCGTGCAGGAGTACCCTTGCAGCAGGTGTCCCGACGCGTCCTGGTCACAACCGACGCCTCCAAAATGGGTTGGGGCACCGTGTGCAATGGGCATGCAGCTGCGGGCCGTTGGAAATGGGCCCCGCTGGGCTGGCATATCAATTGAGTTGCTGATTGTTTTCTTTGCCCTGCGGAAGTTTCTCCATTAGTTTGGGACAAACATGTCAATCAGGTCAGACAGCACCTTAATCAGGTCAGACATCTCCCGCCACATGTACAAGCGGTTGCGCCGGAAGTGAACGCTGGCGTGTCTGTCTGCCGCTACTCTCTTATTGTTATGCGTGTTTTGTTTTGTTTCTATTCGTCTGCTGCCGCTACTTTGCTTAGATTCAATTCGTATCTCATCGATCTGTGATTGGGATTTTTATGAATGCCATGGTGTTAGTTATGGCGCTACTCACCTTTGGAACGAACTTGCTCTACAGCTAAGCATCTGTTGGTTCAGTTGCAGCGGAAGCGTTGAATTGACACGGGACCACTTTCAGATCTGTGGACTTTGCTGTCTGGTATTTTGTACTGGAGGAAAAGACTCTTTGCTGTTGACCATGGATTACTCAGTGTTTTTCTTTTGTTGATGTCTCTGGCTGCAACTTTGCTGCAAACTTCTTACGAGCCTTCGCTGCCTGCGGTGCAGGCTTGCTGTGTCTTAACCAGGTGGATACTACTTCGGATCTGCTGCGTCTAAACTCACTTTCTCGTCTGCCAGCAGAAACCTACAAAGTCTGCGCTAATCTGGGGATTGTTCGTCACCATCGTTATAATCATCGGGGGTCTCTTCGCACTTATGAGAAATCTTATACATGCCTCGCCTCTAACAATTGTATTCCTTCATTATGGTCAACTACCCGTCGTCTCGCCAATAGACTGCAAGCGATGGTATTATTTTTGATCATATTCGCGTTTTAGAATACTCTCCTGTGAAAACTGTCAACCACAATGGAACCTTCAACTGCAGCCTCATCTCCTGTTAAAATGGCAGGTCTCTTTCTAACAAATCCGTTGTTTTGAATGACTTTTTTAGTTCTAAGGATTTGGACTTTTTATTCCTGACAGAGACATGGCTTAATAATGGCAATGTCATCCCTTTGGGTGAAATGACTCCTGCTAACTGTACCTATTATAATTCTCCAAGGTCTGTTGGCAGCGGTGGTGGTCTAGCTACTGTGTTCAGGAATCATCATCATCATTGCAGACTTTTGCCGGTAAATGGATTTTCAAGTTTCGAAATTGCAGTTGATGAAAATTAATCTAAAATGTCCTGTTCTCTGTGCTTTAGTGTATAGACCTCCTAAATACAATAAGGATTTTATTTGGGAATTCTCAGAACTCTTATCTCTGGTACCTCGATTTGACAAGCTGTTAATTCTGGGAGATTTTAATATTCACGTGTGCTGTGAAAAGCAACCTCTAGTCAGGGATTTTACATGTATGGTGAATTCTTTTAATCTCACACAGTTAGTTTCAGGACCTACTCATGTAAAGGGTCATACTCTTGATTTGGTATTAACATCAGGTCTTCATGTGAACAATCTTGAAGTAGTAGATTCTGGAATCTCTGACCATAGTTTTGTTTTATTTGAGTCTGTGCAGCCACATTCTGTACCTCTACGCCCTGTGCACCGGCACCTCACTTGTGCGTTTCATTCTTCCACAGTTATGCAGTTTTCAGAGGTGTATGCTTCTGCTTATCTGTCTCATATATCTGATGTCATTACTTGTACTTCAGACACCTCACAGTTGGTTGAAGTTTTTAACACAACTTGAACTGCCATTTTAGATCAGGTTGCTCCTTTAAAGTCATGGAGATGTAAAAATAGGTCAGGCATTCAGCCTTGGCTTAATGAGCAGACTCGCTCTGTTAGGCAGGAATGTAGGAAGGCTGAGCGTAAGTGGAAGATAAACTTAAGGTTTAATTTGAAATGTTTTGTGATTCCTTAAAGCAGTATCAAGTCTCTGTCAAGACTGCAAAATCGAACTATTTCTCCGCTCTCAGCCACATGACTGTTCCCCGGCTGGCCGGTTCGGACGAGTCCAGAGGATGCCTCTACCAGCCCTCCTCCTCAGTCTCGAACCCGCCCCCTGCTGGGTGCGCGGAGGTAGGTAAGTGCTTTGAGTCTTTTCTCAGCCTCAGAGCCTCGGGACGCGTCATCACCTCCCGGCGCTGTAACACCTGCTCTGCCCCGCTGCGAAGCCCCTCCGGGTACTGTGGTGCCCCTAGCACAGAGTTTGGATGTGTGGCTTTCACTTCCCAATCCGTCACGCTGGCTGGCCTGGACCATCCGACTCGGTTACGCAATTCAGTTTGCCAGGCCTCCGCCCCCCTTCACGAGCGTCCGCATAATCCCTGCGCATGGAGATCGCTACCCTTTTTACTCAAAGCAGCGATAGAGCCTGTCCCTCCAACCGAAATGAAGAAGGGTCTCTACAGCCTTTAGTTCATTGTACCCAAGAAAGGCAGTGGCTTACGACCGATCTTGGACTTGAGAGATTTCAACCGGGCTTTGCACAAACTCCCGTTCAAAATGCTCACGCAAAACACATCTTAACTTGCGTCCAGCATCTAGATTGGTTTGCAGCGGTACACCTGAAGGACGCGTACTTCCACGTCTCAATATTGCCTTGACACCGACCCTTCCTTCGGTTCGCGTTCGAAGGCCAGGCATATCAGTACACGGTCTTTCCCTTCGGCATGTCTATGTCCCCTCGCGTCTTCACCAATGTCGCACAGGCAGCCCTTGCCTCGCTCCGAAAAGCCGGTATCCGCATACTCCAATTACCTCGACGAATGGCTCATCCTGGCCCACTCCCGAGAGTTATTATGCGCTCACAGAGACCAGGTGCTCAGGCACCTCAGCTGTTTGGGGCTTCAAGTTAACTGGGAAATGAGCAAGCTCACCCTGGTTCAGGGCATCTCTTTTCTCGGCATGGAGTTCACGACTCACCAACGAGCGTGCTCAGTCAGAGTTGAAATGCCTCGCCTCCTTCAGGCCGGGCGCAGCGGTTCCTTTAAAACTTTTCCAGAGGCTCCTGGGGCATATGGCATCCTCCACGGTGGTCGCGCCACTGGGGTTGATGTATATGAGACCACTTCAGCACTGGCTTCAGACTCGAGTCCCGAGACGAGCATGGCACCGCAGCTGTGTGATAGTCACCCCATCCTGCTGCCGAACACTCAAACCCTGGACAGACCTCTGCTTTCTTCGGGCAGGAGTACCCTTGCAGCAGGTGTCCCGACGCGTCCTGGTCACAACCGACGCCTCCAAAATGGGTTGGGGCACCGTGTGCAATGGGCATGCAGCTGCGGGCCGTTGGAAATGGGCCCCGCTGGGCTGGCATATCAATTGAGTTGCTGATTGTTTTCTTTGCCCTGCGGAAGTTTCTCCATTAGTTTGGGACAAACATGTCAATCAGGTCAGACAGCACCTTAATCAGGTCAGACATCTCCCGCCACATGTACAAGCGGTTGCGCCGGAAGTGAACGCTGGCGTGTCTGTCTGCCGCTACTCTCTTATTGTTATGCGTGTTTTGTTTTGTTTCTATTCGTCTGCTGCCGCTACTTTGCTTAGATTCAATTCGTATCTCATCGATCTGTGATTGGGATTTTTATGAATGCCATGGTGTTAGTTATGGCGCTACTCACCTTTGGAACGAACTTGCTCTACAGCTAAGCATCTGTTGGTTCAGTTGCAGCGGAAGCGTTGAATTGACACGGGACCACTTTCAGATCTGTGGACTTTGCTGTCTGGTATTTTGTACTGGAGGAAAAGACTCTTTGCTGTTGACCATGGATTACTCAGTGTTTTTCTTTTGTTGATGTCTCTGGCTGCAACTTTGCTGCAAACTTCTTACGAGCCTTCGCTGCCTGCGGTGCAGGCTTGCTGTGTCTTAACCAGGTGGATACTACTTCGGATCTGCTGCGTCTAAACTCACTTTCTCGTCTGCCAGCAGAAACCTACAAAGTCTGCGCTAATCTGGGGATTGTTCGTCACCATCGTTATAATCATCGGGGGTCTCTTCGCACTTATGAGAAATCTTATACATGCCTCGCCTCTAACAATTGTATTCCTTCATTATGGTCAACTACCCGTCGTCTCGCCAATAGACTGCAAGCGATGGTATTATTTTTGATCATATTCGCGTTTTAGAATACTCTCCTGTGAAAACTGTCAACCACAATGGAACCTTCAACTGCAGCCTCATCTCCTGTTAAAATGGCAGGTCTCTTTCTAACAAATCCGTTGTTTTGAATGACTTTTTTAGTTCTAAGGATTTGGACTTTTTATTCCTGACAGAGACATGGCTTAATAATGGCAATGTCATCCCTTTGGGTGAAATGACTCCTGCTAACTGTACCTATTATAATTCTCCAAGGTCTGTTGGCAGCGGTGGTGGTCTAGCTACTGTGTTCAGGAATCATCATCATCATTGCAGACTTTTGCCGGTAAATGGATTTTCAAGTTTCGAAATTGCAGTTGATGAAAATTAATCTAAAATGTCCTGTTCTCTGTGCTTTAGTGTATAGACCTCCTAAATACAATAAGGATTTTATTTGGGAATTCTCAGAACTCTTATCTCTGGTACCTCGATTTGACAAGCTGTTAATTCTGGGAGATTTTAATATTCACGTGTGCTGTGAAAAGCAACCTCTAGTCAGGGATTTTACATGTATGGTGAATTCTTTTAATCTCACACAGTTAGTTTCAGGACCTACTCATGTAAAGGGTCATACTCTTGATTTGGTATTAACATCAGGTCTTCATGTGAACAATCTTGAAGTAGTAGATTCTGGAATCTCTGACCATAGTTTTGTTTTATTTGAGTCTGTGCAGCCACATTCTGTACCTCTACGCCCTGTGCACCGGCACCTCACTTGTGCGTTTCATTCTTCCACAGTTATGCAGTTTTCAGAGGTGTATGCTTCTGCTTATCTGTCTCATATATCTGATGTCATTACTTGTACTTCAGACACCTCACAGTTGGTTGAAGTTTTTAACACAACTTGAACTGCCATTTTAGATCAGGTTGCTCCTTTAAAGTCATGGAGATGTAAAAATAGGTCAGGCATTCAGCCTTGGCTTAATGAGCAGACTCGCTCTGTTAGGCAGGAATGTAGGAAGGCTGAGCGTAAGTGGAAGATAAACTTAAGGTTTAATTTGAAATGTTTTGTGATTCCTTAAAGCAGTATCAAGTCTCTGTCAAGACTGCAAAATCGAACTATTTCTCTGAATTAATTGCTAAAAATGCTCATAGGTCTAAAATAATTTTTAATACAATTGATTCCATTTTGAACCCTGCCCCTGTGGGCTATCCAGATGCAAATTAAGTTTCTTGAATTTTTTTATTGACAAAATTCAAGACATTAGAACACATGTCTTGGGCCCAGTTGCGATACACTCGGAATCCACGCTGCCTTCCATGACTTTGTCACTTTGACCTGGTTTCATTTGCCCAACTGTCGGATATAATTTTGTTAATGAAACCTACTCCCATTGATGTCATACCATCAAGGCTTCTCCAAGATGTTTTTATTTCTGTTGCCCCCAATTATGCTGGCCATAATCAACAGTTCTTTGAGAAATGGAGTAGTCCCTGCCAGCTTTAAACATGCTGTGGTTCAGCCTCTGCTGAAAAAAACCTAACCTTGACCCTACAGTTTTTAAGAATTTTAGGCCTATTTCAAAATTGCCTTTTCTGTCCAAAATCTTGGAAAAGGTGGTTTATTTGCAGCCATATTCTTATCTAACAACCTTCAACATATGACAAATTTCAATCAGGCTTTAGGTCACTGCATAGTACTGAGACTGCACTAATAAAGGTGACTAATGACATTTTAGTCTCCCTGGATTCTGGCACCGGGGCCATTTTAATTCTTCTAGACCTCAGTGCAGCATTTGACACGATTGATCACTCCATTCTTTTAAATCGTCTTGAGAAGGTTGGCATCCAGGGAGTTGCATTGGGCTGGTTTTCCTCATATCTGTAGGAAAGAACTTTTTCGATCAGTATTGATAATCACTTCTCTTCCCCAACAATGCTCACATGTGGTGTCCCACAGGGCTCCATGTTGGGTCCTCTGCTTTTTTCTCTTTATATGCTTCCTTTAGGCTCTATCTTTCAGAAGCACAGTGTAGCCTACAGGGACGTCACTAGGATTGGAAGACAGGGGGGGCTTAGCCCCAGGGTATTTGTAACTTGCGTTTGCAAAATCTTTGCACTCACATCTAGAGCTACACTTATGTCAACAACTAGTCAAGAAACCAAGATGTTAACAAGTAAAACGTGACAGACATATCCTCTTCTTCCATTTCTACTCTGTTAAAGAAAAGTTACTGTAATGTTAGCTTTTAGACACATCAAAGCTGCATGGGGGAATTTACTTAGGCCAGACTTTGCTCCTGATGAGTTATTCTATAAGCAATTACTTAAATGCTATCTGTCTGCTCATGTAAATGTATGATAAAGTAATTACATTTAGGTAACATCTACGTATTTATTTAATTTATCACAGCCAATGAATGCAGAAAGTTAAATTGGTATAGCTAGCATATATAATAAATATAATAATTTAGTTTAGGTTATGCATAGTGCCTAGACCTGCCAACAAATGCTTATTGTTAGAAGAAAACAAAACAATCCTTAGACCTATAGACCATTACTGACCTCAATCACACCGGCTCCCTCAGAATCAACTGGCCTGCCAATCTCCTGCGGCTGCTTCTCTTTCTCTCTGCTAAAATATCTTTGAATATCCATCTCATCTACTCAATGAATTGAAGGATACAATGGTAATAGCATTAACAGGGAACCTATGACATTTAGTTTTCAGTGACAACAACATTCTATGGGGATTGATATTGTTTTATATGCCCATTATAGATAGGTTGTATTATTGGCAAAGAATAAAGAGTTGTGATTAGCTTGCTAAGTTCACCATTTCTTGTATTTTGCTTGTTCACTCTAGCTAGACTACAGTTTTCCATAGCAAACCAAAATATCCCCTTTCCTTTACCTCAAGAAAACGTAGCTAAAGGTAAGCAGGTAATTAAAAACAACTTACAATTTCACTCTGTATCACGACAGTTTACCAATCTTCCTTTCACCATTAGCGTGTGTATCGGTGTGTGTGCGGGGGGAGTGTGTGTATTGGTGTGTGTGGGCGGGAGGGTGCATAGCGAGTTCAACTTCAGACCAAACTAGAGTAACGACGAGACGAGATGAATCCTCCAGGGGTCAGGGTATATTCTGGCAAACCGTTTGCCAATCACGTCTAGCAATCGGCAAAGCAAAATGTGGTACACTCCATTTACCAACAAGCGATGTTGATAACTCACAAAGCACGATGTTCTTTCCCGTTTTCCCAGCACGATACCATAGAACGGCATAAAGTAAGAGGGGGGGCACCAGTAACAACATTTACTTGCAGCGCTCCGGTCTGCAACACTCTGAAAGCTGCCACAGTTCACACCAATGGAACGAGACGGTGCGGTGCATCATCTTGGTAGCACAACGACTCTTTGTACTTCTGTCCAACTTCCGACTTTTCGGCTATTTTTTGTAGCTGGATATATATCATTTGTTGCGTCTAATTATAAATATGAATGAGGATACGGTTATTGATAAATCGAATTGTTATTGTTGTTCTTATTATCATTTAGGGGGGCTTAGGAACATTTTGGGGTAGCTTCAGCCCACCTAAAATAGGCCTAACGACGTCCCTGGTAGCCTATCATTGTTATGCTGATGACACACAATTTTACCTTCCTGTCAGGCCTAACGATTGTTGTTCCATCAGTAATCTCATCTCTTGTCTTGAGGAAGTTAAGTTATGGATTTCTGAAAACTTCCTCATGCTTAATGAGGATAAAACCAAGGTTATTGCTTTTGGCTCTTCATTACGTATCGCTGACATTGAAAATCAGTTGGGTACTTTGGCTTTAACCATGCACAATAGAGTTAAGAACTTGGGTGTCATCTTTGATTCTGACTTATTATTTGATAAGCAGATAAATGCTGTTGTTAAAGGAAGCTTTTTTCATCTAAGATCCATTGCTTAAATAAAATGGTTTCTCTCACAGAAGGACTTGGAAATAGTGATTCATGCTCTTATTACATCACGGCTGGATTACTGCAATGCCTTATATGTGGGTCTGTCTCAATCTTCTTTCTCACGACTGCAAGTAGTCCAAAATACAGCAGCTAGACTTCTAATGGGTACTAAGAAATGAGAGCATATTACCCCAGTTCTTGCTTCCCTACATTGGCTTCCAGTTGGCTACAGAGTTAATTTCAAGGTTGTGCAGTATGTTTATAAGGCCTTGCATGGTCTAGCCCCTCAGTACACTGCTGATTTACTTCATCTACATTTGGCACCTAGGTCTCTTCGATCATTAAATTAGTTACTCCTCTCCGTTCCCGTTTGAAAACCAAAAGGTGACACTTGTTTTTAAGTGTGCTTTATAAATAAACTTGAAATCACCCATCGTCTCCTCCTTTGGAGCCAGCACCGACTCAGGTCGCTGCGTGCCACTCACATCCCCGGCAACCTCAATGAGGTAGCGGACGCGCTGTCATGACAACGCTTGCCTGGCGGAGAGTGGAGGCTCCACCCCCAGGCGATACAGCTGATTTGGAATCAGTTCGGCAAGGCCCAGGTAGACCTGTTTGCCTCCAGAGAGACCTCCCACTGCCCGCTCTGGTATGTCCGAACAGATGCTCCCCTCAGGGCAGACGCACTGGCACACAGCTGGCCCTCGGGGCTGCGTAAGTACGCATTTTCCACAGTTAACCTTCTTTCACAGGTGTTGCGCTAGTTCAGGGAGGACGAGGAACAAGTCACCCTAGTGGCTCTTTACTGGCCCACCCGGGCCTGGTTCTCGGACCTCGTACTCCTCGCGACAGCCTCTCCCTGGCGAATTCCCCTGAGGAAGGAACTTCTTTCTCAGGAAGGGAGCACGCTCTGGCATCCACACCCAGACCTCTGGAACCTCCACGTCTGGCCCCTGGATGGTCTACTACCTACAGTCATAGACATGATCAACCAAGCCATGGCCCCTTCTACCAGGCAACTTTACATTCGCAAATTGGTGTTCTTCCCGGACTGAAGACCCACAGAGGTGCGCAGTTAGGTCAGTGCTCTTATTCCTACAGGAAAAGTTGGAAGGGAGGCTGTCCCCTTCCACCTTAAAGGTGTATGTTGCCGCTATCGCAGCTCAACACGACCCAGTAGACGGCAAGTCTCTGGGTAAGCACGACTTAGTCATCAGGTTCCTAAGAGGCGTCCCGAGGTTAAATCCCTCCCGGCCAAGCCTGTTCCCCTCCTGGGATCTCTCGGTGGTCCTCGCCGGTCTTCAGAGATCCCCCTTCGAGCCGCTTGAATCAGCCGGACTCAGGGCCCTCTCCCTAAAGACAGCCCTGCTGATCGCACTCGCCTCCATCAAGAGGGTCGGGGACCTGCCTGCATTCTCTGTCAGCAACACTTGCCTGGAGTTCGGTCCGGCAGACACACATGATCCTAAGACCGTGACCGGGCTATGTGCCCAAGGTTCCTTCCACACCCTTTAGAGACCAGATAGTGAACCTGCAAGCACTGCCCCGGGAGGAGGCAGGCCCAGCCCCTTCGTTGCTGTGCCCGGTACATGCCTTACGCACCTACGTGGACCGCACGCAGGACTTCAGGCGTTCTGAACACCTCTTTGTCTGCTTTGGCAGACAGCGGAAATGGAACGCTGTCTCCAAACAGAGGCTCTCCTACTGGCTGGTGGATGCCATCCTGTTGGCCTACCACACCCAGGCTGTGCCCCCCCCCCCTTGCGGGTCCGAGCACACTCAACAAGGAGTGCTGCGTCCTCATGTGCACTGGCTAGGGGCGCCTCTCTGGCAGACATATGCAGAGCTGCGGGTTGGGCAACACCCAATACCTTCGTGAGGTTTTAAAACCTCAGGGTTGAGTCAGTCTCGTCCCGTGTTTTCTCAGGTCCAAGCCGGTAGAACTCGGTACATGCTGACGGTCTGAATCGCTTGTGTCCAGCGCCCTTTCCCTTGGCTGAGGTAAAACAGTGCGCTTTTCCCCTCCCAGGAGATCCCACTCACTCAGCTCCCTGGATGACTCCTCCCTAGCCCTGTGGGTCCGCAATTCAGCGGAGGAATTCGCCAACCCAATCCACTGCAGTTATCTCAAATCTACCCTGCACTAGGAAAGGTGCTCCACAGATCAGGCCTCCTATGTGGACTTCTCCTGTGTGTATTTTCCATGGCACGGTCACCTTACGAGCTGACCCGCGTCTCCCTTAGGCAGTTCCTGCTGCCCTCTGGTCGCCGTGTTGCAGCAACTCCACCCTCTTCGAGGCTGGATCTACCACCGCGCCATTCTTTCCTACATGTGACCGAAGATGTGATGTATTTTGCCACGGTACCTCCCCCTTCCTGGGCAGGTGTGGTCTCCGCAGGGTCTTTTCCCCCTGAAAGAACAGGAAAATGGGTAAGACCCCCTTCCCACAATGCAGTAAGGGCCCCAGCCGTTTGACTCTATGAGAGAAACAGAGTGAAAAGAGGCCCAGCTAGACTCTAGGCCCGTCCCAGGTTGGCAAGCGTCACCTTGTTCCCCTGCTTGGATAACTAGGAGGATTCCGAGGTCTTTTATGGAGCATTGGGGAAGGATACGTGCAGTCTGACACAGCTGGATGTCCTGGCACTTGAAATACCTGCCCGCTCCTGTGTCAGCATTACACGTACATGGCTCAGCGCATGGCGTGATTTGAAGTGGACCCCTAGTGTCGCTTCTTCGACACGATGTCGAAGTGAGCGACAGACGGGGAACGTCTAGGTTACGCATGTAACCTCCGTTCCCTGATGGAGGGAACGAGATGTGTCCTCCCGGCCACGTCACTGAGCCGAGCCACTGAGGTGGCCGGACACTCCTGGCTCCTCAGAAAAATCCTGAATGAACTCATATTATTTCCTCACCTTTATACCCGTATGTCCGGGGGCGGGGTATGCAAATACTGTCTGCCAACTTCTCATTGGCCTTTTTTCATGCATCAGAGGCATATTCGGCGCATTGGATTTGATTAAAAATTACTTTTTTCAAATAGTGATGGTGCAGTTTTTTTTACATCAGTAATGTTCTAACTTTACTTTGTGATAAGTTGAATGCCACTTTGCTGAATTAAAGTACAAATTTCCTTCCGAAACAGCAAAATCTTTACATTATTCCAAACCTTTGGCCTCCAGTGTGTGTGTGTGTGTATATTATATATATACACACAGGTGCTGGTCATATAATTAGAATATCATCAAAAAGTTGATTTATTTCAGTAATTCCATTCAAAAAAGTGAAACTTGGATATTGTATTCATTCATTACACACAGACTGATATATTTTAAATGTTTATTTCATTTAATTGTGATGATTAAAACTGACAACTAATGAAAATCCCAAATTCAGTATCTCCGAAAATTAGAATATTACTTAAGACCAATACAAAAAAAGGATTTTTAGAAATGTTGGCCAACTGAAAAGTATGAACATGAAAAGTATGAGCATGTACAGCACTCAATACTTAGTTGGGGCTCCTTTTGCCTGAATTACTGTAGCAATGCGGCGTGGCATGGAGTTGATCAGTCTGTGGCACTGCTCAGGTGTTATGAGAGCCCAGGTTGCTCTGATAGTGGCCTTCAGCTCTTCTGCATTGTTGGGTCTGGCATATCGCATCTTCCTCTTCACAATACCCCAGAGATTTTCTATAGGGTTAAGGTCAGGCGAGTTTGCTAGCCAATTAAGAACAGGGATACCATGGTCCTTAAACCAGGTACTGGTAGATTTGGCACTGTGTGCAGGTGCCAAGTCCTGTTGGAAAATGAAATCTGCATCTCCATAAAATTGGTCAGCAGCAGGAAGCATGAAGTGCTCTAAAACTTCCTGGTAGATGGCTGTGTTGACCTTGGACCTCAGAAAACACAGTGGACCAACACCAGGAGATGACATGGCACCCCAAACCATCACTGACTGTGGAAACTTTACACTGGACTTCAAGCAACGTGGATTCTGTGCCTCTCCTCTCTTCCTCCAGACTCTGGGACCTTGATTTCCAAAGGAAATGCAAAATTTACTTTCATCAGAGAACATAACTTTGGACCACTCAGCAGCAGTCCAGTCCTTTTTGTTTTTAGCCCAGGCGAGACGCTTCAGATGCTGTGTCTTGTTCAAGAGTGGCTTGACACAAGGAATGCGACAGCTGAAACCCATGTCTTGCATACGTCTGTGCGTGGTGGTTCTTGAAGCACTGACTCCAGCTGCAGTCCACTCTTTGTGAATCTCCCCCACATTTTTGAATGGGTTTTGATTCACAATCCTCTCCAGGGTGCGGTTATCCCTATTGCTTGTACACTTTTTTCTACCACATCTTTTTCTTCCCTTCGTCTCTCTATTAATGTGCTTGGACACAGAGCTCTGTGAACAGCCAGCCTCTTTAGCAATGACCTTTTGTGTCTTGCCCTCCTTGTGCAAGATGTCAATGGTCGTCTTTTGGACAGCTGTCAAGTCAGCAGTCTTCCCCATGATTGTGTAGCCTACAGAACTAGACTGAGAGACCATTTAAAGGCCTTTGCAGGTGTTTTGAGTTAATTAGCTGATTAGAGTGTGGCACCAGGTGTCTTCAATATTGAACCTTTTCACAATATTCAAATTTTCTGAGATACTGATTTTGGGGTTTTCATTAGTTGTCAGTTATAATCATCAAAATTAAAAGGAATGAACACTTGAAATATATCAGTCTGTGTGGAATGAATGTATACATTATACAAGTTTCACTTTTTGAATGGAATTACTGAAATAAATCAACTTTTTAATGATATTCTAATTATATGACCAGCACCTGTATGTATATATATATATATATATATACGCAAGTATGTGTATATGTATGTGTATATATATATATATATATATATATATATATATATATATATACACTCACCTAAAGGATTATTAGGAACACCATACTAATACTGTGTTTGACCCCCTTTCGCCTTCAGAACTGCCTTAATTCTACGTGGCATTGATTCAACAAGGTGCTGAAAGCATTCTTTAGAAATGTTGGCCCATATTGATAGGATAGCATCTTGCAGTTGATGGAGATTTGTGGGATGCACATCCAGGGCACGAAGCTCCCGTTCCACCACATCCCAAAGATGCTCTATTGGGTTGAGATCTGGTGACTGTGGGGGCCATTTTAGTACAGTGAACTCATTGTCATGTTCAAGAAACCAATTTGAAATGATTCGAGCTTTGTGACATGGTGCATTATCCTGCTGGAAGTAGCCATCATAGGATGGGTACATGGTGGCCATAAAGGGATGGACATGGTCAGAAACAATGCTCAGGTAGGCCGTGGCATTTAAACGATGCCCAATTGGCAATAAGGGGCCTAAAGTGTGCCAAGAAAACATCCCCCACACCATTACACCACCACCAGCAGCCTGCACAGTGGTAACAAGGCATGATGGATCCATGTTCTCATTCTGTTTACGCCAAATTCTGACTCTACCATCTGAATGTCTCAACAGAAATCGAGACTCATCACACCAGGCAACATTTTTCCAGTCTTCAACTGTCCAATTTTGGTGAGCTCTTGCAAATTGTAGCCTCTTTTTCCTATTTGTAGTGGAGATGAGTGGTACCCGGTGGGGTCTTCTGCTGTTGTAGACCATCCGCCTCAAGGTTGTGCGTGTTGTGGCTTCACAAATGCTTTGCTGCATACCTCGGTTGTAACGAGTGGTTATTTCAGTCAAAGTTGCTCTTCTATCAGCTTGAATCAGTCGGCCCATTCTCCTCTGACCTCTAGCATCAACAAGGCATTTTCGCCCACAGGACTGCCGCATACTGGATGTTTTTCCCTTTTCACATCATTCTTTGTAAACCCTAGAAATGGTTGTGCATGAAAATCCCAGTAACTGAGCAGATTGTGAAATACTCAGACCGGCCCGTCTGGCACCAACAACCATGCCACGCTCAAAATTGCTTAAATCACCTTTCTTTCCCATTCTGACATTCAGTTTGGAGTTCAGGAGATTGTCTTGACCAGGACCACACCCCTAAATGCATTGAAGCAACTGCCATGTGATTGGTTGATTAGATAATTGCATTAATGAGAAATTGAACAGGTGTTCCTAATATTCCTTTTGGTGAGTGTATATACACACACATATACATACATACATACATATACATACATATACACACATACATACATATATATGTATGCCCACCATTTGGCAAATCGGACCACTCTTCCGTTCTGCTTCTGCCCGCTTACAGGCAGAAACTGAAACGGGAATCACCCGCCCTCAGAATGATCCAGTGCTGGTCGGACCAATCAGACTCTGCGCTACAGGACTGTTTTGATCACGCGGACTGGGAGATGTTCCGGTCTGCCTCCGATGACGACATCGAGGTTTACGCTGATAGCGTAACGTGTTTCATCAGGAAGTGTGCAGAGGATGTTGTTCCAACCAAAACAATACGGATCTTCCCCAACCAGAAACCCTGGGTTAACGGCGATGTTCGCGCGGCACTTACTGCGCGGACCACCGCTTTTAATTCCGGGAACGCGGAGGAGCGTAAACAAGCCAGTTATGCCCTCCGTAAATCCATCAGCACAGCCAAACGCCAGTACAGGCACAAAATTGAAGGTCAGTTCAACTCCACTGACTCCAGAAGTATGTGGAAGGGAATTAACATCATTACGGACTATAAACAGAATAAAAACTCCGCCATGATCACCGCTGCCTCTCTCCCGGACGAGCTTAATACATTTTATGCTCGTTTCGAGGACAACAACAACACCGCCCTCGCGGAGAGAGCACTCGCGGCCGATACTACAGATGATGGTTCACTCTCCGTCTCTGTTGCGGATGTAACCCGATCCTTTCGACGGGTGAACATTCGCAAAGCCGCGGGTCCAGACGGCATTTCGGGCCGCGTCATCAGAGCATGCGCGAACCAACTGGCTGGTGTTTTTACGGACATTTTCTACCTGTCCCTCTCCCTGTCTGTAGTCCCCACATGCTTCAAAACATCAACCATTGTGCCTGTACCGAAGCAAGCCAAAATCACCTGCTTAAATGACTGGCGTCCTGTTGCCCTCACCCCCATCATCAGCAAATGCTTTGAGA